>JANRMJ010000066.1:83222006-83272645 GCA_025584955.1 Alethe diademata
GTTAGCCCATGAAAGCTGTAGTTCTGCAGTTCTTGTAGAAATAGATAGAGACTTATAGAGTTAATAGAATGTGAGAGAGCACAGGACCGATCTGTGAGCTAAGGGCTTTGTGTGTCTCAGGAAAACCCAGATGTTGCAATGGAAAAAATAAACTAACATATAATTGAGGAGGTAGCTGCTTTCATTTTAAGACTTTTGAATAAAATAGTTCTTTCTAAAGGTTTGGTATTTTTCAAGCACCATAAAACTGATGTTTTTCTGGTAGAATTTTTTGCAATAAGTAATGTTGTCAAAGTACACAATCTTTTAATCAAATGCTTGCCAGGACTGGGATGAAATCAGGATTTCCCTGGACTGTCTTAAGTCACTATAAGCTGAATGTATTTTCTTATTGTTCTTCGGAAAACAAGCAGTCGGAACCTGCTGTGTTTACTTGCTCTTGTTTTCAGCACACATTAGCTGGCCAGGAGAAACTTATATCATTAATGTGTCTATAACCAGTATCCTTGCTTAGTAAGCCCTCATTGCTGTAGAGATGTTATGCTTCTTAATGTTTCTGGAATGCTGTGAGAAGTTATAATGGTTTTCCACAACTTCATACCTGCTAGATCTGAAAGCTGGTACTCTGCAGATATTGAGTAGGGATGCAAGAAAGGCTATGTTGGAAGGCAAACATATAATTTAAGCAGCTATGACAGCATGGTTTTCTCTTTCTCTTAGACCATACTGGAAGTACATAAACCCTTTATATCATCAAGCTTGCAGTAGAACTACAAATGTATTAACAAACTGACTATTACCCAAATGTATTAGATTTCAAGAATGTGTTTTTTACCTTTCTCTGGCTTTCCTGGACAATTATATGGAGTGATTCAAAGGAAGAGTATTCTCTCCTCCCATCAATATGAGTATATGAGTTTATTTGGGAGGATTTATTTTGGGTTGCTGCTTTTTTTTTTTTTTTCACTATCACTACAGAATTCAATACATTGAAAAATTTATGTAGTGTGACCATCCCCTTCATCGCTGAAAATACTTATGATTTGATGCTGTCTCAATGTATCTTCTGAAAAACTCCTGCTTTCATTGCAAGAGCACTATAAATACTAGTGAAACAATGTGTTATTTCAGAATCAAATATCCATGGCAGATTTGACCTGTATGGGTGGACATCAAACCCAAGAGCATACTTCATGTATAAATATTTACAGATGCTGCTAGAAGTCTCTTTGGTACCAACTACTAGGCTACAACAGTTGAATAAACTGCCTGCTATTATTAATATAAATGGTAAATTCAATTCATAAATATTAAACAAATTATGAAGAGATAATATTTTTTGCATCTGCTGTGCAAAGTAAGTGGAGACTGCTGCTGTTTTGATCTACCACCATATAAAATCCACATCACCTTCTGATTTTATTGATGCAAATAACTACAGGATGTTTAGAATTTTGAGATCAATTTAAAATCCTTACTAATAGGAAAAATAATTCAAGGAAAAACAATTTTCTTCATATATTTTATGTCATATATAATACATATAGTTCTGAAGAAGAAATAACCTATATTAATTAAAAATGTTCAGTATTAAGATGCAAAAGTTGCATTATTTCTTTTAAAGTTTAATGCATAAAAATTCTTTAGAATTGGAATATGGCAGTGACTGGCCTCTGGATGCCAGTGCTCCCTAGTTGCTGAGTCATGTGGTCCCAAGGTCACAAGGCTCACAGATCCACTCCAGTTTTAGATTTCTTTCAACCATACACATAAAGAGCTATGCACAGGAACATTATGGATCCTCCAAAAGAATTCTCATAAGCTACCTGCAGTATTTAGGATGTAGTTTTTTTGTATAATGTTAAAGTGGAATTTCTGTTTTAGGGATAGGAGAAGGAATATTGTAAAGAGCATGAGAAAAACTCAGTTAAAAAAAGAAAAAACTTTGAGAAGTGAAGAAAAGACATTAAACAATGTGAGTTTCTTGGGGTATGTGGAAGTGAAATATATCACTGAGGACTTAGCCATGACCTTCATATAAAATCATAAAATATAAGCATTTTCTCTGATTTTTATGCTCCTTATTGATACACATATATTTCTACCTGGTAAAGTAAGTACATAGAACCTGCTGAATCATGTATTTCAATACAAAATGAACTATAATTACAATTCCAAATTTTTCCTTCATATTCATATGTATATTTATGAAATAACCATTTGGGTCAAATTGGCACACAGATGCAACAGTGATTCACTAGATGAATATTCTGCTCCAAGACACATGCTGAAGCTTCTGTTTGGCCTCTTTTTCTGATTTAATTCAATTGATTTCAATGCAGTTACATAAGCTGAAATATGACTCACTGTCTTCAACAGAGCTAATATTCATGAACTTTAAATCAAAGTTTTGAGCTTGCAAAGAGTTTGGGAAGGAATGAAAACAACATGAGATATTACCATATTTTAGATCCTCTTTTCTCTCCTTTGTATTTTTATGAAGAATATGTTATGTTGAAAAAGACTTACCTAGGCTAAGGATCTGTCCCAGTCTCATGAAATTAATAACATAGATAAAAGATAGCTATGATGGAGTTGATGATAATCAAGATGGCTGATAATTTCTGTAGATAGTCTAGTATGTTAACTGGTAATTTCCCTCAGTAGCTGAATACTGAATCTTAACATCAAACTACCCTAAATTCAGAGCTGCCTTGTAAATAAAGTTGGAATCAGGCACTTTGAGATATGATTGTTATCGACACACTATGGAAATATTTAGTGTTCTTAAATTATGTTCTCTATCAATGACTTCATAAAAGATTGTTAACATTTTTGGTAGATATATGTATGCATCAAGGAGAAACTGTATTCTTTAAAAAGACATTGAACTTTGAAGAAATCTATTTTTAGACTTATTACTGAATGATGTGGTGTCAGCTATCAAAGTAACATATAACAACCATGGGATTAGAACTATCAAATGGCAAACTACAATAAGACAACAATTTTTAGGCAAGATAATGTTGGCAAAATATATTGCCCGTAAAAAAGTGAGATAATTTAAAGAGTTTATAAGCAAAGATAACAACTGGTTTTAATGTGAGCAGCATTTACTATACTGACATTGCTACAGTTCTACTGTATTGGAATTTTCCTTATGTAGATATATTTTTCCCTCTGAAATTTTCAAGTGCAGTATAAATATGCATACAGTATTTAAGCAGAATATGAGACTATGAAGGACTAAATTTTTGCTTGCTAGTCAGCCCAACAGACATAGGAAGTGCAATGAAAATAACAATTATATGAAATTAGTATAGTCTGCATTTGAAGTTATCACAATTCCATAGGATGTCAGGAAGCTGCAAAAGCCTGGTCACTACATTTTAAAAACAGACACAAAACATTACGGTTTCCAAAATGAAGTTTTCAGACTTCTCTATTCTTCATGGAAAGATGTGGTTCTATGTATGCCTTTCCCAGCTGTTTCTCATTTGACATATTTTTAAAATATGGCTCCAACTTGTCCAGCTATTTATTGAATGATCAAAAGGGTTCTTTTTACTTCATTGTTTTCTTCATAACTGAACATTGGTGTGCACATTTGCCTAGTTCAAAGATGCTCATTAGGAAAAGCAACAGTCAATCTCCAATCTTCTCGAAACTGTGAGGTTGTCTAATGGGACTTTATAGAGCAATTAGCAGTCATTTGGCTTCCAAAGAAAATAGTAATTGCAGATTAAGAGAGTAAATCTGAATTCTCAGTAATCATGTTACTTCAAATAAAATATAAAGTGTATAAATGTTTTTGCTTCCATTTGTATGATGGACAAGAGAGAGGAGATTGAAAAGTTATACATGAACCCATTTACATTTATGTCATTAAAAAGAGACAAAGATGATGGTGATGATGGTGATGATGATGATGATGATGATAATGACGATGTATACTCCATGGCAATGAATTGTATTTTGTGTAAAAAACTGTGTGACATGTAAAAACTGTGTCACAAAGGGAAAGAGACAATGGCTTTCAACAAACTGTTTAGGGCCAGTTCACCTAATTTTTCTGGAGTCATGCTCCACAGGTTGCTAAGAAAAACATAATGCAGAGGAATATTTCCTATTTTTCTTATGCCTTGTAAAGAAAGTGTTCTTTTGAAACAAAATAGAAAAACTAGCAACAGTACTTTATGGATATTTGCTTTATGAGCAACTTTTAGAAACAGATCTTTCAAAATCAAAATAACCTTTGCAATGCAAAACACTATTATCTGAAAACTCAAAATATTGCTAAATAATTGAAACCATGAGTTTTACTAAGATTGATTTAGTGGAAAGGGCACCAACATTCAAAAATTGGGAGTGGAAATTTTGTTGTTACTTCTTTAACTAAACCATCACATACACACTGAGATTAAATCCTACTTCTCTGACTAAAAGCAGCTCACACTTCCAACACGACAGTTTATTTAAAATGTTCATATTCTCAAGATAGATTTTTTTCCTTCCTTCACCTTTGGCAAAAAAATAAAAAAAAAAAAATAGTGTAATCACTTTCAATAACTTTAAATTAAAAGTTTGTGGTTTTGACAATATATGAAAAACGTAACTTTTGTATTCTCATTTTTAGTGAAGTTCCACTATTTGTATATTTCAATTCAGTTCCTAAGCACAGTATCTAAAATTATATGGCAAACCCTTTCAAATTCTAGAAATTCATTAGTTTTCTTAAATTTTCACAGCTTACAGTACATGGGCATAATCACAGCCAAAGTCTGTGAATGACCTTGTTGTTGATTCTTGTGAGCACTGGGGAACAAAGTTGACAAGAACCCAAAGGCATGCTAAGAACCTCAGTTCTTAGCTTCAGAAATTTAGGTTACAATTTGCAGATACTGATACCTGAAGCTGATAACTTAAGTGCCCTTTGTAACCAGTGAAGCAAAAGCAGATTTGCTGAGGTACAATTCAACACATCCAAATCCGGGTATTAGATGTGTTGTGCCATAAAGTGTCTCTCCTACTGTAGATGGAAGCCAGGATCAACACTCAGATGTGACTGGTTACTCCTGCAGAACTAGAAGGAGAATGGGGTGTGCCACATTAAAACTGGTAGACAGGAATTATGGAAAGTCCACATATTTCCAGGGTTTTTTTTGAGATCAGAATTAATATAAATGAACTAAGGATAATGATAACCAATGTATTATCTATATTAGTATTGTAATTAAAAATTATTAATGTGAACAGAAAATATTGCAAGTACCTTAATTTTAAACTAATTTGAAACTCAAAAATAATTATTTTTTACCGAACAGAGAAACAGCCAGAAGACATGATAAAATCTTTGGTTTGTCAATATCTTTAAACAAACAGCTAAAATTGCTTATTTTCAAGAAGTACTTGACATTGTTTTAAGTTTTAATGCAAAACTAAATCACTATGTACTTTAAATTACTCAATATCAATAGTGTCTCTCCTACACTTTAGTAAGTATTTCAATTTCTCATTATGCAGGGCAGATGATCTGACCTAATAGGAGGACAGAAATATTAAGAAAATAAAATAGAATTTATCTTAAGTCTCATTGAACTCCCACTGGAGTTGATGGGAAAATGCCTAGCTACTTCAGTGGGAGTAGTACTAGACCTATGATAAGCAGGTTGTATTTTGTAATTTACAGTATATAGTAGTCCTACAAAGTAAGATTCAGAAATTAATTGACCTTCAGATTGCTTCATCTTGTAGAAAGCAAGAATTTTTTCAGCAAATACCTATAGGTTTTCATAACCTTAGAAGGATTAGTGCATATTTTTGAGAATAATTAATGGCTCATGAAATTTATGGTCACTTATGTCACAAAAAAAAAAAAAAACCATGAAAAAAAGAAACAAAGATTTTGAGTTTGGTTACGTGATTTAACCGCATGTATTTCTTAAAATACATCTTAAACTGGTCAGATAACCCAGCGCCTGTCCTGGGTGTTTTGGAGTAATCCTGTAGCTAAAATAAAATCAATATAAAATCAATCTATTATTTTGTTTCCTATTTTTTTTTCCCAGAGATTTTTCTTTTTATACCATTAAAAGGTGAAGCTTTAACTGTCATTCACTTGTCATGTACTTTTAGTTTTTTTGGCTCTAAATGAGCATAAGTATTTGAGAATGGAGAAATAGCATCTTTGGACATTAATTGCATTACATTTAAAATGCTAGCTGCTGCAGTATTAATTGTATAATGCTCACGCCTCTAGGATTATTATAATTGCATTCACTGGTACTGTGAATTCAGTATTTTAATATTTTTAATAAAGGCTGTTGAGAGAATCAAATAAATTTTAGTGAACAGCTTTGATTATTGCCATTAATATTATTGTAATTACATATCAATAATAAGTAGTTGAGAAAAGGCTACAGTTGCATGTACAAGTAAGCTGAGAAATTCCCAGAGTGTAGAATGGAACTAGAATCAGATTCCAGAATACGAATATATGTGAAAGTGTACCATCTCAAGACTGCAGTGGGGGAGCCAGCATGTAAAATAGCAGAGGTGTTGCAAGTACGCAGGCACAGGATGGTGTCAGAGGTCTCAGGACTACACATAAAGGGGCTGGTTCTTGATACAGAATGGTGCAACAACCCAGTGAAGCTGCCTATAGCAACAGCATAATTGAAAATACTTAAGAAAGCAAAATCAACAATTAATAGTACAGGGATAACTACTCCAGAACTGGTTATGTGAAATCAATGACCATGATATCCTGCAATGTTATGTATTTAATTAGCATTAAAGAAAAAAGTCTGTGTTTAGTTTAATATTCCACCCTTGAGATCTGAGTACTTTTAAAATGCAGCAAAGGGTGTCATAATTATATTAAACAAATAAAATATAATATTTGGTAATGCTTTATTTTTAGATTATTGATGCAAGTTGAGGTAAACAGGTTATAGGACTGAAGTGAATGTTGTCCTCTTACAAGTAAATTTACAAGTTTGAGGGTTTTTTTTTTATTTCAAGATAAGAAGAAAATATTTTCCAAATATTTTGCTATGAAGACCATTAACAGAAAATGTCAAACTTTATTACTCGAAACTATTTCCACATACACTGTTAATATATCGTGATACTGAAACCGCTTAAATCAGAGCACAATGTGTTTTAGTAACGTCTCATTCCTGTGCAATCTAGCTCAAAGAAAAAAAAAAAGAAAAGGTGTGCTCTTCAGAGGTATTTTTATTTGATGCATTTTTTAGCAGCTAACAGATGATTTCATATCATCCAGCAATGATGAGCCTCGTATGATCAGGAAAAGAAGCTTAAAGACATCTGTAAAATTCATGATGATGCCTAAATAAAGTGTTACTTTTTGACTCATAAAGCATATTACTATCTAGATTCTTTATTCCCAAATTTTCTGTTGCTCTCACTGTAAATTTATTTTACTAAGGATTTTTAAAACATTCTGCAATCATGCTTTTCGTTTTTTTCAACATCAGATTTTGTATGCTGTTTTGTCTTGGTATTTGGTGGTTTTCTAGGCAAAAAGCTGACAAATAAGAGAGGGATTGATTTTGACCTTTTGCAGGTTTGAATCTACAGATGTTTATGCAGATGTTTGGCTTTCTAAAATAATGGTCCTTCTGACGTCAGCGTGGCCACTTCTGTTAAACTTCGAAATTTTTACAGGGTCAGGTTCAGTTCTGCAGAAATCCAAATGCAAACAGAAGAGGAGATGGCTCAGGAATTTTCTCTCATTGATATTAATAAAGATTCAAATGCAAATAACCTATATCTACAAGTACTTGGCAGACCCTGGGAACATTCAGTCTTTATTTGCAAAGGAGGACTTAAAAGCAAAATTATTCTCTTATTTTAATTAAATTTTCTCTTACAGTCAGTGCATTTCTTTGCATGCATCAGTGGAATTCCTATATTTTTGAGGTACTGGTAATTTAATATTAAATTGTTAATCATTTAACCAGACGATACATCTGATAATTTAAAAGATAGAATGGTGTTATGCTTACAGTAGTTGCAAAGAATATTAGTGGCTAGAATTACGACTAACAATTGAAGATATAAATAAAGTAAATAAAATGCAATTGTCTATAGCATTCTTCATTCTATTTCATTTAGTTTTAATTCACTTACACTTCTGAAACTTGCAACAAAGTTGTGCAACTTACTGACATATCATACAAAGATGATCATTGAATTTAACCACAATCTCTATAGTCTGTGATTTAAATTCATACTATTTTAATTCATTGTTTACCTTTTGCTTGTGGTTGAGTAAATCAATTATCCTATCATGTTTCAAGCAAGGACAAAAAAATTTGAAACAAAAATTTAGTTATAATTTAGAGTATTTACACAGCCTTTGAAGATAAAAAGAAATTACAAAATTCTAAAGTCATTCATGTAAATTTCATCTTAAATAAAGGTCAAGGTATTAGATCATGTTGAAGAAAAAGTTGGTTTACTACTCCTACTTGTGGAGTCTCATATGGAATTTTAATATATAATATCACCAACTTTTGCCTTCTATGAGGCAATTAACTCCAATGCAAATGACCATAGATAAAGCTGTTCTTTAGGGAATAAGATGGCATCTGTTTTCTTATCCTGTTTATCAGCATATTGACTGGACTTGAGAAAAAGATAGTTTTACAACCTGCTTGGCACAGGTGTTGGACATTAATCAATGTGATAATGGAAACACTTTAGCTGGATTCTTTGCAAGAGTACTTCTAGCCAGTTTGCTCATATTAGTTCAACTTGTACCGAACATGATTTTCTTTTTGTAGTTGCTTTGCATAAGAATAAGAAATAACAAAGAGTCATTCTTTTCATTAACATCTTGTATACAAAGGATAAGCTATAACATTTGATCCTTTCCGTAAATGACATGATTTTCTCTGGTCTTTTAAAGACAGCTTTCAATGTGCTGATACTTTCTGGTATCAAATTAATATTGCAGCAGTGTGATGTATGGTGTAAAGTCAGATCAAGAAAGAATGTGGCCATTCTCATTAAAGGACAAAGTTTGCTTTGCGGGGAAAAACCCAACTTATTCCTAGAGCTGAATGATGTGCTTATTTCTTCAATGCCTTATAGCTATAGTTCATTAGATATTATTTCCATCACAATACTAGGGTGTATACTAGCTCTTATTTCTTGAGTTTACATGGGTAAGAAAGAGAGCAGCTGGCTGGGCACCGTGACTGGCTGACAACATTGTCTCACCTTTGTCAGCAGTTTTCTGAACCAAACCTGCAGGTACCCAAATAGGAGAAATGCTTTTCACATTTATGCTTTGTTGCTGTAAAACAACATCTAAAAGTAAAGATATTCTATCCTTTATCATGGCACAAAAATCTGTCTTTTCCTGAAGTTTGTTGCAACCAAAGGGGGGTTTGTTGACCTCTTTGTTTTTGTTTGGTTTGGTTTTCCTTCCATTAGTTCTCTAAGTTGGCAGGATTTTAGAAAGATTATTAGTTTATTTTCATCAGATCAGTGGCAAATAGCAGATTAATTTTTTTTAATATAATATTTATGTACTTTGATGGAAACTGCTATGACAAGTAGATATTCGGATATATTTCTTATATTCATCAATCTCATTCAGAATTGTGAGATTCTCATAACATGTACCTTTAATGACAGAATATTTTTTAATTTGAGGTGAAATTAACTTATTTTTAAAGCCCTAAGAATACATGGTAATATGCAGCTCAGTGTAAGGATGAAATTCCTATCAGTTTTCTGATCCATACAGAAATGTAAGATGTAACCAAGCCAATAATGGTACTTAAAGTAGATAAAGCTTAATATGTTTTTGGGCAATGAATTTCTACTGCCAACTGTAATGCAGGTATACACAGACTACAGAAGAAAGTTCTGTCTTTGTTATGGTTTGTTTCTTTTCAAAGTGAAGAGGTGTCATTACAGGGTAAGACAAAAGAGTCAGTAAAAATTCTGATATCTTTCCACTTTGATGTTTGAAATCTGTTGTTGAATCAAGTCCATACACATGAGAATGGAATTTTCCATTGTTAATTTTTCTAAATAACAGAAGGTGGATTATTGTGTGTAAAAATCATAGCTTGTATGAATTATAGTGCTTTTGTTTTGGAAAATGTAGCCTAATAAATTATTTTCAAAAGTATCTCCATGTAGATATTTTTCATTAGATTTGTATGAAACACCTCTGAAAACAGAAATTGCTGCTCATATACTACATGGGTAATCACTATCCATGAGCTTCTTCAGTACTGCCTTTTTTGGAGAAGAGTGTTTCAGAAAAATATTTTGTTCAAAAGCTGTGAATTGCCTCTTTGAAGTTACCTTTTTAAAAAAATATATGTGTAAAGATGAAGCTTAGGGAAAATACTACATTTTTAATATATGTATAATTTTGATAATCTAGCTAGGTTTGAAACAACAGAATAACTGCTATGATCCTACTATAGTACTGTTTATCCTGGATCCACAATTTTACTTGTCACTTTTGCAAATTTTTTCTTATATTTAAAGATAATAAATCACTTGGAGATTTTGACTCTGATTCAAATCTTCATGTCTTTTAAGTAATAGTAAAGACTACTGCCTTCATGTTTTTGTTCTGATTCAAAATTGTATGTTTTCAGTACACTATTAGCATACTTTGAGTGGGTGTGCAAATATAGGACATTGAATGTGTATTACTATAATTTCTGAGTAACCTGTAACACAGTGTATTTTTATTTTAATAAATGTGTATTTGTTTATTTAGCAGTCATTCATAAAATGCTACAAAGAAAGTGATATGAAGTAGAAGCATTTTACTGTCTCCTGAACTAATGGTCCAAGTCTTATCACCTGGCAACACCGGCTCAGCTGTGATTCATGATATATAGATAAAATATAAGGCTACAGGCAGTAATCATAAAGACTAACTGGCCTCATGAGACTAATTTCCCGTGACTTCCTCAGTAATCCATGCACAAGGATAGGTCCTTGGAAGAGTGATTCAGCGGAGGTGTCTAAATCAACCACTATGAATTGTCCTCTAGAAAATATATCTTTTCCCCTTGCTAGCTGAAGAAATCCAGGGAGATTCGCCTTAAGAGGTCAGTATTTACTTCTGTGAATAATCTTCAGAGATGATGGTCTGCAGGATTCTACTATACAAAATTATAATTTGGCACAGAGGCCTTCTAAGAAAAAAATTACCATCAGTTTAAAGCTCTGTATATTCTGAAAGGGAACTTTATAGAAAGGTCAGGAAGCTACATGCCCCCTGTTTGCTCTGCCTGGGAAGCATAAGTGTGCAGTGAGTAACTGAACACTTAGACAAACAGAAAAAAACTCATCTTCATGATAATTCAAAAAGAAAAATTTTGATTGGCCTTGCAGCACAAAGATTTGTCACTGTTGAACATGAAACTGCTGAAATTTCTCTACTGAGTCACAGAACTTGAGGTTTTGATCCAATAAAGCACCTAGAGACATGCCTGACATGCTAACATCTGTGGCTCTATTTGTGCTTACATCCAGAGCATGCTAAATTCTTGAAATGTCAATTCAGCGCTTTAAGTCAACAAAAGGTAAAAAATAATTTCTCAACCTATTCACACTGGATAACACTGACAAACTGATGCCGTTTGGACTCAGTACTACATAAGCTATTTTTTTTTTTAATAGCAAAATGCAGCATCTGGTTTATTTGTTCTGGAATATTTTCAAATTTTAATTGGTTTTGCTTCTCACTTTTATTTTTCTCTTCTTGCAGCAGACACTCTCTATTGATGATTTTTTCAACAGGGTAAAGTGAGGCTTTTGTTTTCTTTTGTTTTCTCTTAGGAATATCTCAGCTGACATAAAACTCTCAAACAGTTTTTGTTATGCCTGTGGTTCCAGTGCAATGGCAGTGGAATACTGTCAAATGAGGTGATTTTGAACTCTTGCCTGCTATTGAATATCATACGGTCTGGAAGCCACAGCACTGCAGCCAGAGCCAACGCCCTTCCAGAGAGAGAGGGAGACAAATAGGGTATGTAGAGAGCAGATGTCCCCAGATCTGCAGAGATGTAGAACTTGTTTCACATTAATCTCCAAGCACCAGGGGTTAAGAGGTTAGGCTTTCTGGTCTTTTCTCCATATCACTTGACATCAGTATGAATCCAATTTCAATGGTATTATAATTTCCTCCTCCTACACATTCATACACCTTCACTATTTTTCTTCGCTTTTTTTTTTTCTTCTATATTTGCATATGGTAATACAGCTGGCATGTTAATTTGTTAAAAGAATGAGAACGCTTCTGCATTACTAAGGGACAAAGAAGATGGCCAAAGCATGGTAGTAATTCTGGCTTCCATAGAACTATTTTATGGGTTTATATTGGACATAGTGGAATTGTAAAGTATATTTTCCTAAGCATATTTCTGATAACAATATTCAAAAAATGTTATTTTATAAGTAACATCTTATTATAAGTCAATGCACTCACTTTACAGCTTTATATATGGAGAAATGCAAATTAGGATCTACATTGTTGAGGTCTTCATTAAAATAAAATGAAAACAAAGATTAACTATGACAAGCTGATAAAATTATTAATCAAGAAATGGGATTTTATACAAAGTAAAAGATAAGTCCACTTTTCATCCATGAAAATTACATTCTCAGTAAGGTAAAATGATTATCTCATTTCCCCTATTAGTAAATGTATAACAATAATAAGAGTGAACACTAACACAATCAGGATATAAAAAACAATTTTAAAGGTGTCCTCTGTGTTTGCTAATAGAGATATGGAAACTTCGTCATTTCTAACTTCCCCTTTGTTATTGTTTCAAGTAGCCTCTCAGTGCACTGATTTGCTGAATGATATTAAAAATGTTGCTTTTTATTATAATTATTATAATTATTATATTATTATATAATATAAAATATTTTAATTATTATAATAAATTACAATAATAATAAATTATTATAATTGCAGTGGTAGATTTCAGAATTTAAAATTTTATTAGGGCAGAATCATTCATGTTATCACTCTGGAGGTCAGACTCCGCCTAAGAAAACCTCAAAGGCTTTGGAATAATAGGGCATTTATGAAAAATACCTAAGTATTAGCCTTAGAAACACAGGTGTTTGTTTTTTCATCTAGTTCTGTATTGTTTCTTTGATTTGTACCTGAGGATATTTTTTACTAAAAAATATAACTCATGCCAATAACAAGATTGCTTACTAGAATTTGCTTTACTTTTCACTGTTCCCTGTAGGTTAGGATACTGGTGTAATTAAGAAAAAAACACTGAAACTAGATTATAACAAATTTTCACTCATTAATGAAGATATATAAACATGATCAATCATACTGAAATGTATGAACAGTGGAATAAAGGTTCCTATGTGTAAAGGTATTTTTTGTGCTGAACTGTAAGCCCAGGTTCATATGAGAAAAAAAAGTTGCTTGCACAGATATGATTTTACAATTAGATTAAGAATCCTTGGCCTTTATGAATACAGAGTTTATAATGGCAGAGGTGCTTTTCTGCTTACGCAGAACTTAAACAAAATAACTTATATCAGTTGCTTGAAATATTTTTTTTGTCATTTGTTATTTCATGTTCTGAATGACCACACATGATAAATATTTGTTTAGGGAATTCTGCCATTATAAAATTATAAGTTTAAAAGGTCTTGAACTAGCTTAGATGTTTCAGGTTCTTATGTCAATGACTTCCACTGAAATTACAAACAATATAAGAAAAGTATGTATTGTAGCATAGCTTGAAGAGCCATACTAATCCTTCAGTCTTTCAGAAAACTTGTATTCATCTGAACTTAAATGAACAAGAGATATCTTTCCCAACCTATAACAGAGTTATTAATAATAGTGCACATAAAAAGAGCTATTAAAATTGGCATAGACAAGCACAGATTAATAATTTCCATATATTCATTTAGATAGGAGACAAATTTTCAAGTGTTAGATCATCTACTGGCAATCTTGATTCTGCTTCATTTAATGATTTGTGAACAATGAGAACAAATGTATGGAGCAACACAGATGATTATTCTCAGAAGTGAGATGTTCAATATTTACCACAATGCCAGAAGAGTTGGCTGTGGGATCACTGACAGTTAATACTAAATGTATGTACAAGCTCATTGGCAGAAATCTTCCGGTTTGTACAGCATCATTCTTTGTCTGATGGCCTAATGCCAATTTCACAGTGTGCCATACTGATAAGCAGATGCAGCAAAAGAGTAAAAGAGGAGGTTGAGGGATGTAAACATCACCATGATCCTGTCACACGATGGAGAAGCATCTCTATCCTCTTCCAGAAGTGCACATGATTGTGGATGCAGATGGTTGGAAAGGAGATCAACTACCTCTGCCATGTCCACTTGAGGTGCCAAAGAGTAGCCATGGAGATCCACAGAACATAAAGGTATTGTTGTGTCTACAGCTGAAAAATGGGGAACACTAATTATTTTTGTAAATCTAGTTTTTCAACACCAGGATTTTTATTTATATATTTGTATTTTCTTGTTTGTTGTGCTTGTTCAGTTGCTTTTGTTTCTGAGTCATTTGAACAGAGAGAGCTTGTTTGCTCATTAATGAAGCATAAAAATATCCTAAAATATGCATTTACTCCCAAAACAAATCAAAATTACCATGAGTATATCAGGAGGTACTTTGCTTTGATTTGATTGCCTTTTAGATTTTTGTGCTATTCTAGATCTTTTTTTATTCAATAGAATTTCTTCAGTAGTTGTTTATGTTTCCATATTTTCCTGGAAGCTATTCTAGATTGAAGTGTGGAGAGACATCCTAACACTTCATTTGAAAGGGTATATTTCAAGTGACAAATTAAGATGTGGGTTTGATATAATACAAAAATTCTGCACTTTAAATAAAAATGCCAGCATTTATTCTAACTCTCCAAACATCATGTTCAGGTCAGACTGTAAGATTTTGTATCTAAGCAAGCTTAAACCTATAAACATCAATAAATTAGTTTATAAGATTTTTAAAGAATTATCTGATCAAAGTGTTTAGTTTAAATCTGACTGTGGGACAAGAGTTAGACTTGGGTAATTTTGTAAGTCATTATCAAAACATGAGTAAAGATGTATATGTAGCCTCACATTGAAAAGTAAGCACTTTTTTTCTCTGGGAAAACTTTAATTAGATTCATATAATCATGAAGGCACATATCTCCTCTTCTCATTTGCCCCCTCTCTCTCTCTCTCCACTTAACCACTCCATAAGAGGAATTGCAGGTTTGACTGATACTTTTCTAGATGCTTTACTCTCACAGAATAACTGAATTTACCCCAAACAGGACTACAGGATAGCATCAAACACCTCAGTATATGCTGGTTTAAACTGCACACTCCCTGCCCCTCCCCTTTTATGCGTCTCAAGTTCAAGTTTTAAAAGCTGTATGTGTATTACAGCACTTAGGGATACACAGGCTGTCTACGAGCTACAACATGTACTATTCAGATTATTTGATTTGAGGTGGAGTGTATTTACCGTTAGGCCATTGTTCTCTCTAACATGAGGTCTCAGACATATCAATCTTCCAGATTAGGCTTTAAAATGGAAGCTTATTTTTTTTCTCTAGCAAAACAAATAGTAGTAATATCACATTGGAGCCCAGTGGCACTTTCACTAAAGTGTGAATTAAAAAGTGCAAGGAAAACATAGAAACAATACTTCCATTTCAGTTTTCTCTGTGTTCTGACTTTTCTGGTCTTGCTGCAAAAGATGGTAAATAAGACTCAAAAAGAAAATTTATCTATGTTAAGAGGAAATGTTTTGCTTCTTAGTTAATTTTTAACACAGTCGAAGGCAAAGTTGGTGTGATCATTAAAAAGATCAGGAAAATATTTAATGAATTCTTTGTCACATGGTTGTTTATAAATATAAACGAATTCTTTTAAATGTTTTGCATTTCTCACATAAAAGTAAACCACTTCACAAATTAACAGTGTTCATGCAGGGGAGCGATTTAATGGACCTTATAGCCTATATATCTTACATGTCGTTTAGAAACTTATAGTTTACATACGAATAGTTTATTTGATAAGTTACTGCTGAGTAACTGTTAACTGTTATACACTGTACCTTCCTCCCTGTATGGAGACCTTCTCTTGTGTAGTCATAAAGAGCCTTAAAAAAATATTTTAACATGTTAAACTTCCTTGAATGTAACTGCTCAACTTTAAATATTAGTATTCTGAAATAAACTTGCTATGCTTCTGAAATACTTTCTTGCTTAATTGCTAAAATTCTGTAATGACCAAGCTAATACACAGTGGCTCTATGTTATCTGAATTCTCTTTTTCTGGCCTGGGGCATCGTTTGGCTGCATACAACAAACCTGCTCAGACCTACAGCATGAGAGCCAGAGCAACACATGTAAACACTGTGCTGGCTTTACACTGACTCCCAGCAAAAGAGACAGGTCTTCTAGGTGTGCTTAGCTACAAAGATTAGATAGCGGAGTCATTTGTGAATAGCATACTTTTCCACCATGAAATTAGTTTTCAGATATTTTAATGTCACTGATTCATGAACTGAAGCAATAGAATATTATTTTGTTGTAGCAAAATATTTCAAAACAGCCAAGGAATATATTTGCTGAAGAAACCAGAATGAAATGCAACAACATATCAGACGACTTACATGTAGAATAGCAAAAAAAACCCAAAAAAAACCAAAAAACAAAAAAAAACCAACTGTGATATTATAACATGTAAATATAATAATTCAAAATAAACTTTCAACTTTTCATCATTTTATAGAGACCAGATAACTAAGGAGCAAGCTCTCACTATACTTACTTAAAATCTTTTTATTGTGATTAAATTATTTTCATTATCAAAGAAGTTTGAAGAGTTTAAAACCTCACTGAGACCTCCTTGACAAACGTGCTGGCAAATGGCAAAGGAACAAAACCAGCTACAGGCACAGTATTTAAATGTTCATGGAGAGACAAAGATTGTTCAACCAGTTGATGGTATTAACCCATACAGCTGGCTCCAGAAGATGTGTTTTCAGTGAAAGGCTCCTTATTATCTCAGAATGCTGTTTTGTCTGAGCTGTGGTATACATATCCATTCTACACTCTATGTGCCTCCTTCTTCGAAAATTACAAAAGGACTTTACTTTGTTCTGATGTAAAGTGAAAGCAAGTGACAAAATCAGTCAGGAAATGAGACTTCTGTTTTCCAGGGAGCCTTAGGTCTCAGGAATCAATACACTGTAAGCTGTATTATGTGTCTTAAAGTCAAGGGGAAAGTATATGTGCTAGAAAAGGAACCAAAAAACTTCTGCCGGAGTCTCCTCTCATTTTATTACTGCTAATTTAAATTCCTTTAAAATTAAACTCTTTCTTAAATACTATCAGCACAAGAGAAAAGAGAATCAAGACCTACTGTTACAGAGGCTGAAGAATCTATAATTAATTACTCTATAAAACTTTTTATATTTGCCAGTGTCTGGAATGTGTTGGATGTCATTTGGCAGATTTTAAATTTAATGAGTCTTTCACCTACTCATAGCACAAAATTTTGTAAGCAAAAATGATAGCTGCCTAGGCAAGAGGACATAGATATCCCCTTTAAACAATTTTAGTTGATGTGTTGGAATATTCATATATTCACATATACATGACAGTATAAAATCAAAAATTACACCTAATTTCTATTGCACAGTTTGAACCTCCATACTTACAAAAGCTATTGTGTTTTGAAGTCAAGCATATACAAAGCAAATAATTTAATTCAGGGTTAAGCACTGTTGATTTGAAACTGGTCATAGAATATGCTGAGTTGGAAGGGACCCATCAGGTTCATTGAGTCCAGCTCCTGGTCCTGCACAGGACATCCCAAGAGTCACACCCTGTGCCTAAGAGCACTATCCAAATGCTTATTGAAATCAGACAGGACACTCTCATGCCTAAAACATTGAGAATGAGGCATTATTTCCTGAAAAAAAAAAAAAGCATAATTTTATTAATATAAAGCATTCAAATAATAAAGTGTCAAAAAATTGCATATTGTGTATTTATTAATAAAATTTTGACTTTGTTGAAGCAACTGCAGGTTTTGGGACTTTTCTTTTTTACTTGGTTTTGGTTTTAGTATATAACTAAAAAGCATAGGTGAACACATATTACAACATATTATTTGTATCTTCAAATAAATTACTTGCAAATGTGTTGATATATGCATCAAACCATGCATTTAACATAATATTCACTTGTATTTGAAATCATTATGCAAAATTCACCATTATTTCTTTACCTGTAGAGTATTAATTTCTAATGTTCTCAAAATCACATATTAGCATCTGCTAATTGAGACTTGAATTACCCATGTGGATTGGATAAAGAATACCTAAGTTTCACTTTGCTTGCAGTTGAAGTCCAGACAAGTGTAGGTTAAGTGTGGCAGGCTTCTGCTTAAATGAATCAAAGGGCATAAAATCAAGAAGATATGTGGTGTTACTCTGATTGAGAACATTCTTAGAACAGATGAGAAATGCATTCTCTCCTAGGCAAAACACCAAGGAATACCAAGCTTCTCTGAGATTATTCCAAAATAAATTATCTGCAGCATGATAGTCATTAATAACCCAAAGCTGAGATGTTATACAGATCAGTATTGTTTCAGATCATGACATAGGTACCTATAACTTTTGCTTACTTGCTCTGCTTTCCAAAGTAATATCCAAAGTGCCACTGCTCTCTTTAGTCACTGAACCAGTCTGGGAATTGGTTTTGAAAACTATAACAAAATAACAGAAGAGATAATGTCTGAGATTTTGCTCTTGTAGGCTGACACAAGCAAAACTCTGTATTTCAGCTCTGTGCTTTAACACATTCTTTATTAAGCTCTGCATGGGTGCAGACTCACCTTGAGCCCTGCGTGCAAGTTTTGGGGTGTCACAGTATAAAAAATGTCATTAGGTTATTAGACAGTATTGAAAGGGCCACAAGATGGTGAAGGGTCTGGAAGGGAAGTTGTATGAGGAGTGTCTGAGGTGCCTTGGTCTGCTCAGCCTGGAGGAGACTGGGGCGAGAGATCACTGCAGTTACAGCTTCATTGAGAGGGGAAGAGCAGGGGCAGGGACTGATCTCTTCACTCTTTTGACCAGTGACAGACCTCAAGGAAATTACATGAAGCTAAATCAGCAGAGCTTTAAGTTGGATATCAGGAAAAGGTTTATTATCTAGAGGGTGTTTGGACATTGGAACAGGCTCTCCAGGGAAGTGGTCACAGCATCAAGCCTGTCTGATTTCAATAAGCATTTGGATGGTGCTCTGAGGCACAGGGTGTGACTCTTGAGGTGTCCTGTGCAGGACCAGGAGCTGGACTCAATGATCCTGATGGGTCCCTTCCAACTTAGCATATTCTATGACCAGTTTCAAATCAGCAGTGCTTAACCCTGAATTAAATAATTTGCTTTGTATATGCTTGACTTCAAAACACAATAGCTTTTGTAAGTATGGAGGTTCAAACTGTGCAATAGGAATTAGGTGTAATTTTTGATTTTATACTGCATACTCCATACACTTGCATAACTCATCATTTCCAGGCTTTTCTGGAAAATTTCCTAGTATATGATAGGCATGCAAATAAACAGCTTTTAGCTCTGAATTGGTTTGTTTCATATTCAGATTATATGTGTGTGCATACATTTATAGTATGTATTTTATGATTATGGGTTTATTTATATATATTTACATTTATACTAATATTATTTATAAAAATACATCACTATTTGTGTCTTAAATGGTCTAAAAATGAAAGGGAAAGATAGCAGGAAATAATCTTATTTTTACTGTTAAAATCTGATATACGCTTTACAAAATCAATAAAACGGTTAGAACTACATCAGGAGGTTAGTTTACCTCAAATGTAAATGATTACCCTGCAGTAAGGGTGTGCTCATTGGCATTGTGAATAATACCATTTTCAGTATTTTAGCTTTGTGAGAGTTAGAGCTAAATCATATGACTTGTAATGAAAGATAAGTGGGGTTGATGAAAATCCTCTCTTCTGAGATTAGGGTGACAGTAGGTTTTTGAACTAAAACACTCAGGCTCTTGTGCCTATCTAAAGAAACTCTAATTCTCTGTTCACCACTTTCCCTGTATGAAGCATGGAGATATTAATCTAGTTCAAAGGATTGACAGGAGAATTAATTACTTAGTATCTGAATGCCTGAAGGTGGAGGGACCTGCAATAATGTTGTAAATAATGCCTATTGCAATACTTTCACTAGAATTGTTAATTATCATCTTTGGCTTGGGCAAGACATTTTTCATCTCTTAATCTGAGAAGTCTTATTTGCAGACTTGACAGAACCTTTACCATGATCTCAATTGCTATGCTAGCTGAAGCAGCACATTTAATAGAACCAGTTTTTCTCAGCATAAACAAAATTCATTATGTTTGTGTATTATCTCAGCGTTTTACTTCCACTCTAATAGTCTTAGGACTTGAGATGCAACTCTGCAAGTCAGTGCACAACAGGGGCAGGCAAACTTTCCTTCCAAGACTGTCAAATACAGGCTAGGACCAGACTCATGAGCTGGCTGGTAGCTGTTGATAAAATTAGCAGAGGATGGAAAATCACTTGCTTGTAGCTGTTTGTAGGAATGATGGATTTATTCATAGCATCAGCTTCTGCTCCCTTGCTGTTTTGCCCGTGCCTTGCTTAAATAAGCATAGGGCTACTTAAGTGAGATCACACAGACTAACTTTGGAAGAAGTAGCAAGATTTCCTTCAGTTAGCATTTCCTTATAATGCCTTAGCTAGCTGTTCCTTTGCAAAAAGCAGAGGTTTAAAATCTCACCCACATGCCCTTTTGGGAAATTATTTAGTACTGCCAGGAGAACAGTCCCTGCAGTTCATTTACAAATTCTACTAAACAAGGTTGATGGGATCTATTTTGTCTTTTTCATGGCTCTTGAACATTCAGGTTCTGAGGGAAAGTTAATGTAGGATACTGAACATCAGTATTTAGAGCTAAACCACTGCTGAGCATGAAATATATGTGAAGGAGACAAAGAAATCAGCACAGATTTTACAGGCTGAAGATGAGGATTCTGCAAGATTATTTCTTTCAGAATATCTTAGAAAATGTAAAAAATTTTCCCTTGCAGGAAGTGATTGCATAGGTAATATTTTAAAGATCTCTTTCAGTTATTCTTGACTGTGTCACTAGAGTAAGCAATATTTTTATATTATTATTACTTTATATTACTTTCCTCTATACAGTGACTATATACTAGTTTTAATTAGTATGTGTGTTGCTAAGAAGCTAATTAAATCTCATCATAGTGGAAATGATGTATGGACTTCTTTTTTTCTTGAAGTATCTCAGATATTTTTGCATTAATATAGTATTTTGACTCTGCAAACTAGCAAATAAAATTTGTGAAACCAGACAAAACTTTTTTTTTCAGCTACAGTTGTTATTTAACAGTATTTAGGGTGATTGAGGACTTGGAGGCATTCAGTAGGGGCTCACATTTGGAGGGGATTTTTGACATTGGTCAAACTCAGCAACATACTGGAATCATGTTTATAAAATATGTGTCAGTTAATAAAAGATGAACTCAACTGAAAATATTTTTCTTAAAAGTGATGTGATAAGATTGATTACAGACATTCTACTTATGGAACAAAGCAATTTCCAGAGCAACAATCAACAGTTTAGTTCTATGTAAATAGCATGAAAGAAGTTTTATATTAATGGATGGGGAATATGCAATTATTTGTTTTGGAATCTAATATGAAAGGATTTTACACTATAAGACACATTTTCAAAGCACTGTCTTAAAAATGTTACATAACTTCCTTCATATGATTTCTGTCTCATTTTTCTTCTGTGTTCATATTCCTTTTCTGTTCTTTGGTAATTTTCTTCTCTTTGTTTTGATATGACCTTGCTTTTCTCAATTATTTTTTTATAATTCCTTTTTTCCCCACCTCCTTGTTATTTATCCTTTAAATTGCAGTACTTCCTAGAACAGGGGCTCTCAAACTCCAGGAGTCATGATCCCTCTTAGGCTAATTAGTATACTCGTGTAAACTGAAATGTGGTTGCAAGTCTGGAAATGACCCCAGAAATGAGAATGGAAATGGGGATTATAAGCCCTGAAGTGGAGCCAGAAGCAGAAGAGTTTTCAGAACATTAGCCAAAGGGCAAAGTAGTATGTGTACAATCCTATTCCACAGAGTGCTGAGGATTCTACAGGGGAATAATTATCAGAACAAGACAAAACTGAGAGACAGTACAAACAAATAGTAAGAAAGAAGGCAATTTGGAGAATAAAAATAATAAAAAGTATAAAAAGTGAGATAATCTTGGCCAGTTAAGATTTTTTTCCTTTTTTTTTTTTCTCCACTTTCTTCTTGAACTCTTGCTCCCTCTTAAAATTGTCACTAAGTACTTCGAGCTTTCAAATGTTCTTCTCTCTGCCCTCTCCGGTTGCAGCTTTTCTCCATGCCTTTGTGAAGAAAAACAAGGTTGGATGGTGTGGGAGGGAGCTTGCCTTTCAAACAGTACAGTGTCTTCTGCTGATGCACTGGCAGCTATTAAACTGCCTACCCACTTCTCTACTAAGCCATGTTTTCATAGGGCAATACAGGCCATCTCAGGTCAGGCACCACACTGCCCTGCAGTAACAAAACTCACTTCAAAGAAAGAGAAAAAGGATGCTGACAGCTGACACTGTGGCTCTTTTATGGGAAAAGGCAAGATAAGGGATCTTGGAGTTCTATAAGAAATGGCAGATACTTTGGATCAACCACTGAGTTTAATGTAAGAGGTTAGACTACTTTTGCCAGAGTATTTGATGTTTTTTTTTGTCTAGAAGACATGACATAGAACATTCATGACTGCAATCTTCATTTCTTTCCTAGTTGGAATTTGCAGCATCACCCAGACCAAATACTGAGATTGTTTACAGTTCAGTGACTATTTCAAGATAAAATTTGGTAATCAGTTCTTTAAGGGTAAATCAGAAGAGACATGAGGCAAGGTTTAGATTTTTGATCATAAATTCTTTATATGTTTCACGTTTGAAATGAGCATCTTAAGAAACATCAGAGACTCATATAAAAATAAGAGATTTCCAGCAGAGAGTAGTGCATGTATTTTTATCTTATGTATTATGTATATAGTTTCTCTATTTGTCTTTGTTAAATTTTGATCAGGTTAATATTATTGGAATCAGTAAAACTGACACATCTAACAGAAAAATGGGATGAGAGAAGTGTTTTTCCTTGAAGAAAGCTCAGAGTGTTTTGCTCAGGATCTCATAGCTGTGCTGTTGATTTTTCTCTTTTCAGTTTCACTTGCTTTCCTTCACATTATTTATTTATATAGCTCAAAAAAAAATAAAAGGTTAATTTGGGAGAAATCAGTACAAGCTTTCAAATCAATACCCTGAGATGAAAGACACAGTAGCAAACATGTTGTGCAGTTTACTTCCATTTGGTGTGGCTGTCTAGAATGAAATGAATTATTTCCCAGTAAATGCAACAGCTTCAAGGATAGAAACACACTGGGTCTAAGTGACTTACTGAAGTGTATGTGCTGTGGAAAAATTAATGGAGCACCATACAAATTATGTGGGTAAAAGTAAGTTTTGTAGTCTGCAGGTATACCTTCCTTGCAGAAGGAGATGAGGAGCACACCCACGCTCAGTCTATCCATTGTCATGTTTGAAGTGAACTGTGAACACTGGAAGGGAAAAGGTCTTGTGTGAACAGGAGAGAATGACTGTGAGGACTATTTTATTGGACCTTCTAGGGCTCCACACTCTGTTAACAAATACAGTTTGAGAGCATTTAATCTGGGAGCTGTTCCAGTCCGTTAACAAATCCCTTGCAAGGCTGTGAGAGATTCATTGTTGTATCCTGACATATGATGTACGGCTTCAATAACTGTACTGGACACACAGGGTGATGATCTCTCACCTTTCTGAACAATGACACTGCTACACTAGTATTTCTCTTCAAGAAAAGCTCATAAGTAAAATCCCCAGTGGAGCAAGAAGTTACATTAATCCAGCATTTGCAAACAGAGTCATAGTGGTAGTTCATCACAAACATGATATTTCCTCTTTCTATGTTCCTTTTGGCCTTGACATTTAGCACAGAAATTAGTCTGACTACACAGTTTTTATTGCTGATCATTCCATGCCTTATCAAGGAGCCACTCCTGAGCTCTGGACATACTAACTCTCCAAATATGATGTGCAGTGCTGTATTTATTAATGTATTTTGCTTAAGATTTATGTGCATTTAACAAGTAAAACTTGTGGATTTTTGCCTGCTAGTTGCTGGCCCTGGTGCTTTTCACCATTAACTAGCAGAGTGGAGTGGCTCACTGGGTCAGGCAGTCAGGATTTATTGGGTTGAGATCAAAGCACTGAAGTCATCAACAGTAAAAACATGGCAGCTCCATATCCCTGGGAGCTGTGGCCACTTCCCTACTCACTGATGCCTGTGCAGCAGGTGAAAGATCACTGAGCATCATGCCAGAATGCAGCATCACAAAACAATAGATGCCATTTCTCTTTATCTATATTAACCAACAGCTCCAACTGCTTTATAATTACAGACTGTATATAACCTACTTGAAGAGTGTGTTTATACCTGCCTAAAGATGCCCAAGCAAACTGGCCCAGGAGAAGGGTGGAAGCTAGGGGAAGAGAGCAGCAATAAGAACTCAGACATGCAGTGAAACCACGTACAACCATATACAGTTGTGTTTACATCAGTTTACTGATTTTAAGAGGCCAAAGCATTTCAAACTATACTAAAATTATTTATGTAGATAGCTATAAAGAGTGTAAATGTATAAGTTGTTACAGTTTTGCATCAAAGTTGCTTAGGTTCCAGAAAAAGTTTCTACATATATAAATACCTTGGTCTTGACACTAGAGAGTAACTTGACTATATCAAAAGTAAGTTCCGCCAGACTCTTTTAAACTAAACATTTCTCTTTCTTTCTTGAAGGATAAACAAATATTTTTCCTTGTGACTGAAGTTTAAATCTGTCTTTTCAAAGGAAAGATATAGAGATTTCCATTTTGCTCTGGCCCTGTGATCAGAAAAGAAACACAAGATAAATTTGTATCTGTGGATAGGAGTTCAAATCTTCATGTTCCACATCCAAATATCTTATTCTAAGGTGGTAGTACTATAAAGTCAACATAAAAAAAAATTAAAAAAAGTTCTCGAATGTCACAAGAAAGAGTATATTGAAAGCAAAGGTGATGTATAAAAGCCTGGCCATGAAGTCTAATGAACATTCACTATGCTCATCTGAGGACTCATGGGTTCCAGTTCATTACATATGTTTGGTATTTTACCAGTGCCTTTGTAAGGTAAAATGGATAAGCAACCCTTAAACTCAGCACCAAAATCTAAGCCACCCCTTGGAATTGATTTAGACATATTCCAAAGTAAGTTCAAAGAAGTACACTAGTCAAAGAATTATTGGGATTGAATCCTATAAGATGATGATTGGTATTAAGTTCATGTATTTTCACAGTCTGACTTTTCAACTGCTATGTGGGGAAAATGTCAGCTCCACCTACCACTCTACTTCTGTAGTGAATGCTGTTTGTTTTTCATTTGAAAGAAATGTTAAAAGGATCTTATTAGGAGGTGGCTTTACTCTGAAATCCAAGTGGTGGGAAATGTTCAGCCTTTGGAAACTATCTAGATGAACTCCCTGGTGAATCTTCAACTCGCTACAGTCTTACATTATTTTCAGATTGGTAATATAAATCTGTGATTATGTAATCAAATTCCTGTTTGGGGATTTTTTCCCAGTTTTGTGAAAACATTTTTGTGAGAGACAAAAATATTGCATATGTCCATGTTTCTCAGGCACCCAAACTTTCTTGGAACTTTTCTCAAAAAGTTATTAAGTCTTATTCTGCAGTGGGATCTTGTCCAGTCAGCAGCCCATAGGCACTTATAAGGATGAATTTTGGCCAAGGAAGCGATTTATCATCAACAGCAGTGCTGGCTGATTCTTTAATTGCATCAACATCATGATTAGAAATGAATGAAAATGTCCCAAAGTAAATATTTTTTGCTGATTCCGTATTTAGTAGTGCCCTCATTTTTTTACCTGTGAAAATAATTCCAGGTATTACATTT
Source organism: Alethe diademata (assembly GCA_025584955.1). Classification (NCBI taxonomy): domain Eukaryota; kingdom Metazoa; phylum Chordata; class Aves; order Passeriformes; family Muscicapidae; genus Alethe; species Alethe diademata. The sequence goes on from JANRMJ010000066.1 coordinate 83,248,219, forward strand.
TTCCAATACCATTTTCTCTCTAGTGCTCCTGCATTTTCCTTACTAATTTTTTCTGCCTCAGAGTCTAAATGAATAGCAAATCTTTAGAGTTAAGTGAACATAGTATAATTTATATTAGAATTAATAAAATATATGGTTCTTTTTCAATAATTTTGTTTGTAATTCACAACAGCTAAGTTTAAGTGTCTGCAGTCATGACACCTACATCTGCTCTGATCACCTCTGACTCAGTAAATAGCTAAGCCACCTGAAGTACTTTACCTATGTGGGGTAATTATAAAATGAAAACTACTTGAAAGTACTAATTTCTTCTCACTCACTACAAATAAAATATAATGTGACAACCTCAAATACAGAAATCTACTTTTGTCCAGAAATATTACACATTCTGTGCCCTAGACAAGAGGGTCTACTGTTTAGGAACAGTATAGCCCTAAATTGATCATGTGTCTTACAACTCTCAACCATTTTCATATTCTCTTGTTCAGTTAAGGGGATAAAGTAATTTAGCAAGTGAATTTAGAACAAGCATAGGATGGGCAGTTACCATATTGTTCCACAAATATTCTCAGATGCTGATTAACCCCCTGCTTATTATACAGAAAAACAAACAAGTAAACAAACTAGTTTCTTTGTTAGTTTCCACCATTTTCTTTGCTCAGAAATTAATTTATTAGGAATATCATGTCATTGGGGTTCATATTAATGATAAAGACAAATATTTATTACCTGTCTGACCTATTCTATTCCTGCATATCTTCCTGTTTACTGTTCAAGGTGAAAAATTAATGTTTAAATTTATTCTTGAGTACTTAATTATGACAGCAGGGAGCTTAGGTACTTGACTCAAAGCTGTGGATTTCAGTGTCCTAGGAACAGGAATATGCATTCCCAAATTGTTAACTGAGCTAATTATATTTCCTTTCCCAGAAACTGGGTAGGTAAACATCTTCTGAGCTTGAGGGAGTCCCAGGTACTGTTGTGGAGACTACATAAGTACTTTAGGTAGAACGAAATTTTTATTATCCTGTCAATAAAGGGCTTTCATATCATATTACAAATGCCTCAGTGGACTAAAGATAGTGACTCCAGACAGTAATAAATCACCTTTTGAATAAAAGGGTTACCTTTGCATCAACTGTATGAGAAATAAGCACTGTGTATTGCTGCTGATCATCCCTGTCCAAGACATGAACGGCACTAATGAGGTCTGGAAGAAGTTACCTCTGGCTCTAGCTAAATTATCTTGACTAGTCTGTAGTTTTGTAAAAGAGAATATGCAGTAAAAAGAAGTATGTTGGGTTTTATCCACCTTTACTGTGCCTACAGGAACAATGAACACAATTTGGGAAACAAATTTTCTTTGTATTAAGAAAAGATAATTTTTTGTTTCTGTTTACCCTGTAGTAAATCACTTGGGATCATGTAATAAATCATGGTGGGATCATGTAAAAAATAACAATAATAATAATTTTAAAAATAGTGTTACATTGTAATTTTTGGTTTGTTTGTTTAATTTAGTTTTGTTTTTGTGCCTTTTTTGTTTGTTAGTTTGCTTGGGGGTGGGAAGGAGTTTAGGTTTGGTTTGTTTTTTTTTCTGCAGTGAACTGGCACAGTATGAGCTCCTGCAAAGAGAATACCAGCATACACAGTTCACACAGTTCACATGCTGCAGAAAAGGAAGGATGGGAATTCAAAGACTTTTTTGAATGCTCCTAAAAATCACTGGATTAAAAGTCACAAAGTCTGTTAGGAGCAAGGACAAGGACTCCCAAGTGGCCCCTAAAAGCTTTTTAATCTTTAGGCTATGGGATGCTCATCTGCTTTCCTCTCTGGTTGAATGAAGCATTACTTGTAACCCATTTGTCTCTCTGAAAAAATATCCACTCAGAATCTTCAGCAGCATCTTGGTTAAGGCCACAGGTAAACATGCAGCTGAAGTGTTTTAGTAGTTTAGTGTCTGCACAGTCTGGAGCACTTAGTTTCAAGATGCCAATCATATAATTTAATATCTAGTCTAATATACAAAGCAACACAGTATATAACCAATGTATACTTTTATAAAGAAAACAGTTAAAAAGTTCTTCACAGTCAAAGGGCAGACTTAGCTTGCTGTGTGTGAAAAGGTCACCAGATCCCTATTTAACACTTTGGACTGGCTGAGCTAAGTGCTGACTCAAGTCATTATGTGCTATGTTTTGATGAGATAAGTGTGGTTTTAGAGTGCCTACTACTGGATCAAATGCCCACATGACCATTTTGTCAAGCTGGTTTACAAGCTTTTGAAGGAAGAATTTTTTTCTTTGCTGGTCTTATGCTGGATAAAATATCACCTGTCTGTACCATTCTATTTTTATGCTGCTTCAGGTGTCATCTACCAACTTACAGCAAGCATAAACCTTGGTTAAAAGTATGAAGTCAGCATAAAATTCCCATCATCTGCTCTGATTACTTGAACAGAAATACATTCCTGTGCTCCAAGATGATCTGTAGTGCTTTGTGATCCAGCAATAGATGTAGTATGAAATTATTGTGAAATGCCATAACACAGATGACTACCAGACTACACCTTCATAGATCTGCCTCTTTTAAATCATATTCTCAGGTATGGGTTCAGGAACATATTTTGTCTAGCAGGTTAGAAAGTAAAAATACCATGCATCCTGACAACACATTTCACTGTCATGTCAGATGAGGTAGAGTTTGTGGTGCTGTATTATAAATGGGATCACTAAAATGACCTGGATGAGGTTTAAAAAAAAAAAAAATCCTCTTTACTGTTGCTGCTGTAAAGCTCCTTTTTTACTTTTTTTTTTTTTTTTTTTAAATCCAGTGCACCCGTTTAGAATATTCTCTGCACACAGCTGCATCAGAACAAACTGAGAAAACTGCATACTGCTTTGTAGGCTGAAAATAGAAAACTGGGAGAGAGGAGGGAACAGAAAGTTCTTACAGGTTTTACCACCAGAGGAAAGCATCAATGAACACCATGATTAGGCTCTTAATTCAGGTTTATGGTTTTCACTTTCTAGGCTGGATGTCTAACTTTCAGAGTTTCCAGCACTTATGATGTATGATATATGTTCAAGTCCCTTAACTTTTCTATTGTCTCTAATCTTGTTCCCTATATCTCTAGCATAATTTTAAATTGTTTTTCATTTAACCTACCTATGGTTAGCTTCCTGTGGTACCTATGGAGAGAGAAAGATTAGAAGGAAATAGATTAGATACCCACTTATGATAAAAAAGGTTCCAAAAGTGTAAGAACATGTTATATATTTTCACAGGAAAGTTTACAAAAGAAAGTAGAATTCTTCCTTTGTTTATTTGTTCTGTATATCAATCCCTTTTAAAGATGATTTTATTATAGGTTGGACCTGCCAATTCATTCCACTTCTACAGTTATTCATGTATTGAAGCTGAAAAAAATATACTAATACATGTTACCTCAGGCCCAAATATAATATTTTTGAAGGGTTTTCTTTGATAAATTGATTAGGTACTCAGTGTACTCCAACTCTGCAAGACTGATTGAGCAACTGCTTATGCTTCAGATACTGACATACTTTAGTATACTGCATATTTTTTATTAATGATAAATTCAGAACCTTAGGCAAGATAGATAATATTCTGTTACTGATATTTGGTATAATAAATCATATGCTCATAATTTGTATTAAGGTATGAGACAGATACAGGCAATTTTTCAAAATCTACATCATCCATTTTTTCATACTATACCTATTGAAATGACACTTGACATGTTGACACCTGAAAAGATGCTACATTCAGTTCCAATAAACAATGGCATTTTCCTTCTATTTTCTGCATGGCAAAAAATGTTTGGCAGTAAGTATTGAGATTGCTTCTCCATCACACCAGTCTAAGCAATTTTATGACAATTTACAGTATTTTCATTAGACAAAAAGGGTGCTGGATTTGGATCCCTTCAGACACAAGAGGGGCTTGAACACTTTAGCACTGCATCCTAAAGAGGCACCCTGACCACTAAAAACAGGGTTCTGTGGCCAATATCACGTTAAAAGGATGGGTGTATATAGCTTTTGAAAAATTATGAACTCCACTTAGGTGATTATAGACCTTTACCAAGGGCAAGATGATTCTTGTCACTTAAATAGACAGAGACACTTAAACGCTGAAAGGAAGTGGTCTTTAAGGTTTTTCTTCTGGCAACCTCTAACAAGCATTCTCTTCTTAATGCCAGGTGAGTTACAGTGCATAATGCCCTCCCACTTCTAATGCACTTGTTTAACAAATTTCAATCTACATCTGAAATTTAACAAAAGGAGAGACTTTAAGGGAATTATAATAGGCCCCAGATGGTAACACAGAAGAGATGCCAATCTCTGCTGGCATCCATAGGTTTCTAAATTAACTCTAGAAGGTTTTCCCTTTGCTCATCTTTTCTGCATTTTTCAAGCATATAAAACAATACATCTGTTCTAATTGTTATCTTTTTGGTTTAGTTATAGATTGGGTTGGAGTATATGAATATTTGAAGAGAAGAAGTCTATTATTCAGCTGTATAACAAATTCATATCTACAGTATATGAGGATTTGGTTAGACATGGTTTTTTTAGCTATTGTTTTACTAAGTTATATGTTTCATGAAGTATTTGCATAAAGGCTTAGAGGCTCAGGATAATCTGTTTCCATATTTTCTCCACAATTTTAAAGAAAAGCCATCTCGTCTGAAAAGCAAATTGATAATTTTTTTTTTCAAAACTCCCTCTAATATCATGCCTACCTTTTCCTGCAGGTAGAACAGAACCAGAGATAGCAAGCTGTGATTATTCCTCCCATTTCATGTTTGTTCTCTATTTTTTTTTCATTAGCTTCCATAGTCCTGCCATTTCCTGTATTTGACCTCTACTCCTATTCAAATAGAAAAGTGAAGAAAGCATTCAGTTAACAAAGCTCTGTTAATCAGCATTGCTTTCATTTGCTCCAAGCTCTGTCTCCACCACCACCCCTCAAACTCTTCGTGCCTTTCAGATCATAAGCTGTGCTGGGTGAGCTATTTATCTGTGTTTGTACAGCACACAGCAGTACCCCCACTGAGGCCTTTGGGTGCTACCATCCTACAGTAATCTCATGTTCATTAGAAAGAACAAAGACAGGTTTATCTTGGAAAAATTAAAGGAATGCATAATACAGGTCAGATTTGGGCCTCTGAGCCATCCTTTCTGTTAAAGATTGTTAGTTTTTACTTTACAGATTTTGAATAGTTTTTGAGCTTTTGGGTGCTAAAGGGGCTTACATCAGTAATTTAAATGTCTCTGCTTCTCAACACAAATTTGTTATGGTTTTTAAACAGCAATTATCTATCTAAAAATAAAAGCAATATTTCACCATCTCTATTTTTACTGAAGCTTCCTATACTAGCTTGCTATACTTAGGTGACAACGATCTGGAGTGCAATGCTCAGGCTCAGGTAGTTTAAGGCATGGAGAAGGCTGACATGGCCTCACCTACATTGAGGTGTGATATGGTCAGGGAATAAATTCTAAAACAATACAGAAGCCTCAAGATAAAATAATATGTAAACAGAGTCAAACTTAAAATTTATTCAGTAGGTGGCCTATTAATTACTCCAGGAAGGAGGGAAATATGTTCAGGCAGGAGGCCAGGAGGAAGCACTACCGTTTTCACACTGAAAACACTCAGAGAACAATCTCTAGTTCTGGTCTCTGTTTACAGGAGATATTTATGTATATCATACGAGATATTTGTACTTTAAAAAACCCCAAAAAACAATCCAACAAAAACAAAAAAAACCAACAACAACAACAACAACAAAAAACGAAAAACAAACAAACAAAAAAAACCCACCACGAAAATCCACAAACAAAATCAGCAAGCAGAGCCCTTGCTCAGCACAAATTTCCCACATTCTGGGATACTGCTCTTCTTGTTAGAATAGTGAGGTCATATTCACAGCAGTACTCTCCACTACTGAATAATGATCATTTAAGTGGCCATGTTCAGTACAGGTTTTCATCTTCTGAACCTGAACTGAATGGAACATCTTGCAGTTTGACAAGATGCTGACAAGTACTTCTGTGTTTTCTGTTGATTTCTTCCAAGTGGCTCCTCTCAGTATTGGGAAATGAACCTTTCATATCAGTACTGCTATGACTAAGTCCTACAACATGCTACATATTCATGCTAAATATCACATTGGTTCATGAGGATAACACATGAAGGCTTATGTCAACTTCATGAAATCACATCTAGAGCTGCAATATTTCTGCCCTTATGTTCTTTATAGAGTGAACAATCAGTTGAGTGTTCTGAAATGGTGCATGAGGCAGACACCTTCACCAAATTGAAGCCTAAATTAGGCAGCCTGAATTGGGCCCTCAATTACATATTTTTTTAAATGCTCAATGATGGAAAATCTTATGCTCCTGCTGTTAATTCTCACAATCTTCCTCATGTATTTGCATTTGTCTGGCTTTAGTTTCCTGCCCTTGGTTCATGTTATATTTTTCTCTGTTTCATTAATAGAAGCTTTCTAACCATGAAAGTAGTTGTGCCCTGAGAGAAACGGTTTTCATATCTCACAAAAGCTGTTGTCATTTTGAAAAATTCAGGAGAATAATTTAACTGAAGTGCCTGAAATGTAGACCAAACCCAAATGCAACTAGACTTCACAATACAAGAAACAATATTGAAATATTGTGTGTAGATTTTTGACTGATGGAATTTTTATATTCTTTTATCAATGTAATCACGATACTTCTAAATCTTCAACTCATAACCAAAATTTTCAACCTCTTTTCATTCTCTTAACCTTAATTTTTTTGCTCCCACTCCCTGAAATGTATCTGTAGTGCTTGTCACTCATTGACTCGCTAAGAGACAGTACAAGTTTTTCAAATTCCTGCTATTAAATTTTAAAGGTTCTTCCAAAGTGGTGGACAAAAAGACTCACTTTCTAAACACTTATTTCTCATCAACAAATAAAAGAGTTAATCCTGCCCCTCTACTCAGCCCCAAGTAAGGTAGCATAGGGAGCACTGTGTCCAGTTCTGAACATTTCTCTTATGAGGAAAGATTGAGGGGGGCTGGGTCTGTTCAGCCTTGAAAAGAGATGAATGAGAGGGGACCTCATCAATGCCTATCAGTATCTAAAGGGAGGGTGTCAAGAGGATGTTTCCAGGCTCTTCCCAGTGGTGTCAAGCAATAGGACAGGAGGCACTGGGCAGGAACTGCTGTACAGAAAGTTCCACCTGAATATGAGGAAAAAGTTCAGTGTGCAGGTGACCTTGCACAGGCACAGACTGCCCAGAGAGGTTTTTGAGTCTCTCTCATTGGAGCTATTCAAGAACTGTCTGAACACAATTCTGTGCCCTGTGCTCTAGGATTCCTCTGCTTGAGCAGGGAGATTGGATCCACTGTGGTCTCTTACAACCTTACCATTCTGTGATTCTGTGACTTTCCTCTTAGAGGTAATGCTGAGCATTGTCTTTTAGTTTGTCCTGTGTTCCTTCTCTTTTCTTTTCCTTATTAGATTCCAAAGCCTTTTTACACTTTCCTTTGCACCAAACAATCCTTCCATTTTGTAACAGGAATATATATTTTTAAACTTACATGAGGATACCACAGTAAAAAAAAAAATATTATTTTGATGAATTTTTTCCAAGTAAGCCATATGGGACTATAATCAGCATCTCCTTATCTGTTGTTAATTCCTCCATAGTCTTTTAGATCTGCTATCCTTGTTACACATCTTCACTTGGTTTCTAAGAGATCATATACTTTTGTTTCTTCCTTTTAAAAAATATGCTATTTATCTTTTGCTCTAATCTTGTGGACAAGCTGGCTAAAAGCCTCTCTAATATTGTTCAGTGATTCTCCTAGGAAGACCTTAACCTTACCATATTTGTTTTTCTCATGAGATATAGTCTCACACATTTCCCTTCAGCCTGATTCATATCTGATATGAATACTGATTCATATCAGAATATCAGAATTTACTACAGAATTTTCACTGACTTTAGCTGGATTGCCATTCTCAGTAAAATTTAATTTCTGTATGTTGGAGAAAACAGGAAGAAGAGGCTTTAGCAGAACAAAAATCTGTTCTACTCTTGTCTTCATTAAAATACTTTGTGTAATATGTTCAATAAACTTCATCCTTTCAACATGGTTTTTCATCATCTGAAATATTCTGGCATCACAACTTGAATCGTTATCAAGAGATTTCTTGAAAGAAAGACACAGAAAGGATACTGAAGCCACCTATTAAGATTTTTTTTTATCATTCTGCTCCTATATTCAATTTACCTCCTGTTATCAAGTTTAACTGTAAATAACAACCTCGTGGATCCACAATCTCACATATAAAAAAATTAAATATATTTATTAAAGCAAAAAGCAACGTAATTTACAACTTTAAGAATAAAGTCTGGAGAAGATAATGAAGATGACTGAAGCACATGAGTGATGGTAGAAAAAGAGTTTGTTTTTCATATTTCCCTTAGGTTTCTCCTTTCTGTCATGTCTCTACTACATAGATATTTACAGTTTCCCTAAACTAATGTAGCCATACCAGAAAACTTTATTTATTTTGTAGTATTATCCAAGAGTTTCCATGCAAAGGTTATTCCCAAGTAATTGGAATTTCAGAGGACTACAGAATCACATAAAATAATTTATCTGGTTGCAAAATGTGTACTTTAATGTTTCAAAAAGTCAAACCTCTGCTCACAACAAAATGCAATTTTCTTGCACAGTATGTGAGTATAGAGACATTTAAATGTTATAATGGAAGACTTTCAAGAAAACTGGGTGAGAAAATGATTTTTTCATCTGTGTTTTCCTGCAAAGAGGCTACTAAAACATCTCACAAAGAGATTTTATGAGGGGTTAGTTGCAAGGAGGCCACCATTATAAAACGGATGTGCACAAGTCATAGCAAAACAAAAATTATATCAACAAGAAAAAAAAATGACAATAAATTGAATATGGGAGCAAGAGGAACTAATCAGAAGCATATCTACATGACAATACGAGTGACAACAGCAAATCTGCCAGCCCAAATACTTAAGAATTCTTCTAGAGAGCCAAAAGCATTTGCTGAGGTAAAAATATCTGCACAGTCTGACATCTCTGCTGCAAAAATGAGGAGGATGAGCACTATAATGAGCTGGGAATAGTGTATGGCCTATCCCCCAAAAAGGCATATATTTTTTCTTTTATTTCCAATTGACAGAAAGAACTTACGGGAAAATATTGAAAAAAATGACACTCTCACCATTCCACTTCCCATCTTCAATAATACTTTGAACTACTGCAGAATAATTTTTTATTCTAGTAGTGACGCACCATGAACACAGGTATGTTTTGGGCAAGAAAGCATCATATACAAAATAAGTGAAGAGCTTTATGCTGAGTGGTTTTCTTTATTTCACTCTAAATCATGCTCAATCTTACTTTCCACAGTAACATTTATTATTCCATTTTTTATATCTTAATGATACCAAAGCATGAAACACATATACTCGTATAAACACTGTCTCAGAATAAAGCTTTTGAAGTGATAATGCTCACATGTCAATTCAAAAACTGCTTTATCTTGCTTTTAGCAGAATGCTCCCTCTTCAAAAAAATGTCAATATGGTGTTCCCTTATTGTCTGAAAAATTGACAAGTCAGTGTAATTATTTCTTGTATATCTAGTTTTATAACGGCAATTTAAAGTGAAAACATACTTTTTCCATTGAGATTTAGAATGAGTCAGTGATATTAGAATAATCAAATGTCAATGGAATTATTTCAGTCCCATTCTGATTTATTATAGCCATTAAAGCAGAAGTTAAAGAATAATAAAGGTATTTGCTTGGTATGCCCAGGAGCTATTTTTCTACAGTAAGCAACAACTATCTTAATTCTTTTCTCCTGTAAAAATCAGAGATTCAGAAGAAATTACCGAAATCCAAAAATAATCTTTTCTTTAGAGGTGTTTGAAACAATTAGAAAAGGTTTTTTAATGTCCTTTGCCTATGGGATTATTTCACTGATTTACACCTACTTTTGAAGGTACCTGACACTGTGAGAAATCAGGGGAAATGAGCCAGGTCATAAACTAAAGAAAAACTTGCATCATGAAAGGAATAGATTGCTGACCTTTAATAGCAGCACTAATGAGAATCACTCTAATAATTACTGTAACCAGACCTCAGAAAACAAATTTTCTCTGGCAATTCATGTTTTAGGATATTTAGATGCATTAATATCCAACGTAATTCAAGATCCTTAGTGTTTTAGTGGGTTGATTAAGGTTTTCAATATCCTTAAACTGATTCTCTGTGAAAAGACTAAATCAGTTAGTTGAAGGTTTGTAATCTGAAAAGAAAATAAGACAATGAATAAACCAACAGTTGAACATTTTTCATACGGGAAAATAGTGTAAAGTATTTTAGCTTTGGTACTCAATAATACATACAGCTAGTTATTTTCAAAATTGTGCAAAAAATTGTGGAATTTCATCATATCATATGGCACTTCAAGAAACATAAGGAGTATTAAGCTATCACTCTGTTTTATTTCTTCATTATACACTATAACAATTGCTCATACTGTACTATTTAAAGTAACTCTGCTATCATGGAAACCATAGAAATCCAAAGAAGTTTCCAAAGCTGCAAACATTTTGCAAATAAGGTAGCAAGCCTCAAGGAGTCCATTCATTATATATCGTGGCAGGAAAGTTGCATTAAAGAAGTGATGGCAAAACAGACACGGCAGTAATGCAGATTTAGCTGCTGTATAGTGCTTCCAAAACCATATAGAAAATAAGTAGGACTGTGAGTAGCAGAACCAAAATTCAGTTTCCTGTAGATTTGCGTTTTACTTGGAGTATTCCCTGATGTTAAATAAGATTTTAAAGGACATAAAAATATTTTCTTCAGAATTGAAATAACAGGATCTTTCTCTTTCAGCCAACTATTTTTTCCTATTTTTTCAAGAATTTTATATCTATCTAGACTATTAAAAAAAAACCTAAGCAGGTTTAAATTTTAATAGGATGCTGTCTGAAAGACAGACACACACATAAAGCAGATTTTAATTCTGTGTAAAAATTTACAGATGCATAGGTTTCTAAGATACTGTAGTAGTCAGAGGAGATCTGATCAATAAACTCAGGGGAGTCCAGACAGTATTTCAGCTGGCCCTCAACTACAAAGGGATTCTTTTGCCATGTATGGTGTGATGTATTTTAAATTCTTTAGGCATATTGCCTGACCTTTGGTAGAACCTAGGAAGTGAAGGACTCTCTCACATGACTTGTATCATATCTGACCCTCCTATGTAATACCCCAGGCAGTATCTAGACATCACGGCATGAGCAATTGAATCAAACATCTATCTACAGGCTACACAGAAGAATAAATCTCTAAATTGTTGACTTGCTGATTGTGCTGACTAGGGCTCCTGTGCTGACTTCAGCTGCTCACCCTTGGGGACCTAGTGACATTTAAGATGGCATTGAATATGGTATTTAGCCTCCAGCTGTGGCCCTGGGATGGCACAGGTCTTCCATTGTATCACACGAGCCCCTGTGTAAGACTGTGACTAAAACAGGACATTTACAATGTCACTGGACACTTACGTGTAGGCATCTCCCCTGAGACTCACGGACAGCAAGGGAGGCCCAGATAACTATGACACATACAGGCACTTCTATCTGTACACTTTAATTTGTCTGCATAAATCTGAAATTTGAGTTCTCACTGGAAATGTATTTACATGTCAATTGTGTAGTGAGACTTGTTTACTTCAGATGTTAACCAGGCTTCATCCATATGGAATTTGCTAGCTCTATACTTATAGCAATAAAATTACAAGAAATTTTGCTGAAGAAAAATAAACAAACAAAAAAATAAACAAAAACCAGCAACAGATCAACAAGTTATTTCAAGTTAATATTTCACTTATATCCCCTTATTGTTTATTACATACAGAATACAGTATGGACATTGTATACTAGACATTCTTTCCCAGTCAAACAGGTTCTGTAAAATACATGCATTAAGGAAAAAAAAAAAAAAAAGCAAAAAGCTAAATAATGATAAGAATAATCAAAATTACAAGTTATCTTATTTTTTCATTTACATACTTCTGGAGCTGAAGTCTGACAACCTCATAGAGAAATTTTTAGTATGACGATTCACAAGTTTTATCAATCTTAAAAAAAAAAAAATAGGAAAAGAAAAAAAGTCACCCTAGATGACTTTTAGGGTCATCTGAATGCATAAAATACTTGAATTTAAAATAGAAAATATTCTTTATTGTGCTGGCCAGATTATTACTATTGTCTGCTGTGAGACAAGGATATGGTATTTCTTGCCAAATATCACACTTTCTTCCTTTAAGTCTTACAGAGAAATACAAGCAGGGTTTAAGTAATAAGACATGACAAGAACCAACAAAGGACCAAGAACCCTAAATACGGCAGGAATCTGTATGCTACTGCATTATATAAAGATGACAGTTCACAACATTTTATTCTGGGCAGAATAGGAACATGTGAAGAAATAAAAATGTAAAAGACTGACACAGACCAAAGTACAGAAATTACTAAGTAGAGCAACACAAGCCAGTAAATGCAAGAAAATCAATACAAACTCAGAGTATCACATTTATTGGATCCCTGCCACATCATAATGATTCATCATCCTTTCCACCAAAGCTCAAGCTTTTTCTAGTTGTCACAAGTTTGATGGGAGAAAGTTAATGGAGGAACATGAATAAATCACCATGTCATTTTTAGTACAATTCTGATTCTCATGCTTAAAGATATAGAAGTCCAAAGGCATCTATTGCTGATGACATACACACCACTTAAGCATATTCCAGAAGTCCTGCACTGATTTAAAAGGTAACACTGAGAATTATTCTTGAGAAAGTGATCTGGATATTGATGGTGACACTAATGAAACAAAACACCAGAACACTGCCATTCAGTTCAATGAAACAGAAAAGTGAGGGGAAAAGCTAACCAAAAGTGATATCTTTATATGTTTTCAGAGTATTTTGCATCCTGTACCACACTTTTTTGCATCCACATATTGATCCAATTATGACAGCTTAAGATGTTAGTTTTTGTTTTCTGCCTATCACCAGCATAAAGGTGCCACTCATAACTTGGTCACTGTACTCTTAATGTAAGAATAAAACCAGAAATAGAATAGACAATTTCTGCATTGTCTAACTCTTATTCAAGCATATAATTACTTGTGCAAGCCTATGCCATAAAAGAGAAATACTGTGGAGATTGAAAATCACCACATTTATTCTTATATCTTGTGTTATACTCAGAATTTAATAAATGTCTTCTTGTACTTAGCACTGCTTCTTTTCTGTAAACACAATACTCAGAAAATCTATATGTGAACGAATGTGAGAAGAGATGCTGGCATAACTATGATAGTTATTATGATATTGGTGACATATATTCAGGGAAACACAACATTTCATGGGGGATAAATCAAACTGAGGGAACAGAGAACTTTAAAATAGAAACATTGAGACTTAAAGAGGAGGAATTTCAGGTACTACAAGACATCTGGCGATAATTAACCCTATCTTCACTTCAAGCAGTTGAAAAAGGTACTTGAGATGGAAAAAAGTAATTTTTTGTTCCTTCATGGTCCTTTATGTATTTCAAAATTACTCAGTACAATGTAAACAAGGAGGTATGATTCATCCAGGCCTTTGAATGCAATCAAACTAATTTAATGTTGAAATTTCAAAACTTGAATTCTAGAATTTTGACTGAGAGAAACTTCTGCTGATAGTTTTCCTGAAAAAGGTAACACCGGATTTGAAAATATACATTGGAATCTATTTAAATTCAATATGTATCTGAAATAAATGCTATGTGAACACTAGTTAATGAGAACATCTGCAGATCTTTTTTTGTATTTCTGCTTGTCCTTATTGGAGTATTATTTACATCCTCATGGAAAATGAAAAGGCCATTTCTAAGGACTCGAAGATTATTTCCTACTGTAATGAAAAGTAATGCTAGAATTTGACAAATTCTTCTCTGAAGTAACTGTCTGGAAAAATATGCAAATTATTTCTGATAACATGATCTGGCTGTTTTTTATTGCTTACTCTCCTATTCTAAATATTTTTTATAATGCATGAAATGTGGATTTTTGTTTGGTTTTTTATTTGTTTATTGTAATATTTAAGAAGAAAACACATTTTTCTTATCCATTGTCAAAACAGATGTTTAGACATTTTCACTATCTGTATGGAAACCTATGGAGCTATTTGTTTTTGATCTATTGTAGAAGAAAAAGACTCTTGAACCTTTAGTATCCTTTAAATAAATGCATGACATCGGCTATGAAGAGTCTGGAACTTCAGAAACATTTAATTTCTGTACAGAGTAATTTTTACTGTGGGCCCATAGTGTTTGGGTTTCTGTTAATTTAGTGCATTTCCTGAACTTTGGTTTAGGGCTAGTTCTAAACAACTGTGATGTAAGCTGAATTACAGCCACTCTTGAAAATATAAATATTTTACTAGAATGCACATGAAATACTTAACTTAATGAACCTACTTAGAATGAGTTCTGAGAATCATATCCACAGAAGAATTATGCATTTAGAGAAACTATAGACAATGAAGATAGCTATTTTAATCACCCAACTGAAAACCACTGACATAGACAAGTGATTGTACACAATTGATTATACAGCAGTTGTAAATGATTAATATTTATTTATGTGAGCAATCCCCTTTCTTTGGCTAAAAGTACTGTGTGCAGCTTTGAGCACTCCAATATAAGAAGGATATAGAGCTGTTAGAAAACATCCAAAAAGGCCACAAAGTTGGTGAAGGGCCTTGAGGGGGATTCATACAAGGAGTGGCTGAGGGCACTGGGTGTGTTCAGCCTGGAGGAGACTGAGGGGAGAGCTCACTGCAGTTACAGCTTCATTGAGAGGGGAAGAGGAGGGGCAGGCACTGATCTCTGCTCTGTGGTGACACTGACAGGACCGAGGGAACAACATGAATGCCACAGGAGGTTTAGGATGGATATCAGGAACCCCCAGAGGATGTTTGGGCACTGGAACAGCTCCCCAGGGAAGTGGTCACAGCACCAAGCCTGACAATTCATGAAGCTTTTGGAAAACATTCAGGCACGTGGTGTGATTCTTGGGGTGTCCTATGTCCAGAGTTGGACTGGATCACCCTTGTGGATTTCTTCCAACACAGAATATTCTATTTTATTATTTTTTAAAATTAATTTAAAATTTTGTTTTGAAGGCATGGGCAAAGCACAAGGCCATAAAATAGCCATCAGCAGCTACAGTTTGTTTGTCTGCATTTCATTGTCCAGGCAGAGCACATATTAAGAGGCAAAGAAAACAAAAATATAGAAATAGTTCTATTTCAGCAAAACTAGGATTAAGTCTATAGTAATGTCATGAATGGACCACCTTTCTTTGACATTCCAGTGTTGAATCATTCTATAAGACTTATGAACCAAAATAATTTTTCTGATCCTTCTATTCTTATTTTCAAGTCATGACACAGAAATAGAAATTTCATCAATAACTTTGTAACTTTGTCTAGTTTTCTGATATTTTGTTCAAAGCACTATATAACATCTTATACAAAGTTTTTTGGGTTTTTTTTTTTGTTTGTTTGTTTGTTGGTTTTTTTGTTTGTTTTTTGTTTTCTTTTTTTATTGTAGTTTAGAATTCTGTATTTTTGAATTGGAAAGCAGTCAATGCTCATTTTGGATGGACAAAACCACAAATTGTTGCTTTAAATACCATCCTCTTCTAAGTTCATTTTACTGTAAAAGGAATTAAAATGGCCTTTGGTAATGCTGATCAGATGGTTTCCCTGACCTTTCAACATATCCTGTTTGGAATTAGGATGAAAAAAGAAAAATTCAAGACTATAATGAGAACTGGCATATTACAACATTTAATAACTGAGTAAAAACCAATGTAAAAACTCTCATGATAATTAAAGCCAAAGTTTTGTTCATTTGCCTGAGTTCAACAGATTTTTCAGTCAATGTTAAAATTATTTGCAAAACATATTTCCCATCAGACCAAGAGAATTCATACTAAACATAATCATATTTATATCTTTGAATAACATCACAGAATTAGACTTTGTAGTCAGAAATTTGTGCTTGTCATCTTCAGTTCTGGGAAATACCTGCTCCTTTCTTAATTACAAACATCAAAGAAACAAGTACTTGCATTTCCCAGGCCAATAAACAAACAATTATTATTTATTTAAATTGTTTAATTTGCTGTTATGTATCTGAAATGCAGCAAAATAGATATTTTATAATCAATGCATGAAAACATAAAGAAATACATGGCATAATACTAAAATGTAAATACACATCTTTCTAGTTTTAAATAGATTATCAGTTGCTCTTTTCAAACAAAATTAATCAATGACTTTACACTTTCATGCTTAGAGAAAGTGAACTCATGTGAAAGGGAATCAAGTATAGCTGAAATTAATGTTTTGCTTTACTTCATGAGTATTCAGAAACATTAAATGACAGTGTTCAGTGAATTCTATTAATTAAAAAAAAGTATATGGAGGATCCTTGGGGACATTTGTAATGCAGACCATCAGATGAGTTACTTCAAGATGAGCCATAGAAACCTGAGGCTTGAAAATCATGGAAACACTGAATCATGAAATGGCCTGTGTTGGAAAGGACACTAAAAATTATTTATGTCCAACACCCCTGCAATGACACCTTTCACTGGACCAGTTGTGAGAGCCTGAAATGTTATGTTAATGGTTTAAACATTCCTATGAAGCATATTTTCCTATTATGGCAAAACTGTATAAAGAAGCTGTGACCACCAAAGCCTACCTGTCCCTGAATACACCTCCTTTGGACTGGGAGTTAAGTCTCCTAAGGGAACTTCAGATAAGATAAAGGTGACACTGCTGCCAAGTTTTGTCAGGTCTAGGAAGACGTGAACAAGGCTGGGGGTGAAGACAAAGAAAGTCAAACCTAGCAGCTATGCTGAAAATTGGTTCTGGCTGGGATTAAGGTAGGGAGGAGAAGGAGGAGGAGAGTTTTGGGTGTGTGGTGTAACCTCTGGTCAGAGGGAGTGAACAGCCATCCTCCCTTACACAAAATGGCTCAGCTTTTTATACCCCCCATCCTGGGAGGGCCACACACATAGGACATTCACCTGAGAGGCAGCTGAGAAGTGTCATAAACCATCAAAGACTCCCAAAATGCCCCCTCCCCCTGAGGCCTTGCACCAGCCCTGCACGACACAAAGTGATGCAATGGATCCAGAGTCTGCTGCAAGAGACAATGTCAAAATTGTCCCCTACAGGGGAGCTACCTAGGTATTCCTACCTGACCCAAATGTATATTAATCCACTGAATCCATTGAATGTTTTGCAGGACCGTCAACACTGAGATCAGAAGAGGATCAAGACAATGCCCTTGGGATCAATGGAGTGGTGATATTTTCCTCTTTATCTGTTTATATGTTATTTTCATTCTCTTTTCCCACTCCCTTTTCCTACTTCTTTATTTTTTTTTCTCTCTCACTACCTCACATTTACTGTTATATCAAATCCACACTATTGACTTTGGCATATGGTCTCATTTGCACCTTAATTCAGGAAAAGGCATCTCTATCAATTTTAATGACCAGGTCTGAACACCAAGTTGCTCAAAGCCCCATCCTCCCTGGCCTTCCACACTTCCAGGAATGGCATATCCACAGCTTTTCTGGGTAACCTCTTCCATTGATTCACCACCAATAAAGAATTCCTTCTTAATAACTAATCTAATCCTACCCTTTTTCAGTTTGAAGCCATTGCCCTTGTTAGTAGTCTCTCTCCATATTTCCAGTAGGGTCCCTTCAGAAACTAGAAGGCTACAATTAGGTCACCCCAAAGCCTTCTCTCCTCCAGGCTGAATCCCAATCCAAATTTTTTCAGCCTCTGCTCATAGCAGAGGTACTCCTTGCCTTGATGCCCTCCTTGGGATTCACTCCAACAGGTCCATGTCCTTCCTGTGCTGGGGACCCCAGAGCTGGACACAGTGCTTCAGCTGGGCTCTTACAAGACCAGAGTAGGGGAGTGGAATCACCTCCCTACCCTGCTTGCTCTTTGATGCAGCCCAGGATACAACTGGGTTTCTGGGCTGCAAGTGCACACTACTGAATCATATCTAGTCTCTCATCCATCAGCACCCGCAAGTCCTTCTTGACAGGGCTATTCTTTATTTGTTCAGCTCCCATTTGTAATCATACCAGAGCACCCTAGCCTAAAAATCTATGAAGATTGCAAACATGATACAGTGAGCTATGAGGGAAGTGTACTATGACTGTGAATGTCAATATCAAAGTCAATTGAGAAATAGAAGCCCCAGAAATCATACTAACCTGAATACAAAACATTAGAAAACAAAAAGGATTAAAACAAGTTAATCTGTCACACAGACCATGCTCTTCCCTGACAAAATGTGGTTTAGGAATGGTACTCCCCAGCTGTGTTCTCCCACCAAGACTCCAAACCACACTGGTTCACCTGGTTCCCCTTCCCTCCTCTCCCCCTTCCTTCCCCCAAGAGGACAACTGTAGGCAAAGATCATGGGCTAAGATAAGAAAAATTTACATACAGCAATAAAATAAGAAAATTAACAATAACAGCAACAATATTATAACAAAAGTGTACAAAAGAAAAGACAATTTACTTGCTGATACTCACTGAGCCTGAGCTGGTGACACCCCACCCCAACAGTTCATCCTCCCGACTCTCTACTGACCAGATACCATGCCTTTCTTCTCAGAAGCCAGAGTTCCTTCCACCTACCCACCTCCTTTCACTGAGATAATTTAATATCCATTAACATAGTCCTGGCCAGGCTCCCTCAGCCACACATCCTTTCAGCTGCTGCAAAAAATTAACCACATCCCTGGCTGAAACCAGTACACAAAATAGTACTGAAATAGGGCTGTGAAACAGTCCAACAGGGAATTCATCTGATCCCACTGTATGAATTGTCTGAGATGAAAAAAATCATAGTATTGGACATTTTTGAAGATATTATGATGGAATTAGCTGAATATCACTAAAGATATTTTTTAAGCAAAAGGGGAACTGTAGGTATAAAATGTAAGTGCATATTGAAGGTATGCAAGACACTTCTGAGAAACTAGGACATGCTACATTAACTTAATCACCTTGTGAAGACAGACAAATAATTTCAGCTCAAACAAAAAAAGACTGCTTGCCAATACCAGGTGTGTTTTGATAATGGAAATGCAGGTCTTTTATTTTTACCCATCTTCACAGATCTCTTTGAATATCCATTTTTTATCACTAGTGTAGTTTTTTTCCTACTGTTAAATGAAAATGAATTTTTAACACCCCATAAAACTTTCTCCCATAAATAAATAAATAAATAAACAAATAAACAATGTTAAAAATGTATATTTCACATAACATTCTTTCAAAATCTTGGCATCCTTAATTTTTGTGACACTTAGCTCCAACTGATAAAGTAAGTGTGGACCACAGTAATGGTTGGGACACCCTGAATACCTTATTATTAAAAAAATATTATATAAACAAGAAAAGAAATCAAAAGACAGTATAGATATTTCTCAGGTGTTTACCTGATATATACTTGAAATTCCCAACCTAAAAATAAATTTCCAAGCCAATCACCAGACTACCCTGACAAGAACAATATTAAATTTGCCCAAGATTGTTAGACTTTTTTTTTATCAAAATGGGTCAGAAAGGTGTCAGGCAAGAGATGCAGCACCAGAAAACAAAAAGAGAGGCAAAAGATAGCTATAGCACACTAAATTGTCATGATTTTTAGAAGCCTGCCTTGTTCCACTGCTGTAAGTTACAGCTATCAATGTTTTCCTTTAGTCACTCACATTGAGAGGATAAATCTTCTGAAGTTTCCAAAGATGAAAACACTTCTGGCCTAATTTTTGAATGTGCTGACACCCAGATCTGCCTGGGAAATCAGTGCAGGTTTTGAGTGCTCAGATTTTTGAAAATCAGGCCTCTTATTTTTAATTAAAATATAGATAAAGGAAAGTGGAGAAAGAAGACATGTATATATCTAGGCAGTTGGAGTTTTTTGACCTCTGCTTTTTACACTCCTCATAATTGTCATGCTGTTACCCTGTGCTCTCCTTGTCTGTTTCTGGTGTCCACCTAGTTTTACAGTTTTAGTTCATAACTTTTTGAGGCAAGATGAATATTTTAATGACAAGGAAATACAGGATATAGCACAAACAGGCTTTGAAGTCTTGCTAAATACTTTCATTATTTCCATAACATTAATTTGTAACAGTAATAATCAGACAGAGACTCCATCACTTCAAAATCTGAAGCAATTTCCACAGGTACTGAGCAAAACTGAAAAGGTAATCTCCATAGATTTAACAGAGTAAAAGTGTATCTGTGACAATACACAGCATAGGCTGTCATTCAGCAATGTTTGTGTCCCAACAGTTGAACTGTATGACTTGGTAAAAGTCGCTGTTGCTAGAATAGACTTTTTAAAAGCATTAGACTTCACAGATATGATTCCAAACTGTCTCCGTGTTTACATTAATCCTTTTTATTTATTAAACAGCTGTTATTTATATATATGTATTGTGAAAAAACATGTTGGATAGAGTTTTCAAATTGCCTCGACACAATTGCATTTTATTATTCCTTAGATAGGTATGACAAACATGGAAGTATTTTTATGTAATTTATGTTCCATCCTGCATTCACAGGCAAAATATCCTGTAAACAGAAAAACTGTGTTGTGAAATCCTTCCCTCAGGTTTTGGAACCTATTTTTAAATTTTGCGTATTTGGCTCACACATTTCTCAGTCTGTATTAAGAAGTCACTGTATATATAGGACCTTAGATCTTACTGCAATTTATTTTTTTTTCTGTTTGTGAAGTTAATAAAAACCATTGTGTTGACAGGTATTATAATTTACAATGAAGTAGTGTAGCTGTATACGCTCGCAGAGTCTTTCCAGGTAAAACAGACTGAAAGGCCTGAAGTCGTGTAATTACAGTCAACAGATAATTTGAAAGTCATGAAAAATTTAGAAGAGGGAGAAATAAAAATGAAATGAAAAAAAAATGGTGTTGAAAGAAGTCTAAGAAAAGCCTGAGGCATGTAAAGACAGTCATTACTGATGCAAGACAAGGGATATACTAAAGATAGGTAATGTCAAGAGGAAACTATAATGAGCCAGAGTTAAAGCTGCCTGCCTACTGACAGACAAATAAACTACTGCAGACCAGCTCAAGACTTTTATTTTGCTGATGGTTATCTTTTCCAAGAACAAAAGATTCCTCTTATATACACAGTTGCTAAAGTGGGCTGTTCTTTGGAAAAATCCTAGCAGCAACTGACATTAGTTCTAAATGGTTCTTTTAGGAAATGAGAAGGAAAAGATAAGTTGAAGAGAAAATTCCCAATGCATAATGATTTATTAATAACCACAGATATTTCTTCCATCTGGAATTATCAGCACAGAGAGCTAAAGCATATCAGTCAGCCTAAACATTCAATTTAAACTAAGAACTCATGGATGAACAAGTTAGAAGAATTAATTGTGTTAATTGTTCATTATAATATTCCTAGTATGTCTCTTGATCCCAAACTCAGCTTAGAATAAGCTATTGGCATTAGGAACAGTCTAGAGATGGATCAGTAGTGGTACACAGAGAGTTGTGCTTTTCTTGTATAAAACTGGTCAAATTTTTAATGCAGTCGAATTTTCAAGTGAGATCTGATGCAGACAGAAATAAAATCATGACTATAGGCAGTAGATGCAATGTTTCATCCCAATAAGAGCCTAAAGAGTCAAGCCAAGGACACAGCTCTTTCTCTTTCCTTATAACTGAGTTACCATCAGATTCCCTTCTATTACTCACAACTTGAGACTTTTAAAGAAAAGACTAGGATACCTTGAAACTGATGGATACAGATGGCAATGCTAACTCTGCATTGTTTTTGGGTGGTTTTTTTGGTCATGCAAGAAATGTGAGTCTTTTTAAATTCATCCAGTTATGTAAAAAGAAGGAGAGGAGAAATAGTTAATTTTTAATTACAATATTTTATTATAAAATTTGTTGCTTCAACATAAAGTTTAGAAATGCTGAATTAAATTCTTTCAAATAGTAACAACAACACAGGTGCTAGGATGAGGCATTGATCTGGTATTTATACGGTGATTTCATTGTGTTTAGATCACTCAACATTGCTGAGAACACTTATGTTGCTATCCATTCTTATTTTTAAAGTAAAAACCCATAATCCTTCCACTTTAACCAACCAAAGCCCTTTCACTCCATTCTATGCAATAACTGAAGCAGAAATTTTTCCTGCAATGTCATAAGAACTTACATTTATCTGAGAATTCAGAGATTCACTCTAATGTTTGACTTCTTGCTCAAGTATTATTTTTCATTTTCATTAAAGACCCTATTTTTATTTTTTTTTCTATTATCCCACTATTATCTCAGAAAAATATATTGCTTATTTCTAAGCTGTCTCATTGTGGCTCTCTGAGAATCTTCTTGATACACAAAGCTGCTAACTGAGCTATAGAGCAGTGATTGGTGAATCTGTTCCTATAAATGCCCTGTGCCTTAATTTCCTTAAAAAATTTTTGTATGCAACAGCAACAGCTTCTGAAGGGGAAAGAAATAGCATCTTAACAACATTAATAACATAAATTTTTAAAATTAACAACGTATGCATATCATTTTGGGATTCATCTGTATAAAAAAGTTTTGCATATACATAAGATTAGTAATTTTTCAATTTTTAATATATAAAATCAATTAATGTGATTTACTGTGATTTACTTTCACATTTTCATACATGAGAAAACTAATTTAGAATCTAGAACTAGAAAAGTAGTATAAAAATATTCAAAATAGTCAGGAATTTAAGATTCTAAATTTCTTTGTTGCATATTTTAATTCTGAACTGATTAGTTTTGATCTCAAAATTCTCCCTGGTGGATTCCTCTCAAGATAGATAGATGGATAGATAAATACATACATACATACATACATACATACATACATACATACATACATGGTAAAGATTAGATTTTCTTAGCTACATAAACATGGACCTGGCATAATTTCAATGACACCAAGTACTTTTACCTCTCTTTGGCTGTTTCAAATTACAATAGGAAGAAGAATGCTAAAAATTTCACATTCTCTATCATGGATTTATTGCCTATAATTTTGGGTGCTTTATTGAAATGTGTCAGTTAGATACCCAGTTGCTGCAGGCAAAGCACAGAGAAAAAGATGTGGGTGACCTTCTAGGAGCTGAGTCATATTCAAGAGAACTTCTCTTTCTGTGTTGATTCCTAGGGAGCTCTAGGTCATCTCCTTAGATTAGGCATTTATGTCTGTTTCCAAGGTAAAATGACAGAAATACTAAAATGCCACTAAATTGAGATGTTATTTGTAGAACTGTTGCCCATGACCTAAAGAGGTCGATGAACAGAGAAAGAAGCAGGCAGATATCCACATTTTTAGAGCTACAAACCAATGTGTTTCCTGGAAGGGACCCTCTTGTGTCATGCAAACTTCTTGAATTGAAGGTCATATCTATGCAACACACAAAAAAAATCCCCAAAAACTCCCTCCTTCAAAGCCAAAAACCCTCCCACCCTCAGAAAATAAACAAAGAAAACCCCTTAAGCCCTTCTGCCCAAAATTAAACAAACCAACAAAAAAAACCCAAAAAAAAACCAAAACAAAAAAAACAACAAAAAACAAACATAAACCACCCCAACAACAAAACAATCGTTCAGATATATTAAAACTTATATATGTATTATAATTACATTGCTGGGAAAGCTATTAATTGTAGTTTTAATTTGTTTGCTCTGACAATGCCAGTAAAGATGGCATTGACTGTGCTAAATCTGCAAAAGGGTAAACTGTTGTTTTTCCAGCAGCAGAATGTAAATAAGAATGTAGCTTCTCCATATAAAGAATGGGCTTACATTTTTTAAAAAACAACTGTAGCAAATTATACTACTTAAACAATTCCAGGCTGCTATAGCCATCTTACTGCTGAGAGTGCTTAAGTAAAGTGACCAAATGAACTGTCATACTGATACTGTTTGTTGAAACATTAATTCAAATTTCAAACAGAAAAATAAGAATACCTTCAGAAAGTAGCTCTGTTCTCTATCAAAGTTTACGTTGTAATATTCTGTGTAAACTTGAGCATGTAAATACAGACAAGCAATAAATAAAGATTAAAAAATAATCAAGCTGTAAATAATAGTTGAAATTTCTCAGTTTTCATGTTTTAAGTAGCATTGTTTAAACTGAAATTTCTTTTGAATATAGG
>JANRMJ010000066.1:83276768-83291582 GCA_025584955.1 Alethe diademata
AAAAAAAAAAAAAAAAAAAAAAAAAAAAAAAAAAAAAAAAAGAAAAAAAAAAAAGGGAGTAATAAATGATTACCTAGCTCCTTTTCTGTGGAACTTCTTCCTAAAAAGATTTCTAGAATATTTTATTACTTAACAAGAAACAAACTTTTAAACTTCCATAGGGAGCAATTGAAATTAGAGTGTTAGAAGATGCTAAATGGGAACCAGGTAAGAGCAAAAGAAAAGTAATTTTCCACTCTCTATAGCATTCAATCTGAAGCAGCAAAGGAAAAATTACTGGTTCAAACCTGGTGAAAGAAAACTTCACTTCTGATAAAACCTCAACAGTGGGATTCCAAACTGCCACTTAAAACCTATTAACTGAAAATTTTGTTCTGACTAGTTATTAAAGGGCAATTAATATCCTTAATTTATGTGTATGTCTGTATTGATGATGTGACATTATGCCTTTGCATTTTTATTTATGTCAAAGGTAAATGTATTTTGACAACAGATATTATTTGCCTTAAATTAAGTGAGAAGCTATGGTAGGCAGACTGGGATTATCTCTTATGTATAGTGCCACTATATTTTCTAAGCATTTAATTATGAGGTTTTGGTAAATAATCCTTTAACAACATCTAAATTTTGACTCATTAAACCTGTATTTTGATTCCTGCATCTATCAGAGTGCACAAAATAGTTGTCTTCAACAATGAGGTAAATAATGTGTTCACTGCTCAAATTTAATGCTTAAGATTGAAAGATATAAAAAATGGATAAAGTTTTCTTTACCACATAAGTGTGCAGGAAAGATGGGGAAGGTGAAGAGATTTGACAAAAGTTGGTGCAGCCTGAAGCTGGAGTAACTGATCTCTTGGTGACCTGTGTGGGGGTTTTATTCTATCTTGCCTAGCAAGTCATAAAAAAATCATGCCTAAACTATTCTTAGCCAGCTGCCACATTTATGAGTAAGGTCTTATTCTATGAAACTACAGATGGGCAGGTATAAAGATACCTATTTCTGTACAGCAGACAGTAAATATTTATTCACAGCTGGCAGGTCAATTCCAATTACCCACAAAAAAACATCCACTTCTGCCACTTCTTTGGCCAAGGGAAAAAAAAGAAAGAAGAAAGAAAGAAAACATACCAAAGCAAAGAAAGAGTAAATGATACTGAGGAAAAATTAAAAAGCAGGAAGACAAAAGCCTTAGTGAGTTACGCCTCAGTCAGACCTTATACTGAAAGGTGTTTGGTGAGTTAATTGACTGCTATTTGGTTTAAAATTTACATTTCAATTACATGAATTCAAGTAGTGCACATAATCCATACAGGCAAAACAAAGAAAAAGAAATAAAAAACTCAGTCTGTATTGCATTTTCTAAGACCATGAATTTCGTATTAAGTGATTATTAATTGTTTGTAAGTCTTGAAAATATTGTGCCATATATGCAATAACTACTAAAAATCATCATCTTTATGAATCCTGCATTTTTTAGCTCTAGAAGCCACTTAAATACCAGTTAAGAGCAGGACACTTCAAAAGATATTTCTGTACACCTTGTATAGGATATCAGTATGCAAATGGCACATGAGGAGGACTGAAAATGTTAGCCTGACTAGAGTGTTCCTTGAAATGTTTCCTGATTTTTGTTTCTGTACATTACTGAGTGTACAGCACATTCCTGCTACCATTTCATTAAGATGTAGAGTTCCCCTCAGTTCATGGTGTAGACCATGCTGAGGCCAATCTCCCTTTGCAGCCCATGAAGGAGCAGAGATCCACCTGCAAAGATCCACCTGCAGCCCACGGAGAAACCTAAATACTAGGATATATAGTTAAAAAATAGTAAATTTTTTTGTGTGCTGAAGATGTTTTTCATATATTACAAGTTAGGCAAATATTAGGTAAAATCAAATAGAATACATAACAAGGGTGTGAGATGCACTCTTTCTCAAAAAGAGTGTTTATATTGCAAAACTGGACTCTTGTTTGCTGTAGCTAGCTTTCCTATTAAGCCTTTTCCAGAAATTGCTTCTGCTCACAAGGCAGGAAGAAGTATGCCATAAGGATGTCTGTTCCGACTTTTGAATAAAATGGATTGTGACTTGCATTTTCTGCTGAACTCAGTGTTGTCAATACATGTTAGCTTTGCTCTGAGCATGCCTAGTGAAGGTGCCCAGGAGGGAACACAGTGCTAACAATACCTAAACCATGAGCCTCTAACAGCTCTATGAAGAAGACAACAATTGCATCAATTAGTGCAGTATGTTTTTTGCTGATGCAGAGCTTTGACACCTAACAAGATTGCTTCTTAGGAACAGCTGACCTTCTTGGCACCATGGGAGATTGCAGGTAACAATGTTCTGTCCAGGGGATTTAGCTGCTGAGTTTGCATCTTAATCTGTGCATTTGTCTCTTCCACAAAGAGTCCTAACAAAGAACTAGTGGTATCTCTATGCAAAATTTCATACTGGATAAAGGATGAACTCTTACTATACCCCAAGGAGTTTCAGAAAGCATCTGATATCTCAAGCCTGTGATATTTTACTATCCACAGCCATAAACAGACATCACTTAATCCCGAGCTCCTCCTAAAGCTATCTATTTATATTCCATTTCCAGATCCTTATTCAAAATTATTTAAATGTTTAAATAATGTTTAAGCATTTCTTATCAGCTCTTCTAAATAAGTAGAAGGGGGCTAAATTCAGTGGGTCAGTTATTAATATCGATTTCTTCATTCAGTTCCTTCTGAGCCCTGACTGAACAATTGCCCACAACAGTTTTGTTATTGTTTAAGTTCCTGTCCAAGAGTTTGTTATTGTGTAAGTTTCAGGGGATGATGGGTCTAATGTGGCTCTGTTCAGCTCCTGGGGAGGGAAGGAAGGAAGTTAGAGAACTTTTGCGTAGTATACAAGTTATCCAGCTGGGTGGTTTTTCAGTCTAATCTAATTACCTTTATTACCATCTCCTCTGCAAATAAAGAGTTCAGCTTGTCTTTTTGTGAATTTGAGAATGTAGGCATTGGATGGCTGCATGGCATACCTTCATTTCAGCATTTGAAGTATAGAACCATGAATTTATTGAGAGTCACGCAGACACCACAACTATGTGATTGTGGGTTTTGGAGTGATTAGTGTGGATTTGCAGAAACCTGCTTCTGATGAGAAAGATGCGGGTGCATATTTCCTTCTGTCAGTCTCTGTCTCTGTCTCGGTCTCTGTGTAGAACAGGACTTTTTTTCCCTTTTTCCCTAGTGCATCATATCTCTGCTTGGTGTATCTAATTGATTTTTTCTATTTCAGAGGATTGGAGCTTTGCCAGTCTTGTAGGGTCTGCCTGAAGTTTTTTATAGACTCCTGCTTCCTCCTCCCTTTGCTTTCCTTGTGAGTCTTTTCCTATTGTCAGATTTTCTGTATTTAAGTAGTTTATTTAAATTTTGTCTTGTTTAAGCAGGAGATGAAAGGAGATGCTTCCTTCAGGTTCATGCTTTGGTAGGCTTTCCAGGATAGGAGGGTGGATCTCTAGTCTTTCTTAGAGCAAGACATAAAGACAAGATCAAGGGCCTGTTCTGCTTATGTTACAGGGAAGTCACAGGTAATTAAAGAGAAGTTGAAGATGTACTAACATGTAACAGAAAGAAATCAAAAAACATTTAAAGCAGTTTATAATAATTTTACCGTAATGAGATTGGAGGTTTTTACACAGAACCTGGCTTATGCCCTCTATTAAAAACCAGATAATCTTGAAGATTTGATAAGATGCCTTAGCAAGGGGAAGGCTGCTGAGGTTACCAAGGGTGCAAGGAAAGTGATTCTTGGTGTTTTCCTTCTATAAATCCCTGCTGGTGTTTTCAGAAGGGCTGTGTTCTAACATGTATAATGTGTCTCTTCCTAGGACCACTGCATGTTTTGATTACTATATGAAAGGAAAGGAAAGGTGAACAGATGAAAGGAAAAAAAAAAAATCAGAAACTATTGTTCTTTTCCTCACAGGTATATATAAAGAAGGGTTTAAGTGCATCCATGTTCATCCAGGAGTTTCAACAGCTTCATAATCTTAGCAGAATTTCTACTCAGATTTTAATGTGTGTAATAAAATCAACTTTATCTGAGGTCACATGAGTTATGAAGGAAGATTTTCTCCAATTAAATTGCATTTTAATTTTATTTGACCAAGTCCATAGTTCAGTACTGATAAGTGAAAACTAAAATAAAAGTGTTATTTTAAACCTTATAGACTTACTTAATAATGAAAGCCTAGAGAATTTATATGGTACTAGTTAGATTCTTTTCTTTAAGGTAGATAAGGAAAAAATAAATATGAAACTAAACTATGTGCGTATAAAATCTTTGCAGCACGGAATGTGATTTAATAAGTTACTGAAAATTAAATGAGAGTATTAACTGATCAAAAATTAGTATTATAAGAAGCTGCAAAAATGAGGGACTTCTGTATTATTTACAAAATAGGTTGTAGTTCCATGAGCTGTTAAGTCCATTTTAGAATGTATTCAGTCATGGCACCAGGCTATTTGATCAAAGCACTGATGCAAAAGCAAAATGGGTAAGAGTATTCTCTCAGTCAAAACTGATCTAAACTTCCTGAAGGGCTGACTTGTTCAACATGTTTTCCATTATGCACTTGTAATTTATAACTAGTTCCTGGCATGCCACAGACCTTTTGCATCATAACTTTGTTGTATTTTGCCAAAAAATCTAATCCTCTAATGTCAACAAGAAGTTGCTGCCCTCATTTGGGAGAATATATCCCTTCTGTAATTTCATTCACATAGGTTCAATTGCTTCTTTCTGTTGCAGAAATATTTTTCTTCCCTAAGCTGTCTCCATGCCTGCTGCTTCAGAGTTCAAGATATGTCTCTATAACCAAAAGAGAAAATACTATCTTTGATTTCCCAGTATGAACCAGCTAGAATCAGCCAGAAGAGAAATTGTCCACTTAATGATTTGTCCACCCTTATAATTCCAGCTAAAGTCAAGTATTACATCTTCTCAGGTACTGGAAGAAAACCTCATTAAAGAGAAAAGTTCTGAAAGTTTGAAGAATGAGATAATATATTATGTCACATCTATACTCTGTTATTAGAATACAGATATGCTGAATCTGGACTGCTACTATGAACAGACTGGGAGCAGCCCTGCCAAGAAGGACTTGGGAGTGCTGGTGAATGAGAGGCTGGATATGAACCAGCCATGGGCACTCACAGCAGAAAGCCAAACATATCCCGGGCTGCATCCAAAGCAGCGTAGGGAGGGGATCCTGCCCCTCTGCTCTGCTCTGGTGAGGTCCCACCTGCACTGCTGCATCCAGCTCTGGAGCACCCAGCACAGGAATAACATCAACTTGTTGGAGTGAGCCCAGTGGAGGCCACCAAGTTGATTAGAGGGACAGAGCACATCTCCTCTGAGGAAAAGCTCAGAGAATTGTGATTGTGATTCTGCCTAGAGAAGAGAAGGCTTTGAGGTGACTTAATTGCTCTCTTTCAGAAGGGAGTCTATCAGAAAGATGGAGAGTGTCTATTTACAGGAGTATGTCCTGTGACAGGGAAACAGGGAATAGCTACAAACTGAATGAGAGCAGGTTTAGATTAGTTATTAGGAAGAAATTCTTCATTGTGAGGCTCTGGAACAGGTTGCTCAGAGAAGTTGCAGATGTCCCAACCCTAGAACTGTTCAAGGCCACATTGGATGGAGCTCTGAGCAATAACTTCTAGTTAAAGATGTTCCTGCCCATTGCTGGTCAGTTGGAACCAGATGAACATTAAGGTCCCTTCCAATCCAGGCCATTCTATGATTCTACATTTCTATGTCATGTCTGCATTGCAAGGATAACATACTAACCCTGTTGGTATGCAAACTGCTGGCCCTCTGACCTGAGAGCCAGGAACAAAGATTTTGAGGAACTATTTATTAAAAAAAAAAAAAAAAAAAAAAAAAAAAAAAAAAAAAAAAAAAAAAAAAAAAATTAAAAATAATTTTATGGACCATATTTATACTGTAATTCATTTAGTGAATGACAAGAGATATTCTATTAAATTCTTCTCTGATTTTTTTTTAATCCTCCATTTATCTAGTAATAGAGTGAACTTTGAATTCTGTTAAAGTTGCACCTTCACAAATTTAAAGTAAAATCCTCTTTTTGCCAATATCTTTGGTGGTGATTCTTTAAGCTGCATAACCACTCTCTTGTGGCAAATACCAGGTGAAATATTCAGGGCATGTAGATGGCACTAGATAAGACTTGAGGAGCAACTGAGTGGAACCTTGAATAGTCTGAACAGTTCCAACAGCTGAATTCCTCTGAATTCCTTTCTGTAACTTTTGGTTACTCCACATGGCTGTTTTATTTTCCAGTACACTTTCCTCCCTGATATTGCATCCAATACTGTGCCTTAGATTTGATGGCTATTCTAACCTATCTAGTGTATACATACCATCAAAGAATAGGCCACAGCAAACAGAAACAGCAGAAGTCTTCAGATACCTCAGTGGACTTCATGCATGCTGGCATTCAGCACAAGAAAAACATACAATACCTAATGAAAATGATAGCAGGTGATGGGCAAACTTGACATGTTCCTATGGAGTTTGACTTCAAACATCCTGCTCCCCTGTCCCCAGGGATTTTTAATTCTTAGCATATTTATATCTATCTGCCAATATATTTTCTTTTTTTCCTTCTGTCCAGCAGATAAATTTCCTTTAGCATGTCTAAGTGAATGGATGGGATATGGGGCTGCTCTGTTGTGCAGAGAAGAGGCCTATATGGGCAGGAAAGCAACAACTACAGATCTCCACAGCTAGACTTGAAAAGACTTGCAAACAGAAAGCAGTCAAAAATCCAGACGCGTTCAACATATTTTTCCCCCTTAAATATCAACAAAATGCATAGCAATAGTCATGGATTATGAATGGAATAGTTTGCCAGAGCCATAAGTACAATGTGGCCCTGGTGGTTCTCTGGACCATGAATGTGTGGCAACAGGCTCTGGTTGAGGCTGTTGTTTCAGGACAAGTTCCTGGACCCAGATTTTTGCCATTTGCTCCCCTTTGCCTTGCAAAGCAGCAATAATTGAAGAAGTTCTGGTTAAAGTCAATGCTCCTAATGAATGACTTTATCTGCCATGGTTTCATGAAATAGATGTGATCAATTCTAGCACAGTGGAGACAATGCAGAAGCATCTAAAGCTATTTTCTACAGGGGTCATGGAAAAGACAGGGCAGAAAATAGTTATACTGCCAACTTGGGAAAGACAGCGCTAGATAAATTTGAAGATGGGAAATCCTTTTCAATGGGCATGCATTGGCCTTTGTATACTCTTTGGGTGGGTAACACATATGAAAACAAGAGCATCAGAAACCTGGCAGAAATATTGACAGCCATAAGATATCATGCTGATCCCCAAGGCTTGAAATATAATAGGGAAATCTCCTTTCTTATTGTACAATTATAAGATGGGAAGAAAAGACATTACTGCGACAGGCAAGAGTGGAATCTGTTTAAATTTCTTCTTTTAACACAGCAAATAGGTGTAGAGTATTATGAATAGCACCACCCAAATTATCTCACCAGTCATATTGGCAGTGGCTAACTGACTAGTAAAGCAATTAGGTGAGATAGGAATAAAAATTATTTACTTTAAAAGAACTATGGATAATGACTTTTGTCCACGCATTTTCATGTTTGTCATCTTGCCAGTTATTATATACATCATTTTTCCTATCAGAAAAGAAATAGAGTGAGATTACAAGATTAAAGATTGCTCTCCACAAACACCAGGTGGCAAGCAGCACAGTGTCAGGTAGGGGAACCCAAATAAGTGAGTCAGAGACTGAATTATTTTTACTGAGATTCTTCTAAGCAGATATCTGAACAGGCCAAAGTCTATCTCTTTACATTTAAAAATGTTATTAATCTTTTTACCTTGTTTCCTCCTCAGAATTCTCAACTCTACTCTCTGATGATAACTGTCATATACACTGCCTCTCATATTCACATCCCTGAGCAGTTTTTCTGATTTGTAAGCATAAGGTTCAGCAGGTAGTCCTCCCTTTTCATCCCCTCTATCACCTGTATTAGGAACTTGCCATCAATGTACACTAGAAACATCTTGTGCCCTGATGTGTTGTCCTTTGAGCAGGCATTAGAGTGGTCTTATGTCCCCATGAGAACCACCACCTACAAATGTGAGGCTTCTTCCACTTGTCTGAAGAAGTTGTCATCTAGTTCTTTCTGCCAGGAGGTTTGTAGCAGACACACAGACCTTGGTTTACCCTTTATTTTCCACCTGTAATCCTCAGTTGGATCATCATGTGCCTCTGGGCAAAAGTCCACATACTCCCACTGATGTCTTACATAAAGGGCAACATCCTTCCTTGCCCTCCTGGCCTCTCCTGCCTACAAAGCTCACATGGTACTCTCCAACCATGTGTGCTGTTCTACTCCATTCTCATGGTTCCAGGAATTGGTAGCCCTGACACAGCACTCTGACCCCTGATACCTCACAGTTCTGCATATTTGCTCCCCATGCTGCATGTGTCAGTGTATGCACACTCTAGAGAGGTACACAGTTCTATTTCCCAGAAAAGGTAGAACCCAGATAATCCTGACAAAATAACCGTAATGGACTGCATTCATTTACTCCAGTGAATGTGTTTTTAAAAAGGAAGTTCTCAACTATAGAACTATCTATGGAGACTTAATTATCTCTTTTTTATTTTTATTTCTTTTTCCTCAACTCAATTCTTATGATAGCAGAACAATGTCCCTCAGGAAAATCTTATGGAAATGTAGCATATTCATGCAACATGTTCATATATCAAAGAATTTTTTAAAAAATTTTGTGTATTAATTAAGAACTCTATGCCAGGTATAATTTAAACTTCAGATAATAGGAGCAAAAAACCCAAAAAACCCCCACCTGTCTAACTGGCTGAAATGAGCTGTGAAAATAGTTTCATTCAAGTCTAACTTGAGTATAAAATGGAAGAATAAAAAAGTTTATGGAATTTATTTTATGCATACATTTCTTCAGTAAGTTGTACTGTTTGCTATTTTTTTTAATGAAGGATAATAGAAAATTCTCTGTATTAAAAAAGAGGTTCAAGTACAAATGGACAGTTACTTTTTGGTGTGTTCAATTTCCTTTTTCTTTAGCTGAGTTTATAATTCTCAATAAAATTTAGTCACCTTTTTTTCATCTATACTACATATTAAATGCTTTTCTTGAAAGAAGTTTAAAACTTCAATAAGTTGTTTGTTTTTTTCTGGTCTATAAATCAATCAGAGTTGATAGACAGTTGATTGTAATATGTCACCAAAATGTAGAAACTTTAAATTCATATGATTTCAAATAATCATTTTACATTTAGTATATAAGCAATAACATATGAAAAAAAATTGTGTCTGGACCAAAATTCATACATTATTATTAATCAAGAAAAAGTATGTACAATTTAGAATACATCTACTTTTGCAGATGAATAGTGAATTCAGTGGGAGGTAGATTGGTCATAATTGATAGGATGCATTTCTGTGTATAAAATGGATCCTGGCTATATAGATTTTCAAAGTCATATAAAAATCCTGTACAGAATTTTTACTTGTGTCACAAATGAGATTAATTTCTTGTTGCCTATACAACTCATTTTGTTAAGGGGGAAAAAAATATTGTTCTGGAGACCTAAGCTGGATGACTCATTAAATAGTCCTACATGCACAAATTTTCAGTATCTCCTGAAGAAGGGGCTCTCCAGCAGATCTTTCTGCAGCTCCAGCTGTACTGAATTGCCAGAGCTAGTTTGAGGGACATTACCCTGCTCTTTTGTTTTGTTCCTGTTTGGTTTTGTGGTTTGTTTTTGGTTTGGTTTTTTTTAACACTGCCTGCAAATGTTAGCTGGAGAAATGTAGAGTGAATCATTTGGATAATTTATATAAACTCAATTCACATCTACATAGAATAAGAATAAATTGGATTAAAAAGACAGGCTATTCAGTCTGAGAGGTCAAAGAAGCTTTTTTCCCTGCTGAAATTTGAAGATATGGTTACCATATTCTACTCACATCATCAAATTTGAATGGAAATTGCCATGTTGCTCACCTGTGTTTAAAGTTAAACTTATCCCCACTTCATGAACTCATCAGAAATTCCTATGCCTGTCAGTTTGAATGATACTATTTTCTATTAAAACTTCTCTACTAGTCTCTAATCTGACGTTATATTGTATTTAACTCTCTGTAACTCTCTATTTGCTTTCATAGTAGTGATGTATTTTACTTCTTTAGTATATTCAGATTTTCATCTCTATCTGAAAAACAAAAGTATTTTGTGGCTTTTTTTCTGATGTGGCTCACTTGACTGATTCCAAATTTCTCATCAGTATACACATTATCCTGGTGCACAGCTAAGTTTTTCATTAAGTATATATTTCTGGATTCTGCTAACAATGAACTAAGAAAAGCATCACTTTCTTCCCCAACCTCTCAGCGTTTGTCTCTGCAGATATTGTTCCTTCCTTAACAGCTGAAATGAATCTAGGGAACTCTGATTACTACAGTCAATTTATATTGCATGATTTACTTCTGTGTAACTCCACATATATCAACTGATGTCAGAAGAAAAGATTCCTCTTACTATTTTTCTGTCTTCTATTTCTCATATTACCTCACAGACAGAGCTATAAAACAGTGTTGTTGAATCTAATCCCAATATGTGAGATTAGTGCCATAGTATAATGAGGGGAAAAAAGGCAAAGAAAATGACCCCAAACATTTAGACTTAATTTCTAGTTTCTAAACAGTGGAAGGCTGAGTCAAGAATGGAAATTCAAGATGATGTTTTATACAAGATTGGATTGTCACAAAAATGAATTGTTGCATGGAACTTTACATGCAAACTTTAGAGACACAAACAGATTTGTCTTTGCAGAGCTCAGCTATTTCTAAGAAATATTAAATTCAGCAGAATTATAAGATAGACACCCCATAGTACTCATTACTTATAAATATAACTTGGTATGGAAATGGAAATGTTTTGTTCAAAAGTTGCTAAGATCAATAAACATTAAACTGTACTTTAAATAAATTATTTACAATTTGCATCTAGCAGAATAAACAATACTATTTATTTATAGGAGAATTATGGATAATAAAACAGTCCTAATTTGGGTAAACTGTGCCCATTTTTTATCAGGATTGAGTTAATTTTTATCATAGTTGCTAGTAGGGGGCCAGGGTTTTGATTTGTGACAGTGTCAATATTAATAACATAGGGATGTTTTAGTTATTGATGCATAGGGCTTACAAAGAGTCAGGGGCTTTCCCTTACCCCATCCCACCAGAAAGCAGAGGGAATCTGGGAAGTGACACAGCTGGGACAGTTGACCCCAACTGACCAAAAGGATATGACATACCATAGGGCATCATGCTCAGCACAGAAAGGTAGGGGAAGGAGAAGGAGACATTCAGAGTGACGGTGTTTTGTCTTCCAAAGTCACTGATAATGTGTTATAAAGGCCTGCTTTCCTGGAGATGGCTGAACACCTGCCTGCCCATGGGAAGTGATGAATTCCTGGTTTAAATTTGATTTTGTGCTCAGCTTTTGCTTTATCCATTATAGTGTTTTTATATTAACACAAGTTTTTTCCCACTTTTATCCTTCCAATTCTCTTCTCCATTCCAATGTGGTGGGAGAGTGGGGAGAGTAAGTGAGAGGCTGTGAGCTTAGTTGCCAGCTGGGGTTAAACAACAACAATAGTCTTGAACAAGTTTATAAGAAAGCCATATAGGTAAAAAAGTGAATCTAGTGATTACTTCACACTTGATATATCTGTGAAAAAAAATCTTGTGGGTGGATGCCTGTACAGAAAATGATAAAAAAATGAGTCAAATCTCTTTTTCCAGTAGTA
Organism: Alethe diademata; assembly: GCA_025584955.1. Taxonomy (NCBI): domain Eukaryota; kingdom Metazoa; phylum Chordata; class Aves; order Passeriformes; family Muscicapidae; genus Alethe; species Alethe diademata. The sequence goes on from JANRMJ010000066.1 coordinate 83,288,682, forward strand.
ACATTGTTATGATATCTAGCCCTGAACATTTTCCTCACTCTAGCATATATTTATAATAGTATTATGCTTAACTATAATATATATTATATATTACACATATATAATTACTATATTATGCTCTACGCTGTTTTTCATGCCTTTCTTATTAGCTTATTAGGCATTGATTTGCTTGATATAATGTTTATTTCACACCATAAAATCTACAGAACTCACTGGACATTGCCCCATAATTATTTCATAATTACTTTCACTACAACTTACAGTACTGTTTAAATAACTATTATTTGATCTTCTATTTTAATATTAAGAGAAGGAATCTCAGCAGCTTTCAAGCAATATTCCTTCATGTTTTTCTATACAGTCACAGACACTCATGCATGTACACTTATCACTGAGGAGCCTCATGGAGCTTCATTGCACTCTGAATTGTCTGCTTTGTGGAAGATGTCACTGCTCCTTTTAGGACAAGATGTTCCCCAAAAGACTGTATTTCCCCTTATGGGAGCAGCTTCACATTGTGTATGAGTTAAGCAAGGTAAATAAGGCACCTTGAATTCAGCTCTGACAGCCAAGAACTTGTGTCATATAGCAGTCAGGCTAGAATTTAAAAATAGTATCAAGAACAATTTGCATATTGTAATAAAATTCAAATTGAAAAACAGCCATAATAATCAAATTCCAAAGCCCATGATTGATGTGTGTCAGAAAGGGGAAGAAACTTCTTTATTTTTCCAGAGGGGAAAAAAAATTCAAACCAAAAATGGCCCAAAGAAATCTCTTGTTTTGCAATAAATTTAGTCAGACTAAAACACAAGGCTTTACATAAATAAGCAAATAATATAAATAAATTAGCAATATGTATATGAAATTCTGGATTTCTCTTTACATCTTCTGATGGTAGGCCTTAAGACAAATCCAAAGTCAGGCTTCTGGCTAGATATCAAGAATCCTAAATATTCCCCATTCCCACAGCCAGGGGATAGCTGCAGTAACTGCAATTATCAAGAATAACACAAATGAGACACATTCAACAGGGAAGAAGACATTATTTTATGTTTTATCTAATTTTTTATATCAGGCTTTTTTCACACAGTCTTAGCAACAGAAAATACTTCATGCTGACTGAGGTTAGCTGCCAGAGAGAATATTAAGGGATAAATCATGTGCACTTTCTGAGACTGTATTTTACTTAACTGACTTTATCTGCATTACAATGGGAAAAAATTGCATATGTTTTGAAAAATATTGAGAAATGGCAAAACAGTGAGCAGAAAAGCACTAACACAAACAGAAATTTGCAGTTATAAACAGTATTATAGTAAGAAAAAGGAAGTTACAAAATGATAATTTATTAAGATTTCATTATTATTTAGAAAGTAGTATAATTTAGAAAAAGTCGTACTGTACATAATATCAAACAATAAAATCTGGTTCATAAAAGAAGCAATGAGAAACACATGGCTTTATAAACTAGATTTCTGGATTTGAAAGAGATAATTTTTACTATACATTCTGCACAGAATCAAGAACATCATACTTAGCTTCACAATTAAAATATATATTAAAAATATTATTAACTCTAGGTGCATTTGGAGACAACTTTTAAAAATTAGCAAGGCTAAATTGTCTTTAGTGCCTCATGGAAATAAATGCAGTAAGAGAGCAGAAGAATCAAAACTGCATGAGTAACAATCCCAGCATGCAGTGTCAAGTCATTACAAACCCCATTGAGATCCCACCTGGTGGCATTGCTAAATCTAAAACTACATGGAATATATGAAATAATTGACTCTTGGTTAGTTATCTACTTATAGCATAAGTTTTCTTCTGAAAACCTTTTTAAAAAGTGAAGGATTCATTTGGATAATTGCAAATGTCTGAATCCAAAATCCTCCAATTAAAAAAAAAAAAAAAACCAACCAACCCTAGAAACAGGTCTAAAGGATGATGGCATTTAAGATCCAAAGGAACAAATTCTTAAACAAAATACAGAAAAAAAAAATCCTGGTTTTAACTGGTACTAGACTATTAAAATCAACCATAAGAAAATTCCAGAACATATATAAAAACGTTTCTAAAAATCTTCAGACTGCTTTAGGCCTTTTCTCTTATATAGGTTGAATAAATGAAAATATATTCTTTTGAGAAACAAAAGGAAGTTTTTTGAAATACTGTTTCACAATTCATCACTTAAATTCTTGACTCTGCCTTTTTCCCAGAGCAAATGGTGGACCCATCGTGGACTAATTGTGAAATCTGGCAGTGAAGTCTATCAGATGGGTTAAAAGGGTAGGAGTGAAATTTTCCCTTCCCAGAATAACCTCTACATTTAGCCATATCATATTCTTAAAGTAAGCAGCTTTTTCTCTTGCTAAAGAAAGATTTTCTAGCTTTACAGTTTACAGTCCAGACCTGTAGAGTTAGATTTCCTGGAAATTTTATTGAAGGAAGATATAATATGTATAAATATACCTAAAACACAAAAATTACATTTTTTAAAAATACTTGAATTTTCATTTTTTAAACAATGGAAGATTGGAAACAGTCTGTAAAGGGTTCTTCATCCTTGTAAGGATCCTTCCTCAAATAAGGAGCCCTCCAGGCAGAATCACAGAACCAACTATGCTAGAAAAGACCTTTGAGACCATTGAGTACAAACTATGCCCTAATAACCACCTTGTCAATTAGACCATAGCTGCCACACCCAGTCTTTCCTTAGACACCTCCAGGGACAGTCACTGGGCAGCCCAATTCCAAGGCCCCATCACACTTTCTGTGATGAATTTCTTCCTTATGTCCAACCTAAACCTCCCCTGTGGCAGTTTAAGATGACGTCCTCTTGTCCCGTCACTGGTGGCCTGGGAGAAGAGACCAACCCCCACCTGGCTGCAGCTTTCTTCC
>JANRMJ010000066.1:83291682-83305308 GCA_025584955.1 Alethe diademata
TGCTGGCCACACCATTCCTGACACAGGCCAGGGGCCATTGGCCTTCTTGGCCACCTGGGCACACGCTGGCTCATGTCCAGTGGCTGTCCATCAGTACCCACAGGTCCCTTTCTGCCTGGGCACTCTGTCCCCATCCTGTAGCACTGCAGGGGTTTGCTGTGGCCAAAGTGCAGGGCCTGGAACTTGATGTTGTAAAATCTCATATCCTTGGATTGGGCCCATTAATCTAGCCTGTCCAGGTCCCTCTGCAGAGCCCTTCTACCTTCCAGCAGATCAACACTTCCTCCCCAACTTGGTGTCATCTGCAAATTTGCTAATGGTAGACTCAATCCCCTCATGCAGATCATCAATAAAGGCATTAAACAGGACTGGGGATGATGCTGATCCGTGAAGAACACAACTGGTGACCAGCTGTCACATGGATGTGGCACCGTTCACCACCACTTTCTGGGCCTTGTCATCCATCCAGTTCTTAACCCAGCACAGAGTGCTCTTGTCTAAGTCATGGGCTGCCAGCTTTCCCAGGGGTGTGCTCTGGGAGACAGTGTCAAAGGCTTTGCTGAAATTCAGGTAGACAACATCCACAGCCTTTTCTGCATCCACCCGGAGATACACACAAGAAAATCAGATTGGTCAAGCAGGACCAGCCCCTTCTAAATTCATGCTGCTGGTTGGGCCTTATCCCCCAGCTGTCCTGTAGGTGCTGTGTGACAGCACTCCAGATGATTTGTTCCATACTTTGCTGGGTCAGGCTGACAGGCCTGTGTTTTCCTGGATATTTCTTTCAGCCCACTTATGGATGGGCATCACATGGGCCAGCTTCCGTCTATGGTCCCATAGACTTGTGACATAAGTGGTTAAGGAAGTCACTAACTGCTTCCTCCTGGATTACAGGGGGGGTTATTCTGCTCCCTGACCGCATCTACCAGCTCAGGAGGCCAGCTGTCCTGAGGATGATGTGTCTTATTGTTAAAAACTGAGGCAAAGAAGTGTTAAGTACCTCAGCCTTTTCCTCATCTTTGGTAACTATATTTGACCCTCCTCATCCAATAAAGAATGGAGGTTTTCCTTGCCCCCTCTTTGCTACTAAAGTATTTATAAGAATATTTATTATCCTTTATAGAAGTGGCCAGATCAAGTACCCTTTTTATCAACCTCACCAGCGTCACCCTGGACAGCCAGCAGTGGGTAATAATCAGAGGGCTGAATTGGTCCATGCAGTCTCCTGGTAATATCCCATACCTGGGCCCCAAGGAGGCAGCAGTGGGGATATTCCCTGTGGGGAAGAGGCATACAGCACCCTCAGTTCCTCTCAGAAGGGAGTCACCCACTACAGCTATCCTTTTCTTCATAATAACTGAGGTTGTAATCCATCTGATAAAGTGCAAATGGGAGACCCTCCAGACAGATTTTTAAATCGAGTATCATCTGCCTGACCCTCTAGATCAGAGCCCTATTTTAGGGTATCTGAGGGTCTGGAGCAGATTCTTTAATATCCCTTACCAGGCACCCATTTCTCTTCCCCCTCATCTACCTCCTTCTGCCTGATGGTAAGAGGTCCAGGACTCCTCTGACTTCTGCAGAGCTTCTCTCAGGGCTGGAAAGGCACAACTCCACCAGTCTCTTTCTTTGCTGTCTCTGATACTCTTTAGCCTTTCCATTTCTTCCTTAAGTTCTGTGACCAGACAGAGAAGATCATTCGGCACACATGCCACACAGGTGTCCTTTGCACTGTCCTCAAGTACTAACACCAAGCTCAGATACTCCCTGCAGCCACTCAGTGACAGATAGGTGGGTCCTTCTGGGTCAGTCAGGGTTATCACAGTCCTGGTAGCAGCAGTAGCAATGGTTTCTGGCTGCTTATAAACCATGGCTGGATCTACTCAAAAAGAAAAAAAAGCAAAACAAGACAAAACCCAACCAAAACACCACACCCACCTAAAATAAAACCCACTGCCAGGAGGGTGTCTGCACCTTTCCTGTGGGCCCTACCTACATAATCTGCCATGCAGATGCTCACCATACTCCTTAGAATTGTTTATGTCTCCTGCAAATGGTCCCAGTGCTGCCCATTGCCTGCCTAATAAGAGGGTAAGAGCTGCTTAGTCAGCTCCTTTAAATCTGCTGGAAATGGTGCTGGCACTGCTCCTTGCTTGCCTGATTGGTTGAAAAGAGGGGGGAAAAAAAAATCTCTGTAATACCCTCTCGTCCTTAGGAAGAAACCTAGCTGGCTGCTTCCTACATCTCAGTCTTTTGGGCTTCCTCTGAACTACAGACTCTCAATCCTTGTTGTGAGCCTCTCTCTAATGACATCCCAGAAATGGTGCAATCTGGAAACATTTCCCTGGCAAAGAGGCTCAGCCACTCCTGCCAACTCAGCACAGCCTAGCACCTGTTATCAGTGTTTACAAAATGATAAAATACTCAGCTGAGAAGTCATACAGTCCATCTTACCAAGACTGCAGATTTGCAAGTAGGAATTACGTCATCTCAGATGATGAATCAAGTGATATTTTAAGCAATGACTGCAAAAGCCAGTAAAATAGGTGCCCATAAAATATTCTTCATATTTCCAAATTTCTAAATCAAGGTTTGATATTCTTTTATATTGTTCAAAGAAAATAATTACTTAACCTGTATTATGCAGAGCTGTAAGTTAATAGCACTGAAATATCAAACTATTTAAAATGTGAATGATTATGATCTTTTTTTATATACTATCTCATGTTTTGCTATTGTCAGCAGCGCTTGTGAACACTGGCAAAATCTTAATATTCCCCCTGTAAAAAACTTCTCTATTTTCTGTGATCATTTAGACAAGTTTGTTCTGAAAGTTATAGACTACTGTGCTTATTGCTAGTCATGTTTATTCTGAAATCATGAGGTGGGGTAGATGGAAACTAGAAGAGAATTCATTCCATAGCTCTGACAATATGCTATATCACATCATTATATATTTTCTACATTTGGCAGTGAATCTGCTCTGTGAAAACCTTTGTAGCTGACTTGTGTCTCCTGTTTTAGGAGGAGATTCTGATTAAAATCTAAATATTTAACTGTTCAAAGCAAGAACAAGACAGAACAGTACTACTTTTCTCACATCAACCAAGCATGGTTGAAGAATGTGGGGTTTTTTCCCCCCATCTGAAAGTAATTTTCTCTAATTGTTATTCATTACCTTGCTGTTTAGGTAATAAAAATCACTGAACAATGATCATCAAAGTTAAAGTAAGTTTTGTGGTGACAAAATTTGGAAGCATTTTTTCAGCTGCTTATTTCTTCACAAGCAGAGAAACCCTTATTTCTTATTTGCAGAAGCATTCATATTGTAGCAGCGTAAATGTTTTGTGGAGTTCCTAATTATAAGACCAAAATATTGTCCAAATAGGTAATTTTAAAGAAACTCCTTGACAGTGAGGGTTGTGGCTAATACCTGCTGCTCAGTTACTGAAAGAAAAAGAGAAATAAGCAATTATGTATAACTTTATATTTTCAGAAATTTTAAAGAAATGGAAGAAACCCCATCAATATTATTAGCAATTGTATGATTTTAATAAAATGTATTAATAAAAAATGTCTATTTCAGATTTTTCCCTAAAAGCATGTGATATCTTTTTTATTTTCTACATTTTCCATATGTTTTTGTGCTTTTAGTTAAAAATATTATCAAAATTTTTGAAAATTTTATATTTAGCAGAATTTCATGTTTACTTACAGCGCTAGTGTATTCACTAACACAAGATGTTCATTTAGAAATAAGTAATGAAAAGAAAATGTCTGATTCAATTCACTAACGTTTGATATAATTTCTCACAGGAAGTGACATCCTTTTTTTTAGGTGATGAAAACAAAATGAGGTAGATCTTTTCAGCCACTGTTAATATAAACAAAATGAATAACAGTTTTTCTAGTACTGGCTTTCAAACAGGTACACTATGTTTCCTTGCTAGTGCTCACTGTCTCCTAGGAGATGGATCACGTTGTCAAAGGGTAAGTGAAAGTAAAAATTAAGACAAAATTTATTGACTGAATTGTTGTGGGTTTTTTTTTTTTAAATCTACCTTCCTCTCGAGCAAAGCAAAGAATCTAGATTATAAGAGCAACACAGACATGGAAATGAAAAATTATTAGTCCAAACGTCTGTTTTGCATTTAACTGAATGAAAGAATACCAGGATACCAGGAAGTTCAAGAGGAAGAAGGGGAAGAACAAACAAACAAACAAACAGAAAAACCCACCAAAAAAAACTTCATAAAGCAATTAATAATTAAAGACACGATTTACCAAACTGCAGTCAGTACGATGGGGTAAGTGAATAGCACCATGGAGTAGTACCACTGAAACAGCAGGAATCTTGTGACCTCAGCACAGTCCAGTTGCTGCAGGTGTGTTCCCCAGCATCAAACAGCTGCATTCAGATCTCTTGCAACTGTGGCCCCCTCTATCCACTCAACTTTTCCTGGGCTAGGAAATTCTCAGGATGGCTTGTCAAGGGACAGATAACCTGGAAGGTGCTTGTAGAGAGGAGGTGAAAAACTATCATTCTCAAGGACTAGCATCCCAAGAAAACTGCTTGGAAAACATCAAAGAGATCAGGATAGGTATTTTATATTTTTTGTTTTAACAGAAGTCAATGGACTCCAGAGCATTCTCACACCACATTTCTGTTTGCAAATCAATGTTTTCCAGTGAAAAATGTCTTCATTTGGGGAATTCCTGGCTAGTATTATATAAGAAAAATAGACACTTTAAGTATTAGCTGATCTGCTCACTTTCTGATAAAAAATATTTTGAGATGCCCAAAGAATGAGGAGAAGCAGTTACAACTGCAGTGATGTATTATTATTATCATTATTATGTCTTTGAAAAAGTTTATGCAGAGAAATACCATTTTTCTCCTTTTTGTGCTGAAGTAATTTTTTGCTAAATATTTTTTTCCTCCTGAAAATGATGTTTTGTAAAACGTGATATTTTTCCTCTGGTGTTTGTGTTGTGCTCTCTTTTCCTCTCTGACTCACATATGCACAAGCAAAGCCATGTGCACATATATGCTCATATACACTCTTGAATGCTCTTCCAGAGGTTTAAATGACAGTCAGTCTTGTTCCAAAATCCACCATTTTATAAGAACAATACATTTTCTTTTTCCCCACTGCACTAAATGACTCAGAGAGGGCTTGCTTCAACATAGCTGTCATTGCACTGCCTTGCATTTCTGCCCACTTCCCTCACTTGCAAAGGGGAGGGTGACAAGAACTCAGGAATGATGACTGGGTGGTGGTGGTTGGTTTCTATTTGGAGAAAACTATTTGGGAAACTGTAGAGTTCTTTTTTCTGTCAATGATATAACTGGGTCTGACATGCCTAGCAGTAGGCAGAAGCAGCTGCCAGTAGTAGTATAATTTATTGGTATCTCTTCTTGAGTAAGAGGGCTGACAGACTAACATGGGAGCAAAGGGGAAATATGCCAAGTTACCGTCTTGCACCTCAGGCTCAAACTGCTGATAGCCCTTTGTGGAGTGTATCCAGCATCAAATATGTGTTGATTAATTCTGTGGCACAGTCCACTGATAAGGAAAATGGCTGAGGCATTGGTTCTTCTTCTAGCTGAGAGTCCCATGCCCAACATGCTGTCTTCCAGAATCCTCATCAGGGATAGCTAGAGTTGTCCATGAACAAGATGGCCTGGAAGAAGAAAAAGAAGAGTGCATGTTTATAAAGAAAAATTGAGAATTAAAAAAAAAAAAAAATAAGGTGTGGTGGATAAAAAAGTGTTTTAAAAATTAGGAACTAGCAATTGTTACTTAATAATTATACAGTGAGAAAGTCAATTTGGTTGATGACATTGTGATGCTGATGTTTAAGATGAATGAGTATCATATATTGAAAAAGAAGAAATCAGTTGTCTGTGCTTATTAGATGAATATTAGTAAGTGGTAGTGAACAGAAAACACCTGCTTTTTTAGTCCTTACTCCTGCTTTGGGAAGTGCTAGAAGGAAGGTGACTCATGGGCACTCCTAAGAGTGCTCCCACACTTGGGGTTCAATTCAATATGTACTTATGACAGCTACTAAATTCTGTTTTAAATGTCAACTTTACAATCACTTTTAAAAAGCCAGCATTTCCTCACCTTAATTCCTGCAACAAATAAGTTGTCTCTGTGGCTGGCTTTTTTGGGGGGAGGTTTTTCAGGGATTTTTGTGCTTTTTTACCTTTTGTAGTTCATGAACAAAAACTGACAATAATAATTCCATGGTAACAACTGGTAAATAAAAATAATGTCGTATTGGTGAATTCTGTGCTATACTAAGGGACGATCAAAATACAAAATTCAGGCAGTTTTTAAGAACTTCTACTTCCAAGTATCATGATAATGATTGCAGGCAAGAGCTGCTTCACTACTTCAGGTTCATTATCTTTAAGAGTTTATTGTGAACCTTTTAAAAGTCTTTGCCATGCATCAGAGAAATAGAAACTGAATTAACAATTGCCTCAGCTTGATAATGAAGCCAAAGAACAATTCCTAATTCAATCTATTGTTAATTGATACAGTGCTATAAATGTTGCAGAGAAAGGTAGCAGTGATTTAAGGGAAGGCTTAAGCAGTAATGGTGTTGTTCATATTCTCCATAATTCCACAAAAAAAGTCTTATCCTGAAGTATTTTTTTAAAATTCTCTCTTTTTAATCCTCTCAGCTGACGGAAATTCTACATCTTTAATAAGAACTGCACAAACCATTATTTAATGCAGCTAAGATCTGAAAAATATATTTCAGTGTATTGCATACAAAGGTTATGTTGGGCTTAATAGACAAGTAACTGCAACTTGCACTTGCTGGACTTGAAGAAATAAGCATATATATTAACATTTCTGCACTGGACTCAGTCTTCCCCTCTACCTTCTCCCAGTGAGAGAAAAACAAAGGTACTGTTTAAATTTGCCAATTAAATAAATGGGTATACCTGTTTATAATTTAATTTTAAGGTTTTTTCTTTCAAACAACAAAAATGTGAGTAATATTGAATGTTTTGCTTATATTTTAGACTTCAACTTCATATTTATGTAAACTTTGGAGATTACATTAAACTTTCCTGGGAACATATTATTCCATAAGTAATAATTTTACTTTCTTGCAACTTCCTTTGGCGTAGTCTGTACTGGTGACCACCTCAATAACTTGGTAGCAGGGAAGAATGCCAGAAGGAACAGGAGAGCCTACATGGTCAACATGTGTCTTAAAGACTGGTGCTATCAGTGGAATTTTGTTTTTTTCATTTGTGGCATGGTTTATAGGACATCAAGCCTGCTGGAGACAGATGGGTTTCACCTGTCTAAAAGGGGGAAAAGAACTCTAGCCCATGAGTTGGTAGGGCCAATTGAAAGAGCTTTTAACTATGTTTAGAGGAGGATGAGGTTAAGAAAGTCTTGCTAGAACCTGGGGATGGCATGCTGTTGTTGGGAGGTGAAATAAACAGCCCAGCCTACACCAATGAATGCAGTATGGAGAACAAACAGAAGGAGCTGGAAGCCATTGTGCAGCAAGAAAATTATGACACAGTCACCATTACAGAAACTGGAATGCTGCAATGAATGGCTCTGAGCTCTTCAGAAGGGACTGGTGAGATGGGACTGGGGGTGGAGTGGCTCTGTACCTTAGGGAGTGTTTCAACTGTACAGAGCTCCAGGGCAATGCTGATAAGGTTGAGTGCCTAAGGGTAAGAATTGGGGAAAGCTAACAAGGCCCCTGTCCTGGTGGAAGTCTGTTGTACACCACCCAACCAGGATGAAGAGACAGATGTATTCTAAGAGTAGTGATCTGACATTTCACTGTTGCAAGACCTTGTTCTTGTGGGAGACTTTAACTTGCCAGATTTAGGTGGAAACTCAACACACTGGCGTGTGGATGAGGGAAATGCTGTGAATGCAGTCTACCTGGACTTTAGCAAATCCTTTGATACCAACTCCCACAGCATTCTACCGGGAAAGCTGTCAGCCCATGGCTTAGACAGGTGTACTCTTCACTAGGTTAAAAACTGGCTGGATGGCTGAGCCCAGAGAGTGGTGATGAACAATGCCACATCCATCTGATGGCTGTCAGTAGTGGGATTTCCTAGGGGCTAATATTGGGGCTGAAGGGTCTAGAGAGTAAGTCCTATGAGGAATATCTGAGGCACTTGGGGTTGTTTGGCCTGGAGAAAAGGCAAACCTTATTGCTTTCTACACCTTCCTGAAAGGAAGTTACAGTAAGGTGGAGACTGTCCCCTTTTGTTTGCAACCAGTGACAGGACAAGAGGAAATGGCCTCAAGCTGCACCAGGGGACATTCAGATTGGGCATCAGGAAGAATTTCTTCCCTGAAAGCGTGGTTAAGCATTGGAACAGGCTGCCCAGGGAAATGTTGGCTTCACAATCTCTGGATGTGTTTAAGAAATTACTTGACATGGCATTTAGTGCTATGGTCCAGTTGATGTGGTGTTGTTCAGTCAACAGTTGGACTTGATAATCTTAGATTATTTTGTGATTCAACAGGGCTGTGATTCAACTTGCTGCTGAACCTTTGACCTGATCTATTCTCTCAGTTCCTGTATTGAGAGAGTTACATAGGACATGCTCTAAATATGCTGCAGAGACCAGAAGGTAGACTTGCTGGCTGCTGGAGGGACAAGGAGGTTTAATCCAGTGAATCCACAGGATCTGGAGTTCAGTCCTGGTATGGCCATAGGTCTGATCCAGGTATTAGAAAGACTTATTTACATGTGGGCCTGCAACTTGGGGGCATGCACATTGTATATATTTATATATATATATGCATGTATACATATGTGTGTGTGTGTATGTATGCATGTGTCTTCAGCTAATGGCCTTTTATGCTGAGAGAAGACTGTGAGGCTGTTGGTCCTGTCTGAATTTGAGCAAGAGCTGTATTTTCTGTCTGTGTTGACCTATGCAGCCAAAGAGGTGTATATGATAAGTACTGTGTGTATGTGTATATATGTTGGGAACACCCACTCAGCTTCATTCCTAACTAGGCCTGGGGGTGGTGATGTGGTAGCCTTGCCTCTGTTGGTGTAACAGGTTCAGCAACTTCTAAAACTTAAGACCCATGGGACAAATGTACAATTTAAATGCCATTACCTTCCTTCAAGGAAAAAGCAAAAGTATTTCTTGCAAATTGGTTTTACATGGATGCTGAGAAATGTTTGCTTAACCAGAAAATCTCTTTTGTAAATAATGACTTCAGAGACCTTGAGGCAATTTATAGCTGGCTGAAATGCACATGAAAACAGGGAGAAGGGTTTTACATTTAAAGCATGATGCTAACTCTCTAGGGACCCAGTCTATAAAGGTATTTACCAATGAAGTTTTCCTGAGGGATGTCAATGTAGACATCAGTTATTGGGGAAGACAGAGTGTATATGTTCTACCATTGATAAGACTGATTCCTTAGGGTGAGAAGGTATTTGTCTTGGGAAGACTCATGTTTGAAGACAGCATTTAAACAGTCAGCTAAAATGAGGTCTCATTGCAGCAGTGTCTACCTACTGCCCAACTTAATTTCTTAGAGTTTCATATTGAGCTTACAGTCAGCAGCTATTTGACCTCAGAGTTACAACACTGGCCTTTGTAAGAGGATGTTCACGTGTTTGATCCATTTTCTATTATCTTCATGATAACTATCTCTAATATAGTCTTCCTGGTAAGGTCTCCCTGTGCAGTTCAAGAATCAATGTGTATGCAAACACTCTTTTCTTGTATATCCTTCCTGTTGTTTCCCCACCTCGGCAAATAATTCACAATTGAACTGTTCATTGTGTATAAAAAAAAATTAAGAGAAAATTCCAAGCTGTCAGATCTGCTTTGATGCTCAAGGGATTCCTTAATCGCCATCTGATCCCTCTGAGATACAGGCAAATAACCTACATCTCAAGTACAATACACCATCATTCCCAATTGTATATATTATTTTATGAACTTACACCAAGCGTGACAGTTTCAGTGCATATAAAAAAGTCATGATTGAGTAGCCCTTGAGACCCACCCTACATTTTCCTTTCACAAAATTATTGCAATGAGAATACACAGCAATATTCTCTTCAGGCTTTCCAAAAAAAGGATTTTTTAATGATGACTTCAACCACAGAAAGTCTCTGCACAGCACTACTTTATTAGTTCTCTACCACACTTTTATCAGCTTCCTCCTGAGAGTAACTCTGTTGCCATTTCTCTTTGGAGAAGCACAACCTTTCCTTATAATCCTAAGGTCACACAGCGCAGCTGAGTGCTCAGCTGTTTGGTGGTGTCACTCTGAGCTGAGGCAATACCTTGGTTATGAAATAACCTTACCTTTAGTGATTGGCTGGTTTGAAAGTGCTTTCTTCTCCAGTCAGTGCTGGGTACGTCCCTGTAAATGTAGGGAAGCTTGTAAATTTCTTCTCATACTTAGTTGCATATAAGGTGCAACTTGTTTCAGTAGGACAGGGATTTTCGAAGTAGAGGAAAGGGCTAAGTATCTGTAAGGGTGAGCACCTCTAAGTGGCACGCCTTGTGTTCCCCCTCTCTGGCTGTCTGCCCACACAGCTGCTACCAGAGGTGGGATATATTTCCCTTGGTACTCTTTTCATCGTTCCTTTCCATGGATGTTGTTATACCACTGTTGGGTTTTATCGCCTGCGTTCATAGGCTGTGCTCTCTTAGCTCTAGACTTTACGCAGTCTCTTGGCTATCTAATACCTTTAGGCCACCTATGTTTCTCCTTTGTTGCTTTTGATCAGGTAGCTTTTACTGTTCTGTAGCTATTATTGTCAATGCACTAAACTGAAGATGTCATTCCAATGGTGGACAGGGAAGGAAAGAGGGGGAATTTGAAACTTTTAAATCCTGGGAATGTATCTTCAAATTTCTGTTTAGGATTCTGAATATTTTTGACCTTCTAGTGTATTTTGAGGAATTAAAAACAAGCCCAGTCCTCCTTCTGCTACTGCAGTATACTTACCCAGTAGTGAATGTGTGGATTTTCAACAAATGCTTTGATGCCCACTTTTCTTCCTTCTTTACTTCTCAGAATAAGAATATCTCATTTGGAATACACTGTCTTCCTCACCTCAAGATATTATAATATTAGTGAATGGTTCCAGGTTAAAATTAACATTTTTCTTACTTGCCTGTACTTTTAAATTCAAGGTATTTGTTAATCTATTTGTTAGATAATTCTCAATCTTTTTCAGGGTACTTCTCTTCCTAAATTTCTCTAAATCAGAGGGATTAATTTCAACTCCTTTTTTTTCATTCTAGAAGGTCATAACTGGAGTTTGCAGCTCTTGATAAAGTAATTCGCTATCCTCTTCACTTTTGCAATTCAGAAACTGCATGTAAATTACAGTTTAAATAACTATATCTAAATCCTGTGCTTGAAGTAATGCCTGTATTTTCTGTAATGAGTAATTCCAGATTTTCTACCTAACAGCTCCATGAGGTAAAGTGATACAGTTCTGTACCAATTCATGTGCACAATTTCCTCTCCTTTTTCACTGTTTCCCAAGTGATAATATGCAAGTTTGCTTCAATAACCCCATGTATATATATATAAGAACCCTAATTTTAAAAGATCTCTTATTGACAATATATATGAGCAGCAATTTCATGCAGCTCTATTTTCTATTTTCACTTGAATGCTTTAATGTTTTTCACATTTCTCAGATTGTTTGTAACAGTGCTAACAGAACACTTCAAACTCCATGAAGAGTCAGCCTGAGGGCCTAGTGGCAGCGAGCCTGTGAACTAAAATTAGCACACTGTGAAGTGCATGCTTGCTATCTTTTAAAACTATGGTGAACCATTAAAAAGTCAATGTCAATACATAAGACATTTGTGAAGGCTTCACTACATTTTAGATCAAACCCAGTAAAATATTTCTGGCATAATTATACAGTCTTTTAAGACTTGAAACTTCATTTCAAAAGAAATTCTTAGTAAATCCAAAAAAATTATGCTTAAATTTAGATTAATTATCATTTAATTTGTGTTCTTTTTTCCCACCAATTATTATTCCTCTCCTTCACTAATATCTAAAATAAAATAAAATAAAATAATATTTTAATCAATGTAGTCAGACATTTTTTCATTGTTGCTTTGCATAATTTTTCTGTCAGAAATAGATGCATTTTTATTCTTTCAGTGCACAACATATATAATCATTGTACTAATGTTGAGTCTTCAGCCAATATATATTATAATCTTTAATCCATTCAAGCAGTATAATTTGTATATCAAATTTGGTCTAAATTTTAAGTGTTCATGGTTCATAAAAATTCATTACCAAGCCTTTTTAGATGACCTAAGCTGATGTCAAACTCCCATTGACCTCCTATATACAAAGGTCCCTAACCTGTTCGGATTTATCATACACTTTACTTTATATTCCTTTTAGAAAACAAAAGTGTCAGCAATATTCTGTAGATCAGCCAAATGAAGGATCAAGGTTGCACCAATCACCCAAAATCTTTCTATGTTAGTTTTTTTTTGTATGAGATATGCCAAAATGAACATATTCTCTGTTGCAGAGAACTTCTTAGTCACAACTAAAAGATTGCTTCAGAACCATAAACTAACAGATTAATGTAAGCCTTAGTATGTTGCCAAGATTAAGTTTCTGAGAAACTGGATTGACTACATAATATCATGTGCTAAATACCTCTGGCAAATATTTTCTCTCTGATTGTGACTAGTGTCTGATATTAAATAAGATCTATTTGACCAACTTTTCATCAAGAGGAAAAATATTTCTCAAACCTACAGACAGATACAGAAAGCCTTTAAACAGGAAATATATTTACAATAATTGTATTTATGCAAATCAGTGAATATCTGATTCATCAGTACAAACACAGACAACTGAAGATAAGAGAGTAATCACAACCAAGGACTCAAATCCTCTTGACCTTTAAATATTTTAATTCCCAAACAGCAGTGACACTTACTTTAAAATAAAGAAATTTAGTCTCCTTGGACAATTTCAGCTGAAAGTAAGACCAGTTCCAAGCACTCTATTTAATATCTAATTAGCTCACAGCTAGGAAATTACATCTTATTTCAAGATTGAGTTTGTTTAATTTTAATTTTCAGCCCCTGGAACTTGTTACATATTTATCATCAGCTCTGAAGAACTCCTGTTCACTAATATTTTTTTGCCATGTGTTCCTTTGTTTAGGGATTGAGTCATGTCTTGAACTTCTGTTTGGTAACGTGAAATATTTTAAGACATATCAGATCTATTTTTCAGCCTGGGACCCTATGAATCATTCTGGTATTCCATATTTCCTTTAAAGAATAGACATTAAAATTAGATAGAGCTTGGTATTTTCAATTGGTGCAATTGCTTTGGTACAAACTTACCAAAGTAAGACCACATTCTACTCCTACTTTTCTGTATCCAGGAATCTCATTAATCTTCATAACATTAAAGTAGAAACTTATGCTGAGATTTTTGGGTCTCTTAGCCACTGCCTTCCAAGACAGTCTTTCGTGTTGTCCTTATTTGATTTTCCTCAGTTGAACTGTTTGTATTTAGTTCTTACATATTATATTATATTATATTATATTATATTATATTATATTATATTATATTA
>JANRMJ010000066.1:83305318-83327365 GCA_025584955.1 Alethe diademata
GAGAACCAGAATGGTAAGTCAAAAGGTATCACACTGGTCTGATGGAAAAGCATGAGTTTCTTGAACTATCATAAGCAAGTAGAAGATGTTAACTCCTGGAAAATCAGACATTCCTTTCGTATTCTCCACCATGGTAAATATATATATTTGAAATTCTATACACAATACATGGAAAGAGCTGGGTCCATACTAAAGAAATAATGGGTCCAGTAAATTTATCAGGGAGCCTTGTAATCATAGAATCACAGAACCACAGAATAGTTGAGCTTGGAAGGAGGTCTGGAGGTCATCTGTTTTAACTCTCCTGCAACAGGCTCACCTTGAGCTGGTTGCCCAGAATCATGGGCAAATGGATTTTTAATATGTCTACAGATTGACACATTACAACCTCCCTTGGCAACTTGTTCCAGTGCTCAGTCACCATCACAGCGAAAAACGTGTTGCTTGATGTTCAGATAGGACTTTCTGTGTTTCAGTTTTTGTCCATTGTCTCTGTCACTGGGTACTATTGAGAAAAGCCTGGCTCTGTCTTCTTTGCGTCGTTCCTTCAGGTATTTATAGCCATTGATAAAATTCCCACTAAGCCTTCTTTTCTCCAGGTTCAACACTCCCAGCTTTCTCAGTCATTTGTCATAGAGACATGCCCCAGTCCCTTCATCATTTCAGTGGTCCTTTGTTGAACTCTGTTCAGTATGGCTCTATCTTTCTTCTGCTGTGGAGTCCACAACTGGCCACAGTACTCCACGTGTAGCCTCACCAGTTCTGAGTAGAAGGGAAGAATCAGCTCCCTCAGTCTGCCAGTAAAGCTCCTCCTAATGCATCCCAGGACAGCCTTTTTTTGCAGCAGGAGCACATTGCTGGCTTGTGAATTTCTGGATCCTTGGTCTGAAAAGGTGTTTCCAGACAGTTGACCCCCAACATATATTGTGCAAGACTGTGCAATTCCCCTTTACTGAACTTTTTGAACTTCCTATCAGCCCATTTCTCCAGCCTGTCAAGGTCCTACCTCATAGCAGCAGAGCCCTCTGGTGTGTTAGCCACTCCTCAGTTTTTTCATATCGATTAACTTACAGGGAATATCAAGGGGATGGCTGCCTTTAAATATCACACCTCTACAAGCTTTAGCTACCAAACTGGTATGAAGCACTCTGTAAGGGATAAAGAGGTCCACAGTTCTGTGAAAAATCTGTCTTGAAATTAGTTATCTATGTCAGGTGAATTCTTAATTATTAAAAAAAAAAAAAAGGATGGAGAGGTGCCACTTTCTCCCATCTTCTCTGAGCTCATGCTTCAGATTTGCAAGAAAAGCCATTTACTTATTGAACTTAATAAATGAGAGGTGTTGAAAAGTGAAGAATCTATGACTGTTTATTCTTCCTTTTCCCCCCTGTGTATTACCTAAGCCATTCCCCCCTCTGTATGATCTAAACCAAAGCTTAGGGACAGTTAAATCCATGGATAGGAATGTCCTTTCACATTAAAGTGTAATCAAAGGACTTCAGAAAGAAAAATATTAGGGGCAAGGCCAAAGAGCAAGAAAGAAGCATTACTAAGGGAAGGCGAAAGTGATTCATATCTGTGAATTAATCTAATGACACACACAAAAATCTTCTGTATTAAATTTAGACCCTCTCTTACTGTTATTTTATGGTGTGAGAGCCTAATGAAGTTCTGAATTTTAACTGGGCACAAATATGTACTTATAAATAGGTATGTATGGGGTTCTGCTATCTCTGGTGGTTACTTTAAAGGAACGTCCAACTTAGATCCCATAGAGAAGCAAACTAAAGATTACTATTTGCTCATATTTGGGGGATACTAAACTGTGGCTTCTAACAGGACAAACATAATATAAAATGTAGACACATATTTTGCAAGGTTTTATTACATCAGCTGTTATTTAACAATACTGATTGTAACTTACAGCTTCCCTATTCTTTCCTCATTACTTGTCTAAAGTAAGGAATGATTTATTTCTCTTTTTTTAATAGTTCAGGATAATTCTCAGCTACTGCTTGATTTTCAAACACAAAAGGGATGGCTAGGAGAAATGTATCAACAAGCAAATAGTAACCAAGATTCTCTGAATTTCAGCTTCAGAACTGGTGTCTACCCAAACCCTAAATACTCTGATGTCAATAAAACTATTAAATCCCTTCTGGAAAATGCCACTGTGCAAAGCAAAACTATTGGTACATTTGTGTATAATAAGGGACCAGAACACCAGCACTATGACATTTTGCAATTTAAACAATAAGCCACGGTGACCTTTCCTCTAGGTCACTCATTTCTTTTTCAACTTGGTTGAATTTAAAATGAGGGAATCATGTGGAAATGAGGCAGGATGGAAATGCTTTTGAAGATGGTACTTCGTATTGATCTGTTCATCAGAGATCTGAAAGAAAAAATCTAAGTTACTCTTTTGTAATCTAAAAAAATATTGTGGTGACTGCAAAATGTAAATATTTTGCACTGATATTTAAAGTATTGTGTAGTCTAAGTGACATTTTTGGCTAAGTATATATATAAATTCATTAATTAAATTACATGATTAGTTGAAGACTGATTTTGAGTGAAAAACACAATTGACAGCTTGTGGGGAAATCATGAGGTCCAGTCAAAGTTAGTACACTTGGTAACAAATATCGAATAAAATTGAATATAGGTTTAAATAAAGTCTAGGTATACAAATATTTTTGTACAGATACAGGTGTTCTGATCTGTGCATCAGTGTACCGATCTGTGTTAAAAAAATTCATAAATGGTAAACATTCTCTGTATCCACATGTAATATGAAAAAATGATTTAAAAAAATTAATATTTCATGAAATATTGGTATACCTGATTGAAGTAATATCAATTATTTCTTGTTTTAATATAATTCAACTGAGAAAGTATTTTGTACTCACTATCTCTGAAAAGCCAAGCATTTCATATGACTAGTTCAGGGTTTTCTGTTTGTGTGTTGTTAATAATATTGATATTAATCTGGGAGCAAACTACCTTTCTGAAAACAGCAACTGATGCCATCATTGTCTTGAAAAAATTAAAGATTAAAGACCATTAAAAAAAATAGAAAACAAAAATGTAGCATAACTTTGAGAACAAGTTTGACAGAAAAAATAAAGGTTTTTTTTCTGTGCCTTCATCTCACATTTTTTGATTCTTGTTCATTTCTTTGTTTACAAGGCCATACACACAGTTATTCTCATAAATCTGCCTCCAATACTTGATTTTTAGCTACTGAGTTGGCATAGATGCTATTTACTTCAGTGTTGCTATTCAACATTTCTGAAATTACATTCTTGTCAAATTACTGGGAATTTTAGATTGCATATATTGTGCAAGTGTGGCCTTCATAGATACATCTTCTCTACTAAGAAATGTCAGAAGCAGGCTAAGTGACTGATAGTTGGGAAAGCATATGTGCAGTGAAACAAGGTAAATGGAAGAAAAAACAAAGCAGCAACCCAGAGTCAGTGTATCCAAATGGCAAATGGCAGAGAGAAGCTGAAATGGGGCAAGGTGAAAGTGACAATCAAGGTCATAGACAGACATGTGGTGCACCCCACACTTAAGTATGAATTAGAAAAGGAAAGCGAAAATCTTGTGAATAACATCCACTAAAGATAGGTTGATAAGATATCACCTACCTCCACTTAAACATGATACCTAAAGCCCTAGGCTGGTATAATACAAAATATGTACAATGGGTTTTATAAGTAGTGGAGAAGGAATATGGAAGTCCTCTGGGTTACTGGTATGTAGGTAAAAGCCAGAAGTGAAATACAAGGATTTTCCTCTTGTCTTAGAGATGTAGGCAGGGCAGAGGATGCTACCAGAAGTGTGGGAAGAGTGGAAGAAACAGCAGCCTGGTTTATTTTTTCACAAACTTTTGTTTCTTTGGCAATATCGTATTAGTTCTATCAGGTTCCTATTCCTTCCAGAGTGCATTTGGACTATTTTACCCAGTCAAATAAGAATATTTTAAATTTCTTTCCTTACCAAATATCCCTCTAAGCTATTTTTCATTAGTACTTCTGAAAACAGGTTTTCCAGATTGCAAAGATAAACTGAGTTCTTTCACAATGTAGCCCTGGATTAATTTTTTCTTAAATTTTCCAACTAAAAGTTTAGGAAACACTTATTGAAAATGAAACTATTGAAGGAGTATGGAAAGTTATCTTAAGGGACATGTAGATACATGTGTGACAGATTATTTCACTTATTTGTAAAATACCTTTTGTATAAACCAAATGTCAACCCTTATTAGATGTAATTCCATCACAAATAGATTTTCTTCGTTTGTTTTTGTTGGCAAGGTTTGGGCTTTTTTTTATTTGTTTATGATTTTTTAAATTTATCTTGGAATGAATCTGTGTGCTAGAGAACAGAAAACGCATGTGGGATACTTCTTTAATTCGTTTACTGGGGGCTTCTTGCAAGATAGTCTAAATACCTGCAGCTACAGTAGCTCTACAAGAGCTTATCCCTCAGCTGGGGTTTGAAAGCTGATGAGTTTGAAGGCACCTTCAAGGTCATCTAATCCCACCCCTCTGCAATAAACAGGTGAGTTTGTTTATGCTAATACCTCCTTAACCACCTTGCTAGGAAAAAAAGAACAAGTAATCTAATACTAAGTCTTTGATATAATTATTTAAACATATTTAAAATAGATTCTGATATTTCCATAAATTTAAATATTTACTTATATTTTTTAATAAAGAAGTAAATCCAAATATATTTACAAGAATCACTACTTACCTAATTATTTATTTTTCAGTAATTTTTCCTCTTATATTAACCTTTCTTTGTGTTTCTCAGTGTTCATCTCTCTGCCATACAGCTATGTCGATTGTACTGCATAACAGTACAGTTACTGAAAAATTTTCCTTTGATCCTTTTAACACAGTGGAAAAATGTACATTCCTTCCGAGCAGCATAATTGCCTTTTTTTCTTTTTTTCTCAGCTCAATATAAGAAGTAAAGCTCCTGTAGTTTGAGCAGTTGACAAAATAAAGATGAAAAGTCTATACATCTTTTTTATTTTCTATCACAATATGAGTATTATTAGCTGAGGAGATCATATAACAAGCCCTGCAACTGCCGAGTAAACTAGATCCCTCTTTAACAGCATATTCCAGTGGAAGCAGAATGTGCCAATTAAATGATCATCCCAATTACAAGAGGCTCATGGGGATACATTGTGCTGGTGTGGTTTATAATCGCTTTCATTTCATGGATTGATTAAAACAAGAACAGTATCAGCTTCCCATCTTGATTACCTAATAGAGATAATTTATTTTTTATCTATACAGGGATTTTTTCCTGTATCTATGACAAAAATAGTGGAACTGTTTGTACAGTATGTGCCAAAATAAAAAATAACATTTTTATTCCTATGTGGCTCAGCTGAATTGTTTATGGTTTGATGATGAAAACTCCATTGTCTGAGTAATGTGTTTTACTATCAGAGAAAGAATTAGATATTGAGCTATTGAGCTATTGAGCTCTGTCTTCGTCCCAGAGGAATCAACTGGAAGTATTGACTCTTGAACTGAGAGCAAAGCTCAACACATGTTTTAAACACAGAAGGTGAAATCAATGAGCTGAAATCATCAGACTTCAGTGGAAACGGAATTTTATTTGGAAAATGGGGAAAAAAAAAAAAAAAGAAGGAACATTTCACCTAATACTAGAAATAAACCAATCCATCTTGTCCTAAAATCAGACACCTGCCTTTGGAGAAACTTGGAAGAACTGCAACCTCTTAGAGAAAAGGTAATTTTTTCACTGTTAAAAAAGTGGTAGATAAAAGAATATTCACATGAATATAAAGCTGTTTTACTGGATTTTACCGTTTAAAACTCAAAGAGTTCCCTCACTCCCCCCACTCCAAAAAAAAACAACCCAAAGCAAACCAAACAAAAAAACCCTCACAACACACTTTCATATATTTTCACAATTGAGCTAATTCAAAGAGCAAATTTTGTCACAGAACAAGCAAGTGTAGTTGAAGCAAACTAGTTATGTTCTTGAGTGCTTCTGGTGGTATGTCACTGACTCTTTAAAATTGGCCGAATCAAGCCAAAGGGTGAAGTTATTTTTATCACTCACTTCAGGTGTTTCATTAGAGTGTGATGAAGAGTATCTGAAAGAAATCCTTGGTTCTTATAGAGTCAGTAGGTGACTCCAAGTAGCTAAATTAGATGTCTTAAATTTCAGGATGTGATTACCCTGCTGAGAAACAACAGGGAGGTATGAATCTGTATTTTTTACTGATTTACACTGATACTGATACTGTATCTTTGTATCTGTACACTAGATACAGAATTCCAGAAACTTAAATCCATATATCAGAAGAAATTTTAAAATAAAACCAGTATGGTATAGGTCTCCGTTCTCTACCTTCAAAATTAGCCAAGAGCTATTCAGAATTTTCTACACTCACAACTTGAAATTTTTATTTTGTTTTAATGGAATACATAATTTCAATTTCAGGCAGTTTTTATTTTAAATGACCATTAATCTGGTCAGTAGGACCCTTATTAAATCGAACATTAATTCCAAGACCTTTAAGATTTAAAGTAAGAACATATTTTATTAGGTTAAACATGGGTCTCAGATCTTAAACTTACATTTAAATTTGAATAAATTATGTAAATACGTACATATCAACATCTATACATATTGTGATAGTAACTTTCAGATGACTGTACATAAAAAAACTTGAAAAGGATACATATCAACATAAATATAAACCCATATAAATAAAGCAGAACAGACCACTAATGTCTAAAGAAAAAATATTTCCAGGTCCATTTCAAATGAGGAAAACTCATTGAATTGTTTCAATAAGGTAGAAGCGATGCATTAAGGGAGAGGTTCTGCAAAGGAGAGGTTCTTGTGCTGACATGAATGAGAATGTGCAGGCTGAATATGCAGTGAGCATGTCGACAAAAAAAAGACGTAGATGAAATTTTGGGATTCAATTCTGCCTACAAATTGTCTTTTCATTAATACAGGACTAGTATTCTATCCAAACTCTGCAAAAGCAGAGTTCCTATTACCCATCCTCACACATTTACTTGCAGGTAAGGTTCTTCATTGCCACTTACCGTTATCCTTTCTACATGTACCTATAATAGATTGGCAGGAATAGTTTATCTTTCTCCTTTTTCTGGATCACCATTAAAGGCTGCTGTACCTCCTTGCCTAGCTTTCTATCTTTTCCTTAGCTTTTTGAAAGTAAGCTCCTTTAGGAGACCCTCCTGTTATGAGTAGGAATCCAAGAATAGCTGCTCTTATGTTTAGCCATCAGCAATTTAACGTTCCTTTCCAGTCCCAGGGGTAACAACCTGTTTCTTTTATCTTTTATATTTTATCTTTCTGTACAACCACTGCTTCTAGGACCATTTTTCTAACATTGCTGCTTATCCTTGTATAGCCTACTTTGGAATGCAGTATGCTATCAGTTAAATACAGTTCCTGGAATTTCATTTTCTTTTCTCTTCAGGTATCAAAATCTAGTTAAGTAGTCCATTACAAGGGTTTCACCCCCACAGTAAGTTTCTTAGCTTTCATGACTCTTGATGGGGAAATATCCAGTGTGATCCATGAAGAATTAAAACTGCTACTGCTATTGATGTTAATGGGAATAGTGAGATGCTTTCCCACACTTTATATTGGCAGTTCACCCTTTGATGTCTGGGACATGCTTGAGGACAAAACCTAAGTTGTAAATCATTATAATTGACAATAACATTTGAAATAAATGCATTTATGTTTTCTTAACTTCAGCTTAGAGTAATTGATTTCTTTAGATATACAAGAAAGCTGAAAAAAATATTATTAGAAGGTTACTAGAGACAAACTTTCTAATATTAACTTCTAACAAAATGCAATTTCTAGGAGTAACTAATGGCTTCCAAATCCCTAGGTCAGTATGCCTGGTGCAAACTTTTTCTAAATATTATTATATCTTTGTAAATATAGATCCAGCATACTAATATGCACAGATGTAATTAATTACTTAATATTTCACAGAATCCATTTCTTTTTCTTTACAATTTTCAATTGCAAACATTTCTGTTTCAAAGAGGAATAACATTGCCTTTTGTTCCTTAGAAGCTAGAGTTTACAAAAATTAGCTCCCTTGCTTAAAAAATGGTGTGGGTAACACCAAGGTCATGGGTTTGATCCCATACAGGGCATTCACTGAAATTTGACTGGATGATCCTTGTGGGTCTCTTCAAACTCAGAATATTCTGTGATTCTGTGAAAATAGTTTAAAAGAAAATATTTTACTGTGTTGAATGGACACAGATGTGATTTGTTTTATTTTTCTGAAAAGAAACAAAACTGAAAAAAGTAGTTCTAATTACTTTCAGAGTATTACTACAGAAGGTGTGACATCCAGCTCCAGAAATTCTCTCATAGATATGTTTAATATTAAGCGTATGGTTTCTCAGAGTCTCAAAATTAGACTCTTGTTAAAAGTTATTGTGACTCAAGCTCTGCTAAATTACCAGTAAATTATTAGCAAAATATTTGTTGTCTCTCTATATGCCCACTTCTCTAAGAGCATTCAGTACCAGCAGATATGTATGGTATTGCTAAATATGTAAATGGTATTTTTCAATTCAAAATGCAAATAGAAAGTCATGACTGTAAGGCAGAAAACTAAAACTTTTGGAGAATTTATAAACTAATGTACCATCATTTTACATACTTAGGTGGCAAAAATACATATATTTATTACATTGAAAGTGCTTACTAAGGAAAAAAAAAGCCTACAATGTTTTTATTTTGGAAACTGTTTACCTTATATTCTCCTACTTGCTATTTCCTTACTACAGTAACAACTGTTCAAACCCATAACATTTCTGGAAAGAAAAAGAAACCAAAAAATATAAAATAACTTAAAAACGCTGTCTACCCTTTTTCTATACAGCAATTTGCTTTTTAGCTAAAGGTAGAAGGCCTCATGGAAATTGTTTGCTTGTAAGAGAAATTCGGGGCTTAATGTCATGGTTTAGGAATGGTGATCCCAATTTAGTTCTTCCACTGAGACCTTCCAAGTTACACTGCTGATCACTCACTCATCACCCACCCCACCCTGCTTCTTCCTCCCCTTCTACTAGTAGCCAGAGAGGAAAATTGGAGGTACAAAAGGCAAAGATCATGGATTGAAATAAGAACAATTTCTTGGAAACAGCAATGAGACAAGAAAATGGGCAGTAGAAGCAATATTAATAACAAAAACATTAAAAAAGAGGGAATTATTCAAATGCAAAAATGCTCACTGCAGAGTCTAAGACAATGAGCAATGGTTAATGGGTTCCCCACCTCACCACACTTTGTTCCACCAGAAAGGGTTGCTGTCCTTCCCAGAAGCGAGAGTCCCTTCTCACTCCCCCACCCCAGCAATGATGCAATGTGGTATCAAATAACACAATATCTTGGCCATGTCCTCTTCTGCTGATCTGGGCCAGAACCAGGACACGTAACAGCAGTAATTTGGTGGCAGAATAAATCAGAAGTATCTCTACTGAAATCCCTGCAATTACATTTCCTCTGTACTGTGGAAGTGATGAGAAAGAAAGAATATCCCTATAGTGAGCACAGAGCCACCACCAAGAAAGCAGTGCAGAAATACCTAATGGATGAGACATGGCAAGAGCATAGTTTGGCAAAGTTCAATTATAGGGCTTGTATAGAACTTGGTCATATGTCTGGAGGTAATTCTTTGTATATAGGTGACTTCTAATCAAAGACTATATGAAATGCAAATTAACTGGCTTTTGATTTTCTAACCTTCTATTTTGTACAAAATTAAGAAAATATGTTCAAATGCATTCCATTATTATATTCTTTAGTATACTTGGATAGAGGCTTTATACAGTCCTGTATCACTAGAAAATGCATGTACAGAGAGCACTGGGGACATTTATAGAAACTGAAATTAATTCATCCAGAATGGGAAAACCCTATACCTGATGCAAATACTCCTGCTGAATGAAAAGACAGAGGGAAAAATACATGGAAGAGCATCTCACAGCTTGGTGATTAATAGCTAAAACAGGAGAACAAGGAGAACAAAGCTGTTTCCATTGTGGCTGTCTGTCAGAATGTTAAAAATGTTGCACAATGCTCCTTTTGTGTTGCCCACTGAGGGGAATGAATGCTATTCAGTTTTATGATTGTGACTGTTCGTGTTAAAAAAAAAAAAAAAGTTGCATACAGGAATACTTATAGAAGTTAGCTTTAAAATTTTCATCTGATAAAAACCCTTGGGGGTGGTTGATAACACCAAAGGATTGTGTTGCCAGTCAGAGGAACCTGAACAGGCTGGAGAAATGGACTGATAGGAACATTATGGGGTTCAGCAGGTGAAAGTGCTGAGATCTGCACCTGGGGAGAAATAACCCCATGCACCAAGATAGGCTGCTGACTGACTATCTGGAAAGCAGCTTCTAAAATAAAGAGACCAGGTGGTCCTCATGGACAACAGATTAAATATAAGCCAGCAACCTTGTAGTATCCTGGGCTGTATTAGAAAGAGCACTGCCAGCACTTCAAGAGAGATGATTCTTCTTCTGGGTCAGGCCTGGTGAGACGTATCTGGGGTGTCAGGTCCAAGTTTTGGCTGCCCAGTACAGGAGAGATGCGGATGTACTGGAGCAAGTCCAGCAAAGATGATAAAGTGGTTAGAAAGCTTCTCATATGAGGAAAGATTGACAGACCTGAGACTGTTTAAGCTCCAGCAGAGAAGGCTCATATCAGGAGGATCTTATCAGTGTATACAAATACCTGATGGAGTCGGTAAAGGAGATAGGGCCAGGCTTTTCTCAGTGGTTCCTCGTGAAAGAACAAAAAGCAATTGGTTTAACAGAAATACTGGAAATGCCATTTAAATATTAGAAGAAAACTCTCTTTGATGAGGATGGCTAAATATCAGCATAGGTTGTCCAGAGAGAATGTGTGCATATATTCTTTGAGCTATTCAAAACCCAGCAGGACATGTCCTAAGCAATCTGCTGTAGGTGGCCCAGTTGGCACAGGGGAGTTGGACTACCTGACCTCCAGAGACTGCTTCTGACCTTAACTGATCTGTCATTCTGTTATTGTGTGGACAGGTAGCAAGGCCTGAAGTGTTGTTGAAACCACCTGGCCCATGGAAGTTACAGTTTTGAAGAACACAAACAAGCAGTTGGAGCAGAAAAGTGATTACAGAGGTAAAAAACAAACAAACGAAAGCCCAAAAAACCCTTACAAGTGTGAGTTTTACAAATTAATGTCTCTACAAAGAAATTATATATTTCAGCTTAAAATAACCTCCATCTTGGATATTCCAACCAAGAAGAGATTAAATGTGATTAGTAAACATTAATGTTATTGGTTTGGAGAATTTCTTTATCAACAAAAAGCATGCTAATAATTTTTTGCTACTTTGAAGACAAATATAAAAAATTGCAGCTTTCTATATCTATTCTCCCACTTTTGCTTTGGTTTTTTTACTGACTCTCATAGTACCTACTAGATGGTGGAGTAAAAGCTGGAATTTAAGTTGAAATAGCTGTGCTGGCAACCTGTCTCACTATCACCTGTTCCTGACACACTGAGAGATGAAAGTGATTTATATGGATTTATAATACAGCAAAAAAATACAACTACCACAAAAATTATGCTATGTTTTTTCTATACTTCACCTGCTCAGTAAGTGGGAGATAATGCTTTAAGAATTTGATGAATGGAAACCAGGTTCTATTTTAGTCAGTCAGTGCTTTTGGGCACCAAATCTATGTCATTCCCAACTGTACACCTTCTGGATGACGGAAAATGCCAAACTACTGGGCATATTTTATTCCCAGTGTTACAAAACAGTGATGAGTGAATTAGGAAAATGCCCAGAGATTCAACTTGCAGGTTTTCCTTTGAGGACTACCCATGCACAAGGACACAAAGCTGCCGCTGCACATTGCGAACTTTACCATTTCACAGGTATCAACAGATTTATCCCAGATGTTGTGTTGGTCTCAGCATGACTGCCATGTCTGTTCTCTGTCATCTCTCTTAAGGTACATTGGTACAGGATTCTATCATTTATATACAGTGATGAAGACAGTACAAGGGCTGTTTTTGAACCCATGTCAGAGTCAAAATGAATAATCTTTTTAAATTCAGTTAGCAAAAAGCTTTAAAAATGTAAGTCTACTTTCTTTTACCTACCATCTCTCTGTCTATTTTGATGAGGAGAGGGTGTTTTTTATTTTAAAGACTATGAGACAATCAAATCCACTGTACTTTAACATATTAAGGTAAAATATCTTTCAGGAAGAAAAAGTCATTGCAGAATGAAACTATGCATCTTTTCTAAGTGCAAGGAACATTAGGTATGGTATAACAACAAGGAAGTCTTATAAAGCTATTTTATACTTTTCATTTTCAAATTAAGCTGAAACTACAATGTATGAGAATGTGTCAAAACAGACATTGTTTAACACACGTACAAAAAAGACTTCTTCCAAAAGAAAACTAAAGTTTCAATGAGATAGAGAAAAATAAGATATTGAATCATAGAATCATAAAGATAGGAAAAGACCTCCTAGGTCATTGAGCAAACACTACACCCCCAACTAAGTCATAGCACTAATTGCCACACCTGGTCATTTCTTGTACACTTTCAAGTATTGTGTCTCCAACACTTCCCTGATCAGCCTATTCCAATGCTTAACCACCCTTCCAGTGAAGAAATTCTTGCTACTGACCAACTTGAACATCCCCTGGTGCAGCTTGTTTCCATTTGTCCTGTTGCTGGTTGCCAGAGAGAAGAAGTTGATCTCTCCCTTGCTATAAAGTCCTTTCAGGCAGTTATAAATAGTGATAAGGTCTGCCTTGAGTATTTTATCCAGCTTAAAGACCCCCAGCTCCCTCAGCTGCTCCTCACAGGACTTGTTCTCCAGACCTTTCACCAGCTCCATTGCCCTTCTCTGGACTCACTCCAGCCCTTCAATGTCCTTCTTGTAGTGAGGGGCCCAGAACTGGACACAGCACTTGAGGTGTGGCCTTACCAGGGCAAATACAGATGGACAATCCCTGCCCTGGTGCTGCTGGCCACTCTATTGCTGGTACAGGCCAGAATGTCATTGGCCTTCTTGGCTACCTGGGCACACACTGGCTCACGTTCAGCCGGCTGTCGACCAGCAGCCCCAGGGCTTTTTCCACTGAGCCCTTTTCTAGGCACTTTGTCCCCAACCTGTAGTGCTGCTTGAGGTTGTTGTGGCCCAAGTGCAGGACCCAGCACGTGGCCTTGTTGAACCTTATACTATTGACCTCCAGCCCTCAATCCAGCCTGTCCAGATGTCTCTGCACAGCTTTCCTGCCCTCCATTAGATCAACAGTGCAGCGCAGCTTAGTGTTGCCTCTGACCTTACTGAGGGTGCGCTTGATCCTCTCATCCAGATTATCAAATAAGATATTAAACAGGACTTGCTCCAATACTAAGCCTGGGGAGCCCCAGTAGTGAGTAATGACTGTCTGTCAGCTGGATATGGCTGCATTCACCACCACTCTCTGGGCCTGGCCATCCAGCCAGTTTTTAACCCACCAAAGAGTGCCCCTGTCCAAGCCACGGACTGCCAGCATCTCCAGGAGTTTGCTGTGAGATACAGTGTCAAATGCTTTGCTGAAGTCCAGGTAGACAACATTCACAGCCTATCCTGCATCGACCAGGAGAGTCACCTGGTCATAAATAACATTGTGACATTTTGCTAATAAAAGTGCAAGGTAATTTGAAATCTACTTACTTACATTTACTTGGATTTTCAATGGGACAGAAAAGTAAATACTGCCTTTTTTGTCAGTTGTCACCTCATGTTCAACATCTGAAAATACAGTTTTTCTGTAGGGTTCAAGACTTTCTCAGTGACTAGCATTGTTAGCGTGTATGTTAATTTTATGTTATATGAATAACATGTAAAAATCCATAAAATGGTGAAAAATAGCCCAAAGTTCAGGCATACAGTCATAGAAAAAAATAGATCTCACTGTTTCAAAAAAATGTGTATGTTACCTAAAAAGAAGAAGAAGAAAAAAAAAGAGTATTGGCTTTTTGAATTAAAAAAAAAAGCTGTGCGTATTTTGCAAAGAGATGATGAAAACTAGTTTCATTAAATGCACAGTCATGAAAAAAATTGTTTTTAAATTTGTTAGGATGGTAATTGAGGTTTTTAAGATACATTTTTAAAGACAATTTCTAAGATGTTTTTGGATTTTTTTAAAATTAAGTCTGATACATATTTAGATAAAGGGTTTTGCTAGAGAAGCAGAATGGAACTAGTGATTTAAAATATGTCTTGTCACAATAAAAAAAAAAAGGAAAGCTTAATACATCTGATATTTTGCTAGACCATAAATGCCAGCCTGGCAGATAATTAGGAACAATTTCTCGCATTTTCACTAAAGGTAAACCATCTGTATTTTACTTCAAAATATTGTGACTGTACTTTTATTCTATGGATTGATACCTTTAGATTCTTGTCTCCATGTGTTAAAATGTGGCTAATGTCTAGCATTCTATGAACAGTCTGCAGAGTACTTGATCCAGGCTTCTTCTAGAGTCTGTGTGCTATTCCCCAAAATATGATTGCTGTTCTGTGTAGTGGTTTACTGGAAAAATGTGGAAATAGACTAATGTTCACAAGAGTAGTATTTCTGGAGCTTATAAAGACATGTATGTTGCATCCCCTGTGCTGAAAGCTTAGAGCAGACAGAGAGAACGTTGGCAAGACTATCTTTATTTCTGTAATGAGTGCTACTTGTCCCACTACCGTACAATATTTTCATTACATAAGGAACTCATTAAAAAAATTACAAAAGTCTTCTTTTTGTAAATTAAAATACTTGAATTTTAAACAATCGGAGACCCAGGAGTGACCCAAGAAACCACGTTATTTTAGATATAGAACATGCTTAAAGTAAAGTAAGTTCTATAAAATACTGAAAGTCAATACCACATTACTATGGGGCTTTCAGTCAGCAAACTTATGGTGCTGATATCCACCTAAATAGTAATGTTTATTTGATGTGAGTTCTGTGACAGACAAATTAATGACAGATATGTAACTGCTTAGACTAGGTATATTTTGACTTAATACAGATACATATGCCACATTCTTCCTTTAAAAAATAAAAAGCTCATCTTTCATATTCAATATGCTGTTTTGAACATGTTCATTAAAGCTAAACAAATTGCTGGTAAAGTTTGGAGCTCAAAGCATTTTTGTATTTCTTTAATTATTCAAACCTCAGTTAAGCAAGGAAGGGGAAAAATGTCTTCAGCAGCTTTCTTAGCCTTTTCAGGAGATTAGCTTCAGAGAATGCTTGTTTTTTCAATCATGCATAGAAAAAAAATTCCCTCTTCCCATGCTACATTTATATTGTCATTTTAGATCTCTCTAATCATGTACAGGTGCTGAAGACTATCCTAATATTCCAGAGACTCCTCTGAAAGAAGAGGGCAGACAGCTACAGGTTTTCCTGGTCAGTGTAAGAAGTTTCACATGTCAGCTTAACGAGACTGACTGATGAGCCATTTCTTGTTGGAGACCATATGGCTGTTGTTTTATTTGTAGATTAAACAGTGCCTGAAATACTCCTGGGTGCTGAAACTCAATCATCTCTGCAGCTCAACTGCTAAGGACGTCTCATGTTTTCAATCTGTGTAAACTAGAGGTCTCAAAAATGATTTCTGCACGAAGGTTGGGAGCTACAAGACTCTATTGACCATTTCCAATATATTTAGCATGCAGTCATGCTCTCCTGGAGGCTAAAACATTTTACTAACATTGATAAGACTGCTTTTTACCAGTTGCACTCAGTGCCTGGGGACACAGCAAGGAACATATAAGTTACTACTGTAAAGGTAATCTGTGGCCCACTTGGGGAAAAGTGGTTTTAGTTCGGGAGTTCTTGTACTTTAAGATTTGAAAAAATAGATTATGAGAAAACTGATCTCAAGAGACAGAGGTTAGAGAAAGGCAAGTGAAAGAAATAGTCTCTCTGTAGAGCTGAATAGTGTGAGTTGAGATGGGTTGGTGGAAAATTGGCTTCAAGGACTGAGGTTCATATAAATACAGTGTGATTCAGAATTAAATCTGCTCAAGACCTTTTGCATCTCTGTAGTATATGGAACCTTTCAGGACTCTGATTTTGTTCACTTCCTCAGTATTTCTCGGTGTTGAGTGTGCTAGAGACCTTCAAATAATGTTGCAAAGCGTAAGATTCAATTTGAGAGAGAGTGTCCAAGTGGTGATGGCAACATTTGTCCTCTTTCACAATCAGCGCAGACTCTATCATACCAAAAACAGTCAATTGGCAATTCAGCCATCAGCTCCTAGGGATGAGGTTTCAGCTCCTGATTTAGATCTCTTCATGTTAGTGTGCTGAGGTTCAGACAAACGTAATGATCAAGAGAAATCACTGTATTTAGAGTAAGAAACTGCTGGGTATAGTAGGGTTAGAAGTTCAAGCAAGCTGTACTTAGTGTCATGAGGTATGGCCGATTTCACAGTTGCTTCAGGGGGATTATGAGTGATGGCAAAATTTCACAGATAATTTAAGGGAATATTAAGGACATTTTGGAGGGGACAATCTGATAAGACCAGAATTACCTATCTGCAAAATTGCCAAAGTGGAATATTGCTTAGGTAGTCACAACAGATATACCAAAGTCAGTTTCCTCTGGTACCAAAACTGAGACCAATGGCAAACAAGTAAGGAGTACTTAGGAGTGTCTTCTACATTTAGGAAAGGATGAGGGCAGAGAAAGGCAGGAATAAATGTGGGAAAGAGAAAGAATGGGAGGTGGGCTGGGGTGTAAAAAGGGCTAGTCAGGTATAATCAGGCTGCTTGTCTGATCTGTTCGATTACTACAGTCTGTCCTGTGACAATCTGTCGAAGGAAGTTTCCCAGTCTGATTTCCTAGATAAAGAATATGAAAGTACACTTATCAAAGTTTATGGTTATAAGTAGCTCTGTTTCCTGTGAAAGTTCTTTATATCACTCGTGGAAAATGCAAAATTTTAAAAGAAGATATTAGTGCTTTTCAGCTTTTAATCCCTGAAATATATCGGGAGTGCAAATCATCTCTGCTGTTTCATTGTCTTCTTAGAAGCTCTTAGGACCTTCAGAATAGTAAATTTAAAGTTTCATCTGTTTAAAGAAATAGTACCAAAATTTTTCTTGAAGTTTTTATCTCCAAAATTAATTTAAGGGCACCTGAAAACTGCATTTTAACTTCCTGACTGATTTCTTTTTTTTCTTTGCTATTCAAATTTTACTCTCTTGCTGTTATGATATTGTTACTTCACTGGTTCACTAGTTGCCTAACTATGAAGACCATGATTTTCTAATTTAAAAGTCAAATAAAAGGTAAGACTATGCCTGCATTTTTCTGTTATTCTGTATAAAGAAGATAAGAAATAACAAATCCAATCTATTCCCTTCAGATATCACCTTCCTAAATACTCATTTACTATGTTCAGATTCATTTTGCAAAGAAATATGCACACTTTTGTTTGTGGAACTAAACCAGACCTCTAAACCTTAAAAAATATACATGACTAATTTTTTCCACTAGTGACTGAAGTAGGGATGATGAAGACATCATTTGATTTTATGGCTGGAGGGTTCAGTGACCAAATGAACTAGGTATCATGTTTAGCAATACCACAAAAAAGAATCAGTCCCAGACAGCCTGATGTAGTTTCTCACAATTGTTTATTGAACTTATTGCAGTGGCCTTGAGAGATCAATTCAGGGTAAGGAAGATACCTTACTCTCTCAGGGGACTGTCAGCTACTTAAACCAGTCAACACAAAATGCAAGGAACACACATATACTTGAATGCACCAGGTGCTCACTGCATACATGGGATTTTAGAACGTGCAATCTTGTCCCAGCAGGAGGTGCCTCCCAAATATGAATGAAATCCCTCTGAATACAAAGCTGGAGTGATGGGGGCACCCCTATTAGCAGAGGGTGGCCTGAGTTCCTCTGTCCCCTCCCTACAAGCTTCTGGCTGCCTACTAAATAAATGCTACCACTTCAAGAAGTGACTACTAGGGCCAGCGTAGGAGAGATTTCAGCAGTGTTTCCATGAGATCCTGGTAGGTTGCAAAGACATCTCTGAGCAGAAGACCTTAGAAGAAAGGGAGTGAGAACCACGAACAACTCCAAAGTTTTTTATAAATCCACAGTGCAGAACTGTACTTTACAGAATTATATTTGTCTCAAATTTCTTTTTCAATTTTTCCCCTCATGTAACTTGAGAATTTATATTTTATCCATTTATTGGGCAATTTCCTAATTTCACAAGTAAGTATGGATCCATATTTTCCCATCATTTGTTCAATAAAGCTAGAAAAATAAGTCCTTGCTTTAGAATCAATCTAACCTTTTTGTCATTTTCTACGTCAGCTACAGTTAACTTAAAATCTGAAATTTTCTCTGGCTACATGACTTACAGTGCAAGTACTGGATTTCAGGTTTCTCTCAGGAGACACCTGCTTGACAGCACTTTTGCTGCTAATGGTAGAATTTAAATGTCTGACTGCTCTCTGCATGTAGCTTTGCTGATTGCATTTTGAAACCCTTTAAAAAGAGAAAGTACTTGCAAAAATGTGTTCCTCTTCCCTCCCCATACACACATTCCTTGAAATATGCATAGTGCTGGGAAAGACCTAAATATCTAGTACTTAAGGGGAAAATGACTCAAACTGCAAAATTATGGTTTTAGATAACAAATGGCTACATAATAATTTAGAAGTGAATTTTGGATAAGGTTTGGGTTTTTTTTCTATTGTGACGAAAGGAGCTGACATATTGCATTTCAATCACACAAGTCCAATATTTGCAGATTGTGCCTGCACTATCTCTGAAGATGTTTCTGTGTTTTTGAGGACAGAGAACATTGGGTAAAAAAGCCTGAGTTTGGCAGAAAAGTCAGCACTTTTTGGATTTTTGAAGCACTTTGGATTTTTTCCCAGATCTGCTGTATCTCTTTCATGCTTTATAGTGACATCAGCATTTTATACCTCAATATTTATTCTAGGGAGGAAATAATTCTCAAAGCAAAATAAACAATGATATCATTAAACTAGCAGTTTTGCCAAGGAAGACAAATAAAAAGTCTCTATATATTGTACATATAACATGGGCTGAAAGAAATTTCTGTTAATCAGAAGACATTTCCTTTTTTTCTTTTATTGAGGGGGAGAAAGTAAAGGAGAACCTTGTGAGAAATTTTATCATTTTTTTAAAAATACAAGGTTTCACACTGTGCTTACTGAGTTCTGATAAGAAGTTCCCGAACGTGTTGCAAGCTGGCAAAATGTAAAGCAGTAATTTCTCATCTTGTTCAAAGGCTGATATTTTCTAGTAATGCATATATCAGACGTGCTGCTGGCATTCAAGAACCTAACCACAAAAAAAAAAAAAAAAAAGAGAGAGATAAAAGTAAGTGTCACAAACTTCATTGTCTTTATAGATGTGCATCATAGAAATATTGTCAATAAAGTAGCTGGAATAGAATTTGGTTCAGTGGATATCTGGTAAGTTTTGCTATTGAGAACTATGAGTTACACAAGCTGGGTGTGTTCAGTATTTATACCAGAGTCCTCCAAAGACTTCTCAGAAGCAGAATATGAGTCAGCAGTCCTATATCTTCCTTGAGGACTTCACTGGTGCTACAGTGTGATGATGAATTGCTTGACATCCTGCCTAAAATATGACAAAACCAAGTTCCTGATGATCTCTAAATTCTCTACGTTAGTGTACTTGTACTGCAGATGCTCCTTTTGATGTTGTTTGTATTTCTAAGTGGTTGAATGAATCCTGGTTTGGAGTTTCAGTTTCTCTTCCTATTTTATCACCTCCTTATTAATTTTTTAGTGCTAATTTACTTAATTCACAATACCTGGTATAGACAATTTTGTGTTATATGTAGAGTTTTCACTTCCGCTTTTATTTTGAAAAATATATAGAACTGTCTTTTTATTCAACCCTGAAAGTGTTAACACAGTAACTATGGAAGGGTAGCCCAGTTTCCATTATAATAGTAACTTCAAAGAGATGAGGGCAGATATTTTGCTCCTATACAGAACAAAACTATGGATATACAGGAAAAAATACTAAGGTAATAAAATTTTTATGATTTGTAAGCCTACTCACAGTTCCACTTATTCCAACATATAAATTTCTATTTCTTTCTCTTCCCTTCAAATAAATATTGCTAAAGAAGTTAAATAGTTACTGAACTGGAAGGCAGTAAATTTAGATTGCAAAAGAAGATATGAGAAAAAATAACTTGGCTTCAGATAAAGGACTGCTTTGAAGTCGACATATGTTCACAAAAATAATTTCACATGCTTCTGTATCCTTACAAAGTCTTCATCTCAGATAAACTAGGTTGTCTCATAGACTGGTTAAGTGAAATCATGCCTCAGAATTTTGCCAATGCCTTTAATATGATTATTTTACTCAATATCTGAGATAGCCATATTTCTTTGACTGTAGAGGGAGTGCTTCAGTTCAGTGTCTCAAATTTAAAGGTAAAGATCCAATTGCTATTGCTCAACATAAGCATACAATTAAAACCATTTGGAGATTATGCTGCCTCTAGGAGTGCTGGAGATTGTGCAGCAATATAAAGCTTACTTTAATGACTTATATTTCTTTTGATATCATTTTGATCTTAACTAAACAAACTTATTTTTCACTCTGTCTTCTGATCATGCTGTCTTGAAACTCTAGTTTTCCTTATACCTGTGTCTGGACTGTGATGTTCCAGGCTATTGAAACAACTCTTCCATATTCAAATTACATCACTTTCCTGGTGTCCTTCAGC
Source organism: Alethe diademata (assembly GCA_025584955.1). NCBI lineage: Eukaryota > Metazoa > Chordata > Aves > Passeriformes > Muscicapidae > Alethe > Alethe diademata. The sequence continues at coordinate 83,326,227 of JANRMJ010000066.1, forward strand.
AGGGGTTTAGAATACAGTACAGAAAACACATTTGTCCTTTTAAAAGGGGAAGGAGAATTTGTCTATCATTAAACTACATAGTCCTGTAGATCCAAGAAGGAGTCCAGAAAATGAATGCATAATACTCCCAAAATATATGAATTGTCTATACTGGAATGAGAGCAGCCAGCATGGGGCAACCAAAGGAAGTTGTGCCTGAATAATCAGATTTCTTCCCATAGCAGCTTTGTGGTCAGACAAAGGGCAATCTTTTGAAGGGTTTTTAATAAGGGTATTTATTTGGGATGAGAGTTTCTTGGAATTACATTAAAAAATTAAAAATTCAATTGTTTGTATGTTTGGTGACATTTATTTGGTTTGGCAGTCTTGTTATTTTCTTGGTTAAAATATTCAGGTAGCTGAATATTAATATTTATTAATATTTCTTTTATATTTCAGCCACCTGATGTTCAGGTAGCTGAAGACAAATCCTAAGTTATTTTGCAGTCATCATTGTAAAGTTACCTAGACCACAAAATTATCATGACAGCACAGAAATAGTCATTAAATTTGAAACTCAGACAGATATAGCAGACAGTGCTGAAATTAATACACAAACCAGAAGTAATATGAAGTACCAAAAAAGGTAATGAGGAAGAAGAAAATAAAGACAGAACATGGTTTCCATGATTTGGAATGCAAATGCCCTACAGACACATACATATATAATGCTAACACATTTTACTCTTAATTTATCAAAACTGTTCAAAATCACACACTGGCTTATTATTGTATGCATTCTTTTTAACAGAAGATAAATACTCCAGCCTCATGGGGGAAAAATAAACAAAAAAACAAACAAACAAACAAAAACCAAAATCAAAACAAAAACAAAACCAAAAAAATACACAAAGCATTCTCTTATGTATTCACATCTATGTTTTGTTTTGAAGCTGTTTCACGTGGCTGCCCCAATTGCATTATTTAGAGACTTGTCTTGATTCACAGAGTTCTTATGAAGAAATCCAGATTATTTTGATTTGCATGAAATGTACCATTAATCCTTCACTGAACAGTCTGAAGAAGTGAATCAATTCATAGCAAATCACTGAGTGCAAAACATGCATGTGAACTATAGACAGCTGTCGGTGTGCTGTAGC
>JANRMJ010000066.1:83327465-83342038 GCA_025584955.1 Alethe diademata
TCACTGAGTGCAAAACATGCATGTGAACTATAGACAGCTGTCGGTGTGCTGTAGCTGCCAGCTATGCTTCCAGGCAACAGTTGCTGGTCCCTATGCACAGAAACCAGAACACGATCTAGAAGAAAGTTGGCTCATATATGAGAGCAGACCTCTGTGCTGTCCATTCAATGGTTCTTTCATCTTCTTGCCTCACAGACATGTTGTGTAGGGTTCAAGCTGAAGTGGGAAAAAACAATGTTGCAGAAGGGTCCTCAAGTGTTTCATACTGACGGGGTGTTTTCCACTCTGTCACAACCTCAGAAACCTAAATTTGACTTTAGCATTCAGAGTCTCTTCTTGCCATCTGCAAAATTGTCACAGAAGTAGAAAAACTACTTTTCCATAAAGTAGTTGTCTATGTTTTTCCTCATCGAAGAGTCAGTTTAAGATGACCAGAATGAGTTCAATTGTGGTATTCTCCAAGAATTAATTATTCCCCTAAGAGTGACCTCTTCATATGGGTGTTGACCAGCTCAAAATGAGGAGTGGGTTCAGGGAACAAATAGGAATATTGTCTTCTCTGCTTGGGTGATGACATTACATGGGGGTAAAACACAGTAGGTTCATCTGGGTATCCTTCATTGTGGTGCTCACAGCCCTGCAGGTGAAGAAGTACATGTGCTGAAAAACCAACTGTCTGATAGCTTTGAATCGCATGATAAGGACATTTAGTGCTCTCTGTTCTGATTGCCTCTGTACCCTTGCATGACAGAAAATAACACTGAAGAGTAAAGATATCTTGGTATTACCTATTATCTTGTTTAGATGGAAAAAAATATTAATCAGTTAGAAAACAGCTGAGGCAAAGCATCACTCAATAGTTATCTGATGGAAATGAAGTCTTGTTTGATTTTTATTTTCTAATGCTGTCCTATTTGATTTAGCATAAACAACAAATTTATTTTCTATGCACAGTCATATCAGACACAAATATTTCTTCAAATACTGATATATAGAGCATTTATGGGTAAGGTAACCATAAAATCAACTCTTCACAGGTGCTTTTCTTTCTTTCTCAGCTAAGAAGCTCTCTCCTTAGGGTACGTCTTTAAAGTACTTCAGAAGCAGATAAACTAATAGTGAAACTCTCTTTTGGTTAAGCATTTAGAATAATATAAATGTAAAGCTGCCATCACTTTAATCACAATTATTCTTGAATAAAAACTTTTGACAATCATAAATTTAAAATCTATAAAGAAGTCTTGGGATAAATGTTCTTAATTATTTGGTTTTTTTTTTCTTAACCAAAATTAAATTAGAATTTCTATTTTATTGTATTTTACATTGCTAGAATTTTTCTCTTGTACATGATTGGGAAAATTTATGAAGGCTTAATTCAACCAGACTTTATAGACTGCTGTTCTGTAAGATTCTACAATACAATAGTACATTCCAAGACATCAGATACATATTTGCTTTCATTAAAGGTAGCTGAAAAGCTGAGGTTTCAAACAACCTATCACTTAGTTTAGTAAACGGTACTGGTTTAATATACAGAGTTACAGGTAATTTTGTTCCGGAAAATTAATCCTCTGTGTCTGAAGCTTGAGTTCTAATTATAATTCTTCTGTGTGGGTTGAGGTTTGAATCCAAATGACATACTGATAGTACAAACTCTCAGCTAGTAGTGATGAGGTAAAGAAAAGTGTGATTCTTCTGAGGGGAAATTTGCTTTACAAATCTTAGGGGAACTCTGGACTTGCAGTGTGCTGACAAGATCAAGGCAGAATTTCATCTGGAGCTTGGACACCAAGGTAACAGATTTATCTGTTGGGAAGTGGAACTGACAAGTCCAGGTTCCTTTGGCTGGATTTCTTTATTTATTTACTTTGTCTGATGACAAGAAATATTCATTGCTATTTTCACTGCTAAGAAGATGTTGAAAAAGCCAGGACAACTTGTGCTGTTTGTAGAGGTTGTTGCTGACATTAAGGAAGTCCCTAGTAGTCAAATGGCCTTGGAGCTGAAGTGTTAACCAGAAAAAATGTAAGTTACATACATTACTGTACAGTATTTAGACACATAGAGTCATGGAATCAAAATCATGATGTATTCTGCAAAGAGGAACCAGCTAATATGGAGGGAAAAAAAATTCCAGTAATTGAAAGCTACAGGAAGGAAATTAAATCAATCTGTTTAAACAATCATAAAAGTCAGTCTGACACATTAACTAACTATGTGAAAGCAGTCTTTGACTGACTACAGCACAGAACAATTTAACCAGGTATTTGCTTTACCTTTTGTGCTGCCATCCATTTAGCAGAATTATATCTTACACATCAAGATGGGTATTGAGTAAACTGGCACTTAAAGACTAAGATGAGAAATAAGAGTGTACAAATTTTAAGTCCACTGTCTACAAGCAGTTATCTGTGCTATGGAAGAGCAAGGCAAGTTTTACCTGCAAACTCACAGGGAAGGCTCCTGTGGCTTTTTCCTCACAGGCAAAGTATCTCACCCCACTTTTTTTTTTTTTTTTTATTTCACAGGGAGAACAGGATAAAAGTTCACTGCTGTTGTCCTCCCATTTGATGTCAGGAGCTAGTGGCTATTAAATTGGCATTAAAAAGGAACTTAATCCAGACTGTATTAAAAAAAAAAAAAAAAAAAAAAAAAGATAGCTATGCTCAGGTCTGAAATATATACAAATAAAAGCATTCAGCTCCATCAGTAAAAATTAATTCTATCTTAGGCATGTAAATCTGAGAACAGCAGAACTTAGATGGGCTTTTTCAACAGGAGTAAATTCATAGAATCACAGGAAAGTTTGTGTGGAAAGAGGCAGTAAAAATCATTTATTCTAGTCTCCCTCCCTTGGGCAGACAACCTTTCGCCAGACTGGATTGCTTAAAGCCCCATTCAGCCTGAACACTTAAAGGGATGGGGCAACTTGTCTGAGCAACCTTGTTCTAGTGCCTCACAAAGCCCACAGTAAATATTTGCTAAAATATTTCTTTCAGCTTAAAGCCACTCCTCCTGTCCTATCCCTACGTGACCTTGCAAAAAGTCCCTCTCCAGCTTTCTTTCAGGCCCCCTTTAGGTGTTTGGTAAGTGAAGGCAGGATGGTTCCCCAAGGCAGACAGGCTGTAGTAAACTCCATCCAAGAGCTCCACCCCTCGGAAGACCTTCACAACATCAACAATTATATGAACAACCTACAGAATTTATTGAAAACTTAAAATGCTGGAATGGCTTCTCTAATACACATATATTACCAATCTTCCATCTACAGACTAGAATGCTCACCCCAAGAACAGAGTATTTAGCTTAAAAAGTCTACCCACAGGCTGCTAGAAAATACCAAAAAAATTTGCTGCAACTCTTATTCCATGCTCCTTTTCTCAGCACATGTTATTGACATGGTTTAGGACTGGCATTCCCCAGTTTAGTGTTTTCACTGAAACACTCCAAACCGTGTGCTTGCTCCCTCACCCCTCTCCCAACCCACTGCATTGCGCTGGAGAGGAGAATTGAAGGCAGAAAAGGTAAAGATCACATGTTGACATAAGAAGAGTTTTATCTTGTCAGCTTGATCTACCTGTCTATTATTGTGCTGCTCTTCAGTAGCCCAGCCCTCGGGCCCATGTGCACTAAACATGACACACCTTTATACCCAGCTTCTCTACCTGGGAAGTGATGTCTTGCCACAATTTGGCCGCCAAGAGGGTTTTACCTCTCTGATGCCAATTGGTCTTTTTCCCTTGGTCTACCCACAGCCACAGAGCATTTGCTACCATCCACAAGTCAGTGTAGAAGTAGAGTGTTGGCCATTTCTCTCATTCATTGATATCTAAAGCCAGCTGGATGGCTCTCAGCTCTGTGACCTGACTTTGTGCCCCAACAGCTTCTGAGACTCACCACGTAGGACTCCATAGAGCACGTATGTAGCCCTACAGTGTAGCTGAAACTGGCAGTAAAGAGAGCATATAACGTTTCATTTTCTGGTAGCTGATTATATGGTGAAGCTTCCTCAGCATATGCTACCCTTCTGATGATAGTCTAAATATTTTGCCTTCAGGCCAGTGATGACTGTCAAGATTCCTGGGCAATTGGGGTTTACTATTCGAGCTTGCAGTGTGATCAAGTGAGACACTTATTACATGTAGCATCAGTGACATGACATATGGAAGAGACTTTCCCTTTCAACATCCAGACCAGCACTGGTAGTCAAGGTGTTAGGAGAGGCTGCACTTTGGTGCCAATCACTTCTGAAATAGCTCAAACCCCTTCATAAGCTGACAATATCTCTTTTTAAGCTGGAGGTTAACAGGCCTCAGATCCTTTGTATCTCTGACTCCAAAACCCCAGGAGCTGTCCACAAGTCTTCCTCGGTACTTTTTGCCAAAAATTCCATGAAGGACCATTCTTCCCTGCTGCGGCATAGAGCACACTTTTCACACCTTGTCCTGTACTGACTGGCCCAAGAGCATCTGCAAAAATTATCTCCTGTTTTATTTGTCCAAAAGGTTGTTATTTTTCAGGACACTGCTTAATATCATTCATCTTCTGATTCACTTGATGGAAAGGTGTACAGTCTGCCTGTACTCTGGAATATGCTTTCTTAAAAAAAACACAGCACCTAGGAAAGCCTGTGATTCTTTCTTGTTGGTTGGTGGGGACATAGCTGCTATTTTATTGTTTCTTAAGTTTCATTTTCTTCTTGTCTCTTTTCTTTCCAAGATGATTTCAGGATTTTTCAGTCAATTACTTCCCAGAGATACAACTATAGCTGTAGATGTATTTATTGCAGATGATGAAAGCAAGGAAAAGACTACTGCATCTTTTTTAAAACTTTGGTCAGTTTCTTATCCCTGATGTCTATAAGGGGACAGTTGTGTTTCATAAATCTGAAGAATTTGCCTTTTTTTCTAAGGAAAAAAATGTCATAAAATTCAGTACCACTTCACCTCCTTCAACACAGCTTGAAGAAAAAAGCTGCCATATTACATGAACAGTTCTGTATTCAGGTATTCTGATTGAATGTTGTGTCATAGAAAGTACTGTACAGACTGTGTTTAAATCCACACATATGTACTCTGACATTTGTTCCGCTGGAAAAGACAAAAGAAGTTAAGCAGTTACTAATGATCCTGGTGATCACCACTTTCAAAAGGGCAGTTTCTTTACCCCAATATGAGATAATATTGGTAGAATTATTGCAAAAGAGATTCCATACAATGGACAGAGGATATGTCTTTTGATCAAATGTTGCCAGGTTCTTTCCAGATTCTTCTAGATGTCTTCATCAGAAACAATCTCTTTTGGGATGTATGTATATCCATCATCATCCAGGGACTTGAATTTTTTTGAAAATTGGAGGTATTTATCTGCTAGAAAGCAATTTAATTTAGATATTTTTATTGCCAGTACCTGGTAGCTGCTTAAGATATATATATGGGTCTGTGTCTTATTTATATATCCAATCTTAGCTGTAGAGCTCAATAACTGCTGAGCTATCAAATCAATGCTGTTATCAATTTGGCCTAGACCTTTCAACCAGGCCTGCTTGCACAGATTGTGGCACTTACGATTCTCCATTGAGTCATGAACGAAGGGTATAATCTATATTTTTCTGTTGTCTTGAATATCTATGTACTTAGTGTCCTAGAAGTTTGATTAAATGAATGCATATATACATTTTATGTACTGGGAAATGATAACTTGCTATGCTTTAAAGATGTATAAACATGAATTTCCCTGTTTATTACCAATTCATTACAGTAAGAACTCATTCATAATGGTATGCAAAAAAAAAATATTTCTGTGAAGTAGAAGATTGCATTAACAATTGTATCAAACAGATTATTCATAATATTGTGGCATTTCATTTTGTGTATAAAATTATATAAACCAATCCTTGCTGTTGTATCTTTGCATTTAGTTCAGTACAGTGTTAAATTACCTTATACCATTACAGTTGCAAACATTAATTTTTCAATGTCAGCTTTATCTTTAGGGACTACCTTTAATTTGTGTTTGCCTTTTTCAGCCAGTATAATTCAGAAGATTTACTTTTATATGTACACACACTTAATTTTAATGGTTAGCTAAGTTACAGCAAGATATTCTGTAGAAATGAGTGGAGGGAATAAAAAATTTGTTCAATGATTATATGCTTGCAATAATACTCTTTTTAGTAAAATGCATAGGAAAAAAAGGAAAAAAATAGTTTTTTGATTATACTTAATAAAAAAAAGTATTTGTTGGTGAGACATTTAAATCATCAGAGATTGAGGCACTGGTAACCTCAGGAGAGTGATAGTGTCTGTTCAGTTGGTGGCTGTAGGATTGGCAGTGGAGGAATAATACTTTCTTACAACTTTAATGAAGACCACTGGGGTGGTGAAAAATACTTGTGATTCAAGGGGTACAAGAGACCAAGATGGTGAAAGGGACTACAAAGACAAATGCTTCAAGACGAGATCTGGTGACAGCAATGATGTTTGGAGGAAGGAAGAAGAATTATTCTTAAACTGAAAAGAAATCTGAGTAATGCTGTGTTGATCCAACAAGTCAGTCTGGAGCCATTGAGCTCACAGGATCTGATGAAAAAATTTTTGAGGTATTCAAAGCCAGGTTGAATAGGACTCTGAACAGCCTGATCTAATGCGTGGCATTTCTGCCCATTACAGAGGGGTTGGAACTAGATGATATTTATGGTTCTTTTCAATTCAAACCATTCTATGATTCTGCAATTTTACAGGAAAATATTCCTGCATATTTAACAAAATGTGTTCAAAATGTGCTAGCAGTAATATAATTTATTGATGTCCTATGCTATGTGCATACAGTAAGTATATTGTAAGAATCAGATCTCATTAAATTAAACCTTCAAATCTAGTAACCAAAAGATGTAAAGGAGAACTGAAGCTAAATTATTTAAAATGCTTTATCAGAAAAATATTCAAATGGTAGCTTTTTGTGGTTTTAGGAATACTACACTGTAGGAGACTAGTTTGTAAGGATAATGCAGATGGCAATTTTTCCCAATGAATTACAACTGTATTGATAACTGAGGAGTGAAAACAGCCTTGCCTGCCCACTGAGGATGTGTGAGATAAAAGAGTGGGTCAGCTGGCCACCAGTTAAGCTGCAGTTGGAGCTTGAGACCCAGAGTCTGCTGCAGTTTGGGATGGAGTCTGTTGGCTGTGCTGTGAGGATGAAGGGACAGGTGGCTGTGCAGATAAGGTAAGAAGATGCTGTGTGAGGGACAGGGTTTGGTGTTTGGGTAAGGGACAGCTTGGGATTTAGCCAGTCATGCAGAAGAAAGAAGGAAACTTGCAGGGAAGAGAGAAGGAGTCAGAGCTGTATGGAGCCTGCCTGTAAGAAAAGGAGTCAGTACTGTGTGAAGCTGCCTATGAGGGAAGGAGTCAGAGTTGCCTGAAAGAGGGCACAAAGAGTCTTAATACAGGACTGGTGATGGTGCCAGTCATGTCTGTCTTGGCATAATTGCAACATTTCACTTTTATGAAAACTGTTTTTACGATGGTTAAATGCAGACCTTATTGTGTTGCTGTATTACACAAAGGGCTGCATAAGCAGATTCTTCCACATTAACTGATCATGACAAAGTGCCTGATTTTCTATATATGTATTCTTTACTAAACATGGAAAAATTATAATAATTTCATCAGGATTGTAAAATGAATAGTGTTATGCATTATGACATAGAATCACAGAATATGCTGAATTGGAGGAAACGCACAAGGATCATCAAAGTCCCTCCAATTTAGTAACTCAAATGTGTGGGAATCATGTCAAAGGCCTTGCAGAAATCAAAGTAGACAACATTAGTTGCTTAATGGCCAGTGCAGTCACTGCATCATAGTAGGATGATCAGATTAGTCAGGCTCCATTTGCCTTTTTTGTAGCCATGTTGGATATTTTTAATCATTTTCCTGTCCCACACATGCTTTGACATACTTCCAGGAGGATCTTTTCCATGTTCTTATCAGGCAAAGAGGTGAGTCTGACTGGTCAATAGTATTCAGGGTCCTCCTTTCTTCCTTTCTAAAAATGGGCCATACTTACTAAAATAACGAAACCATTTAACAATTTTTTTTAATAACTTCAGTAAACGAATGTGCTGACTTAAAAATAAATTTAAAAATCAGTTTGTTGCAAATATGCATTTCAGGATCATATTATACCATGAAATAGCCTTATTTTGGAAGTTTTTGAATACACAGAAATTCCAGAGACTGCCAGTTACCTAAGAAACTCCAAAAAAATTCAATGAAGCTTGTAGAATCTCTGGAATTTCTTTGAAAAGTAGAGTTGTTTAGATGCTTGTTTATGGGTTAAAATTTGTTCAGACTCTATCTTTTGACCTTAGTGCCATATTTGAGACCCCACTGAAAATTAGTTGTCTAGAGAAGAGTGGTATTCACGGTCTGATCCATCCATGACATTCTGCTACTGTCTATGTGTCAAATTCAATGGCTTGTGACAGGTCAATTAAGGAACTCAAGGTTTGTATGACAGATTGGTTGTTTAGGAAGTGAATTTATATGTGCACATAATGTAATAATTTGCATAGTTAATTTATTGTTGTTGTGAGTATTACATTTGCTTGTGTAAATTATACCAGTTTGCTGTTCAGATAAAAATGGAAATTGATGGGTTTGTTTTGACTATGCACAGGTTGGCTTTGACTAGAAATTCATCTAGATGCAATTCCTAGCTCTCTGATGTCAGATGGCAGAGTACAGATGCACATCAGATCTGAGGACCAAAGTCAGTGAAAGCAGGCAAAACTGCTCAGGTCTTGGTACTAGCAGAGTTCAAACTTTGTTCACTGCTGGGGAAGAATGAGTAAGAGAGAGGTTTGAGTGACCACCTCCACACCTTGGTGCTCAGGGCTGTCATCAATGGATGTTGGGCAGTTAGTGTGGGCATGTATTCATTCAAGTTTTATAAATATGTATTTCAGGTAAAAGTTTCCTCAGAACGTTTAAAGCAGTCTAGGCCAAAACACTGATGTTTAGTGCAATTCCCTGGAATGTGAGAAATTGAAATTTAAGTATGCTTTACAAAGGAGAATTTTAAATTAATTATCTGTTTTTGTTCTGTAGTCATCATAATCACTACATCACAGGACAAACAGAGGAACGCATCTTGACATTTTGTTTTCTTTCTTTTATTCCTATCATATAGCTATCTAAGTTTATATTTTTAATGTTGTTATGGGATTATCTCTTTTATTGTTGAAGAATTAGGCTTTTGTGGTCCTTTGGGTGTACTTTTCAGTATTTATATTTAGATATTTTAGGTAATTCTTTCTTTAACTTAGCCCAAGTATTTATGAGTTATTTCTGAGCCCATATGAGCTTCTGATAGACCTATAAATCACTTGTGAAGCAAAGGAGAGATTGTGAGGGGTAGTTTTGGAAAAACTGGTAGAAAAGTCGGTAGATTTTTAATGATGTTGGTTTGCAATTGGTTTAAGCTAAATTAACTCTGCCGGCTGCTGAAAGGGACTCTTAACTGTTCTCATCCTTGTATCAGCACTTGCAATCAGGTGAGTCAGATCATTTATCTTTGGTGTTGGTTATTGTTTTCCACTCATGATTAGTTTCCACTCCTAGATAATCTTTACTTGCTGTAGGGCCTCATGATGTTTGCGTTGGCTGAAGGGAGGTAGCAAAAACTGTGGCTGAGGAAGGTAAGAATGTTATTTTGGAAAAAAGACAACTTTACTTTGGCTGAAACAGATCATGAATTAGTACCCTAGGATGTACCCAGGACTGCTCTTTCATGCCTGAGTTGCTCTAGCTAAGCCCAAAATCCTAATCTGTGTACAAGAAGAGTGTATCCTCTTCAATTGAGACACAATTTAATGTTCCCAAGTGTTTGTTATTCCTTTATTATGCAGGTGCAATGAAATATACATTGGTCACCACCTTGAGGCTACTCAGAGAATGAAGCAATGTAATGTGTGGATCATGCCTGTTAACTGCAGTTTTCATGTTGTGACTACATCATTTCACTTTCTGAAAAGTAATGGCTTTCAAAAAGCTTCTGCAGGCTATTGCTGGGTCTTTATATTAACCTATAATATACCTATTATGTCTCAGCTCCTCTGTTTTGCTCACTCTCTCATGAACATAATCTTGCAGACTATGCCAGTGGCAACTTCTGAGCTGATGTTTCTTTTTTAAAGTGGGAGGCAATTACTGACAGGATGTAATCTGTTGGGTTTCATTCCTTACTGTGACTCATTAAAGCGTACTTTGCCTTCTGTGAATGTTAGAAAGGCTAACTCTTCCCCCACATGCCCTTTAAAAAAAATAAATATTTGCTAGGGACTATATGGCAAGTAATGCAAGGTAAAGAGCCATTTCTAACTCATCTTGCGTACATTTTAATTAATGAGATTGTGCCAGACACAAGGGTTTGGAAAAATTAGCACTTGCATGAAAAAATGCATAGTCTATTTGCTTTAAGATTAAGAAAAAAACAATTAGATTTGGCTCATATTTTTCTGCAATAAAAAGAAAATTAGATATATTTAAACATAAGCTTGTTTGTTTTCCATCTCTTAAAATATCTTCTGTTCTTATTCATACAAATGAAAACAGACAGTAACTTCTGTGGAGAGAGGATGACAGGTAAGAATCTGCCTATATGTAGTACACTTGCATACATTTCCTAATGCATTTAAATAAATGAATATATCATGCATGTCAACAAAAGCAGTCTATTGCACTTCAGGCAAATTAAATGTTAAGTACTGCAAAGTGACAGATTTCAAAACTGCACCTTCAAAAGGGTAACAATTGAACAATCAATATTATGGATTTTTTAACTTTGCCAAACATGAAAAATTATATAAATTTAAGTTCTGTAGATTTTAATAAGCTGTCACTAATCTTCTCTTTACTGCTTTTAAAAGTTGATCTGTTTAACTGAAATGACTAAATATAAAAATGCTTTCAAAATTAATGAAAAAACATGGTTGTTTCAAACTGTATGTAGGATTTTCAGCACTACATGGCAGTGGATTTTCAAAGAACTTATTATTATTAGTTATTATTATATATCAAACATTTGACTAACTAAAGAAAAAATAAATGTACATAAATACATGGCAAGTATATAAATAATCATTCAATGAAGAGTCTATAGGATTTAATCCTGGGACCAGTATAATTTTCTCATCACTCTTGCTAAATATTATAAACACTCCATAAGCTCAAAAGGAGTTGTTTAAATGGACCATGTGGTATTTCTATAAAATAACAACAGAATAGCACCTAGCAACAAGGTTCCTAAATTGCATTTAAGATTAGGAAGGGATTTAGAGAAGCCTGGAGAAATGTGTATAAATACCTGATTGGAGGGTAAAGAAGGTGCAGACAAACTCTTCTCAGTGGTATTCAGTGACAGGACAAGAGGCGATGGGCACAAACTGAAACACAAGAAACTCCATTTAAATGAAGACGGCACTTTTTCACTGTAAGATTGGTTGAGCACTAGAACAGGCTGCTCAGGTACATGTCACTGAGTCCTCATCCTTGGAGATATTAAAAATCCAACTGAACATGTTCCTGAGCAAGCTGTCTAGGATTTTCAGCATGAGGGTATTGAAATACATAGTGTCCACAGAACTTCTTGAGTTTCTACTCTTCTATGATCCTGTGCATTTTTGTGCTCTGCCTCCATAAAGAGAAATTATGTGGCCATCATTCAAAACAGATGCAGAAGTTGTCACCAAAGGATTTAGGGAGCTATTTAGCAAAGCATGAATTGTTTCCACTTTTCACCATTTACCTTACTGATGCACAGCTAAATATGTTAAGGAAATATCCTGTTACAGTCACAAACCCATCCACTGATGCCAGTAGCTCTGCAGTGTAACTTTCTCATGTTCATTAATGTAACACTAACTTAATTGATTTTGTACATGACTGAATTCCTTTTTTCCCACTTTAAATATCGTTCTTTTAATAGCCTTGTTTTACCACAACTTTAGTAAAAGAAACAAAGGAATATCCAACTGTGCTGCCCATAATGAGCATCATGAAATGTCAGCATGTTTTAACAGAGAGATATTCTGCAGTAACAACAGATATTCTAAAATCACATTTTTTAAATTTAAGTTTAAATATATATTAAAAAAGAAAGTAACAACAACAAAACCAAAAAATATCTCTAAAAATGTCAGGCAATTTCAGAGAATTCTGAAAAGGCTACTGGGAAAATATACAGGAAAAAAAAGATCTCTGTGATGTTCACAATCCACTATGTGCTGAAGGTGAGAAAACTTTCTGGTGAAATATTATCACATTTCTGCCTTTTATAGAATTTTCCAACTGATCTCAGTGGTCATTGTCAGATATGTTATATTGTTCCCTATGGACATAATATTGGATGTGCTGCAGTCTTTGTCTCCTATAACTGACATATTATTTTAAGCCAAACAACTTATGTCTTGTATTGATAAATAAAGTCTTAAATATCTACTCTTTCTTTACAGTACTCTGTTCAGGTCTTTTCCAAACATTTAGCTATCATTTCCTGGGCCTGAACTTAGTATTTGCTGAATGCAAATTCTTAATATACTAGCTTACTGGCAAAAATAATTAAATTAATAAAATGTTTTCTAAATACCTCTGCCAGCAATCTTTTGTGATCCTAAAGATTAAAAGTTTGGTTGGGTATGTAAAGAGGCTCTGAAAGTTCATATAGTTTCACATCTTACTGGCAGAATGAACATACATAAATCCCCAGCTGCAATGGATTCCTCATCTATAAAATAATTTGAAATGGGAGATATATGGACAGGCAGTGAATAAGAAGCTTATCAGTATCATTTATGTTCATATTTGCAAAATGAAAGTGTACCTAGAAATTTTCCAAGGGAACAATGCAGCACAACATAGGAGCCATTCCTGAATAAAACACTGAATTTGCACTATTTTTGTAACTCCTTAGAGGAATTAGCACTCTTAATTATCCAGATAAATAAAAAATTATTTATTCATAATTATGTGGCTTACAAAGCAGGAAATGCTAAGGTCAAAAATCTTGAGATTATCGCAAATATAAATCCAGAGTTTAAGCACACAAAACTGCTTATTCCTGAATTACTCTTATTTTCAGGACAACTTTATTCTGTGGCTGAGTTAAATTTTGTTTCTTGAAGTCAGTCATTGGAATGTAATTATACATAACTGTAGGAAAAAAAGTTTAAGTGATGTAGGATTTTTTAATCTGATTTGGAGATTAGATTTCATATGGTCTATAATTTGTCGAATAAGGAGACTAATTGCAATCACAGAATCGAAACTATGATAGTAAGAGACAGAAAATAAAGTGTAATTCAGCGCTAAAGGACTATTCCAGAGATGCCAGCATACAACTTTTATCTTCTCCAAAAAATTTTCTATGCACAGAATAAGATAAACTATTACCCCTAATGATTAATTTCTTGCTATAGTCCACAAATTAAATGACATGGAAGAGGAGATGGAATGGATAAATCATTCTGTCTGGTTAGTAAAAATTTTATGTGTATTTGCATATCTAAATATATGATCCCATCACTGCAAAACTATGTCAAAAGCTTCCATTTTAGCTCACATAGGTAACTGTTATCAGAAACCTCAAAATTCAAGGTGAATTGTGAGGAAGGTCATTTGATTAGACAAAGTACTTCATATGTCCTTAATTCACCAAATCCACTCAAATACTCCTATAAACAAGGCTGTTTCAAAGATCTGCTACTCTTCTGCACTATCTGTATGAAAAAGCATGCCATAAAATTCTTGGAGTAATGCTCTGTGAGTGTGGGCTATCTAGTTATTTTATTTTTCCCACAGAGTTTACTGATTAACCAAGAATTGCATATTAAAGGATTAATAAATATTAGAAATTGTAGCTCAGTAGCCTAAGAAATATATCATTGATATGAGTAATAAAAGATACAGACTTCTGCCACCATTGAAGCCTGAAGAATGGTGTAGACTTGGCATGAGCTGAGTTTAGGTTGTTTAAGCTGCTTAACTATTGGGTAATAACTGAGTGTCTTGGGAGTTTGGTTATGTTCATGAATATGATATATGATAAATGTTTAACAAATCTGTGCAGGGAATAGGTGAAGAAAGAGCAAGTATGACTTGCATTAGCAAATTATGAAAGCCACACTAAGCAGATCAAAGATACAGAAGGAAGAAATCTCTCTCCATCAAACCTGCTGTCTCTCAGTGAAGAGCATCTGTCATTACCAACTCTTTGGAGTGAGGTGGGTACCATCAGCCTCAGGACTTAGGCAGTGTAAGACTGAACATAGTACCAGAGAAAAAAGGGTAAATAGATGCAAAGTTTTTTTGTGTATGACAGTAATAAACTTTGCCGAAAGAGACATTAGTTCATTCATTATACAGTTAGCATTAGTTTTACAGTAAATTTATTGATACTCATGTGAGGCCATCCTCTTTTACCCATAGTACAATTTTGAATGCAATATTATAGGTAGGAAATGTAAGCACTATGTCAATGCTGAATGTTGTCATTTGTCACACTGGATTACC
>JANRMJ010000066.1:83344477-83355240 GCA_025584955.1 Alethe diademata
AAATGCCACAGCTGTGTTTTTAAATATTCCCAGGGATGGAGACTCATCCTTTTCCCCAGGCAGCCTATTCCAATCTAGGACATCCCTTTCAGGAAAGAAGTTTTTCCTTGATCTTATACAAAAAATCTTGTGGGAAAGAAAAATGAAGTGAATTATCTATGTTAACTTTCAGAAGAACATATTCCACTGGGTTTGGTTAGTTCCTAATTTTTGATAAAACTCATCCATATTAACTGGAAAAATTTAATCGGGTTTACAGTTAACTAGTCCTAACAAATGTGTTACAGGACACGCAGAAAGAGAAGTGGGGAAGGTAAGAAATTCCATGTTATAATTGTTACACGAGCATCTATTCGTAGTTTTTATCTCTCTCACTATCGTTTTAAAGACTCTTTTTTTGTAAGCATTTTTCCTATACCACAGTACCTTGTTTTTCTTTTCCTCATTTCAAAGACAGGAAAGGTAACATCAGCTCCTCTGCAGCTTAAGGAGAGGGAGTGACTCAGCAAATGGAAGGATCTAGGATGGAATAATTTCTGCTATATCACACAGGAGTTACACACTGAAGTGTGGACTTGAACTTGGGGTTTCTTAGCTCTGCACCATTTCTGGTTTCTGGTATATCTTCTGATGAAACATATCTGCATCAATGTGTTCACAATTTAAGGTGTATATTTAGAGTATTTCACCAGCCATGGTTGAAAATGATCCATGTGGACTATCAAGGAAGTGCTATTCAAGAAACACAGCAGAAGTGAGCTGTAAATTCAGTCTTTGAATTGGTGGTTGATTTTCAACTTAGATGAACAATGGAATAGTTTCTTGAATCAGGGTTTAAATATTTTAATTTTTAATAAAGCTGAAATTTTAAAACTTCTGTTTAGAGGTCAAAGATGTCTTTTGAAATGATTGGCAAAACAATAAAAAAGTCAAAAATAATTCATTCAAAAATCTTTTTGAAATGATTAACAGAAAGTAAAAAATAAGGAAAAGGAGTGGACGATGCTCTTTGGCTAACAGTATATCACTGAACTTTCAGAGGTACTATGAATTATTTAATGAGAGAGTATTTGGATTTTTATTCTTCACCTTTTTTAAAAATTTTGCAGTTGCATTAGTGGGCATGTTCTGTACATACTTACCTGTCTTTTCCCTGAATAATTAATTAGAAGTTTGATTATGGTATATAATATATTGGAGGCTAGGTTTGGAACTGAAGTAGCTGTAAGTAATAGAATACATTTGTTGACCTTTTCTCTGTGTTTCTAAAAATATTTAATTAAATATCAAGCTTAGTGGACTGGAATAATTTTTATTATTGTCTGGGGAAAGTATCCCTTGATAGGATAGCATGAAAGATGTCTTCTAAAATTTGATTTAATATTTATTAGGTTTTGCTTCTTAATTTTTTTTCTATTTTTCTCTTCATGATTGACAATAGTTGTAAGCATAATTAAAAGTAGAACAATCATTTAAAATCCTAGTCATAATATAGTAAGTTAAATAGGTTTTTTTATAAAATCAGGCTATTTTTTTTTTCAGGTGCCACTGTGACATGGTTGAGATATTCCGCAAGCTTCTTTGAATTTCTGCCCAATGTTTCATCTGTAAACTTAAAAACAGAAAATCCACACAATTTTTCAAAGTTTATGTTTTATGTATTTCATTTAAGAACATTGTTTTTTTTCTTCAGCCCACCACATAAACATTTTGTTCCTATCCGATATATTTTAGTAGTACAAATTAAAGTTTGTTACCCACTATTGCAAAGTGTATTAATTGTAATGCTTGGAAATTTAAGTTCTGGACTCAAATGTGGCAGACAGACAGCTATGGACAGGGCTGTAAGAGTGAAGCAGTAAATTACAAGAGAAAATTCTTCCTTTCCCAAAGGAAAATGATGCTGAAATTTACTTTGTAATGTATATTTGAACACCAAAGGAAGTTATTGACTTTGCTGGTCACTTTTCATTGAGCTGATATTACTGTAAATGCATTGATTCCAGGAAAGCTAATTCTGATAAGCATAATTTTACAAAAGATAGTAAAACAGCAATTTTACCAAGTCAATGAACTAATGCTGTGCAAATGCTTCCTTATAATCTGATTTTTATTCTACAGTTTCATCCTCTGCCTTAGCTGTTTCATTCATTCCTGTATTCTTCAGTTTGTTTTATTTTTTTGAGAATTAGTTTTAATATGCTTTGCTCTTGTATCGACTTTATTATGACTCATTAATGCAAAAAAAATTGGATAATGTTTTCTACCCTGTAGTCTTGACTTTGACCTTTCAAGTCAGAAGCTAGAAGTTAACAAAAGTTAACTTTTGTTTGAAGTTAAAAGTCTTCCACTTAATAATTTGAGACTGCTATGTCAGTCTTTTACTCATACTAGGGGAAGTGACTGCTCAGAAGAGTGAATTTTTTTCGTTTTATAAATCACTGCTCACAAATACTCAAGCAATGATTTGCTACCTGTTTTTCCTGTATGTACATTAGGGAAGGTATACTATAATATTAATATTTTTCATTTCCACTTGATTTATTTTCAGTTACCCTGAATTACTATTTTATTTCATTTTTCCAGTCCCACTGTGTGCTGGTTTTCCAGTCTAGAAGAATTACTTCTATACCAGATTTCTGTTTGCTCTAGAACTGGCAAATTTGGGTTAAAAGCTCTTAATTAGCTCTTTCATGCCTGATGTTTAAACTTTGTATACAGTTAATAACTTCTTATCCTTCTAATGTTTTTTTTTTCCCCTAGAGTTCCATTCTTGGACAGTAGCAATGACTTCCCTCATTCTTTGTGATCCTGGTGAAAGAGGAAATGGTTCTGTATACTTCCACAAGCACCCAGTGTTTTATTCTCTCCTTTTAGAGGGCTCTTCAGAGAGACTATAATTTTCTCCATCCTTGTTGGTTCTCCTTGCTGTGTGCAGCCTGAGCTCAGTGGGTCCCAGGAGCAGACTGGGGTGTGGGGGCCAGGAGCAGTGGGGGCTCATCAGGGTCCATCAGTAACTCCAGCCAGGGGCACCAGGGCTGGCTTGGGAATCAGGCACATCCCTGGGCATGGGGACAGGCTGGGATTTTGGCTCACAGGCTGACTGGGATGTGGTGGGGCTGTAGCTGAAGCTAGGCCATGTATTTCAGTGTTTGTCAATGCTCTTCATAAATGAATTTAATGTTCTGGAAGACAAATGAAAA
This sequence comes from Alethe diademata, assembly GCA_025584955.1. Taxonomy (NCBI): domain Eukaryota; kingdom Metazoa; phylum Chordata; class Aves; order Passeriformes; family Muscicapidae; genus Alethe; species Alethe diademata. Next base: position 83,347,681 of record JANRMJ010000066.1, read on the forward strand.
AAGTTATTCGTAACAATTAGTCTACATAAACACATTGGGAATGTTTTCTGTATCTTTTCTGTGTTCAATATTTGTCACACTTGGACAGTTGTGCTCTTTGGTACAATATTTTTATATAACATCATAAGATCATGTTCAAAAGATCTTGTGTGGAGGTTTTCATAAATAAAGGACATTTCTGCTTAGAAATTTCTGAAATAGAAATTTCATCATGCCATCCTTCTTATGGAACCCATGGACATGGGTCCATTTGGGCATCAAAATAAGGACAGAGGATCATTGAAATTCTTTACTAAATTAATGTTTTGTTCAATCTGAACAATGCAGTACATTTAGTTCTAATAAAACACTTTTTGTAAATTGTTTTCAAAGGCCAATAGCTTCTAGTTTTTTGGCTTTTTTTGTTTTGTTTTTGTGTGGGTTTTTTTTGTTATGGTTTGGTTTGGTTTTTTGTTTTTGTTTTTTTTTAATTGTTTGTTTTGTTTTGGTTCTTTTATGAAGAAACCCTGAACCCAGTAGTCATGTTCCACAATTCTGGCCATATAAAAGCAAGTCTTGTAGTACAAACTGCAAAAAAGTCTGTCTGGCTTTGCTCTGCCACCTTACAAAGTGACAGGTCCTGAAGTGAAGAACTTTGTTACAGGAGAGAGCCTATCCTGGAGCAGCTAAAAAAGGAGAAGGTGGAATAAAGAGACAATATGTTATAAACTGATTGCAATCCCCATTCCCCATCCACCATTTATTGGAAGGACGCAGAAGAGATGGGAATAAGGATGAGCTTAGGAAGACAGGAAGGGTGGGAGGAAAGATCTGGATCTTTGGGGGGTTTGTTATTTCTGATTGTGCTACTCTGTTTATTTGGCAAGAAATTACAATAATTTCCCCAAGTTGCATCTGTTTAGCCTGTGATTGTAATTTCTGTGTGATCACCATGTCCTGATCTCAACCCAGAATTTTTTTGTCATATTTTCTCTCTGTGTCATGTTGAGGAGGGTGAGTGATAGAACAATTAGTTTGGTGGCCACCTGGCAGCTTGCCAAGGTCAACCTACTACAGCTATGAATTAGTTCTGATTTTAAGGCTTATTGGTAAAGAAGTCATTAAAAAAAAACATAAGAACTATTTACTGATGGCTAAAAAAAGTTAAATTTTTTTCTGGCAACTTCTAGGCTACACAAAAGCATGACTTTACCTTTAAGCTTAAATTGAAGGTATTCTATCCAAATAAACAGCAGAAAAGTCTTCTTGTTACCATTGTAAAGGCCACTTAATGAATAATTTAAGAGCTGTTAAAAGAAGAAAGAAATCCTAACTTTTTATCTGTCAGTTGAGTGAAACATAATTCATATACTATATCGTTACTGCTGAAAGAACAAAGCATGACAGTTCACAGTTTGGTTCAATGTCATGACAATGGCTGCACTGATGACAATGGGGAAAATCTACAGCTCTGCATTGCAGTAAAAAATAGAGCAATTCCAAATGTAGCACAAAAATCCTAAAAACAGTTCTAGCAGAACTGTTTTATGATATATTATCTTTGGACCACTGTGTTCCTAAACACTGTCTCTGTCTTTACACCACTGACCAGTCTTGATCGTTTATTCATGGTTATCTCTGGTTTTGGATATTTCTATGATTACAAGATGTGTTATAAGTCCTAGTTGCTTACTTTTTCTTTCTCACTTTTTGAAATTATTTCTATTCTCTTTCCAATGCCTAATGGGGAACGCCTGTCTGGAGTCTCTATACTTTCAGTAAAAATACTTTGCAAGATAGCAAATATTAATTTCTTCCTGAAGAGATCATCTTACTTATGTCCTCCAAACATCTAGAGATTTCCTAGTTTATGTATTTTTCATGTAGTCTTTTTTATATAAATGAGATTACTTAAGTCAAAAGCAGATAATCAGGAAATTTCTGCAACAAAAACAGGAACAAAAAACAGATAAAAGTCTAAGTAATGGAAATTTAAATGGGTAGTTTCATAAAGTATTTGGATAAATGTGTTTTATAACAAATATTTTAAAGAATGCATACATTGAAGAATGAAATCACAGAAAAAATTGTTAAGTGAGCTAAGATCTGTTTTTCAGCCCTTTTGGAAGCTAATGGAAAAAATTACTTGCTCATAAGCACAAGCACTCAAAAATAAACATGTATATGTGTGTGTGCTGTCTGAAAGGACTCTTTCAGTTTACCTGGGAATGCTGGGGCCGTGATGTGAGTTGATGTGGAAAGGTTTTGGTAGCAGGGGGATGCAGGGAGGGACTCTCTGTAAAGTTACTAGAAGTTGCCCCAACATCCAATGGAGCCAATGTCAGGCATTACAGACCCACTTCTGGCTGAGGCTGAGCCCATCAATGATGATGATAGTGCCTCTGGGATAACATTACTTGGAAGAGGGAAAAAAATGTTCCATGCAACCAATTACAACCTTAGAAGAGAGGAGTGAGAATTTTGAGATTAACAACTCTGCAGGCACCGAGGTCAGTGCAGAAGGTGCAGGAAGACATGATTCAGGCACAGGAGACAAGATGGTAAGACCATAATGAGGCAGCTGTGACCCTGTGGCCCATGAAGGTCCAAAGGGCAGCAGAGATCCACTTGCAGCCCTGGAGGATCCCCCAAAAGGGCAGGTGGATGCCCAAAGCTGGAGGCTGCGACCCTGTGGGAAGCCCATGCTGGAGCAGGCTTTGGCTGGAGTTGTGATCCTGTGGAGAGAGGAGCACTGGAGCAGGTTTGCTGGCAGGATTTGTGACTCCATGGAAGGCAACCGTGCTGAAACAGTTAATAAGAATTGAAGTCCCTGGCAAGGATTTGGAGGAAGTCACAAAAAATTGTCTCCCATGGGAGGGATGCCACACTTGAGCAGGGGAAAAGTATAAGGAGAGTGTACTCAGGGAGTATATCTCCCTGAGGAGAAAGAAGTGGCAGAGACAGCATGTGCTGAACTGACTGCAGCCTACATTTACTGTGCAGCCAGGGGCAAGGAGGTAGAGAATTTAGTGAGTGAAATCGAGCCCAGGAATACGGTGGACATTGGAAGAATAAATATTTTAAACATTTGATTTTATTTCTCATTATCCTACACTGATTTGCTTGGCAAGAAACTAAATTAACTCCCCAAGTCAAGCCTGTTTTGCCCATTACAGTAACTGATGAGTGATCTATGTCTGCACTTTTCTTGAGCAATGAGCCTTTTGTTTTTATTTTCTCTCCCCTGACCAGCTGAGGATGGGAGCAATAGAATGGGTTTGGTGGGCACCTTGTGTCCAGCCAGGGGGCAACCTACCACATCATATATTTAATTGAAGGTTGTCATACTGGTAGGACTTCGTGGGAAATTTAAGGTCCAATACGTGAAGACTTTGGAGGTTAAAACCCATTAGATATATTATAAATTTGATTCCTGACAGACACTTCAACAATGTGTGTTTCCAGATCTGTAAGTACCTGATGCAGATTTTTTCATTTACATAAAAAGAGTAGAAGTATTATGAAGTATTTCTTGTTTTATTTCTATCTACAGCTCTTTAATATCTAGTATTATTTCCTCCTTTTTACATAGATGATGCAGTTCTGCTTTCTTTATTTCCACTAGGCCTGCAACAGCTCCCAATTTTTCTTCTAAGCATATAGCTTAGATTCACTGAGAGATATAAGAAGACCAAAGATACTGTCATTTAACTTGTCAAGAACTAGTCATGTATACATATGCCTTACTCAACAATAAGGTGCAAATGAGTGTGTAGGGAAAAGGTACATTAACTGAAGTGAACAGATATTTATTTTTATTTTGGTCAAGGAATACATGCCCCTTCTTTTATAGAGATAAATTCATAACTTTACCATCTCCACAAGTTCTAATATTTCCTTTTGCATATTCTACAAGCACACGGATAATAGTGAGATGATGCTTTTTAAAATTTTAACTTTTATAGTCATACTTAATATTATATTTTCCCACCTTATATTTCTGTGTTTAGTGCTATTTATTCAACTAACATGGAGTAATTTCAATTTGAAAAAAACGAATTTTGCTTTTTATTATATACTCTCATAAACTTGTTACTATTTTAGGATGTAAAGTATATTTATTAAAATAAAATATTATCCAAATTACTTGATGGTGTTAGCATGTTAAAATCACTTCATTAAAGGCTAGTTTGCATTATCTGGTTCCTGAATATTTTATTATATCAATTATATTTGACAATTTTTCTCTTTCATTTTTCTGTTTCCTTCCTATGTTGAAAAACATTCCTCACAATTTTTATATAAAAAATGTTTCAATGCTTTAAGGAGAGAATGACTAACAAACCTAACTACCTGCAATCTGCTTTTTATCAGCATCCTGACATACACTAAACTCGCAAATTAAAAATATACATAGCTTTTCCACTACCAGATAATTATTAAACACTCTAGGATTTAATATACTATTAGAGGAAGAAGTTAAAGCAGAGTTGAACACTCTCCTTATTGAGGATTTCCTTGTTTATGCTTATAAAAATCCCTCATGAAGAGCTGAGAAAATGCCTGTATTAAATTTTAATGAATATTATCTGTGACCTTTTTTGCTCAGTTTTATATTTCTGCCTGTCTGAAAGCATAAAATTAAGTCAAAGGAAGCCCCATATGTGTTTAAAGCAAGAAAAGCAAAAGCTATCAACAGAGCAGAAGAAAAGTGTGAAGTGATGGGCCATGTAGCTTGTGGCTATGAAAAGAATCTTTCTAGCTCCCATCCTCCAAGAGCATTGTTCTGCAAATGCTGAGACATGACATCAAAACTTATCAGTCTCTTGAAAGGCTGAGGTGCTACAGAAAAACTGAGTACACTGCAAATCAGGCTAGGCTGTCTTCCCAGCAAAAAGTCTTGGACTTGAAAGAATTATGCATAAAAAATTAAGGTTAGCTAAATAAATAATCCTGGGGGATTTTTTATGTTAAAAAATTAATATTTTTCATCCTTTTTTCTAGATATTACCATTCTAAGACATTATTTTATGGGGTAGGGGAGAAGTCTGAAACAAGAAAAGAAGCTACAAAGGAATAAAAGTAGAGTAGAAGAGAAAGTTATTTAATTGCTTTCTACTATAGTGTCACCCAAAGATAAAAACCATCTTTGAGACTAATCTTATTTGAGCATCCTGAGACATTTATGTTAGCACTGCCAAAATGAAAGCTAGATCCACAATTTCAATTCTTAGAAAACTTGCATACGGACTCATTTACTATGACACAGCTGAGAGAATATCAGTGAAAGAACACACTTGGATATGATGGTAAAATTCCAAATTAGAGAAGACTGTGGAGACAGTATGCAAGAAACACCACAAAACCATAAACCCCCAAACACACACACACACACACACACACACACACAAAGCCACCACCAACAAAAACCTGAAAAGGCTACAGAATTATTCATAGCTTAGTTTGACAAACACGTGCAATTTTGTCTAAATTCAGTTGTACATTTTCTAGAGAAAGAGAATTAGAATTCTATTCTGTATGTTCTATAAAAGTTCTTGTTCATTTTATTCAAGTTTTTAGATCCTGACTGGTCTCTTTAGAGGTACAACTATTCTTTGTAATCCACCCAGGATTCTCTGATTGGCTCCCATCATCCATATAAGAAAAATCTTTGAGGTCATGACTGCAATTCTTTATCACATCTACATTGTGTGGTTCTGAAATCAGGTGGAATTCCTTCTTCAAGGATGAATTGTGATAATACTTTTAAGGCAAATTATAAGAAACAGACAAACAGGTTTATAAGAGGTATTTCACAGAGGAATTGCTGCTAAAGAAAAGCTCTCAGTTTGTGTGTATTTAGAGTTAGTTAAATGCTTTGTTAAGCTTTTACCCCTTATACATATTTAAAGAGAAATATGGAAATGAAGCCATACAACAATTTATGCATTTAATGAATTATGTGACAAAAACTCATTGTGATCCAGTAGATACTGGCTGTTAATATTCAATTAAGAAAGGGATTTTCATCAGCTTTAATTGATTTACCCATTACTTGACTTAACAGTTTCTCAAATTGACTAGATGTCTGTGGCTAGTTTGATTTACTATTTTTTATCTTTTTGTGGCACAACCATAAATTTGTATAGGTAGTAAAATGCAGAAAAGAAAAAAGAGATGAGAAAGAGGGAAAAAAAGAGAAGAGGAAGAGGAGAGAAGAGAGAGAGAAGAGAAGAGAAGAGAAGAGAAGAGAAGAGAAGAGAAGAGAAGAGAAGAGACAAGAACCTCATGTCCATGAATGTCTTTCCAAACTTTAAAAAAGACGTGTGATAATAGTTTATGACTGTGTTGAAGAATTATCTATATCTCAGAAAATGCAGCCATACTTGGTTCTAGTGAAGATACAGAAATGTGTTTCAGTATTTCTTGGTTGTCTGGAGCTGCTGAGGGAGAAATTATTCTTTTAATTCCATCCTCTGATGATGTGTAACAGTGTTTGGAAATTTTGATATGCTATCTTTGGACATTTTTTCACACTCTACTAGAATAAGCTTATTTTCATGTTTGGGAACAGACTGGTAGAAATGAAGCAAGTACTTGTGTGGCAAAAAAATAGCAGAGAGGGATGGGAAAAAGAAGCAACATAGAATGGGTCATGATATAAAAAAGGACATCTCAGACATACAGTACCACTAGCCTAAAGAAAGGAGAAGTGTGTACATTGGTGAGAAAAAAATATTTATCTAACCATTCATTTTTGGTCTTCAGTATTTTTTTCCTGGTAGCAAATTTAAATGAAAACACAGAAGTAAAACTGTCAGCTTTAAAATAAAGAATCACATTCCTTAACAATAACTACATACTGTTAATTACAAACCAAACATTTTCCACCTGCTGAGATTTCTACTCTCTGTAAAATATCTATGGCGACTCCATTATATCCTCTGAAATCTTCTGACTTTAATTGGGAAACACTTTTCACTGATGCTTTACAGAAAATGTTAAGAGATGCATTACCCCAAAGATTAAATATCAATCTATTTTATGAATGTACAAGAGTATTCAGAATCAGTGATTTCCAGAAAAAAACAAGTTATTTGGTGGAAACTTAACAAAACAAACCAGCACAAAATTTTTATCCCAAAAAAGTCAATGAAAATTCAATTCTGTCAGTCATTGCAAAGATAATTTCTTTCTTACACATCCTTCGTCATGCTGGCCACTGCATATTTAGGTATTCCTTCACCACCTAAAATATCTTTGTCTGTTATATTAAGGATAAATTCAAACTGGATTTTATAATTAAAAATATCATCATATCTTAGTTTCTTTCTGTGTCTATGTTCAGTTTAATTGTGTTTCTCTTGTTAGTTACTCAGATTTTCCAGATATGCAAAAGGCATGAAGGCTTGTCACTAGATGCCGACTCTCTGTGTCTCTATCTTAATTATTATTACTATTAAGATAAGACAGGAGAGCCGGCCAGATTAGGAGAGGACAAAAGGGGCTCTTTGCCTTTCTCAGGGCGTCGTTTATTTCATGCTGGTAACAGGACAAAGAGAAAGAGACCCGGAGGTCGGG
>JANRMJ010000066.1:83358744-83390070 GCA_025584955.1 Alethe diademata
GATGCTGCAATCTGTTTTATTTACTCATAAATGACTAATTAACAAATCAGTGGGACATTATTCTCAAATTTCTTTTCTTTATGTGTTTGTGTGTCTTGTGATTAGTTTATAATCCAGGAATCTGTCAGTTTTGTCTAACAGAATCAGAATTTGTATAAGGATCAGGCAGATGCTGGAATGAGGCTGTTCCACAAGGACGCATAAGCCAGGAGCCAAGTGTGATCCCCCAACACAGCCTAGGGAAAGATACCCAAGGCCATTCCCTCTCTCTCTGACCTGGATGTGGTCTAGCACAGTCCCAGAAGGGTGAGGTAATGAGTTAGGAGTGGTAACCACCCAGAAAGGCCATTCAGTTCATGAGAGTAGGCGGGGTAAGGCTGAGCACAGCCACACCCGTGATGTAGCTCAGGGATGTGCATCCCTGATGAGACTGCTCATGGTGGCAAAGGTCTGGTAGTGCCCTCTGGCCCTATATTTACAAATGCTGTAAATAAAAATAATTTAGCAATATCTGTAAAAATAAATTCAGTGCTAGGACAAAAAATCCCAAACTAACAAAGCCCCTGAAAAACAAACCAACAACTTCCATTGCATTTGTTTAGGCAGAGAAATTTCTGGGTTTGTGTAATTGTCAATACCGGTGAAATTGCCCAAATATATGCAAAACTAAAGCAGTGAAATACAAATCCTCCTCCTCATTGGAATATTATTTAAGCCAAAGCCTTTTCTTTTTTTCTTTCATAGCTGTAATTGCACTTATATGCATTTAAATGTAAATATTCCCTCATATTACTAAGGAAAAAAAGCAGGATTTATGTATCATTTATAAATAATCTCATGATCCATTCAGATAGTGTACTGGTAAGCAGCAAGAAAAAATCTTGGAAAGGTGGCTAAGTGGCTAGACAGATGGATTATGTGTTCAAAAAGTGTCTGAAATGCTAGAAGGAAGCTTGACCTTGACAAAAATGAATAAAAAATATTAATAACACTGCTCATATATCATATACATATACAGTGCCAAACATAATTCTAGAAAGGTATCACCTGGTGTTTAAGGAAGGATATTATAGGCAACTGGGATTTCATAGTTTAGGACCAAGGATCCCAAACTACAGTGCATGCACTACCAGGAACAGCAAGACTTGAAAGTCCTGTACAACTAAAACCTGCTCTTACTCCTAAATACCTGATATCACTGCTTGCAACTGCTCTGCAGTGACAGATGCTGCTGATGGCTGTACTTGACAAGAAAAATTTTGCGGATGACAAGTTCAATATATTATTTTTATCTGACTTAACAAAACATTCTAGAGAAAAATGGTAGAACTTTGACTTATTTCACATAAATAAAATGCCACCATTTCTTTTGCAAGTTCTGCAGTGATTTCATTTATGAAGGACATCTGTACATAAATATTAGATACTTATGCTCACATTATTCTTGCACTTTTCTTCTATACATAAAGATATCTGTCAGCACAAAGAAGGATCTTGTATAAAAAATGTGAAAAATATTTAGTAATGCATTGCATAGACTGTACTTAATTTTCTGCTATATATGGGCTGTTTGTGCTCATAATATTGTCTTTATTTATTAACCTGTCCTAAAAGATCAGTTCTAAAAGGCTTGTGTGGCTAAAAGCAGGAGGTTTCTGTAATTTTCAGCCACTGCTATAGTAAAATGTGGACTCTTCAAACTCTTGGTTGCTATACCCTTAAACCATCACAGTTATAACTGTGGCATGAAAAAGACATTAAAATTAAGGTATTTTATTTCATCTGGAAAATCGCGTTTCTCATCTTTTAAACTCAAGAATGGAGCTGGTAGACTAAATGTAACCTTTCTGTTTTGTAAGAGCTTCCTTCATGCAGAATCATATGCATTAAACTTCCTCTTTCAACAGTGGAAAGCCTTATCAATTTTTAAATAAGCTTTCTCCCTCTGAAAATGCTCATGTCTCCTTCCAGTTCCACAGATCTATCAGCACTGCTGGTTGTGACACTGCTGGTGATGCCATTCCCATCACAACTGCTGGCTCTAACAGATGACAAAAGCAGGAACTTTTTTGCTCTGTCACTGCAGCAGCAGCAGCAGCAGCAGCTTATTTCTCCATCTGTGAGGAAGGTTTATTATATATTTAAAGCATATATTCACTGCCCTGTGAAGAGCTTTCATAAATTTGGCTCTGACAGTTCTATTCCAGTTCCTATCATCTACACCAAAGAGACTTTATTTAGGTGTGCTGAAGATCTTTATAATTTCAATATCTGGTATACTGACGATATTTGTAAGATGTCTATCACACAGAATTTTCCAGGAATTGATAAATCCTATCCTACATATAGAAAACACATAAATAATGCCCCAGCAATTTGTTGAAGGTGTAAACAAGCTTAAAATAAAAACATTTTCACACAGACAGAATTTTAATGGTTGTACATATCTATGCCAGGTAAAGGCTATGAATATTCCAGTTATCTGGTAGGTATTGTAGTTTGTTTAAGCAGCAATATGTGACTTCACATTTATAGTAGCTGGACAATTTTTTTCTCCTGATCAGAAGATTTCATACAATGGGAGTACTAGAAATAGCAACTTCTACAAATAGAGGCATCTGCAAACAGCCACAATTAGTGGTCTTTCCATTCATTTGCAAAATTTTATTTCTAAACATATTTAGGCAAGTCTGCAGAAATTACTGGAATTATACATAATTTCCATTTGAAGTTTCCGGATCTGTTGGGCTGGTCAACATTTTAGCTGTAAATTTGGCTAACAGCCTATGTTTTAAAACCCAAAAGGAAATAATATGGAATCATTCTGTTTTAAAGACAGCATGGAGGTAAACACTAGGATGCATGATGGGGCCCTGCTCTCCTGGAGATGGCTGAACACCTGCCTGACCATGGGAAGCAGTGAATTAATTCCTTGCTTTGCCTTGTTTGTGTGTGCTGCTTTTCTTTTCCATAATAAACTGTTTTTATCTCAACCCATGAGTTTTCCACCTTTTACTCCCACAGTTATCTCCCCCATCCTGCCAGTGGGGGAGTAAGCAAGCATGGGGCTTGGCTGCTGGCTGTGGTTAAATCAGGACAGGGAGATGAACAAAACATTATTGAACTACACAGGACATCAGGGATGTTATGGGGATTGGGGTCACCAGACTCTTTTTATTTACAGTTTTTTGTTACTTCAGATCACTACTAAAAGTCACACTACAATTTTGGTGAAACGTTGACTTCAGCTGAATTTGTCCCTGAGGACCTTAGGAAAGAACTGAAACTCATGTGAAAATATGTTTTACTTGGGAAGACATTTGGCACTTTTCTGAGGAACTACAGGATATTATCGAGCAGTACTTAATATAAAGCTTGCTTTTATACCTCAAATACAAAGCACATACATTTCAATTGCAGGAGAAAATATTCACTCAAAAAGTCTAGGTGTAAATTTTCCTATAGCTTTGGGGTAAAGCAATGGGAGGTAAAGAGAAGGACATCCAAGTTCATATTTTCCATGCAAATTTATTAACTCTGAGGCTGCTGCTTGAAGACAGAAGGTAGAGATCGATTTCTGCCCCTGTGTTTAAGGTGAGTTACTGCACAGTAAACAGCTTGAATCCTCAGGTCAGGGACAGTAATCCTAGGAAGCATCTTAATGCAAGCCTGTTGGCTCAGGAGCCTGCTTGGTTGAGAGATTCCTTACTTCCGAATTCCAAACCTGTCTTGTAGCTTTCTGGTTTTTGACTAAGATGTTGTGTTTTCTGTGCACTGGCAGCACTCAGCTCAGGCTTTTCCCTCAGTAGGCAGAAATTCACATCTTGAAAATGAATTAATATCTTGAAAATATCACTGAGCACAGGTAAACAATCCCTGCAGAAACACTTCTGACATCTACTACATTAAATGCAAAAAATGTATAAACAGTATGTTTTAAAATCAGATCCTGAAAGAGCTACCTAAACTTCAACCCAGATTCCAGACTGAAGTGGAAGTTCTGCAACAGTATGTTTTTGGTGTTACTTTACCAGCTGCTTGTTTAGCATGCTGTTTTTGACCCTACTCTGAGACACATAAATCTTCCCTAATTCTGTCCAGGGAACACAGGCCCCTGATTCACTGCCAGATACAGTGGCAGCCATGCATAAAATTCTTTCCCCTTTGGGAGTCATGCATTTAAAAGCAGCATGGCTGTGCCTGTTAGTGGATGCACCTTTTGGCTGGATAGAACTATGGGAGGCAGGAAATGAATTGTAGGGAAGTTCATTCATACAGTTCATTCAAGCTAGATTTTTTCCCTTTTTTTGCCAGGTTATAGACTTTGAAGAAAAATGGAAAGAGAACCACTATGACTCAACTAGTATACTTTTTTTAGGATGCTGCTTTGTTTTGGGTGTGTTAGCATTTCTGTCTAATCCTTCACTGTATATTGGTCGGTTGGCTTGGTGCTGGCATCTGTTATGAAGTGTAAGTAGTTGTTAAATTTGGGAGTTTCCTTTGTGTCACTAGTTTTTTTTATGGGGTGTTTGTGTGGAATGTTCTTAGTTTTCTTTTATTCTATCTCTTCAGGGGCTTATCCTTTTCTAGAGGCTATTGGAGATTGACATGCTGTAGGATATTTACTAGAATCACAGATCCAGGCAATAGAAGGCAGCACAGAGAAGGATGAATCCCATGACTGGAGTGCAGTTGATGGTACCTCCTATTCATAAGAGACTGGCAAGGAAGGAGGGGTGGAGGTGTTGCCTTCTACATCCAGAATTGGATTGAGTGTGAAGAGCTGTCTCGGAAGAGCAGCCATAAGAAAGCTGAAAGCTTGTGGGTGAGAATCAGACACCAAGGCAACAAAAGGAACCTATTGGTCTGTGTCTGCTATGGGCTTCCCTTGATCAGGCAGCAAGATGTTAACAGGGTCTTGTCTTCCCAGGGGGCTTCAACCACCCCAACATCTACTGGGAAAGTAGCACAACAAGATGCAGGCAATCTAGGAGATCCTTGTAATGCATGGAGGATAACTTCCTGACCTAGGTAATAGACAGCCCTACCAGGGGGGTGAGTTACTGGACATGATGGTCATCAATGCAAGTGTGTTCATCAGTGGCATCAAAACTGATAACAGCATGGGCTGCTGTGATTGTTCACTGATAGAATTTGCAGTCCTTAGGGATATGGGTCAGGGGAAGAAAAAAGTACCCTGAATTTCAAGAAAGCAGTATTTCAGCTCTTCAAAAGAGCTAGTCAATAGGACTAACTCCTGTGGGAAACTGTCCTTAGGGAGAAGGGTGCAGAACAGAGCTTGCAGATCTCTCCACAGAGCAGGAGAGCTCTTGTTCGCCAGGTGTAAGAAATCAGGAAAGGAAGGCAAGAACTCGGTTTGGCTGAGCAGGGAACTGCTGATCAAACAAAAGGGCAAGAAGCATATGCACAGGGAAGAAGGGACAGGTGCTGCTGACACATCTGAGGGGTGAGATACCATCCAGAGGGACCTATACAGTCTTGAGAGCTAAAGATTCAACAAGGCCAAGTGCAAGGTCCTGCACATGGGTCAGCACAACTCAGACATGAGTACAGACTGGGAGAAGACTGAGGAGAAGGATTTGAGAGTTCTGATGAATGAAACTGGTTATGAGCCACAGTGTGTACTTGCAGCCCTGAAGGCCAACCACATACTGGCCTGCATCAGAAGAGGAATGGCTAGCAGGTTGAGGGAGGTGATTCTCCAGCTCTACTCTGTCCTTGTGAAACCCCACCTGGACCACTGCTTCCAGGTCTGAGGACCTCAACATATGAAGGACAGGGAGCAAGTCCAGAGTAGGTTCACAAAGATGGTGAGAGGGCTGGAGCTCCTCTCCTATGAGGAAAGACCAAGAGAACTGGGGTTGTTCAGCCTGGACAACAGAAGGCTCAAGGAAGACCACATTGAAACCTTTCAGTACTTAAGGGGGCTTATAAGAAAGATAGGGATAGCCCTTAAAAAGGTCTATTCATTTGTATGATATGTATCATCTGAATGTTGCAACAGAAGGAGTAATGGTTTTAAACTGAAAAAGCATAGATTTAGACTGGGTAAGAGGGTGGTGAAACACTGGAACAGGTTGCCCAGAGAAGTGGTGGATGCCTTATCCCTAGAAACATCCAAGGTCAGGTTGGATGGAGCAACCTGACTGAGTTGAAGATGTCTGTGGTTTTTGAAAGGGATGATTGGACCAGATGATGTCTGAAAGTCCCTTCCAACATAAACTATTATGTGATTATAAGGCAAAGAGCTGTTTAAAAATAAAAGTGAAGCAAGTTTTTAACAGCGACAGACAAGGGAATTTTGCAAGTCTGGATGTTACCATTTCGATGGTGGTCTTTCAGACTGGTTTAGGAGGGAACTCTTCTAATCAACACTACAAAAGTCCTTTACCAGTAGTGGTGACATTAGGGTCTTTAGTGCTTCTTTGCCAACACATAGGAAAAATAAGGTTGATGAAGTTACTGCTATACAGAGATATCAATAGCCTCAAATGAGATGGATTAGGTTTACCTTACTGTATAGAAAATAGACTGAAAAAGAATTATTGCTGAGCTAGAGACAAACTTTTGCTTATGCAGTAGAAATTTAGGAAGAGACAATGAATGAACAACTACATATTTGAAAAATCACAGATCTAAGTCACTTTTCTATCTTGTAGTGGATATTAAAAATACCATCTTGTGCCAAAATCTCTGGTTGTGAAAAACTTCCCAGTTCCATAACCTTCAGAATGTAGTATGTCCTGTAAGGGACAAGACCTGAACATTACTTCAAGACTGAAGAGAGAGATTGTATATATTAAACAGATAAATGGACCTTCTGCTTCAGACTTCAAAAAATTCAAATAGGAGGATCAGCTTTACAAAGAAAGGAGGATAATGAACATTTCTGGAGCTATTTGACCAAAGGATAAAAGAAGAGATAGACGTAGGTGCTGTCATTAAATGTGGAATTTAGATTCAGCTCCTAGCAGGCTGACATATTTTCATTTTCAGAAATACATTAAAGTCATCCAAAAGACCCAGAGTAATGTAATTGGCTTGAAAATATGATTGATATAGCACTTTGAACTCAAGAGCTGGTAAGAAGAAAGGAAAGAGAAGGCGGTTGCCAGAACGTGAATCTCAGTTCACTAGTAGTTCCAATAAAGACTAAGAACTACAATATTAATATAAAGACCTTGATAATTAAAAAGAAAAATGTGATGTTTCACTTATCAATGGGAAGCACAGAATGTCTTAGAAAAACAAAGCCTGTCACTAGGTGTCTAGCTCCTACAGAATATTATCTAGGGTATTTGAATTTGTCACCAGAGTGCAAAATTATTCAAGATCTGTTATAAATATGTCTTCTCTAAAATATAAATATCCATATATGGCCTTTCTCTTAGTGCTGCTGTTTAATATTATAAAATACCTTTATAGTACTGGGCAAAAGCAGGGGTTTTTGGTTGAATGCCAGCAATGCCATAACCTTGGCAATCAATTTGAAATACATCTAGTTAACTTTGCTTGACAAAAATTTGCTGTGCATCTGTAATAGTCCTTCTCCACATCCACTCAGATACAGTGGTGGCCTGATGCTGTACTTATAAAACATGCAGATCTTTCTTAGTGACACTCTAGAAACATATCCTTATATGAAATTAAGAAAAAAAACCCCACTCCTCTTAATTCTCTCTGTCAATAATATTCTTTATAAACATGAAGAAAATTATAAAGCCACAAATATGTTTCTCAACATATTTCCCGCAGAATGTTATATTTCTAACAATTTCATATGAAATTTAAAGACCAATTGAGAAAGTTATCTCTACACTAATGGACGTGATACAGGCTTCTAAAGTGCTCTTGTCACAGCAAATTCTCAAAAAGCTATTAGTGTCAGTATGTCCACTTTTCATCATATGTCTTGAAAACGACATTGTTTTTTCCCCAGTAAGCTGAAAGCCTGTTCTTCATCTGGCTCTGAGTTTGGTAAGCACTGGTTATTAGATTGATAACTGTTGTCCTAAAAGATAACACTTGCTGTGCTGACTGATTGCCAAACAGTGACAAAAGAAAACACAAAACAAACCAAAGAAACCTACCAAAGAGGCCAACAAAAAATATTCCCCTACTAATGTAGATATCAAATGCTTCAAATTACCTGAGCAATCACTGGTATGGCTGCCAAGTTGAGGAAGAGTGAATGGCTTCACTTTTATTGCTCAGATTTTCCAGAGATTTCTGAATATTGAATTGTCATTTCCTATAGTCAAAATTACTATAGTAATTTCCTGCCTATAGTGAATGTGACTTCATATTAGGCACTGCAGAGTTCTGTTCTATTTTCCCTTTGTTAATCAGTTAATGAAGTTACAAGAATAGCAGGGTAAGAAGAAGAAATTATAATTTCTTCAATACAAGGAAGGTAAAGTACAAAAAGCTTTTTAGAAAACAAAATGTTGTCTGAATTCAGTGTGTGGCTTAGGCAATAATACTAAGTACCTGTTGTTACAGTTATTCCTTTTGCTGCAAGTCCTGTTTGGACAAAGATGACATGAGTGATGGTCAAGAAAATGTTAGTTTTAAGTGAAAAGAATGAAAGAATTTAAATAATATCCGATTTTTCTTTCAAAATTCTTTAACTTATGCTTACAATGTTGCAAATGTTATCAATCCCTAGTCTGACTATGAGTCTCATCTTACATCTAAATAAATGCTGTAGCCCTGCACAGAGCCTATTAATGTAGTAGGCAACAAGCCAAAATTGAATAATAGTGGCTGGAACTAGAATCAGGCCTTTCACTTGGAAACAGATGGGGATCATGTTAAAATAAATATAAGAAGAAAGAATTGCACACCAAAACAAACAAACAAACAAACCCCCCAAAAAAACAAAAAAACCACGAAAAAACCACAAACAAACAAACAAATAAAAAAATCAACCAAAAAACCAAACAGACAAAAAAAACCCCCAAACAAGTAACAAACCCTAGGGCTATGAGATACAGTAAACAAGGTAAGAAAAATAACCCTTCTAAAAAACCCCAAAACCACAAAATCAAACTCCAAGACTCAAACCTAATTAAATATTCCTGTCTTTCTTTTCTAATATACCATTAAACTTAAACAATATCTTGATCCTTCATGTTAAATAGACTGACTAGACATTCAAATTTACATGCAAGAAATTCCTCTCTAGTTTAGATCTAGCCATAAAATATTTTGAAATTGTTGCAGCTTTTGCACTTGTTTGATTAAATGTAATTAAAATCCAATCACATTCAACTGATGGACTTTGAAATATTAAATGTAAGCAGTATATGACTGCACAATATAATAAATTTGAAAAGCAAATTTAGTAAGTTTTAAAGCAAAGATGAATAATTCTGGATTGTTTCTCTATTCTGTCACTGATATTTTTAGATCTATTTACTGTAATTAGTGGCCTAGATATCTACCTTGGTAAAACAGAGTGAAGTTTATCTGATTTAGCTTCAGCATTGGTACATCCTTACTAGAGACAACGTGTTGTCATTCTGCTTTGCTGTTTCATGTATAAAAAAGAAAATGTGGACTTTAGAAAATATCTGTTGATACAAATCACAACTAATAGTGAAATGTGCAACAGATGGTGAAACTTATAATCATTCTATCAGATTAATAGTATACTGTCTTCATTTTGGAATTTGCTTTTCCCAAAAGATGCTGTTGGGCTGAAGCCATATTGACAGCTGGCGTATTCCTAATGTAGTTAGTTTGATATACCTCATCTATTAAATTCTGTGAATTTTCCAAAATAACAGATGACAAGTGCAATTGACCACCTGGGAAAATTCATCTTCAGTAGAAAGCTTAAAATGGTCTTTATTTGTGTGGGATAGTAGAGCTATGTAATGCTTTTCTATTTTGGGTGACATCATAAACTACTAGCATTCTATGTGCCTTCCAAAGGTATAGTAGTTTTTGTACACACACAGAGTGATCAAAAATTATCTCAGGACAACTAACAGATGCTATAACTATCATGCTTTTGGAAAACCATGACATGCTTATCAGCTCCTCTCTTCACATGTGGTATTTAGGAATCACATTGCAGAGACTGAATTATCAGTCTCAGGCAGTAGTGCTGTAAAGTGAGTAGAGAATGTATCCTGCAGAAAGCTGTGTAATAACAGATAGACATTTAAAATAATCAATTTTTCTCTCAGGTCATGTACAGTGATATATTTACTGGAAACCATTGTGTTGGTTTGTTGTGGGTTTTTTAGTTTTGGGGTGTTTTTTTGGTGTTTGTTTATTTGTTTTTTAATGAATGCACCACAGCATGTTATTGATCCTATTATTAAAGTAAGTAGTCAAAATTTTTATGTTTTGGAAACATGTAAGGTAAAATTTGTATACATTGTACATAATTTAGATTTAGTCATACTCAAAATTGTCAGACTTTTGAAAATAAATTATTTTCAAGGGTTGTTCAGTCAGTTTAATGATGATGCATTTATAAATATCTCTATCTATCTATCTATCTATCTATCTATCTATCTATCTATCTATCTATTCATATATGCAATAAAGCTATGTAATTATTCATTCAAAAGACTAGTCCCAGCAGGCAAGCCTCTACTATTCAGCTTCCTCAGCTTTTCCCATTAAATATCCAGGATAGGGATGTTTTGTAGAAGGATTTAGAAAAATACACAAGGCATTGGACTGGTATCATATGTTAGAAAACCCAATTGGTTCACCAAAGCAATGACTACTGGACTGTTGACTTTTGTATGAGATGGTGGACCCATGACTGAGGTACACCCTTTTTCTGAGAACCAGTCCCAAAGTAAGATGCTGACTCTACTCATTCTTCAGGGAGTCACCTGAAGATTAGACAGAGAAGTCTGCTGGGGACACCAGAGTCAGGACACACTGCCAGAGTAGGAGTGTGAGCTGCTACTGAACATGGGTGGGGAAAAGATGATCCTGGATCATGGGAGTAGAGTAGCTAGTGATTTTTAAAAGCTGAAAAGCAGCTTGAGTAGCAGAGACCTGGGAGTAGTTCTGGGACACATGACAATAACAAGGTGAAGAAAGGCTGTGCATGAATCAATGTATCACCCCTGCAGGGGGATGTTTGTTTTGGTACCCAGGGGTCAATCACACTTAGTGCAGGTGAAATAAAAAGAAAGATTGACTGGTGAATCCTGCTTGAATTTTTGAACTAGATGTTATGCTAAGGAAGTACAAAGTCTGTAACAAAAGATTCAAGTTTTGGGGGCATGAGGGGGTTGTTTTGCTATTTAGAGCTCAGTTTCATTATTGCGTTTCAAGGTGGATTTCGTAATGGATAATAAAAGAAGTGCAAGTGGGGGGAAGGAAAGAAGATTAGTACTGGAACAATCTAGTAACATAACACAGAATAAAAATTAAACAATCAGTAAACTGATGAAATCAACTGCCTTTTACATAACTAAATTATCAAAAAGGAATTCTAGTGGAATTATTATTAAAATTAATGCCAGCAAAATCACAGAGTCAGTGAATGAGTAAGGTTGGAAGAGAGTAGAGTGAGTCATTTGGTCCAGCCTCCCTGTTTAAGCAAGTTACTATGGAACTATTGCCAAATATAGCAATAAAATATAGAGTCTGATAATTAAGCTTTTATGTTATCCAAAGCTTACCATGAAAGTAGTTTTCTAAGAGGACAATTTACTCAAGTAAATACCAATAGGAGTTAGAACTGAATAATGTGGTCCTGAGTAACTGCTTATTATTAAAAGAAAAAACAAAGGAGCGAGTGTTCCCTTTTGTGACTATAACCTAAACCTTCTGCTCAAGATGTTTCAACAGAGACCCAGGACTCACATGACAGTCTCATTACTTGATGGATGTTGAATGTGCTTATTTATTTTGCATTTCCCTCGACAAAGGCTGTGGCAAGACTGCATGGCTAGTTCCCCATTGTCATGCTTTCTTCTCTTAGTTCTCTGCAACACTATGCAGCACTCCTACACTAAAGCAATAGTTTGAAGTACGATTTTTCTCCCAAAGGATATTTAAAAGCAGAAGTCTGTTTTACTATTTCATATTGTTATCTGAATAGGCAAATACAATGAAGCAGTCTGGAAGATAGGGATGACATGGGGCTCTTCAGGTCAAATGTTTCATATAATTTTCCATTAATTTCAGTCCTTCAAAATTTTGTTACAAAGAGTAAAGATAACTAAATAATACCTGAAAAGTATTTTGAAATATCATTATACTGCTGTCATATATAACATTTTAAGAAATATAGCTATCATCTTCTGAACAAAGAATAATTCTGTCCTAACCATGTATTTTATTAATAAAATAATACTTTAAATATTAAAAATAATTTTTCAGTATATTTTTTCATTCCTGCATTTTTTTAACTTCATCTACTGTCTTCATAGGACATATTTCTCCAATGATTCCATTTATGCAAAATAACATTTTTTAGCATCTATTTTAAATTTTTTTTCTAGGTAAGTAAAAGATCAGAGTGTAATATTGCATGGGTGTAATCAAAATGATACTGAATGGCATGCTTCTGCTTTCACTTGTATTCATCCAGTATTAGGAGCTTATTACAGTGAAAAGAAGTTAAGAACAAGTAGAGCTGCAAAACTAAAACACCTAAAAAGAAGAAAGGTTGAAAGCTAATCCACAGTCTCTCGGGATTAATAACCTAATATAGTAAGTAGTGCTCAGACATTATGGAGGCACTCAAGACACTATGCTGTAGACTGCCAATATGTGAACCTGTGTAGATGAATGATGGAAAACACTGACTTATTAGATCTGTCATCTCCCTAAGTTTAAACAGTATTCAACAGTTTTATGAGTAGAGCCTCTAGTAAGTTCTTTATTCACAGCCATCTAGCAAAATGAATCAAAATGTCATGGATATTATTGCATTGAAGTGACTATGGAAAGAGATGGCTTTCAGATACTTTAATGAGGAACTTAGGATACAAACTTGGATGGATGGTTTGTTAGATCAACTGATATTCATCCCTGTGTGAAACATAGTTTATTGTGATGAAGATGAAAGTGCATATGTTCTCCCACTGGGGGAATTTTAGCAAATAACAAGCACACAACCAAGCATTAAAAAAAAAAAAAAAAAAAAAAAAAGTGGTTTAATTTACTACTTAAAATCTATGTCTTTTCCATCTAGCATAATGATACCACTGTGAAAGTGGGCACAATATGAATGTGCATATATTACAAAAACACCTTTGGAAATTTTATTTAAATCCTAATTTATCTTTTTCTTATGAACAAAATTCTGGGTCTAATACTTCACTGCATTGCTCCAGGTTTTTGGATTTTTCTTTCTGGTTCCCCATAGTATTTCTTATTTGTTTGTTTTATATTGGTATTGGTTTATAGGTGGTTTTTGTTTTTTATTTTCCATAGGAAAGGTTTACAAATTATCTTTTCTGCAATTGGTAGGAATGCATCAGTTTTAAAGACAGAGTACTACAGAATAATGTTGAGTTATTTCAGTGTCCTTTCTAATGGAAGTAGAAAAAATAATGATATTGGACCCCCTTCATTAGGGGACACCTTAGAGGTGCCTACATATAGTAGGAAGGATCTAACTTCAGTTTAAATACAGATTTACTTAGGCAAATATCAAAATTTGCTTTCCTACCTCTTAAAATCTTTGCCTAGGGTTCTGCTCCTGGCCATTGTCAGTGACTTAATTTTCACCACACTATAGCAAGGGAGCTGCTCTAACACGAATAAGGCCCTAATCTGTGCAGTTAGTATTATGTTCTTCAAGACAGAAAATGAGCTTCATTCATTCCACCTGTGTCCAGTCCCTACTGATTATCAGATGTGGCTAATATCAGACACAATGCTGGATTTAAAATAATCCTTATTTTAAAAAATAGAAGCAGCTGAGGGGGAAGTGCCCTCAGCTACCTGAGGGGGAAATTAAAATCGTAACTGTCCAGCGTGGGTAACTTGTGGCCAAGGAAACACCTGGCTGGAAGCAGAAAAGCCAGGGACAACACAATTACCTGTAAGAGAGTGATGTTTAGCTTGGTAAACATCACAGCATTGTCTTGTAGCCATCCTGGTATGCAAACACTCAGGGTCCAAGTTTGTGCAGAAGGTGTGGTGATGGACAAATGCCAAACTGAGGCCTCCTATGTTATCACTTTGAGGATTGATGCTGGTGCAAGGGTATATAAGGAATTGGCTTGTGATATAAATTTGCAGGCTCTTATTGAACTGCTAAAAGTACTAAGGCTCCAACCAATGCATTGTTCATTAATATATTTTTAAATATTTATTTAAGCCAAAAAAGTATGTTTACTTTGCCTCAAAGATTAATTTATGAATGTAGTCCTAGCTATCAAGGGATTCAGAATATTTTTTTTCCTCAGTAAATAACCAGAAGCTGAGTTTTTTCTCCAGCTCTACTTTTACTTATTATGGCTTCTCTGCCAGAGGTTATTCTGATAACAACAGAGTCAGCAGAGCAGGATTTGGGCTTTTCCCACAAAACTGAGTTTGCAATCTGTATAGAAAAAAAAGAAGTTGCATAACATTCACATTTAATATCCCTCACATGGGCTATCTATGCCTTTTGCAAGAAAGAGTGAAAATTTACATTTATTTCAGAAAACATACTGTCAGCTGACTAGGAAACAAAATTTTTTTCTTAAGTAACTGAATAGAGAAAATTTGCACTAACTAGCAATAGGCATAGTCACAAACAAATAAAAAGAAATACTTTATGGTTTTGTAGATCTTCTAACCAATCTTAATGTACATTACCTGCCTTCCTTACACATCCTTCCACAATGCATTATTTTTTCTTCCATTTAATGCACAGCTTAGGTCCCCACCAATTTTAGCGCAAGGAATCAAAACCCAGAATTAGAAAGGAAAAAAGTAGTTGGATATTAAAAAAAGCCAAAAAATCCCAAAACCAAACAAAGAGCAAAAGGGAAGGAAAAATCCCTCATCTATCATATGGTTTTGTGGGAGAGATATGTTTCATTTGATATGCCACACACAAAACTCACACATATACAAATAGTGAGAAAAATGATTCATAGATACCAAGTAGCTTAACCCATATACATATGTGTATACATAAGGAAAGAAAAAATCAAGAATATCAGTAAAATCATGACCTGAATTTTCTATAAGTTATGAAGGAATATATAATGAATGCAAGAACATTTTTTAATGACTGCAATAAAGAATTTTAAGAGGATAAAAAGCTGTCTACATCCAGTAGAAAGTCATATTGCTTCAGCGTCATATGAATATTCCATTAGTTAAATTATACACAGAAAAAAAAAAAAAAGAAAACATATAAGACACAATACCAAAAAAAGTGGACTAGAGTAGTTTTAAAATCTTTGAATCTCAGTATTTGGCTTACTTTCTATTCCTTCTTTTGAGCCCTGACTGCAGTCTGAGAATAGCTTACAAGTGCTGCTCAGTCTGGACATTTGGATTGTGAAGTGTCAAAACCGAAAGTGTTTCATTTGGCATTGTGAAAATCTTAGAGGTACCAATTTACTATGCTCAGAAGTGACTGGAGAAAAATTTCTTATCTTCTTATTTTTATTCTACTGCTCTCTCTTCTTTAATCCTCTCTAATCCACTCAAAAAATTATCAGTTAGGATTTTTCCCATGTCAAGTTTTTGAACTGAGGGTGGTTTTACTCTAGCTTTGTTCTCAGAAGCGTGACGGCCCTTGGATCACTTTTGCAGCAGGAATTGAATTTTTTCCCCCACTCCCCATAACTCAGAGAGAATTGCAAAAGGATTTTGGATTAAAGCCGCAGAAGGACTTTATCAACCAAATCTTACCTTACCCTTTCATGAAGATTTCCCACTCAGGCGCTGTCTGACCCACAGATGTGGATACATATAAAACTTAAAATTACCTACATGGTTAAAGGCTTGCTGGGAGGACCCAAACTGCCTAACCCCAAGCAGGTGATTGAGCATTTCTGCAATGCAGAAACTAGATCTCATACAGAAATAACAAGACATACTCTTGCTTTTGGCACTGTAAAGATCATTTCTAAAAACCCATAAGTATTGGACATATAATTTGAAAGAATTTCTTAAAATACTAAAATCAGATTTCTTCTGTCGTAGTCAATTATCTGATGTATAAACATAACTTTAAATAAGCTGGTTTTATTCCTGCCACTTCTTCAGCTCTCACTTGCTGATGATTAGGAGCCTTTGTTTAATTTCCAGTGTTTCTTCTTGGTGAATTTGCACCTATTTGTTTATTTGCCAGCACGAATTAGCTCCTTGGCGTACTTGTACATTTTTAAATAGTAACCTTATGCTTTTTTCTTCTTTTCAATAAAACCTGTTCCTAGAACGTGTATTTGACTGAGGTCTGAACCCAAGAGCTTACCATTATCTACACTCCCCAACATAAAATCCTTACAGGCCTAAGGTGCTAATTATACTATGGTGTGTTGTAACCTCCTCTGTGCCAAGCTGGGGACCATGTTGATAAACACCACAGCTAGAATGGTGAATAATTTAAAAAGCTATGATTGAAGACTGTTTAAAGGACTTTTGTTCTCTAACCATCTGTTTAGGCAGCTGCTAATTATCCCAATACCATGCCATTCACTATCGAAAAGTCTCAATGAAAAGACAGTACTGTTAGGCTCAGTATTCGACTGGGACTGTTTAACATCTTTGTCATGGCATGAACAGTGGGACTGAGTGTGTCCTCAGCGTGTTTGATGACACCAAGTGCAGTGCAGCCCAGAATCTGAAGGAAGGGGATACCATCCAGAGCTAATTGCACAGGCTTGGGCAGTGGACCTGCATGAACATCACTAAGTACAGCAAGGCCACATACAAGGTCCTGAACATGGGTTGGAGCAATCCCAAGCAGAAATACAGGCTGTGCAGGGAAATGAGAGCAACCCTGAGGAGAATGACTTGGGGGCATGGGTTGCTGAGAAGCACAATGTGACCAGGTGATGTGCATTTGCACCCCAGAAAGCCAAATGCATCCTGGATTGCATAAAAAAAAGTGGGACCAACAAGTTGAGGGAGGTGATACTCCCTCTCCATTCTTGTGAGATCCCACTTGGAGTGCTGCATCTAGTTCTTGAGCCCCAGCATAAGAAGGATGTGGACCTGTTGGAACAACTCCAGGTGAGGGAAACAAAAATTATCTGAGAATTGGAGCACCTCTGCTTTGAAGACAGGTGGAGGGAGTTGGGAGTTGTTGAGCATGGAGTAGAGAAGGCTTCAGGAAGACCTCCCTATCCATATCTAAAAGGAGCTTACAAGAAATCTGATGAGGGGTTTCTATAGGGGCATGTAGTGTTTGGACAAAGAGGAATGGGTTCAAACTGAAAGAGGGCATAGACTAGTTATTAGGAAGAAATTCTTTGTTATGAGAGTTGAGATATAGGAGTAGGTTGCACAAAGAAACTGTGGCTACCTCATTCCTGTAAGTATTCATATGAGATGCAGCTTGGAGCAACTTGGTGAAGTGTAATGTGGCCCTGCACATGGTGGGGGAACTGGAACTGGATGACCTTTAAGGTCTCTTCCAGTTCAAACCATTCTGTGATTCTTTGATCCATACTGGTTATAGAGGATGAGAGAAACATTTCCATTGTGTCTTATTTGAGGAGGCTCTATTAATCTTTGATTTCAGGTTGAGATTGATAACCACTAGCAGAGTCAGAATCGCTATAGTCAGGTGGAATTTGATGCTGATGGCTGGCTTCAACAAACATCTATCTGCTGAAAGGTAATGAGAAGTGGTCTCAGCTGTGGAAAACAGCTGCAGACAACTCCTGCATGCAAACAGGTGGCCTTTAATTGCACACAGGCTAAAGAAAATGAAGCCTGCTCTCACAGGTGTTCACTGCAAGTGAGCAGTAGTGATTGCTGCCTTCAGGTGGGTGGTGACAGGCCCTAAGTCTAGTGTTTGTCAATGAGTGCTTCTCCCCCGGAGTGAGCCCATCTGACTGCAGCTGAGAGAGGCTGCTGCCTTTCAGGGAGCTTTGCAACAGACACCTCCCTGCCCACCTGGGTACTCAATGTGTTCTCATTTATATTCAAAGGCAGTTGTCCAGGAACTTTATAAACCAAACATCTCGGGCTCATTTCCTGATCACTGCAGATGTGAGACATTCTTGCCCGTGTTCCAATCTGCAGGTATCTTCACAAGCTATTTGGTGGGCCAAAGAATGAATATAGTATTACAGAAAAGATCTTTATTACATATAATGAAATTAATAATTCCTTTATTCAGTAAGTAAAACCTAGTCTGACAAATTATAGGATTATTTTCCACTTTTATTATGTCACACTGGCATTCTGTAGACTTTCAATGACTAATATATGCAAACTTTTCTGTTTCTCAGCAGTTTTCAGCTAATGAGACCATAGCTTGAAGAATTTCTTTTCATTAGCTACTAAATGAAAGATATTTTAGTCTCCAATGTTTATTCCATTTCTATTGCTACATTTCTCAGCTAAAAAAAAATCTTCCTCCCAGTGTAACCTATCAGAAAAATTTATAAACACATATATAAATTTTGTGACAGGTTCCATAGCTAGGACATATAATTTTGCAATTATTGATTAAAATCTCTTGACCATGACCTCTCAGTGCCAGATTTTAGCCTATTCATAGCCTGAGCTGGGTGTCACTGGTTTAATCCCTGTGCCATGGGCAGTGACTGCTGTCTCCCCTGCTCCAGCTTCAGCTCTGGACACACACTCCCCCTCAGTCCCCAAGTCATTGTTTACCAAACAATATCCCCCTGTGTGCATGGGGCTGGGGGACAGGCTGCAGTGGGAGAGGAGAGTGAGCTGTGATGAAAAAACTAATAAAACTAAACCAAGAAAAGCTCACATTCCAGCAGGAGGCAACCTCTCCACCATGAGTACCATAGGGCTCCCTGCAGAAATCTCACAATGCTGAAAATTTGCTGCATGTCCCCTACACCACCTAAAACCATCCTTCTTAGAATACAGAGGAATATTAGAACAATGAGCACATTACCTGGGGAAAAGGATAGGTAATGGCAGTTTTGTCATACATAACTTCCACTTTCAGTATCACTAGTAAGATCTATATTGTATTGATTAGATAATTTAGAAAGTGAGTGTTAGTATTATTGTAGCTGGACTAACAGCATTTTTTTGCATTTTTCTACAATGGAAAAACTTCTAAGAAGACTAAAAATTAATTTGCAGCTTCACATTTATTTTACACTCTTTTTCTTTTGTTCAGAGAATGTTTTAACTGTTAAAAGCTTAACTAGGTGTTCATTTCAGTAGCCCAATTTCAATATGATGCATCCATGAGTACTCTTCAGTTAATTCTCTCCCTATACTCTGTTTCTCTTTCAGTTCCTTTCTCCACTTTTACTCACCTTTTCCTATTTGGCACCTTTGCAAATATATATCTGAAATCCAGACAGCTTAGAACTGTTGTCTTCTTTTATTTAATAGCAAATCAGCAGTGCCCTCCTAACATGAATGAAATTGGTCAGGTGTGATCCACATTCACTAATCTTTATGCCATTTTTCATTAATGTCTCCAGCCTTTTGTTCAAACCTTTTCTAAAGCAGAAGAATATAACCCAAGTGAGTGGTCAAGCTCCAAAGAACTTTAACTTATTAGACTGAATATTTCTGTAGTTCTCAGTGATCTCCTTCAATCTCTCCTAGATATTGTCATGACTATACATCTCAGTTCCTTTCAGGAATCCCCCTACTTGCCCTTCATACTTTCTTTTCTGCATGAAAGACAGAAAATAGGGAAAACTGGAAAGTGGAGAAGGAAAGGCAAGCAACATATGCAACATTTGGAAGTCATCCTAAAGCATCTGATGTCACTTGGCTTGTTCAACCTGGAAAAGAAGAGACTGAGGGAAGACCTAACTGCAGCATACAGCTTCCTCACAAGGGGAAAGGGAGGGGCAGGCACTGATCTCTTCTCTGTGGTGACAGTGACAGGATCCGAGGGTATGGCTGAAGCTGTGTCAGAAGAGTTTTAGATTAAATGTCAGAAAAATCTCTTTATTCTTGGGCACTGGGACAGGATCCTGTCCAGGCTACAGGACTGCAGGAGTGGTCACAGCACCAAGCCTGACACAAGTTCATGAAGCATTTGAACAATGCTCTCAGGCATATGGTGTGAATCTTGGAGATGTCCAGTGCAGGGACAGGAGTTGGACTTTGATAATTCCTGTAAGTTCCTTCCAACTCAGCATTATTCTGTGATTCTAGATGTTTTTTCATTAAATTGCTGGTCTAATGGGAAAACTCGGCTCACTCATAGTTTAGTGTAATCAATATAGAAGAAATTTTTCAATATATTAACATTAACTGTCAACCAATAAAAGCAGAACAAAAGATACACCACAATATTTGACACATAAAATGTTATCAAGCACCTACAGTTTTATAACAACCTTTTTATAACTCATCCCTGAAAACAATGATCACACACTGGCTGAAATGTAACCTACCTAGTGTGTAGATGAAGGTTCACCACACGCGGATTGTTCTGTGAAGATGTGGATGCACTGGCTGAGCAGGTACCCCTGTCACTGCTGGCACCATCTGTGGGCAGGACTCACATGTAGACCCACACACTCGAAGCAGAAGTGGCCCCACACGGTTGCTGTGGTGTAGGAAAGTTTTAAGCTGTTTCTGGAATTGCTGAGCCTGGTCAAGGTAAGGCTGGGGATGCCACAGCTGATGCCCTGCAGAACTCAGCTGGAGTCACTGCTCCTCATCCTGCTCCAAGGCCTCTGTCCCCACCTTTTAAAGTTTCTTTGTTTCTTCTATATTTCTTTCACGTTGAATCTTTTGTACCTCTGTGTAATTCCTTGGTTAGTATTTAAAACCTCCTCTCAGACAGTTTTTCATGTTTGATTTACACACACACACTTGCACTTACATTTCTATCTTAAAGAATGGACTTCACATGCTTGTCATATACAAATGGAAAATACATAGTTTTGTTTAAAGCAGTGGACTGCAGACCACATTTCGCCTACTTTGCTACCAAGGGCATACTGAGTTGTCTGATGTTTCTTAAATGTAGGTGGCATATTTGCTATTCTAAAATCACACAGCACTAGCCCTGGTTCAGCAGACGCATTAAAGATCATCGCTTGCTATAACTGTGATTGTGTGTGCCAATTCTTACAATACTGTAGGGTTGACATTGTCAGGCTCCTCAACCGAAAATTTTTTTTTTTAAAGCTTAACTTCTATTCTCATTACATATTGTGATAGTTTTCTTTTTTCTTTTGTATATGAACTCAACATTCCACTTGTCTTTGCTATGCAGTTCTCCTTACTAAAATGTGATACAAAGGTTTTGGGATATCTTTAGACAACTGAGAGACATATGATCATTACTATCTGGCTTATCCTCATAACTATCCACCCCCATTAGATAGTGAACCCAATTATTTTATCTTTCTTTTAGGAGAATAAATAACAAAAAATTCCAATGTTATTTTTTTCTTTTGCAAACAGCTATTTTCATTCTTGCCAAGTCTGTCTTTATTTTTATTTTTGAAGCCTCTAAAAGTATTTTTAGACAAATCCTTTTTTCCAATTTCTTTAGTCTCAGCTTATTCCAAATACTTCTTTTGTCTTGGGGTCTTAATAATATTTTGTGTCTTTGAGTAAAGATAAAACATGGAAAACATTCTAGAAGGCTTTTACAAGTTATAAATTTATTTTGAATGAAGAAATAATAAGGAGAAAAATGGCTTTATATTATTTACTGCTTAGTACATTTTAATACATCCAGTCTTGTGCTAGTTGAGATATTAATGTTATTGTTACAAAGACCATAATTCTACACATGAATTTATGACAAGTAGCCGTCAGAATAAACTGTCCTACACTGCTCCTTATTGTAAAGTAGAGAACAAAATGGACAGAAAAACATAGAAAGTCAAACACACAGTGTGTCTCACTGAAGTTATACAACTAACTTGCAACAAATCCAACAATGGAGAATCAGATTTCTGAGGTTCTCTTTTATTCACAGAATCACAAATTAAAATGAGTTAGAAGAAATCTTCAAGGATCATCAAAGTCCAAGTTCTTCACAGCACTATCCCCGAGAAACTCACCATACGCCAGTATTGCCCACATGTATCTTGAACTCTAACAGGCTGGTGCTGTGACCACTTCCCTGGAATCTGTTCCAGGGCCCAAACACTTTCTGAGGGAAGAACCTTTTTCTAAAATCTGAACTAAACCTCCCCTGATACAAATTCAGGCCTTCGGCTTTGGTCACTGTCACCACAGAGCAGAGATCAGTGCCTGCCCCTCCTCTTCCCCTCTCAATGAAGCTGGAACTGCAGTGAGCTCTCCCCTTGTTCTCCTGCAGGCTGAACAGACCCAGTGCCCTCAGCTGTTTTTCATGCAGCTTCCCCTAAAGATAAGGCCGCTCCAGTTCAGAGCAGAGCAGGACAATCCCTCCCTTGCCCTGCTGGTGATGCTGTGCCTGGTGCCCCCAGGACAGGGTTGGCTCCTCCTGGCTGCCAGGGCACTGCTGATTCATGTTCAACTTTCTGTCAGCCACGACGCCCAGGTCCCTTTCTGTGGCACTGCTTTCCAGCATCTCATTCCCCAATTTGTACATTCATCCAAGGCTGCCCCAGCCCAGGTACAGAATCCAGCATTCATTTCTCTTGCATCAGTGAAACTTCCACTTAAGATCAGGATTATCTATAAGTAGACTTAGTGAAGGTTTTTCTGGCAGATGTCATAGCCAGACAAAAGTTGCTGCAAAGCAGTTTCAGACAATAAGAATGGGTTTCAGACTGAAACAATAGGAGATGAAAGATGAAAGTTGTCTCAGTCCTACAGCATTTGTGTGCATCAATACCACCATCAACAGAGCTAGGATGTAGAGAAAAAGAGGATACCTGGACTGATATAATTAATTTTTGTCTAGGGTAAAATCCCAGGAAAAAAATTTCTCACCATGTCTGCCTTGTTGGCCTTCCCCACCCAACTCTTAATCATAAGCACTGAACCCTGTCATCACCACCATTAAACTCCAGACAACCAAAACATTCTCTAACATATAGGACTACCATACCACCTCTCCTTCCTTGCCTATCCCATCTGAAGAGTTTATAGCCATCTGTTGCAACTTACCAGTTTTGACAGTCATCCCCACCATGTTTCCATGATGGAAATTGTTTCATATTTTTCCTGCTGCCTGATGGCTTCTAGCTCCTCCTGCTTGTAGCTCATGCTTTGTGCATTGGTATAGATGCACTTCATTTGGGGTATTGGATCCACCACCTTTTTGGGGGGACCGGCTAATTCCTATGTGATCATTCTCAAGTGTTTTTGTGGTTTCATATCACACTAATAAAGCTTGGATCTTTACCACTGGATGAATTCACATCCCCTACTTACACTGAAATAGCAGACTGAAGGATCTCAAACACTCTTGTACTGCTCCCAGGTTTACTTATCTATATCATCCTGGGTTTATCCCCTTGCTCATTCAAATCTAGTTTAAAGCTCCCTGCTAACTCCTGTGCAAGGATCCTTTTCCCCCTTTGAGACAGGTTTACAGCAGAACCCCTTATTATGAATCAAGCTCCATCCAAAAACCTTAAACAAATATATTGCTTACACACCAATCACTTCACTGATTTAGAGCCTTTACTGATTCATAGTTTACATTCCTTCAATCTTTAGAATCATCTCTTGCATCTTTGATTATAGCAGTAAAGTAAAACTTTAGAGCTCTTTAGAACGTTATGGGTCTAATCAATCAGATGAGGAAAAAGAAAAAAACGATGGTGAACACCACACAATGGCTTCCTACTCTTGAGAAATTTAATGAAAACTAGATGTCCTCTAGTACAAATCCTCTTTGAAGTTCTTTCAGTCAGAACTTCGTGACTCTTCAACTGATAAGCCCTTTTAAAATTCAACCATAAATTTCATAACAGCAATGTAAAACTTTTCAGATTTTTCATAGCCTATATTTGTGATTATTATTACTGTAATCCATCATGATTTATTTGAAAAATGTATACAAATTCAGATTACGCACCAGATATTCCAAATATCTTCACAGGTGCATCACCTTTTTTTTTTTTAACCTACCTCATATTTTCTTGTATCCTTTTGATGATGAGTTTCTAAAAGTGTTTCTATAATATCAGAAGATTAAGGATCAAGCATGTCCTCCAGCTCAGACTTCTTGGTGCTGTTTCTGTTCCAACTTTCATCAAGGTGGCAGGATGGAGGTGGACAACTCTTTTTACAGATAGATAGATTAGACTGAGAAATTGAGGGAAAGGTAAATAGTTCACACTTGCATTATGCCAATAAGCTGAGTGTGGTCTTTGCCACTGTATCCTAGAAAATAAGACTTTTGCCACTGCCTGCATAAGGTCCCCAGCTGTGCACTGATCTTAGAGTACAAGGGCTCCACCTTGTTATGACCTGGACTGGGTGTTGCTTGTTTAACCCCTGGGCTGGTGGCTGCTGTCTCACCTGCTCCAACTTGAGTTGGGATCAGACACCCTTTCCTGTCACAGTCTGACAAACCCTTGGGGCAGAGAGGGGAGGGTGGCTCTGGGGACCAGTGTCAGGCTGTAGCTCTCTATGTGGAGGGAGCAAGTGAGCTGTGACAGTGAAACACATAAACCCAAACTCAATCATACTGCAAACTTGAACTGGAAGAAATTATCATCCCCATACTTCTTCTGGTAAAGAGTAGGATAAAAACCCTACAGAAAAATCATCCTCTTTCCTTCAAAGCCATCAGGGTCCTGACAGCTCATTGCAGCCTGCGCTCATTCTCCCTTCCTCTAGACTGACAATATTAGGATGCCAAGGGTAGGGCAGGGAGTGCACAGCACCAGAACAAGTGGTTAGGTTTGTTTTTTTCTCTTTCCTCCAGTACAACCTGTTAGCTGTATTACTGAGGTTTCTCTGAGTTAATATGGATTATTAGTGAACATTAGTGTAACTGAACTAACACTTTGGGCTATTATGTTTGAACATTAATTGAGCTAATAATAAATTCTTTGCTCTATTTTTGTGGTTTGTGCCCTTTTGTTTATAGCAAACCCATGACCACAGCACCTTTTAGTTCTGAGAATGTGAGCCTCATCTTGACTACAGATGCTAAAGCAGTCTAAACAATGTGAGTGCGTGTTGATGAACATAAGGATAGGATGGCAGGATTGGATTGTCTCTATTCAATTGTATATCATTCTGTTTGAAGGGGTCTACAATACAATTTTCAGGCAGTATCAGAAGCTTAGCTGACTCAATAGTTTGGTTAGGATTTCTGTCCTGTTTTATTTCCCTTGGCATTGCAAAGTTGTTGGATTTTTTCTCTTGCTCATGTGTATTCATGTTTTATATTATGCATGTAAGTCTCAGACTGTAGCTATTTTTATCTATTATTTATCTTTTCTTTGTTGTGTTACTTCATCCAATGCCTTCAAAGTTAAAAGTACATGTTTTTTTGCAGTAACATAAAAGCATATATTTCACACATGAGTGCACTGAACAACAGTTAATGGCATTCTGATTTAGTCTTACATTTGAGTAAGTTTAATTGTATTCTTATTTTATTTAAGCAAGTTGCTGTATCAGGGAAACTCATTAAGTTTGTACTTGCTTCTTCCTCAGGGAAGGCTGAGCCATATTTCTCCAATTACAATATTCAGCATGACAGAAATGCTAAATATCTACTTCACATGGTGTCATTGTCTTCCCATAAAATGGGTCACAGAAACTAAAATATGTAGGGAAGTTGTTCTTTGGATAACTTCTAGATGTACCAGAACTGACTTTTATTTTTAATTGGAGAATGTGATACTTGAGATCTGTCAGTGTGGCACCTCCCACAGTCTGAAGTTTTCCCCTTATGAACATTAAATGTGTAATGCTCCAGGAAGGTGCTCACAATTTCGTAGTCTTCAAATCTCAGCCATGGAGAAATCACCTCTAGATCTCAGAACTATGAATCACATCTATGTCTTTCAAAGAGAAGAGCTTAAAAATTATAGAGACTAGCTAATTTATTTCAAATGTGGGTTTTGATCTGTCCAAAGGAGCCTGGATTTAAGCCCTTCTGTTCTCAGTATGACAAAATCTAAAAGATTTGGTGAACCTGATCTTCTGAATCTTTTCCTCATCAAATGCAGAACTGTAATGTTCTTTGAAGATGACTATTTATATCTTTACATATCCTAGTATTTCCCAATATTATAATATTTTGAAACTTAAAGTCAGCTCTAAACAGCTCCCTTCAAGTACCAAGATACCTGTACTATCCAAGTGGCTCTGCCTACACAGATTGCTTAAGCTTAGCCCACTGTACAATGAGAAGCATTTTCCTCTGCTTTATGTTCTTGCAACAGACACTGTCAAAATGTGAAAAGTAGAAACAGAATAAATTTCTGTTCATAATCTGTTTTGAGATCCTCAGTTGAAAATTTTAGCATAAGAGAAAATTTTGCTTATTTCAGGGGAGCAACATACCCATGCTAGTTTTGCGAAAATTATAGGCGTCTTTCTAAGTGTTTTGCCAGGTGAGACTCCACTCTTCACAAAATGGAAGAGGTATCTCTTTTAATATCTTTTTCATGCAAGCTTATGGTCAACTTTGCCAGATTTTTTTTTTTCACTTTGCCTAGTAATGAGCAGAGAAATAGCAAAGACTTGTAAAAAAATTGTTTTAAGACCAAATTTTGTGTCAATTTAAATTTTCAGTGAAGACAGTTTAAAAGAGCCTAGAGCTTGACTCCTGAACAATCCCACTCACACAGAGCAACACATATTTTTAACTCCAGCAATTGAATATATTCATATTGATTACACAAGGACAGCAAAATCAATAGAGAAGAGACTATACAGCTTATTGTTTGTGCCATTGGTTTCGTTATCTGTTGTTAGAATTCTTTTTACTGGACATCTCTGAACAAGATAAAACAGGTGGTGTCGGTTGAGGTATGGAAATCTGTGGGAAAACAGTGACATGGGCATAAATGCCATCCTAGTAAGCTTGTTTTGAAATGAATATACACCTGTTTGGGAGAGTTCACTGAATACAGTATCATTCGTTGATTTAATCACCATAATGTACCAGTAATTTTTATCAGAAAGATGAAAAAAACCAAAAGGTATATTATACTGAGGCTACATATCAATCACAATGTAATTAGATCTGTTAAATTTACATAAGGTTGCAATGTCCTTTATAATAGCCCGAAGGTTTTAGATAAATATAGACAAATTTCTATAATAAGCTTGTTTGGTTTTGTTTGCTTTTTTTTGGTATTTGCATTTTTCTTTTCAAGTAATCTGGGCTTGTAATGCTAGCTTTGTAAATAAATAAGTAAATAAAGTCGAACTATACACTTCCTATTGGCTGGAAATTTCTCAAAAACAATATAATGCTCCTTATCTGCCCTGATATTTATATGTAGTTGTTCAGTATAATAGTCACCTGAATTATAATTATTGATTATCAATTTGAGAGATATATATATATTCCTGTACTTGCTTCAATTTTTAAAGGAATATTGGGAAGAAAGTTAAGGAGCAGATTGAAGTAAAGAGAAGAAAATTTTTTTATATATGTATTGCTTTTACTTTGTAACAAAGGTTTTATTTTGTTTTTTTTTAATTTTGATGTTGATGTAATTGGTTGGTGATCTTGTTAAGGTGTCCATTAATTTAGAATATTTAGATATTGCACAGGCACTTATTATAGTCTCAGTTTTACTAACATTTGTATTGAAAATCACTTCAAAGTTTCATCTCATACTGAAGTAGCTACATGCCCATCTATGAATATTTTTGTTCTAGTCCAAAACTACTATGCTACCAGCTTAGTTCTTAATAAAGTTAAATATATATAAGGTAAATTTCATACATATTTAAAATTACATTCTATTTATTAATTATGAATTCCATTATATGTACATATTTACCCACTCAGATTAATGCCAATTTTGTTCCCACTGGCCTACACCGACGGTATGAGCTGCATTTGAAATTTGAGGTTGGCTCTTGATGAAAAAATACCTCTTTTACTTCTGTGTTTGCCTTATCCATCAGTTGGGGTCCTCTTTTGCTAAGTCTTATGGCCTGACCACATCATAAATATGTAGCAATATTCACTCCTTGCTATGCACACAAAGTAGCATATCTGAACAACGTTCCATTTATAAATACATTCTACTGAACAGGCTGACCACTGAAGAGGAAGGAGCAAGCTATAATATTTTATCTTGTGAGAAACAGTGGGTCAGAGATAATTTCTTATAAGCTATGCTTCAGCAATGTTTCTATGCACAAGCAAGCTGTTGATTATATTCATTGGGTTAGGAAAATCAAGAGAGTTCTCCAAGGGACTTACAGTGTGCTCAATAGCTGTAATGAATAAATTCTGTGTACATACACCATAATACAGGGATTGGATCACCAACTAGGGCTGGTTGCTGCATTTATTTTCCAGTGGTATACTTTTGTAATCTTTTTACCATTTTTTTCATTAAATTACCTTTTAACTTTTTTTTTTTTTTTACTATTAAAAGAATATCAGTGAACATGGTCTTCATTCATCTTGTTTTATTTTTAACTTTGTACTGTCTTACAGGAACTCTAATGAGTATGTAAGCAAGTTCTGATGAGGATTCTTTGGTATTTTCTTTTAAAATACTGCCACTTTATTTTCCTTCTGTGTTGGCAGATGAAATTTATTTAATTTATATGATAAATATTTATTATCTTTTTTATTTTTTTCTGAGAAGACTGGACCTGGATTATGTTAATGCACAACTTCTTAGTAAAAAGCTTGACTATAGTTCATTTTTTTCCCTTCATTTCCGAAGTCCTAGACTTTCAACACTGAAACCATTCAGGTCAAGTAAAGGAGAAACTGGCTGTACCAGCTGGGCATCTAAAGTGCATACCTCATTTCTGTGCATGAAGTTCAGGTCAAGCATAGGAAGCTCAATTTTTCTGTCTGTTAAACTCCTCTGCACCATAAGGAATGTAATCATGTAAGATGGATTGTTGTGTTAAACTGCAGCTATCCTAAAAACATGGCACCTTAAACTTACAAAGCTCAAGGGAAAGATTCTTAATTCCAATTACCTTGGAAGGACAGCCATTGTCTCCTTAATTATTTGAGTAAGAACTCACCTGGATTTGATGCACAGTATAGTAACTTTCTCTGCCAGAAACAAAATATTTAAGACCTCTGCTTACCTCTAGCAGACTAAGATGGTGAGTGCCCTTATTTTAGAAAATCTCATTCCCTGACATTGTCTAATTTTATTGAGTATAGAGCAATTTTTGTCTCATTTTATTGAGTACTTAGAACAACAAAGAGGAAAATAAAGTTGAATATTAAAATAGTGCTATAGATCCAGACACTGTGGATCTAATAGTCTATATGTAGGTCTTAAAAATGAACGTATAATATTAATTTTGGAGGATTTATTTTAAATTTTGCAAAGGTACTATCTAGTAACTTTAGTTAACCATGCTACAATATAAACATATTTATGGAAACATAAAACCTTTCACTCACTCTACCTCTTAAATATTGTGCTTCCACATCTTTAAACTATGGTAGATATTTTTTGCTTCAAATCAGCCTCGATAAGAAGAAGAAAATTTGATCGTGTTTAGGGAAAGGTGGATGTCAATGATCTGTGCACTTTCCTCTCAATCAGCAGAATGGATTCATTGACATTTATATTTTAAACAGTATGTACACATTTGCTGTCAAGTATTATTTGGCTGTACAAATATTTGTCTGCCATAATACTGACCATATTAACATAATCTGACAAATAATCAATGATTATCTGAAGCTCTAGAGTCCTGACAGCTAATCCTAAATACTGTAATTGGATGGAGAATGATGGAAAAGATTTATATGATATTTGACTTACTTCCAAAGTTCTGTATATATTCTATAGGGTTTCCAAGATTGACAAGTTCAAATTAACTCTTAGAATTCCAGAATTTCACCTAAAACAAAATTTCTTCAAGTGGAAGGTGTAGTTATATTGTATTTATAAAGACAGGATTTTACATAGGAATTTCAATGAAAGGAGTTCTAATTTTACTAACATTTTGGGAATAAGGATGCTAAAGAAAATATTTTTTTATTAAATTAGAAATATTTTGAAACGTTTATAATTTTTAACAAAAAGTCTTTTATGTAAAGAAGGAAATGCAGAAAGGGTGATCATGATAAGAGGAGGGAGAAGGAGAAGTGGAAAATGAGAAGAGGTAAAGAAATGGAAGAGATAGTAAATTTTAAAAAAAAATAGTATTTAGCCAAATAGATAGGGAAGTCACTTAAAATGATGGAGAACAAGATCTTTCTAATTTTTAAGATGAAAGTCCATCCAAATAAACTTGTTAATAAAATAATCAGATTTCTCAGATTTGTTGCAATTGCTTAGCAAAAGAGGTTTCTTAAAATATATCAACCTTTCATATTTAGAATGATAAATTTATCTAGGAATCAATATCTGAGCAGTTCCAAAACATTGTGGACTCTGTTCCTACATTAGCTGGAAGTAAGCTCTTACTCCTTTATACTGTTGAGCTAAGGCATTTTTAAATGTTATTTGAGGAAGAGATTTGAAATTTACGTGGATGGTCCTTGCTGAAAATACATGTAGTTTACTATTGTGGATTAAATCTTATCCAGTAGTTATTGACTCTTTTTCTTTTTTTGTTTTTTTTTTTTAGACACTAGAAATGCTTAATTAAAAAATCCCCCTAAGTCTCAACTTAGAAAACAGTTGAAATTGAGCCAGAATGAGTCTTATTTACTGTGCAAATGTATGATACTTCTGGGCCTAAAGGCTCTTCCATAAATTGTTTTCCTATATCTTCTAAAAGTAAATGTCAGAGATTAAAAACTGAATAACAAACTTGTAAGCACATAAGATTTAGTAGACATAGCAATACCTGAATTTATGTAACCTTAATCTTAAATTCATTGCCTCTGTACTTAACCGAATCTAGTTTCCATTAACTTGAATGTTTAAGTATTTTGTTATTTTAATCAAGATAAACCAAAATAGCATCAAGAGTTATATCAGGTTGTATTTTTTAAAATCCTTTCTTGAAGAATCCTGTTGTTTTTGTATCAGTGGCTTTTCGCCAAGAGGAAGCAAACTAAATTTTGTCTGCTATTGATTAAAACTTTAAACTAGTTTATCATGTGAGATAAACTGCTATTGAAAGTGAAATTACCAATATATT
>JANRMJ010000066.1:83397836-83443842 GCA_025584955.1 Alethe diademata
TGCTTGTTGTAAACCCACATCTCAAGTCCTTCTTCTCAGGGCTACTCTCAATCCAAGCTTGTCAAGGACCCCTGGACGATGTCCCTTCTCTTTACCGTGTCATTTGACTTGATGCAAACTTTCTGAGAGTGCACTCAATCCCACTATGTCATTGATGAAAACTTTAACATAATGTAGGACCTAAAAGAAACCTTCCCCTTTCTGGCGTAGCAGAAAGCATACTCCAACTGCCATGATTCTAATTTAAGTTTTGGAGTTTTGCTCATTACTGGATTAATTTTTACAGATTAAAACACCACCAAATTTACATGACCAAGGTTTGTGGTTAGACAGGATGAAGGAAGACCTTACCACCATGTGTATACATGTTTTGTATGTCTACACAGATGGCTGATGTCTAAGCCTCAGGTGAGACTGACTGTCATACTAGTGTAGGTGTCTCTGAACAACTTTACATATATTTGATCAATCCTGAAAGGATTGTAGGCTGAGACAATAGGCCATAATGAATTCCCTCCATTATTGACACAGCATGGGAAGAACTGACTTTTCTCTATGATTAAAATGTAGGTACCCTTAAATTCAAAGATCTTCATATCAAAAATACCATTAGCATTCCTGGAACCCATATGCAGCCAGGAGAAATAAACATGAAAATGTTTTCATCTCTTTATACTAAATATTTTAAATACAACTGTATTATAAGCTTATCTGATGCCATTTTTTTAGTGTTTTCTTTTTTTGCTGTGTGCAAACTAACCTTGTCTTATTCGATACAATGAAAACACACTCAAACCGCTTTTTTAAGTTGCAAGTCTCAAAGCTGTATTTGTTTGGCATGTGGATATAATACTAGAAGGACTTATACAAAGAGAGAAAAGAAGTAAGTAAATTTTAATTAGAATGAATGTAATAATAACAGATGAAATATATTGTGTCATATCTGTTATACAGAAAGTATTGAGACCTTAAAGTTTCAGTTAAATAAGTTAAATCAAGTCATTGCTTATATGTAGGAGGTATTAGCATGGACAGAAAAGAATGACCTGCTGTGTCTGTCTGTTCAACAAGATTTCAGATAAATGCACACAATTCACCAATGGTTTTTTTTTTGTTCCAGTGGTACAGCACCCAATTTTATGGTTTGAAAAACAAGGGAAAAAAGGAAAAAAAAAAAAAAAAAGAAGTCTAGTGATCTATTCCAGTAGTACAAGTAATTGCTTTCATAACTAATACAAATTAAGTTCTACTGGATACAGAAGACATGGAATAATATTATATCAACTAAAAATTCATAGTAAAAGAGAAACTGCTGCTGAAGCTTTTCTGGAATCATTGATAAGGCTTGGGCTTTTTTAGGTTTTGGACAAAAGAGTTTGCTATATTCGTCTTTTGTTTCTTTTTCTAGGTAAAAGTAAACTAAAATAACGTTATTGGTAAAAAGAAATGCATAGTCAATGGTTCTCACTTTAGTATTACATTTTTATATTTTTAATGGGCTTTCTATTCCTATTAAATACTGTAATTAATTTCTGAGCTCTTTAACTCACGATTTGGAATTAATAGAATAGTATCACTAAAATCTTTGTTTTATGTGGTAGTAAAGATATGATTTTGGCAAATTAATACTTTCTGACACATTATGAAATGGAATTCTAAAAGAATTTGTTTTCTTTCCTTGCTTGAAAGATGAAAACTTCATAGATGGACATTTAGTCTTAGAATATAGAATTAGTATCTGACCTGTCATTATTGGGATGGACTGATATTATATAGAAGTATATCACTGGAATTCAACACAGATTTAAAAACTGAAGGGGTGTTTGTAAAGACAGATTG
Organism: Alethe diademata; assembly: GCA_025584955.1. Lineage (NCBI taxonomy): Eukaryota > Metazoa > Chordata > Aves > Passeriformes > Muscicapidae > Alethe > Alethe diademata. Next base: position 83,399,676 of record JANRMJ010000066.1, read on the forward strand.
AATTTAAATAGTGAAGTAGAGTTTGGAATACTTGTTTGCATAAAGACAAAGGGAAAATTAAAAGATTTCTCTATAAAATGAGTGGAAGTTATCCTGAGCATCTATGTTCTTGCATTACTAAAGTGAACCTATTGTAAAACATTGAAATGGTTGGCATACAGATCCATGACTGAAATAGCTGTAGGATTTTAAAGACCTTCACAGTGAGACCATATGGTGATCTTCATAAGATAAATGACTGGTGCAAAGAGGACAACCTGTTTACCATGTCTACAGTAGAGTACTGTGTTCAGCTCTGCAGACCCCAACACAGCAAGGACACGAACCTCTTGGAGCAAGTGCAGAGGAGACCTAAAGAAGATATTAGAGGGATGGAACACTTCTCCTATGAGGAAAGGCTGACAGAGCTGGGATCATTCAATCTGGAGGAGCGAAGGTTCCAGAGTGACCTAATTGCAGCCTTTCAAGCCTGAAGGGAGCATACAAAAAGGATGAACATGGACTTTTTACAAGAGTATGTAGTGACAGGGCAAGAGGGAATGGATTCAGACTGAAAGAGTGTAGGTTTAGATGAGATATTAGGAAAAAAAAAATCTTTGCTGTGTGGGAGGCAAGGCACCGGAACAGGTTGTCTAGAGAAGTGGATGCTCCATCCCAGGAAGGGTTCAAGGCCAGGTTGTATGTGACTTTGAGCAACCAAAGAGGTGGTGGATGATGTATTGGGATGTATTGGGATGTACTGATGTAGTGGGTGGCATCCCTGCCCATAGTGAGGGGGTTAGAACTAGATCTTTATGGTCGTTTCCAATCCAAAGCATTCTATGATTCTATGGAGAAGTGCTGAAAATTAATTTCAGCAAGAAAGTTCCAGTTAGACATTTAGAAAAAAATTACAACAGTAATGATAATTCAGTGCTGGCATACTCTCCTTGGGGGAAGATTGTGGCATCAATCAGTGGATGGATCTTTAAAAACACATTAAACAAGTATAAATCAGGGATTATATCTCCTTGGGTTAGAGGGATAAAACACAAGCCTTCTCAAGGTCCTTTCCAGACCAGTTTTTATAAGAAATCGGAATGACTAATTGGTTAAAATTACCTTATTGTTCTCAAATCGAAAACTTTCAAAATTAGGGAAAATAAGTAACAGATGGGAAATATGATTTTGCCTAGAGATGTAATTAAAATTCCTCGGTTTATAGGTTTAATTTGAGGGATAAACTTTTTCTGTGATTCACTGAGTTTTTAAGTGTGAATTTATGTACTTTTTACTTTTCTTGTTCTAATTCTATATGTTGGAATTATATATTTTTAAATCACGGTACATTAAGATTTTTTCATCTTCTGCCAGCTAAGCATTCATTGCCATTTCTAACTGAAATGACCTGAGTTTGAGTTTCCATTGTATTAATGCACTGTTGCTGGGGAAATATTAGAACATGTTCTTAACTAGCAGTCTGTCCTTGCAGTGCAACAGTAGGATAAAAGATACAGGTATAGTTACCATCTCAGCAACACAAACAAATTAAATTATACAAGTTTAGTGATAGCAAGTTGCAAAGACTGAAACTTCATGCATTCTGTCATGATTTTTGTCTCTGAGTTAATGTGACAGTGCCTGCATAGTCCACCCTTGAAAAACATCATGGATAACAACGTCTGTTATGTTGCGGGTGTAAATAGTGTGTGCACATCCAATATACTGTCTGGATGGTGCTTGCCCAAAACCTTTTGTCTTTGAGTGAAAAAAGCATCCTGATCACCTCAAATGATCATGTTTAACATGGAAGTGGCCACCAGCTTTTGTGTCTGCTGTCTGTGTTGTCTGTGTCCAAGCATTCACAGTGCTTAAGAAGGCACAGGAAATACCAAAGAGAAAAAAAGGGTGAGAAAAAAACAAAAAAACAAATCCCAAAAATTTACAGAACACAACCGTGAACACCAAGAGAAAGAAGAAGGGGAGAAGGGACTCCAGGTACCTGAGCAGGTATCTACAATGTAGCCCATTGAAGACCTGACAACTGAGAAGTAAACTGAAGCCCATGCACAGCCCATGATTAAACAGGAAAAAAAATAGAGGAGTTAAAGATAAATTTATGGGCTAACCATAACTCCCTCATTCTCCCCTCCTTCTGTACTGCTTGAGGAGTGGGGAAGGAGGAGGAATCAGGAGCAGAGGAACTAATTTGAGTCTTGAGAAAGGGAGAATGGAAGAAGGTATTGCTTTAATTTTGTCTTTGCTTCTCAACTCCAAGTCTTATTTTTTTCCCAAAATGAGTCTGTTGTATCCATGACTGTGATTTGATACATCATCTCCCTGTCTTATCTCAATCCAGGAGTTCTTCCACCCTATTTTATCTCCTTGTCCTGCTGATGAAGAAGAGAGAGAAAGCCTGGGAGCTTGGCAGACAGTCAATGTCAAAACTAGGAATCACAGGAAAACACTAAAAATAAACTGAAAGCAAAACTGAAATTTTTTTAAAGGTGAGAAAGAAGCCTTGAAGTGGGATTAGGAGCAGTGACCTTGATTAGACACTGCCAGCTATCACCTTGTGACACTTGAATTCCTGACTGGGGCAGGCATAGCCCCTCCCTGTTGGACTGAGGAGCAACCTTCACCCAGCCAGTGACCAGAGTGCAGGAGCAGCATGGGTGCACAACTTCCCAGGATGGTGTTTCCTGTAGCTGGACATGGGCAGTGGCAAGCACACATGCTCAGCTGCAGCACCCACATCCCCACAGGAGAGTTTGTGCTTGGGAAACCTGCCCCCACACTCTGGGATGGGGGTACGTGTAACCCACACTGGCCAGGATTGCGTGCGTGTGACTGTGATCTCCTGGGATTACATGCGTAAGTTAGTTTAGCCAAAAAAAAAAAAAAAAATAGGTCTTTACTAGCATTTTGTAACTGAGTGTATTGCTTACTATTATATAGTTCATTGACTGCCAGTTAATTAAACGCTGTTAATAAATGGATGAATCAATCCTGATTGGATTTAAGCTCCATAAAGTGAGTTTAAATTGAACTGCTCAACAGTTTTTCCAAGCAACAACTTGCTACTGGTCTTTTGGTAAAGCTAAGGTTTGGATCTGTGTGGTGCTATAGGTGTCAAACTCTATTCACAGAAATTACATTTTGTTGTTAAGTATGTTTTCCCCAAAATTTCCTTCAACACTTACAGTTTTTAAGTGAATGTGTCCATTACGGTCGATTTTTATTACCTAAAAATAAATATTTGAAAACAGATTTTGATGTCATTCTAGGTGACTAAGTTCTGACCAATCACCAGATACTGGATTATGTGGGAGTACTAATAATGTCTGAAGTGACCTTTGGTCTCCCAGCTGTCTTAAAGGTGTCTGCTTGCTCTTCTATATTCTCACATGGGCTCTATGTCACTCCTACTGGAACTGTATTAATGCCCCAACTGTCCTACTGAGTTCTGTTTGGGAATATATTTCTTTCAGGAGCGGAATGAAACTATAGAGATTGATTTTAGAGGGAGCTAATTTTGAGGGGAGTTTTGTTAACAAAGCATCTAATATTCCTTAGACCTTGATATTTAGCACAGGTATATATACAAAAAGCAAGGGTTTTTTTTTTATTTGTAACTAAATCTCATCCTGTGTGTCAGGTACTGAACAACTATATTAGCCAAAGGCTATTTAGTAATCTGAAAATAAGACACATATAAGTGATAGGGTTTTTTTGTCAGTCTACTTATAAACATAAACTTTATGATCAGAGGTCTTCAAGTAGACCATTTCAAGTCCCACAATTTAGAATTCGTAGGACCTATCTAAGCTAACCTGACATCCAAATAAAAAAATATCCTCATTGGTGGACTGCATTATCAGAATGTCTATTATTCAATTTCAACCCCTATGAAGTCGGCATTTCTGGTTTCAGAGTGCTGAATATAAACAAAGATGAAGGAACTAAATTTTATTCTTATTTCTGCTTGCATTAGAGCACAGTGCTGGACATCAATCCAAATTTCTTCAGATTAATATTTACTTATGTTTCTATTTGCCAAATACATTCTGTAATCCAGAGGCTGTTTTGAAAAATGGGCAGCTACTCCCTGCAGGGATGGAGTTCAGGCAATGTTAGACAATTCCCTTCTCCTGTCAATTTGATTACTATTTGCAATTTGCATGTTCTCACTTTTCATTCTGAGTTTTGTGAATCTCATTCCAACTTTTCTATACAGATTTCCAATTCTGTATTTTGAAATGCCCTTTCAGAACTACATACTTAAGTCATACATATCGTCGTCTTGTGTGTCATAGTTCCTACAGTCATTTGACAGTCTACCTCTTCATCTTTTCTGGCCAAATTAATCTTTGTGTAAGTTGCTGCAGTTTCAGCAAATTAAGCTACTTGATTCCAAGTCTTCTTTCTGTACAAGTAGAATGGAGAAATCAATTTCTAATTCCTAAGATTACTTAGAAGATTAATTAGTTATTGTTGTTGCAATCCTCCTAAGATTAAACTACTACATGAAACTATTATCATATAAATGTTCTTCCTGAAAACACAAGTTACAATTAGTTGGATAAATGTTGATGCTTTGGGGTTTTTTTTGTTGGTTTATTTTTCTTATTTTTTTTTTAACCTGCTTCAGAGTTTTTTTTATGTGTGTGTTTGGTTTTGGGTGGTTTATTGTTTGTTCTTTTTGTTTGGTTTTGGTTTTTTTGGTTTTGTTTTTGTTTTTTCTTTTTTGAGAGTAAGAAGTGTTTAACAGCATAATCGAAATTCTCATTGTCTGGAACATACAGGCTTCTAGGTAAACAAATGTCATTTTTAGTTTTGTTTTGGTTTTTTTGGGTGGGTTTTTTTTGTTTGTTTTGTTTTTGTTTTGATTTTTGGTTTTTTTTGTTGGCTTTTTTTTTGGTTTTTTTATTTTTTTTTCCTTAAGCCATATAGAATTCATCATTGGAATCTGCCTTGTAAAAATAACTTTTATTGTAGGTAGAGGAAAACGTTATCTCTTGTTCACTATAGGTCAGTCTAGTTTGAGACGTGTTTCTTGAGAGATTCATTTGCATGCAGAAGCTGTGCCTTTGATGCTTTGTGAAATGAATTTTCAAACAAGTATGGTTCCCACCAAATAAATGACATTTTATGAAATCACAAAATGTGCCTAAACCAGCATAATAACTTTAAAGCATTTTAATTAGCTTTTGGCAAATCAACAGATACAGAGTATCAATGAACATGAATAATTTATCTACTAACAGTAGTATCTTTACTTTTTAGGAGGTCATAAGACTGCCTTTTATTTGTGCTTTAATGCACCACTGATTGTAATCCTAACACAGTTTGCAAGAACTTCAAACACAAAACTCTCAGAACAGTGAAATTCTAAGTAAAACAATGTATTGAGATCTATACTAAATATATAATGTCTTCCATTGTTACTATCTATACTTAAGAAGCTTCAAAGGAACTATGTTGTTAATATCAGATTTATTTATTTAGTAATGTTTAAAAAATTGTAGAAACTATTTAAATATTATGATCACAGTGCAACATCTCCTTTTATCTGAGAACAAGCAGTACATCAGGAACTTTGCAAATCCTAGAGCACCTCCTGGAACTACTAGGATGAGTAACATAGTGATTCTGAAACCATTATCATTTGACACTATTATATGTTTCTTTTTTTATATGTTTGTTACTAGTGGTTGCTCTGGAGCAGCCTGCAACTACTTTCCTTTTATTTTCTTTATTTTTTTATTCCTGTAAGAGGTTAAAGATATAGAGGTATGCTGGCATCTGTTTTCTAAATATCTAGTATCCTTCAAGACACTGAATGGTGTCTAAGAGCCATGAGACAATGAGAGATGTGACAGAGATCCTAATCAGATAAATTTCTCTCTGAATTGGTGACATGAAGCTAGACAGGATACTGAAATGGCACTACAAGTTTGTTTTTAGGGAGGTGAATCACATCCAGTTTTGATTCAGTTCAAGATTTAACTACACACGTTTATATTTCCAACTGCCTGAAACTTCTCTGTGATGTCTAACCCTCAGTACAATCATTACACACCTCAGTACAGTCTATGTAACTTGGGAAGCAATTTAGTTCACATAAAAAAAAAAAAATACTCCTCTGATGCCAGAATCAATCCTTGAGACTCTGGCTTTTGAAGTGACTTGAAACATGCTAGGATGTGCTACCTGACCATCAGCTGCCATTCCAGAAGAGCTATGACCCATGCAGTGTCTCAGCTGGCACTTCGTCCTATATCTGGGCAACCAATCCTGACCTGGGGGCTGTTCAGTGGAATATGCTGACTTTATTGACTAGACTTATTAATTTACAAGTTGACACAAATTTTCAGACACCATATTTTATGTCCTGACCTGAAGTTGGGAGTCACTCTGTAAAAGGCTTTTGTTTTAAAACAGCCCTCTAGTTTGTAGCCTATAACTCAAAAGGGTCACCACTGATTAATTCCTTCCTACCATGACTCTCAAACTCAGTTTACTAATTACTCTCCCGTCAATCTTTTCAGTTTCTGATTTGCAATTATACTCTCTACAACATCCATTTTGCCACACATTTAGGTTTCATGCAAGTTATCTACCACATTCTGAGTTCTAGGAAGAACTCAGGATTTGTTGTGTCTGAGAACATACAGGGAAATATTCTGTTGCATCTGCATGGGCCTTGCTCTGTTTCTCAGCTGGGAAGCTACTACTCATTTTACAGAGTAAGCTGCTTCTATTGAAGTCTGTAGTTTCTCTTGGTTAGTATTTGGTACTTAAAATGAGGAGCTGGTCTCAGAGTTTGGTACTGCAGTACAAAAACTCTGATTTCTTTCTTTTTGCTCATTTTGAAAGCCTGAAATTGGTAGTAACATTTCTCTTGCAGAAAGCCAGCAAGAGTAATAAAGCTGCTACAGATGTGTTTTGTTAGCATACTTACTGAATGGTTGACAGAACAATACAATGATGCAAAAAAAAGACCAGAGGATATCAGTGGTAATAAAAAGTTACAGGAAAATGTTTTGTGCTAAGAGGAAAGATTATAGATTGAAAATAACAGTATGTTCCCTTAATATATTTCCCCTACTCTTCCAGTTTTGGGGATTTAACAAGTAAAAGCTTCCAGCAGCAGTATATCAAAAGAGGAAAACCACTGTCAATACTAAGAAATCCTCTTTATCAGAACCCTGGGATCTGTTGCAAAATCTTCATTCATTAATGACAGTGTGAGCTGAAGGTCTAAGATATCCTGCTTTTCTCCTGGGATTGAAAAGAAGACCTCTTCACAAGGGAAGATGAACATAAATTATAAAAATATATGTATGTATGTATATTAGAGCTAGGAGGGAAGAAATGTGTTGAATTCAGTCACAAACACATCTACAAAATAATCCTCAGATGCCATTCCCTAATATGTCATCAGCTTGCATCTGCATGAAACAATTATGAATCAGAAATGGATTTTTTTTATACAGTGTAATATCAAAAGTACTAGAAACAGTACCAAAAAATATGTTTAGATGACATATTTGTCTGTACATCTGCATTTAATGACAAAATGGCTTTCCAGCTGTTCATTCAAAGGAAAACTCATGCTAAGGGTATGCATGTGAGTCCCTATGCAGGCATGCTGTGGCAGATAAACTTATATCTGTGATATGTGTGTGTTTACGTAGCTAACAGAGAAAGCCCTTTACATCAGCTTATTTAGCGTTATACTTGAGTTTTCACATATACAAATTTCTGTGTGAGGCTGAGGAACTATACATCCCATGGTAATTAGATAACAGTGGCAAACATAAACTGCTGATGCCAATATTAGTTATATTATATTTAGGAATAATAATTTAATAACAACAACAATTTACTCAGTCAATTGCAGGTAGGTTTTTAATTTCCCAGGCTACAGAAAATAAATGGTTCTGCTGTCAGTCATCACATATACAATAAACAAGTCTTATCTTTCTCTACAATTCAAATCCTGTGATACCAGAATGATAGTTTCTCTGTGTAATTTAATCACGTAGGGAATTCTCCTTTAGTTGTTGTTGTTGTCTTTATCTTTTTTCTTTTGATTTTTTTTTGTACATTATTTGGTTTGTGAAGATCTTTATCTCAAGCCTGGGATAGCTAATAACTTACAGTTTATATCTTAGATTTTTTGAAAATTTAATTTTCATACAAAGAAGTATGAATAATTTGTGTTCTTTCATTAATATTGAAATTGATATGCAAATAACGCACTATTCATTTGCACTTTAAAACAAAAATACTAAATATTTTTTCAATTAAAAATGAATAGGAAAGCAGAAAGGTTATAATGATCCTAGTTATTGTGAATTCAATCTAGGCCATGATTCAAGAAAATAATTTAAAATACTACTGTTTCCATAAAGTAAAAGGCTTTCTCAAGGGTTTTGCAACATCAAAGTAACAAAAATGTTTCTATGAAGGATATAAAAATCATCTAATATCTTTAATAAAGTGGAAATTTTTCTGTGCTTGTAGATTTGCATTTTTATGCAAATCCATTCATAAATACGTGTAACAATATTTAATCTAATTTATTTGCTATTAGGGATATTACACTTAAATGTGTTCATAAAGGATCAAAACCCAGTGCCTTTCATTCAGGTGAATTAATTTCCTTTATTCAAAGAATTTGAAAGCGTTGACAAAAATTACAGTCCTGTGTAAAAAAAAAAGTGATACCATTTAGCAGTTTTTCTCATATTATGGCCTAATTCAGATGTTGCTGGTATAAATAAAAATCCATTCATGGAATCAGGATTGGCTGTAATATTCAGGAAACTAAGCTGTAGACACAGTTTGTATTTATTTATTGTTCTTCCAATGCTTTCTGTAGTCTATAACATTCTCAAATCTAAAACAACAGTTAGAGGACTGTATGTAGAAAAGAAGCATTATTAAGTAAAAGAAACTCTTCATTTAAAAACATTATACATATAGTTTACGTCGTCTTCAGAAAGTCATGCTTCAGTGTACAGGCATGTAGTTCAAGAATTCTTGCCTTTTTTAAAAATAGAACCAGAATTTTCAAAGTTATAAATCTTGGATTCCTCCTATATTTAGGCTCAGATTGATTTAATATCTTTTTTAAATGTACCATATCTAACATCTCATTAAAGCACCTGAACTGGGAGCATAATAAATGTATGTTGTAAATATAACTGTTTTGATCTAACTCTCAAAATTTTATAAAGTGATATATGTTCCTAAATTTTTATGCATGTAATCCAGGCAATCTATGCTTCTGTGTTAGGTTTGAGTGGCCAAGCTTTCATAGAGGGGCCGCTACAAGGATGGTGTCTGTGAGAAGCTGCTAGGAGCGTCCTCCTTGTCCAGCAGAGCCAATCCCTGCTAGCACCAAAGATGGATGTGCTGCTGGGTCAAGGCTGGGCCAATTGGAAATGGTGGTAACACCTCTGTGATAACTCTGTGATATTTAAAAAGAAGACAAAAAAAATAGATCTTGCAGTTGTAACTGTAGCCAGAGAAGATTTTATTTTACTACTCATTATCCTGCTCTGACTTTTTTAGCAATAAATTCAGTTAATATCTCTAATTTGACTCTGCTTTCCCTATGAAAGTATTTGGTGAGTGATCTCTCTTTGTTCTAATCTCAATTTATGAACCCATTGTTATATATTCTCTCTTCTGTCCAGTTGCAGAGGGGGGTGATAGGTTTTGGTGGGTTCCTGACATCCAGCCAGGGTCAACCCATTACAGCTTCTAACTTGGAGGCCTCAAAAACTTAAGTTTAATTTAATTTAGTTAAACTAAATTTAAGTGTTTCCAGTCTCCTTCTTCCTGATATAATAATTACTATCCTTTGAAATAATTTAACACAAGGGGTGATTAAGATAAGTTTTGTCTAAATCAACCTGAAAACCAAATAGTGTTTTCTGTTAAGTCAGAAAGAATATGTTTTAGATCTTGGCTTGTATAATCATGGCATCCTATTATCTAGAAAAGACCTTTAGGAAGAATAATTCAGCAGAGAATACAGTTAACATTTGTAAGTGCTGAAAAAACCCATTTCTTGAAATGGAAGTGTTACAACTGTAAAAACTTCTATGGCTATACAATATTCAAAGGGACAACCAGAGTGCGGAATGTGCTCATCAGAAACAGAGAACAGATGGTCATGTGATGAAAAGCCCTTTAAAGAATTATGTAGTTTATGAAAAGACAAAAAGTTTACGCTTTTAAAGTAAAAAATTGTGACAATAAAATCCAGTGACATTCATTGCATTAAAATTAATTTTAAAGGTGGATCAAGTGGATCAAAACATGTTTTACAGTGGACATGCCAGAAGTAACATACCTAACATGAGAAAGCCCATCCACTCAAATTCATTGGTGATATATCGAGAATCTAACAGAGCAGTACCTTTGGACTCTTTGTCAATGTTTATCAGCCTTCTCATGGATGCTTCAGCATTTTGTTAAGAGCTTCTTAAGGATACATTCATTCAGCAAAATACTTTGGTATTGTCTCAAACATGTTTTGCCATTGAACTCAAACTAGAGACTGGCTTGTATTCATGATATCTAGCTTTTGAAAAAGCAACAGCTTTTTTAAATGTTATTTATATATCCCTTTTCGAATGCTTGCATGGTTTCTAGTTGTTTGAATAATCAATGAGGGGAGAATGACACTTTTAAAGGACAATTCACCTAATCTATCACACTCATATATTTTAGAAGGAGGTTTAACATCCTATGAAAGTAGTTCTGTAAGTAGATATTTCTCTTGACTGATACTGAGAAAATCTGTACTAAATGCCTTAGAATTAAATATCTGTTTTTTAGATGACCCAATTAGGCATTTGGAATAATTCCATTAGCGTTAATTTTATTCAAACTGAAGTGCCATAGCCAGCCATTCAGTGGCCTTAGATATTCCAGAAAAGTAAAAACAGTTATCCAATTCAAGTGGGATAAATTCCTCAGTGTTTTAAATGTATCCATTTGCTGTAAAATTCAGTAGAGTTTATGCAACATTTCAATATCTATTTTGAGATTTCATTTTCCACCAAATGTCCCAATTCGAAGCAGAAAATGCTCACCAAAATTCTGAAATCTATACACACTAGCCTGGGAAGGGTGCTAACAAGAATGAACACATCAACTATTATTTGTAGTCTTTAGCTGTATTATCTCGTATTTTATGTTAGAAGTGTTAGAATCATAGTTTTCCTCATAAACTTTGTTTCCTAAAAATGGAGGTATCTGTGATATATGCCATAAACCTTTTCTAACTGATGAAATACTAAGAACTGTGCAGTGTTTTAGCTGAGTTATGACAACCTATACCGGTCCTGAAGGCCATTTGTACTGTTCTTGGTGTCTAAATTTCTGACAAAAGAGGCAACACATCTGTGCTGGCTTACAAAACTGCTGGTTTGCTCAAGGATAGGAGGCACAGAAAATTATGAACAAATGGCAATCTTTCAAGAGAAGTCATAGAAAAATTTATCCACACTAAAAAACTATAAGAAGACCCATTTCCTTGACAAGAATACTAAAATAGTTCCAAGTGTACTCCTGAAGACAACAGGAATATATCTAGTTGTTGAAGAGATGTAAATTGGTAGGTGTAATTTTTCTGATGCTGTTGACACATAAATGAAGAGATGTTTCAAGTCTAAACTTCAAGCTGTGAAGCAAATACTCTGTAACTGCAGACAGATGTTTTGGTTTGCTGATTACTTTCTGAGTGTTGCTTCCAAAATCATAGTAGAAAAAGAAAGAAATAAAGGAAATAAAAGTATTCTGAAGAGGGCTGTCAGTGCCCTTGGACAAAGCTGCTGAAAATGAGCTCTTCACAGATTTAATGCTTTCTTGTCTTTAATAAACAGCTCATAGACTCATGCTTTTATTTTTCCTTTGGACAAGAAAGAAGAAGTTAATTGTGGCCATTCCTATATACATTTCTTACCAATTTCACAGAATCACGGAATTTCAGAATCGCAGAATCACTAGGTTGGAAGAGTCCTCCAGGAACATCAATTCCAACTCATGCCCTAACACCTCAACTAGACCATGGCAGCAAGTGCCACATCCAGTCTTTTTTTTAAATACATCCAGGGATGGTGTCTCCACCACCTCCCCAGGCAAAGCATTCCAATTCTTTATTATTCTTTCAGTGAAAAACTTTTTCCTAATATCCAACCTATATATCCCCTGGTGCAGCTTGAGACTGTGTCCTGTAAGTGAAATGAGCATGTGAGTGCTTATTACTGTGGTATAAGCATTTGGCCCAACAGGAGTGCATTGAAACAGATGTTGGTTAGATTAAACTAGATTTAATATGGTCTTTGAACATTTTGCTTTCATCTGATATAATACTTCTAAAGGTATGAAGTCTTCCTGCAAAAACCGCAGACTGAGCAAATGCACTCTGAGTAAGAACTGTTGGAGGATTCATTGACAAACCACACTGTTCTGGATAAAATGCCCTGTAGGAAAAAAATCTACATATTCTAAAATCTGAAATATTATTTATTTTGTCTCACTGAAAATCTGTTTTTACATAGCTGAAAAATGATTATGAATTGAAAACAGGGAATGCATTGATAAGAATTTCCTTTAAGGGCAGTCTCACTGCATCCACAAGACATATTGCATATAGGTGAATTACCACATATTAGCAGAGAAGTACCTTCTTTAAAATAATGAGAAAATATGAACATAATTTTGCTTGGGAAGGGTATCTGAGAAGGAAATTTTGTGATTCCAGTTTTGAATTTCAGTTGTTCACACACTCTTTGGGCAATTTTAAACAGATCTAAAAAGGTTTAAGATTTTTCTTAATGTAATATTTTCTTAATGTAATATTTTCCTGTAGAATTCCAGGTATTAACAATTAGAGCATGAGTGTTAGTATCACAACTTTAGAGTGTCAGACAATTTCTTTTTGAATGTTGAATTGAATATCAAATCACAAAAATTTTCACTGTTTCACTACTTAAATATTTGGTTGAACTGTTTAGTTCTTATATGTTTAGGAACTTCACAAATAAATCTAAGTTTTAGGGTGTTTTTGAAAGCAGAAACAGCATTATTCTCCTTCATAAGAATTCCTTCATAAGAATAATTTCTTATGGCAGGAAATAGTTCTATTCTCAGACTGCAAAGTTGTCTATTAATTAATCTTTTTATTAATTGCAGACTACATTTATCAGTTTACAGGTCTTCAGAATTAAATGTATAGATAAGAATATGTTTTAAGTCACACTGCTGAATTATTTCAGTATGCACAAATTAGAAGTTTACTAAAAAGCAAAAGGAGCACTGGACTCGATTTGTCTATGGTATTGTGAAACTTACCCTTAATTGAAACTAGAACATTTATTTCACTTCATTTGGGTCTGATGATTTAAAACAGCCCCTAGAAATAAAACTCTTAAAAAAAAAGGGTGTGATAAAAAATGTGATTAAAAATAACTTATAATGTACAGTCACTGAGATAATTTTTGTTTCTATTTTTTGATATCTGGTAGCTCTGAGGACTTTGTTTCTTCTGAGAAACTCCTAAATCCACTTAATCTTCTGCTGCTTCAGCTTTCTGCAGACAGTTAAGCTATGTTTTCTACAATATTACCCTAATACTTTGCTCTCTTAAAAATTCTTCTAGAGGAACAGAGAAATTTTGTTCTACTTTAAGTCATTTAAGTAATAGTTTTAGTCTTCTTCTTGAAATGCAAGGGGAGTCTCTCAGACACCATTCGAACTAATTAACAGACCTGCCATTAACTTTAATAAAGGCATGACTAAAATGCATATACTTAAAAATGTATACACAGCTTAGAAGCTTGCTAGATTTAGGCCACTGATTATAGTATAACAGAAAGCAATAACTTTACTGACATTTTTAATAAGTTTGCATCACTAGTGATAGTGTTCATGTCAACATTGACTTATTGTCAATAAAGTAAATACATTTTCACAGAGGGATCATACATATATGCTGGATTTTCAACAAGAAAATTACTAAATTCTAAATTGAAACACTGATATTTATAACTCTAAGTATGACATGTTTATACAAGAAATATTGGAACTAAGATATAACTTAATACTCCTCTTCAATGTCTTTATGTTATATGTCACTGATCTGTGTCAGGCTAGTCCAATGACCAATGTAAACTAAATAAAAAGCTCATATGAAACTTCATCTACTTTTTTTCTTTTTCTTCACTTTTCTTTCACTGCTAGTTCAGTGTAAAATTTTACAGCAATCAAGAAAACAAGTCTATGATGCTGAATGTGATAATTTTAGAAGTAAAAAATCTCATAGTCCATAAAGGTCAAAATAAAATAATTTCCTAAATTAGACTATGCGTGAATATTTCTTCATATAGATATAAATCTTATAAACACAAGAGCAGTCAAGCAACCAAGCCCCTACTTATAGTCAAAAAACTTCTTTAACTGCCTTCCCTCAAAAGAAAATTACGTTTCCTACTTAAATAGAGTTGTAGTAAGCAGATAAAAATAGTTCAAGGATTTAAACCATTCATGAGTAATTCACAAGATTCACTTCCACCTGCCAAATATTTGGATTATATATTGTCTATTTACAGTCACAGAAAGTACCCAGACTGAATTCTGTTTCAGAACACCTAATGCCTGACATTACATTATCGTAACACTCAGTATTGAATTGGCCTGAAAGGAATATATTGATGTCCTAGCATAATGGTTTTCAGATCAGACACCATTTATCACTGCTAATATCCACTCTTAAATTCAAAGAGTGGATGGAAGTGGAGGGTAAACACCAAAGTCTGCCATGCTTATCACTTTCAATTGTATGGTTGGCCAGGCATCTGTATTTGATTTGGCTAGTTCAGTATGTATTTTTTTTTTTTAATCTTCTAATGAATACAAATTCACTGTGCAATTCTGGATGCAGTAAATTACACTATGATGGCTGATGCTGTCAGTGAAATGCTAGGCATTGGGTCTGATAATTAAAGAATGACATTTAACAGAATAGCATATCTGGAACTGAATGTATTTTGCTGAAAAATGAACATGAAGGCCAAGCAGAGGTTCTTGTTATTTTTAAAAAGAACGTAGGCAGAAAGAATGGTTAGAGATATGCTGATATCTCTGCATTAGTTGATGAGATAGTATTGCATTGCAGGTTTAATAAATAGTAATAATTTGTTATATAAAATTCACAGTTATCTTGAACACAGGTTCACTTTTGGCACTACAGCTTCAAGAAATGCAAACAACATTATATTTCCTTTGCATGTTTTACCACACGGTACATAATTTAGGAGCTCAAACTTTGTCACAATTTTTACTGACATTGTGACTATTAGAAGAAGCAACGTGCTTGAAGTATGCACAAGGGTCTATTGATAGAAGCACAGAAACAAATCTTTGATTCCAAACTTACCATAATGTCTGATTTTCCTTCTG
Organism: Alethe diademata; assembly: GCA_025584955.1. NCBI lineage: Eukaryota > Metazoa > Chordata > Aves > Passeriformes > Muscicapidae > Alethe > Alethe diademata. Next base: position 83,415,141 of record JANRMJ010000066.1, read on the forward strand.
CTTCCGACTGGCATTTATAAGATCCCATCTACAGCTGTGGTCAAAACTTTAAGCTACAAGCTGTTTAGAGCACTGAAAAGCTATCACGGACTAATGTCATTTGAGTTTTGATATATAGAGCAAAATATATACTACTTTTATAGTTTTTGTTAATGTTTTAATTCAACTCAACTACTCGATAGACAAAGACAATCCAGTGAATGCAAAAATAAAATATATTTTTGCTCAAAATATGTAACTTCTTTGTATATAACAAATCTAATTTCTATGTTATGAAACATTAATGGTTTTTAAACTTGCTCAGAATATATACTACCAAAGTCACTGAAATAGGCTGTGAAAAGAAGGAGCTCTGTCAAATGTTCTTTGTTTTCTTGTATTAGAAAGTTCCATTGGTTTGAATTTTCAGAAAAATACGTGACTGCTTAATGAAAGCAGAGGTCAAAAACCTGGTATTATTATACAACACCTGCATCAGTTTATCAAGAATCATATTTCCCCAGTAATACTGAATCTGTCTTTATGTACTACAGAGTCCAGTTCTGAAGATATTTACCGTCTGGTTAAAATAATATAGATGTCAAAATCTATTAAAAAGTATATTAAAAACTTTTTAGTTTATTTATCTCTTTTATATAGAGATAAATAAATCTCAAAAGAGAGGGTAACATTGTTTTGCCTGCGAGTTTCTGATAGCTATTTCTTGGCAAATGATTCTTTGTATTTTACATTATTATATTTAAATACAATGTTGATTCAATTTAATTATATATTGAAATCCAATGATATAATTATTTTATTTTTTTGGCATTCACAGGGCAAACCTAATAGACAGCTTGGACTTTTTCACAGGTGAAACACAATACAAATAAGCTTTAATACAGAATATTGTGAAAACAGAGCCTCACTCATGTCTTTAGAAAAATAAACTCTTCTGCAGGATTTTACATAAGGGTCAGATTGAAAAATTTACCCTTTGCATTCAAATTTATTTATTTTTTAAATCATAGAATCATTAAGATTGGAAAAAAAACCCTATAAGATTGAGTCCAATCATTAACCTAACACTGGTCTACTAAACAAACTACATAATCCTATGTCGAGTTTTTTTTTAATCACATTAAATGAGAGAACTTTTTTGATATGCAATACTGACATAAAGCTTAAACTTCTTATGTCAAATTGTATCATGGTAGTAAAACATTATGTTAGGGGTTGATGATTTCCATTTACCTGTCATAAAAAGTAAGATACCAGAATGAAACTGAAGCAAAACTATTCTCATTTATGTTCTGATTCTATTGAAGTTTGCTGTAAATAGGAGAAAATCTTTCCTTACCAATTAAGGCTAGTACAAGGATATGTTGAAAGCCTCTTCAGAAAAATATTATCTGAAATTCAATGTGGTTTAATATGTTCATCCTGTGAATGAGAAATCTGGAGTGATAGAGACCTGAATCTTTGGGTAAGACTTGTATCATGCTCCACATCTGGGAAAACCATGCTCACTGCATGCAGAATGTCATCACTGACACTGTGCTAGTAGATGATGTTCAAATTCATACATATTTCAAAGTACTGCTGTGCATAAGGCAGTGAGAAGTATGGAGTGAAGCCAGTGTGTAAAACTCTATGGTCTCCAGGCATGTGATACCTTCATAGTTTAGCCATTTCGAACAGGCATGATTTATTTCTGTGCGTACACTCTGACGTGAATAACCATGTGGAGAATGTGTGAAACTAGTAAATTTTCCCTTACTCTAGCACAGAATCATAAAATCATAGAATCATAGAATCGCAGAATCATAGAATGGTTTGGGTTGGATGGGACCTTAAAGTTCACCTCGGTCCAACCTTCCTGCAATAGGCAGGGAGATCTCTAGATGCAACTCTTTCTAGATGTTTTCTTAATATTTGCACATTTTCCTTACTAAATTCCATAAGCGTGATTTCTTAGAATATAAGTAGAAAAAAACAAAAAACAACAACAACAAAAAAACCTAGGATTAATAGCTTCACAACATGTTATAAAAGGTTTCATTTATTTTAGAACACAGGTGAAAAAAGAGATTATGTCATAACCATGCAATGCTTTTGCATATGGGAAATGAAAATACAGTGCCCTCCTGTGCTTTAGGAGTTTCAAACAGACTAGCAGACAAGAGACTGTCTGAATTGGAAAGTGGTGAAGAGTATACCAAAATTCCCCAGATGGATAAAGTGATAGCATTTTCTGTAGGAAAAAACTTGTGATGGACAGAAAAAGAAGAGAAAGAATCTGTCTCTCACAGTAATTGTATAGAGTGCTCATCTGGGAAACAGGATAATCATCTGTATTTCAAAATGCTCTAGGAGCAGTACACCTTATTAAATATTTTTTTCTAAGCAAATCTATTTCAAGTTGGAGACAATGTCTATGATTACTTTTGAGTGTTGGGGGCTGTTTTTAAATGTTATAAATAATAGAGTTCCTTTTGTGATGGAAATTAGCAATCTTCATTCCTCCTAGGTGCTATTTCCCCTCTGAGATGAAAATTTATAAAACATAGGAATCAGTAAAAAGGAGTGCTCAAGAAGGTCTTGGTGTTATTTTAGTTTAACATCTGAATGGTAAGGTTGGTTGGCTGGATCTAGATAAAAATCTCACTAACTTTTAGAATGGACTTTTGGACACCTTGGTATGTATCCCTCTGACTGAAGTGTCCTGACAATGCCACTTTTTCGTCTACCACGTGGTAATGAAGTAATTGATTATTTTGCTTCCTTCTGGGTTTGTAGTCAGCAGCAATGTTTTATGTTCAAAAATCGATCCAATTTTCATTGCAATATGATTATCCTATTGTTTTTATATATTTACTAACCCATTCAGGAAAATTATAAATTAAATTGGCTTGTAAATAAAGAGTATTATCAAGGCCTTATTTTTATTCTGTTTTTCAGGCTTTATTTTTGGCTGAAGCTTTGGTTTAGAGGAGTGCAATACAGGTGTTTGTCGACTGAACAGAAAAGTAGGAGATTCAAATACATATAGGTAAAGGATATAAAATCATTTTGATAATAAAATCATGAAAAAAAATTCTCTCCTACACCAATGCATAAATGCATTTCAAATATAAATGCATTGCAAATATCCAGACAATTTAAAGGCAATTATCCTGTATCATGTAGGTTTTATGTGTTCCATATTTTGAAGACAGGTAGCATTTCCTGCTCATAAATAACTTTTTAGTGAAATTAACTTTGAACGTGAGCCAGGTATCATCTCAACTGGAATTATCATTAATAAGAGAACAGCAATCTGAGTTTTATATAGAAACTAGAGGTACTTTGTCAGTGTGATACCCTATGAAAAGAACTACCAATTGCTTCTGATTGGTTTGTGAACTGAGGAAGACCCAGCTGAGATTGGACTGCTGTGTTTGAGGCCTGTAAGAAAACTGTTACTGAAAGATGATTATCTAGGCTGTGTAAATGGAAATACAGGATTTCAGTTCAGAGAGACATGCCTTCTTTCTGATAAGGAGCAATCCTTACAGGAGAAAAAAATGTTACTGAAGGATGCATCTTGCGAGTAATTGCAACCAATAAACACCTGATCCCTCAAGTACCTTTATATGAGAATAAAGATGAGTTCACTGTGTACCTATTTTTTGCAACCCTGTTGCCTTTTAAAAAATCAGTTTGTTCCTGAAGTTCAGTTCAAAGCTATATGGAATGAAAAAAAAAAAAGAAAAAAAAAAAAAAAAAGAGTAAATGAATACTCTTTTACCTGTGACATGAAGGAAAAATTAAAAAAAGAGAACTCTTCTGTGTTATTCTATTTTAACTTTCAAGACAGTCTTTTGTGAGATTTAGGTTGAAAGAATTATGCTAAGGTGGAAGAGTGTAGGATCCAATCAAAAGAAGATCAGGAGGAAATTGAAGTATTATGGGAACATGAGTGAACATGAATTCATAAAAGAAGTATTTTCACATTGAAATGGAGCAACAGTTTTAAAAATTCCATTTTTAACTCTAAAGTTAAAACTAGCTGGCAAATATTTTGAAACATCAGATGGGTATCAAAAGAAATTTGCTAAAATAACTTCTCAGTTATACCCAGACAAAAAGTTAGACAACTTTTATGTGAAGTTTCCATTGTCTTCTACTTTTGAGCAGCAAAACAAATTTTGATGGAAACAAGAGTTTCAGGATCTGGTGAACTTTAGTTCAGATTTTGAAACAAAAATTACATTTGGTGAAATTATTCGTTATTCAGTGCTGATTTTTAAATATTGACCAGTCTATTTTGTATGACAGCTGTATATTATTGTACATGGACATTTTAATCTAACACATCTATTTGCTATATCTATCTGTCTCTCTCTCCCTCTCCATCCACACACTCATTACCAAGTCCATCCTACTCAAGTATATCACTTGACTAATATTTTGTACTTTAAACTTCTACTGAAATTCTGAGTGCAATGTAACAATTAGTTTAGTGTACACTTTATCATTCCCTCTTTCCATTCATATGTCATTCTGTTGCACCTATTACATTTATCAGAATGTTAAAAGAAATAGTAGTGCTACAAAAAATAATTACCCTCTGGGCTCACATTGTGCAGGCATGCTTGAGAGGCCTTATGAAGACATTTTTTTAATTTTTTTTTTTGTATTTTTTAGATTTAGGCTTCTCTGCAAGTGCACAGATATTATTAAAATAAATATGGAGATAAAAAAAATCGGATTACACTGTACAAAACACATGTAACTTCAAACATTCCTAACCCTTGGTATAACAGCTATGTTTTCTAGTTAATAAATACGTTTGGTTTTCTTATATATGTGTAAAATACCACTTCAGTGTAGCTGATCCATCCAGGGAAAGCTCCCATTGAGCCATGAATACTTGAAGCATAATATATTGAGTCACATACTTCATATATATGCTCACAAATAAGTCTTAACCACAGGTTGAATCCTTCACTGCAAAATTTCCAAGCAAAGTCTCCAAAATATTTCACAATGTTAGTAGAATTCTAATGAAGTATGAAGGTGTTTAACTTATCATAAATCACAGTTCAGTTCTGTCATATAACTTTCCCTAAAGCTCTGAATGCAGTATTGCGTGTTCTATGAACAGATTAAACTAGCATTTTTGTCCTATGGGCAAAATTAGAAGCAGTTTTTCTAATTTGTGGCATACAAATCCATTCAGTATTTCTGACAGTTGTAAGAGAAATAAAGGTCAAGCTGTACCCTGTGGTATCTGTATTCATTCAATTTTGCCACTTGAAAAGTACATTTAATCAAACTTTTCCAAGTTATGGCTTTATAGGTGACTATTTCTGGCCTTTGATTTACAATTTGCATTACTTTTTTTTTTTTTTACCCACTTCATCATGTGCATAATTATCTATCCAATTCAAAAATTATGAACATTTTTTCAAGAAGTTCATGTCTTAACTAGAGTTGAGGTCTTGTTGGTTTTTCTTTTGTGCTCTTTCCAATACTTGAGTAAAACATCAAGGTTTATCTCTACTTTACCTTGAAATTCTTCCTGGAGGATTAGTTACCATGCAACAAAACACACACATGAAAAAAACCCCTCAGTATTGTCTTCTGACCTCAGAGTGTTTAGCTCTGAGAAAAACATGCATGAGTAGTGAATTTAAAACTGACCTTCATACACTGAAGCCACTTTTAGGCTGAGATATAATCTGCTAAGAATTGTTCATACACTGCAGTAAAATACAGATGATAGGTGGAAAAGTATAGCAACAAACAGAAACAAGGAGAGTTTACTAGAAATATAATGACTGTTAAGAATGATGAATGAACGGTGCTGCTCACAGACCAAATTAGAGTGCAGAATACTACTTAGAAAAGAAAAAACTTATAAAAGGATTTAGAAAATAGAAGCTAAAAGTTAGATAAATTCTCATGGCCAGCTGATCTTATCTTAAAGTAAAACTATCAAACTATCAAATAATTTCCAGAATGGTTTAGAAAGTTCTGAAGTTTGATAAAATAAAAATATATAATATATAATATATTGTTTGACAAAACATTATAGTAAAGGATATTATCAAATTGGGACTTTTTGTTTTGTTTATAATAAAAAATGTTTTTAATAATTATTTGGATGGAGGAAATATCCATTTGGGTGGATAAATAAAACAGGATGTGGGAATCGTAGACTACACATTGTAGACTACATGTGAATCTTGAAGTCAGAATGAAAAATTTGGAACTGTTTAGCTCTTTCCCACTTAGACAAAAAATAATGAAGTTCTGGCCCTCTGCAGAATATGTTTTGTAAACATTTACCTTTATTTATGTTGTGGGATACTCTCTCTTATTTATGAAGTATCCAGATTATGCTCCATGTATACTCTGTAATATACTCTGGAAATGTATATTTCCTATATTTTTTAGGGATTTTTTAAGCTTTACATGGTGTCAAGATGACCATCCTGAGATGGTTCCTTCATGCAAGGAACAAGTCAAATACCTTAATAACTGAAGAAAAAGGTCTGCCTTAAAAGCTATAGACTTGGGATCTTCAAATGCATGAGAATGAGGATACTCTTGGCCAAGTTTTGTTAAGACTTTAGCCTTATGATAGTGAGGATAAGCAAACAAACTTAAGCAAAGTTCATTTGTCCATTAGCCTGAGTAACCAACTATTAAAGTCCTACTGGTAAAGTCTGTCAAAATTTCTGAATCTACCAGTGTCTTAGAAGGCCAAAACTTCTGACTGCAGGTCATCAGCATGGAGTTATGATGCTGGTTCCAGCAGCCTCAACAAGCAACTGCAGCTACTGCTGTGATAAACCTGTATTTCATCACATCCAACAGAGCAAAAAAGCATTGACTTGAGAACACCATCCTAACAATATAACACTACTGCGTAAAGTCAGTACACAGTTACCCAGAGCAGTGTCAAATAAACCTCAGCTCCACTTACACTACTTGGATAGCCTTGGATGTTTTCAGGACAAACAAAAAAATCTGTCATGAAGCAACCTTATCACTACCCCAAAAACTAGAAAAGAAAAAGTACAAGAGAGCTAGACCGTGATTCAATGGCTAGAATGGCAGCACTGAAATTAGTCTTGCAGGATTTAGAAATGACAGACCATTCAGACTGTATTTTGGAGATGTTGCTAACAGCAAAGAGCATAGAAACTTTACCAGGAGAGACAGCACTTACGCTATCATCTGTTATACTGCCACAATGAAGAAAATGTTAAAGGAAGATGACAAAATTGCCATGAGCTACTGTGTATATAGCTGCAAGGATCATGATTTGTTTGGTTTTTATTGTTTAGCTTTAGTACATATTCAAGGTTGTATTTGTCATTGAAAACAGTTTGAAAGCAGTACTTGCAATTGGAAAAATTTTGTTGAGCCATAATTTTCTAGGTAGTTCTCTGAATTCTTTTTTATATATACAAGGTGAAGGCTTTCTTGTTTAGAAAATGGGGGAGCTAGTAACAGGAAAAAAATCCTTGTTTTATAATAACTCTATACTTCAAGCCTTGCTGTGCTTGAATATTATGACTGCTTTTTGCTTGTACCTATGTATGTACTTGCGGTGATGGAATATAATTTTAAGTTATGGAATTCAGGGTTCTCTTACACTCAGATAGGATCACTGCAAAGTATTCTCTTTCTTTCATCTCCAAATATCCATTCTATTTGAACCTTCTTTACAAGCATGAAGAAAGAATTGATTAAGAATTGAGAGTTCTAATTTTATTATAAATAATTTTATTAATGAATCTTCTACTGCTATTTTTAATGTTTATTGGTTTGCTGTGATTGCAGCAAAATATAGTTTGGGTGCATGTAGTGTCATGCCCTGTAACCCCCAGGTGCTGCCCTTTCCATCATTCCATTCCCCCTGTTGTCATCACCCCCACCCCATCCCTTGCCTGCTTTTCAACCATCTCTGATCAGGGCTTTGAAGAGGTTTGTACTGTATTCCATAGATAGTACCATTTGCTGTTACAAAGGACATGGATGTGACCTTCCACGTGCTGAGAATGGGACAATTTCATCCTCTTGGTGCACCTCAACAACACTGACCTTAGAGAAGGTTACTCAGGCTTTGTCCACCAAGCTCTCAGAAGCCTCTAATGATGGAGTTACACAAATGGCTTGTAACTTGTTCCAATGCTTAGTGATTTCATAGAGAATTTTTGCTCCTTCAGTCTGAACTTCCCCTGTCACCCTGTTAGGGTTTTGGACACTGATCCACCTATCACGTATGTGGGTAAATGTCCTGGCTCTAACATCTTGGTGATCTCTCTGAAAGTATTGGAAGATTGCAGTTAGCTCCTGACCATTTCAGGTGGCTGAATTCCAGTTTATGAATATTTTTCTTTTATTGGGGTTGCAAAACTGGGTATAGAATTCCAGACACAGTCAAGCATATTCAAGCATGAATTATCTCGATGAATTCATGCTGGCTATTTCCAACCACCTTTCATCCATTAGTAAAAAACTGAAGAGGAGAAAGAGTAGATAAGCACAATATTACCTTTTTTTTCTTTTTTTTTTTTTTTTAAGTAGAAGGAAGCATAAAAAGAGCCATTTTTAAGCTCAGCTTCCATATCCAGTGGAAATGGGCAGTTTTAAGAAATCAGGTTTGGCAATTTCTATTTATAGAAAGAATAAAACCAACTTAGGAGGGAGATACTGAGAAGTATTTCCATACCAATAATATCAGGAAACAAGTATTCACATATTCACACCCTCTGGGTGATCAAATAGTTATTCTTTTTGCAGCTAGAAGAAGGTGAATCTGACTCAGTGACAGAGCAGCAATATCCCATTCCCCTGCTCATCTGAAAGAGAAATCTGGCTCACTGACACTAAATTTTTTCTGCCGTATCTCAGTTTTCTAGGCTCTAATTTCATATTTATATATACTTTGAGGGATGATGTTTTAATGTTCACAGGAAGACAAAGGTATTACATTCTACAAAGCCTTCTTCAGTTGTAAATATTCCTCTTTTTCAGAAACTTATGTGCAGTGATTCTTTTCTTACAGGGGAATTTCATTTGTCAGAAAGTATAATAATCATTATTTACTTAAATCTTTATCGAATTCTGTACCTCAGTCATGCAGCAAGCACATATCATTATAGACCTACATTTTTTTCATGCTTGTCTTAGTAATGCTTTTTCCCTGAGATTAGAATGAAATATTGAAATGAAAAAGAAAAGTTTTGGTGAACACAAGTGATTTAATATAATTTTAAAACATTTTTAAATATAAGTAGTATAGAAAAACCAAAATTAGCTGCAAGTTGCTTAAAATGGTTAAAAATAAAAACAAGATTAAATATTTATAGTGAATTAAAGTTTCTAAAGGGCTTGAATTGTTTAATATTTTTAAAAAGCCATCTGAAAAATAACCACATATTAAAGGTTTAAAAGGTATTCATTTATTTAAAAATCTTCTTTCAAAAGGAGAAAAATTAAATATCGACTTGCACAAATCTTACTTACAGTTGTTTGTTTTTATCTATAAATTATTTTCTATAGTCTCTAATCCTGAACTGCATGAGGAAGAGGTAAACTGTTCCTGATAAAATAAGATTAATTATGAACAAATGTTATTTTGAGAGAAAAAAACTGAGATGAAGTTGGATATGTGAGATTTTGCGTGATAGCTTGAAGAACTCTTTAAGATAGCTATTCAGAGAAAAATATTAAACAAAAATATTAGAGAAAAATATTATGGGGTAATGACTAGTAGGTCAGCAGGAACAGATACCTGATCTAGTGAAAATGACATGCAGAATTTTGATAAAGTTTAGTGAAAAATGGACTTAGAACATATCATCTGATACTAAAATAAAAATACTAAGGATATTTTCCAGAAATACTTTCCATAAAATTTCATGAGATGAGGAACCAATTTTTTAAACACTGATAGAGCATCTTTGCAAAAAGAGGTTTATCTATTTGAAAAGTATAATAAAATAAACATTCATAGCATCTTCATGCCAAGGTAAAACAGGAGGTAACCTTAATATCCCATCTTTACTAAATACCATGTGTATTTTTTTAAGCTTTAGTTACTCTGTTTCCTTTTCTAAATTAACGTACATAATGTTTAAAAGGAGGAATAGGAAGGGAGGAGGAAATGGAAGAAAACTTCACCACAGTAATTCAAAGTCTTTCTGGGATGAAGTTAGATTAGCTGTTGGCCTCAGTCATGTTTTCTTTGGCCCATACTCCTCCTGAGGTGTTTTATCTCTCTGATATTTATGTGGTATTGTGGTCTGGATTTATCTACCTTCTTTGAGAGAAAGACTCGGAACTTTGTTGTTTTTAACTTCTTTTACATACAATGTAGAGGGGCAGACTTATTTGTGAGAATTCAGCCTTTTCTTAACAGACTAAAGGTTGTTTGTAAATGTTCTGTGTCATTTTTAAGCCTACTTATCCTACTGCCTTGTTTACAGGCTAGCAATTCTTAATTTTCCCTTTTTATAGAGGTAAACTCTTCAATTTTGCAATAAAAAATCTTTCTCATGTTATAGAAGATCATGATTTATTTGATTGAGGTCTTATTTTCCTAAGACATAACCCAAGAAAAAAAGTTATACAAAGCTTCAAAGAATTCAGGAAAAGAAAAACTGAAAAAGAACTTGGTTGGAAATTTCTCTTTTTACACAGAGGGGAAAATTTGTCCCCAGATAGGTTTTAGAAAAGGTGATAAATTCAGAGTATTTTCCCTTTATGTAGATCTATAGCTATATTTTCAGCTTACATTTCAACTTTTTTCCAAATGAGACTAGAAATTGCTGAGATATCAATCAAGCTTCAAATATTTATTGTATAACAGCCAATTCAACTTCAACTATAGCATTGCTACTATTATCCCTAAGGTAACTCAATTATACTTATTTGCATTACATGATGTAATGCATCAGTCTAAGATCATAATGACATAATAAATAAAAGCTGAGAATAAAAGGAGACCTGAAATAATTAATTGAAATAGGCTTTGCAAGAGATGAAGAGAGAATGAAGGAATCAACTAAAATAATATTTTCAAGAGATGGAGAGTCTTACAGCAAAATTTTGGGCTTCAATCCAGAAATATCTTCCATGTACCTCTATCACATTAGAGGCAGTCATAAATTTCTTGCACCCTCAAGATCTATCAATGTGAAAGGAAGGTACTGTAAATGATGCATTATGCAACTGCTCACCACCCAGTGATGGATGCACAGCTCATACCCAAATAACGATTGGCTCCTCCCATCTAACTCTGTCCTGTTTATATACTGAGGATGGTGTTAGGGGGTGTGGAATATCTCTTTGGCTACTTTGGGTCAACTGCTCCAGCTCTGCTTCCTCCCAACTACTTGTACACCTGCTCACTGGCACAGCGTGACACACTAGATTTAGAATTAAAACATCAGTGTTTTATCAACATTATTCTCATACTAAATCAAAAACAGCACTGTACCAGCTACTTAGAAGACAACTAACTCTACCCCAGCTGAAACCAGGACAGTCAGTCATAAAAGGAATTTGAAATTGTGAGTAATCTGTAGGTGGAAAGAGAGAAAAAATAATTAGATTGCAGTAAGATGAATACTACCAGCCAGGTAATCAAGTAGGTGAAGTACTCATTACAGCACCAGAAATCTGGGCCAAAAATAGCTGTAAAGACAGCAAATATTCCTTTATAATTTTTTTTCAAGAAGGCATGTACGTTAGCCTCTTCTACTACTATATTTTGTCTTTTCTCCCTTTTCACTGGAACTGTTTATTAAAGTGTGTTCCTTTCTCCATAGGTGCTACATATACTCTGTGACAAGTAGTAGGAAAAGATAAACAATTGTTTAACGTTTGTGAACCAACAATTCTAAACACAGTCCTTGTTTTTTATTTATTAACATTCAAGCACCAATAAGAAGATCTGATATTTTCCAGTTCCTTCAGGCCGAAATCCCACCAACGCCTCTCAGCATGAATCCAACGAGTTTCCAATGTGACCAATTAATTTTGCAAATGAAAAGCATCTGTGCAGGGTGCACGTCTCAGATTTGAATTCATTTCACACTGCATATATAGCTGTATGCCTGGAAACATTTCTGTTTAGAAAATGCCGGACAGAAGTATGAGAAGGAGGAAGTTAAAGAGAAGAACAGTTTTCTGGGGAAAATAAAAAAAAAAACAAAAACAACTGTAATCATAAACTTAATTTCTGCACTTTATGTCTAACCTTTCTTTTGGACTGTTTTCTAAATAGTTAAGAATCAGTGCAACTACACACAGAGCAACTATTACATTTTCTGTGAGCAAGGAGACAAATCTTTAATTGAACTGAAATAACAGAATGGACCTGGATGAAAATTAACTTTCCAAAATCCCAGATGGTGACTGAGGGGAAGGAGGGGGCAAGAAAAGAAACAAAACAAAACTGAAAAAAACCCCCAAACCCAACCAAGCACACAGAAACCCCAAACCCAAAACCAAACAACATAACCCAAAAACCCACAAAGAAACAAACATATTCAACTGTCAGTAACTAGTAGGCAAAAAAGAAACAGGAAGTGAGGTTTTCCAGCTCACTAGGTCAGTGTAGCCATGAAGAAGTAGCAAGATTTAATCTTTGAAAGGTAGCTGTGTTTTGGGGAAAGGACTGATCTGGATTTTGGACTTACCTTCAAAAGAAGCCTTCTGGTTATTAATGCTATGAGGAATAAAGTGGCTCTGTATAACTAAAAGAAAGTGATGAAGTAAATAGAGACAAGTTTAGACTCTTCTGCACTCCTCCACACTGTTACACCATATACGCCTCACTAAGACCTTGTAAGACTGAACCTAAGGAATTCCTGTAGATTGACATTCAGCCTGTATTTTTCTGTTAGGCATTTACAGGAAACATCTTACCCAATCACTACATTCATTGCAGTGTCGACTAATACTCTACTGTAGTGCCTCTCCCTTTGTACAAGAAAAATAAATGCTTCCTATCAAGGACTCATCTAGCCCAACTCATTTGACCAAATAGAGAAATTCTCTACTTTAGAGTGACGATTTATGAGATAAACTACAAAAATTGGTGATTTTTACACCCACAGAATTTTTTTTCTTTTTTTGAGAAGATGTACAGAAGTTCTGTAGCTTTTCTTATATTTTGCTTTCAATATATTGCCTGTGGCTGCTGCTGTAACTATTGTTCAAGGAAGAGTAGAGTTTTTTTCTTGTCCTTTTTCTTTTTCATTTCAGGCATCTACCATCAAATTCAACTCGTTGCAATATGTCCCATAGGTTGATTAGGCATTGTATAAATGTTTCTATTTATCATTTTTTTAAATTTGCTGCATAGGTATGCATGTTGTTAGTCAAGTAGTGAATATTTAGGTGTTTGTGACCTTTCTTCTTAAATGAATTTCTCAAGCAATCTAATCATGCTACCTGCTCTTCTCTTCATTCAGCTTGTTCCTTTTCCCTTTCCAATTAAGTACCAAGATGTTGAGAAATATATAACGCATTCCAGACACAGTCTTAACAGACCTGATAGACAGTGACTAATACTTTCATGATTGATTACTTAATGTTTTGGCATATGATACCAAAATCTCCATTGACCTTGGATTATTTTTTACCCTGAAATATCACATTTAGAGCTGGAAAAGTCAATACTGCCAGAAATTTTTCAAAAATTAAATGTTCTCTTTTTTTTTTAAGAAATGAGGCAAATAGTTTTTAAAAAAAGGAACCAATAATCCCCTATATTAAATTCAGTTAGAATATTTAATTTTGACATTTTCCAAACGTTGCAATTTTATCCTTCTAAATGATGTCACCTATCATTAACTAACATTTTTGCATAAAAAGATAATAATTGAATAATATTGAAGGTCAAAATAGGATATTTTAAAGAATTCTGAATGATTTAGAATGCAATGAAATGGAGAAAATAACTTTTTCCATGGATACTAATAGCATAAACAATTTGACACATTTAAAAATATAAACTTAGTAAAAATGTTCTGACTATTTTTAATCATAGTGACTATTTGTTTTCAATTATTGCTATTTTAACATTATCATCCATGTGGTATCTTCCTACATAATATTTATTTTAATTTTTTTTCAAATTAAACTATTTTTCAAGATTTTTTCTTCAAACACTTCTGTACTTTCTGGTTGCATTTGTATTCTTTCTCACGATTGCTCACTGCACTTTCAGTTGTAAGTTTCATTAATATGCTCTTTACTCTCACTTTCAGGTTGCTAATGAAGATGTCTAATAGGACAAGAGATGATTCTGACCCCTGGGGCAGTATATGACACTTCATTTCATCTTGAAGTTGTTCCTGATTATTCTCTGCATTGCCTTAGTCAATCTTCATCCATGAGACTTAATGCCTATTTAGATCTGAACTAAATGTCTAAAATTTCTTTGGACGTTATATCAAATATTAAAATTTAAAAAAAAAAAAGAAAGAAAAAAGAAAATATCTCTCCAGTCCAAATCCCATATGTCTAGTTTGCTCTAATTCTTTCTATGGTTCTGTAAAAGATAAAATGGGTTTATCATAGAATAGAGCGAACTTCTCCCATATATACTGCTTGCTGTTCATGATTGCACTAGTCTTAATGCACTGCATATGTAAGCAATGCAATTCCATGAATTTTGCATGACCCAAAGAGAAAGACACTTTCTTGAAAATTTGTTGCCTAAATTTGATGTGATCAGAAGAAAGCAAGAGTGCTGCAGTGACAGATCTCCTTCCTCAGCAGTTGCTCAGCTACCCTAAATATCTTTGCCAGACATTGTGTGCAGCCCCTCTTCTGGAATAGATACAGACCCAGAACATCTGGTCTGAATGTTCTGCATGTGTTTTTGCTAGACCTTGACTAGAACTAAAGAAAGGTGCAGAGCTAGACAGATAGCAGGGGAGCCCAGCTCCTCTGAAAGGCACAGCTTGGCAGCTGCTCTTAGCACTTTTCTACCTACAGATTAGGATAAGCCTCCTGAATAAAAGGAGTTGATAGCTTTTTTACAGTATTTTATTTTTAAGTTGAAGAATCTAATCAGGAGGTTGTAAAGATCTTGTGTTATAAAAGAATTAATGGACATGTTTAGGAGTTAGGAAATCTGAATTAACTGGTGTCTTTGTCTAGACTTCTAAAGGCAACTTTCTCACAGAATATGCAGCAATGCATACTTTAGCAGAAGGATGACTTAGTCAAGTCCAGAGCATTCTTGTATCATTTGAGGACACTGACCAGTAGCTGTATTCTTTTGTTCTCCTTCCTTCATAGTGGATAGGGTTTTACACTAGTCTAAGGATTCATAAGAAATCTTTATAAGAAGTAGCAGTTTGCTATCTGTCAGGTAAAAGTTTAATTGACTCAGTCTTGATGAATGTTTGGAATTACCTTCAAAAAGGGACTGATGATTATGAATCTCAAGAAGATGAAGGTATACAAAGAAAATGAGCTTGAATTGCACATATTTAACCTTAAGGCTTTATGTGTTGTTTTGTTTTATTTGCAGAACTGGTGAAACATCTGACTTTAGACACTTCTTCACAACCAATTTGTCAGATCCTCATCTGTTGCAAGTCAGCCATGGATAATCTGGTTCCACTTTGAATCTGTAAGCAAACTTATTTAGACCAACAAAATATCTCAAGGGCCCATACCTTATTTTTTTTTTTTTGATTGATGGTTCTGAACCTTTGATAGTGATTCAGAAGCTTGTGAGTCAGAAAGCAAGACTGACTCATTAAAAACAGTTCAGTGCTCTTTTCAGCAAGAAGGGAACAAAGTATTTTCTGCTTAGAAATCTGATTCAAAATTTCCTTTCATTTTTTTCCAGCTTCTACTGGCTTGGTTTGTAGGAGGTGTTTTTGTCTTTGTTTAGGTTTTGTGGCTTTGTTTTGTTTTTTGTGGTTATATTTTGTTTTAGATTTAATGTATTTAGTTTACAGCAATGTTTTGGTAGCAGAGGCTGGGCTTGTGAAGAAACGCCAAGAGCTGCCCCAGTGCTGGACACAGACAGTTCCAACCCTCTCCTAGGACCTGTCACTGATCTTAATCCATTTGATGATCATAGTGGTGCTGGTGGCACCTCATTTGTAAGAAGGGGAAAAATTGCTGAAATCGTGAGACAAAGTGATAACATGTGAGAATATGTGAGAACAAAAAATATGCTGACTCCAAGGTCAGTGAAAGAGAGGAAGAAGCTGTTCCAAGTGCCAGAACAAAGATTTCCCTGCAGCAGTAATTAATACCTACTTGCATATTAGAACAACAAAAATTTCTACAGATTAATATTTTCCAACTTATGATTTTTGCATGCTACCTCTATCAGTTTTATGAGCTTTTTGAAGAAAATTTTGCACAAGAAGTGGGAAAATGTGCTGATTTCCTTGGTATAGTCAGCCTTCTAAAACATGGAAAATGCTTCATAATAAGACATTTGAAAGAATATTGAAGAAAAAGGATCTTTTCTAGAAAAATAATTATGTGCTTGAGATTTACAGATTGTAGGATAAAGAAATAAATCAAGAAAAAAACTGCCAAATTCTGAACAAATATCCAGGGTCATTTCTTCATGCAGAGAATTCTAACTATGTTAGTGTTACATAATGGTTTTCAACTCAATTGGGTTGGAAAAAATAGAGAGGAAAGGCAGTGAATAATCATTAGAGTGCTCCCTGTGGAGGAATAGAATTTGAAGAGGGAAAGGACCAATTCTTCTGCACCTTCTTGGTATGAAGCTTTAAAGTAATGTCTAATTTACTACCTTTGTCTGCATTCTTGCCCAATAGCTCTTTGGTCAAAGTCCCTACCTTCAGTGAGAAAACTTATAATAAAATTTAGCAATATGAAGAACTTCATATAAATGAAAACCAGAAACGTTTAAGGTCATGGCAAGTATTTAATATATTAAAAATAAAGTTCAGCAAGAAGGACTGTGCACATTGACTATAGTATAGCAGTGACAAACTGCACACTATAGAAACTGGAACACTGAGGGAGCTTAGTGTACTGCTGTAATGGAGACATGAAACAAAGGACTGAGGCACAAAGGTGCTTACAGTGGTGCTCTGTTGAAATCAAAGCATATGTGAAACAAAGGTGGAGCAACACAGTGTTGTGATTGTGCTCCATCAAGAACCATACAGCCAATAGTAACTAGATCAAAAGAATGATAAGATGATAACAGAAACTTTGCTCCATTAACTTGAAAATACATATTACTTTTTATGCCTCTATGTGTGCTAATGACTAAAGTCACCTCAACTCCATCTAGACATGAAATAACACCAACTGCAACTTCATCATTTTCCCTTCCTCAAAGAAAATAACATAAATGTAGCTTAAGTGGGCCAAAGAAGACTGCATTGTAACTTCTGGGATTGGTCAGTGGGTAAACTTGTCTTTTCTTCCATATGGATGCCTACTAGGTAAGAACCATACTTTATGTGTGCTAAATGATGACCTCAAGCTAGCTTTAATTGGTGATTAGAGTTTGTCTGTATAGCACTTCAGATTCATCTCTGAAGTCAGTTACTATTAATGACAATCTCTGAACTTTGTCACTAATCTTTTCTATTATCTGTGTGCTTGTTAAGAAAGCGTGGTGTTCCATAAACTGCTAGTGTGAGTCCTTCAATGACACCAGTGGCAGCCAACAGTGGGAAATATCCCAAGAATGTGCATGTTGTCACTGCGTGACCCTGAAAAGTTTAGTCAGTGATACAGTGATACAGTGGACTGTTCAGTGTGATGCCTAAAGATTTTTTCTTCAGATGTATTTTTCATATATTCATAGCTCTTTATAGTAATTATGCAGCTCGTTGTATTTTTCCTACCCTATGTGTTAGATTTTAGAGTAATAAGCTAACCTTCTAAAATATTACTGAAATACTGTTTAGTATTATTTCCCAAGTAGCGGAAAGAAGATACAATGAGAAGTGGGGCAAAGAAACCCTTGGACAGCTCCAAGGGACTGAGCCAGGGGTGGGTTACTGGGGCAACTGATCTCCTATTGATGTACCTGTTAGATATCCTACTTAATTAACCTTATAAAATTGCAGAAATCTGATGACCATGTGCCTATCACCACGGGTACACCAGGAAGCTTCCAAATAAAGATCTGCTTTTTACTTCAGTATTTTAACACTGTTGCAATGGTTTTTGCTGCTTTGATTTTAGGCAACAAATCAAGCCCTATAAAAGGGCATGACAGCCAAATTGTAGACAAATGAAGACAAGGACTTTAGTGGATGTTTTAAATTATAATACCAGAGATTCATGCATAGACAAACAATATGATGAAATCAAATGAGCCACAATCAATATAAAATCTGGTGTGAATGTACTAATAAACAGGCAAAAGTACTTAATATCATCTCCCCACATGAGAGCTATATCATTATTACCACAATGAGAGGGTCATGTTGTTTTAATTGTAATGTAACAGATTAAATGGTAATTTTTTTTGTTGAGTCAGCAGCATTGAAAATCTAAGTTACAAACTAGCAGTGTGCAAACTACATCGAATTCTCAGTTAAGATTCAGAACCAGCAAGTCCTGGATAAGCTAAGTGCTCAGATTCAGTATACATATAGTATCAAAACTGCAACACCAAAATCTATGTTATACTCGGAAGTGTCTATCATGAACTTTTATAGAGCCTTTCTTTTCATGTTTACAAGAAATGAGTCATTAAGTTGCTACCTTAAACTTCTGAATTGTTCAAAGGAAAGGACTGGGCTTTAAGGTACTACCATATTTTCTGCCTGTTCATTTCACCATCCTGTCTTCAAGACAGGAGTAGTAGTGTGATGACATCTATCTTGCCTTTTATTCCTGGTTCTTGTCATGGGTTCCTATTTAAGTCACCTAGTGTATAAACCATCCAGCCATGACTACTGGGTGTACCCGAATTAATATTGGAACATGTAAAGTACATACTCTGAATTAGTAATATTGATATATTTAAAATTATTTAAGGGATTTAGCTAAATAGCTGTAATGTAAATTGCTGTTAAATATTCTCACTACATTGAGAAATGTCTGGTTTTGCTGTTATCTTAATCTCTGATCAACAGATGCCATTGTACGTACTATAAATTTCCTTTTCCAAAAGCATTTCAAGATAGTCATCTGAAAAGAATATGGTTCTCTAAGGACTTAAAAAGCACAATTGCCTGTCTCAAACACTGTAAAGGACACAAAAGGACTTTGCCACGAGAGAAGCACAGAATGGAGAGACAGAATAGCACTAACTCCAGGACTGGCAGAGAAAGGATCCAGTTAGTATGTACTGGGTAATGCATCCAGACAAAAATTCCCACCATGGCAAACTGTATAGAAGCAACTGCTTATTCAGCTATCACCAGTCAAACAAGGATCACCCCAAGTTCTGTGACAGATGACACCTGTGATCACCAGCAGCCACTGAAGGACCCTTGAAGATCCCTCCATGGATACCGGGAGCTGTGGTTAAGCCATCACAGCAGGAACTTGAAATAAGGCAAAGGCGGTACTATCATCTTATCTCAGACCTTGTGTGAGGTTAATGAAGCTGAGGGAGAAGAATTTATCACTGATAATGGACAAATAGAATGCAGAATTTAAGGGCCAGAAAGCTAACTCAGCAACTGTGCTGAAATCAGCTCTGACTAGGTAAAAGGTAATTCTGGAGAGGGGAGATCATGACCACCAACTCATGTCCCACCAACCCAAGAAGATAAAGACTAAGCATATGAACTAATTTGCCTTAGAAGCGAGGGAATCATTTAAGCAATAGAATAAGAGAACTACGTTGCCAATGAGCATTGCTTACTCAGTTTGTTCAAAAGTATGAACAGTGAAAATTTTCAGTGTCCTCAGAACCTCAAACAACAAGAAGCCCAGAGTGAAGAAAGACCAAAGGGATGCTGCTAGATCCATGACTGGTGACTATCTTCTGCTTGATATGTAGATCTCGATATGTAGATCTCTCATTCCCCTGCCCCTTCCCACTTCTTTCAATCTCTCTACCTCACATTTTATTGTTAAATAAAATCACTTTTATTGACTTCAGCACGTGGTCTCTTTTTCACATTAATTCAGGCAGAGCCATCTTTCAATAATCATATCTTAATAGATTCAAATATTTTTTGATGCAACAGGAAGAGATGACTTACACATGCTCAACTGCATCTGGGAATTTGATTTGCTAATGCAGATAGAGCAAGTATTCCTTTCATGCCTCTCAATGCTTTGGGGTAAGTTTGTAAGACTTTGCCATGCAACATGTCATATTCATGTGAAAGCACTTCAAATGATTCTTTAAAATTTCCACTCTCCTCATGCTCGCTACTGTTTTTCTGATCATTCAAAGCTGTACAGCACTATAGTCCAAAAATTATGTGCTCTGACTTGTAATAGAACAATTGCAGACTAGAATTACTCCTTTACTGTTTTGCCCTTCAGTAATTGATTAGACACATCAGAACACTATTTCCAGTATCCACCAATGTATTTATAAGTTAGGTGTTATTGATCTGACAATTTTTATGTTTTGTCTTTGAACAATCAAATATTTTACCACATGTTAAGAGAATTTAAATTATCATTAAAAAAAAAATCATAGATTCTTTTCATCACATAAACCTAGGATAAGGTTTGGTTTATTGGCCTTTATCATACAAAAACATAGTAGACAAAATTTTATGTTTGAGAATTGATATTAGTATTTAAATATTTTATTAATATCCAGTTGTGTTTCAACCAACATAGGAGTTATAAATACAAGTAAGTTTTTTGTCAGTTAATCTTCCAGCTCAAGCATAAATGGACAATAAATCCACTTAGTCTCCTAAATTAATTTTATTATTCATGTTAAACTATCAAAGCAAAACAAGCTTGACATTCTCTAAAGTCTGTGTGTTCTTCAGCTCTAGCAGAAAAAGTATTCTGTTTCATGTTGGAGACATCCTTTGAATTTCTCATGATCTTTCAACAGCCTTTTATCAGCACCTACATATCAACTTCTGCTACAGCAAGGTGAGTTGCTTCTCTGTGTTCTTTGTGTTCTTAAGGTTACATGTTCTTGGTCTTCTACTTAACTGGGGTCAATAAAATACTGAAGCATAAGGAAATAAATTCAAAGAAAATATTTCTGTAGAGGCAGTTTTAGTTATATTTGCCACCAGCTTAGAGGATAAATCTAAACACTTCAATGAGCATGGTAATTTTTTTAAAATTTCTTTAGCGTGAATTTTTTTACACTTTCATATGATATTTTAGAGCCTTTTGCCATTTTTTTTGTTTTTCCTTTTTTGCCTTTTTTAAAGGTGAACGCACCTATATTATTTATAATATCGTTAATCTATTTTCTAATGTAACTGATCTTGGAATCTCTGCTTCCTTTGAAGAATGAAATATTTATTACAATAAAGCATTTGAAAGAGCAGTTGGACTGAATTTGTGTCATTTATCTGTATCTATACAAGCCACTGAATTTCTGAAGGTTCTATGTTTTTTTAAGTTTTCATTGTCCAGTTTTTATGTTAGAATAAAAAATTGGAACCCAGTAACAGAGACATATGTGTCTTGTGAAAGTTTTAAGGATAAACAATCAGAACAAAGGAAAGCATTTCAATTTACTATATCCTTATTCATTGTTCACACTATTTGCTTCATAGTAAGACCACATATTCTCTCAGTTCTCTGCATTAGTGATGATATGCTTAGCATGTTTAAACATCAAGGGACTTCTATCACTCAGCCTTCAGCAGATGTGTTCCAATTTTTGTCATATGAAAGATGTTTCCTCACAACAGTAAAATAAAAAAAAAGAAAGAATGGAATGCATTGGTCTGGAATAAATCACATCTATCCTTCATGGTTGCCCTAAAACAGCTGTTCAATATAAGAAAGGTAATTCTTGATTGTTCCATTAACTCTGTCAATTGGCAAGTCATGGTAGACAGGCACAAAACAAACCATGAGGTAAATGTAACAGTGAATTTCAAAGAGTGATTAGATTTTGTAACTAGGTTCTATAAAATTTAAGTCTACACTCTCAGCTGAAAATATCTGATACTTGAAAAAACAGGCTTAGGGAACTAAAATTTGCAACCTGCTTAGTCAAATATAAAACACACAAAATTAGATTTAATTCCTAGAAACAGGCCAACTAAAAATCTGTGATCTTACAGAGCTCTAGATTTTGTTGAAATAAAATCTAAGTTGAATTTAAAGAATTGGTTTTAGATTACTTTGACTCATTTTTTTGCAGCTTCTATACAGATCTAGCTTACATGTGAGGAAACCATGCAATCAAGGAGGTGTTATGAGAAAGCATGTATTAGCCCAGACATAATCTTTACTTTTCAATCTTAGCAGCAAAATACACTAAATCCTTCTAGGGAACTACATCACTTATTCCACCCACATAAGTTTTGCTCCCAGTTATTATTGTGAATTACTTTCCTACTTATGAGTATCGAATATTGACAACTGTTGTATAAAATGAGAATCCAAGATATATAACCATAATACAAGGTCTTAGACTAAGAGTGTTATTAAGAATGAGCATTAAGATGAGGAGCTATGTTGTGATTAGTCTACGCTGACTCTGTAACTAGCAGAGACTACAAGAGAGGAAAATAGGCACTTGTAGCATTTGACATATCTATTTAAAGATGAGCTAAACTTTAAAAGTATCTCCACTGAGTTCGAAGGGAGTCAAAGATATCTAAATCAGCTGTTTTCTCCAATGTAGATATCTGTACTTCATGAGTTGATCCCTAGCCCTAAGACCTCACTTTTGCAAAAAAGCACCCCTGACATTACATCTGAAATAAATGAGATTTATGTTTTGAATAAATTAAATTTACAAAATTTTACATTCTTCTATGGAAGCAGATCTCAGAAATCTCGAAAGGTTCATAAGCTTCAGTCATTCATATCTCTTTGCCTCAGCTCCCCACCTTTTAAAACAGGAATAATACCCTCTCACTTCACAACAGTTCTGTTAAAGCAAATTAATTACTATTTGTGAAGCATTAGATGCTATAATGATCATTGCCATCAAATAAAACATGAGGAGATTAATAATTCTGTCTCCCTAGCAGCACTTGGATAGTGGCCTACGGCTGCACAGTTAATAATAACAAGAAAACAAAATATTGAATAGCTACCTATTTATTGAATACTATTAATCATGTGTCCTGAATGATGCAAGGGTCTCACAGACAGAACAGTACATGAGCATCTAATTAAAAACTGTATTATAATGCTTAGGCACAAGAACACAGGATTCTGCAGATGACTTCATTCTAACCTGTTCTAACTCTGGAATGCTTTGCTTTCAAATATAATATACAAGTATTATTAAAGTTGAAAATGGAAGGCACTTTCATAATTTATCAAAGTTTTTGATGTTGTTTCCAAAGACCAGCAAATGCAGTTATATCCATCTATCCAGAAGTATATTTGAAGTACAGTAAAAGCTAATGTTAAGTACTATATATTGTTCAATTACCTTGTAATTTTAAAAGTAAATAAGCTTCGGAACATTTTGCATGGATTAACTTGCAAATTTAGGGACACAGTCCACACAGAAAAAAAAACCCTGAAAAATATTTAATTTGATAAATAACATAAACAGTAGCTGAAACATTGGTTCTATATGTCTAATTTAAGGAAAAATATAAACAAAAGCCATCCAGAGTTTAATTAACTGCTGGCTAAGTAGATCTTGAGAGACAAAATGTATCTACTAGAAAATAATTCTGGAAAAAAAAAAATTCTTTCACTTTTCACCTATTACCAAATTGTTTTTCTCAAATTGTACAAGGTCCCTGTGCTCTAGTACCTTGTGCACATTTTTCTGGTGTATCTGAGGCATGTCTTTTCTTCAAGCCAACAGTTCTTTTATGATAATATAAATATTGAATAATTGAATAATAATTTCAGCATTCTTGGTACTTACTATTATCAGAAATTATCTAATTGTCAAAATTGCTCCCTTGAATTTTGTCTTTTGTATTTGGTTTGTCTGCATAAATACAGAAAGTGCAATAATAAAACAGAATTTTATTTCCTTTCACATTTCAAGAAGCCACTTTGCCTCCAAGTAGATTGAACCATGATCAAAATACTGTGTTGTATTTTCATAAAGGAAAGCTATTTTCTCACTCAGAAGCAAGTTTCCATATTTTTTCTGTCTTCCATGTAACTGTTGCCAAGTGTTGCTAAAGGGTACCATAGAAATTAAATTACACTAGACATTGTGTTTTATATCTATTTTTCCCTTTAGTTTAAAAAATGTAAATGTGTGTCAGATGTGTGGCACATTGTGGTCTTTTACATTTGATGAATATTTGTATCAGAAAAAAGTTACACTGCAAATGTTTCAAAACATTTCCAACATCAAAGTTCAAATTATTTCATTCAAATGCTTTCTTCAGTGTAGCTATTAAAATTGCCCCTAATGTTTCTCTTACTGTGATTTTAAAGCAAATTGAAATTAAAACTGAATAGCAAAACATGAGTCAGTACCAGTCTGTGAAAGCAATAGGGTTGCTAATGTCTTTGACAATCTTCATCTTCCCCAGAACCTGAGCAACAGAAGTTAAAGCAGAATGAGCAGAAAGCACCAATTTCTTGAAGAGCTTCTTAATGTTGCTGGTCATATAGTGTAATGGCATTCATCACAATATTTCATCTGTAATTGCCATGTTTTGCTTTTTGTCATCTTTATAATATGTACTTTTCTTCCCAAACTATAGTTCAAATTTAATACAGGAAGTATTGCATTAAAGACAAGGTATTTTTTTACTGTTCTTAGCAATTTGAAAGAACTTGTCCGTTTTGAAAGTGGTGGAAAAAAATTTTAAAAAATTAAAAAGTCCAATAATCATGTTAACAAAATTTGAATAGTACTTTTAAGAGTGATTTGTTATTAATAAATTATAGGCAAAGAATAAACCACCACATGTAATAATGAATAGTACCCAGTGTAGGTTCAAAATGCCTATAAGAAAATTTAGGTGTTTCATGTCATTTCATACTTAACACAGAAAACTAAAAAAAACTAAGGCAGCAAAAGTCACACTTGATTTGCAGCTGAAGGCACTGTCCAGTGCATTTAAGCTGTGGTTCTTGTTTCAGTTCCTATGAAGCTTGCATTTCACAATGGCTCAGCTGAGACAGCAAAAAGATGTGATGATTTTCTTTAAAAGATGTTCATTCATCATGCCTAAATTTTAAGAATTACTGAACCTCAAGTGTCCACCTTTCCTTGGGAATTCATTTGTCATATATCTCTTCTACAGAAGTAGATTCTGCAACTTTTTTCTTTAATGACTAATTAGAAGCTAAAGATCCTGTGCAGGGCCAGGAATTGAACTCAAATGATCCTTGTGGGTGCCTTCCAACTCAGCAAATTCTATGATTCTGTGAAATTCCAGAAGTCTGATTTGTGGGAGCACTTTCCTTTCTATTTTGCCAAAAGTGAGGCCCATGCTTAGACACCTTTGTCTTTTCAGTTGAGAACAAAAATTACAAATTATGTAATTGCAGAGAAAAGCATAACTCAGTGCTGAGCATCAAAATGTTCATGTATATTTTTGGATATTTACCATCACACTTTGCATCAAAGGACTGTTACAAGTAGAAAATAATGTACTTCCTAAAGTAGTGAACATACAGCTTTATTCCAGGAACAGCTTTTTCTAAGAAGCTAATTCCTATATCCATTTTTCCATTATTGCACAAAAGTTACCTTCACTTCCTATGGGAAATCAGCTGAAGCTTTTCCAATTACTTTAGTGACAGTGAACAAGACTGTATGTATCAGATAGCATTAAATAAAAAAGTTATCTTTTCATTTCTCATGGCTGTAAGCACATTTTTTTTTTAATTTTAGTGGCAATATGTTCATCCTTTGGTTTTAAGTTTTCTCTTAACTTTTAAGGTTTTGTTTTCAAAACAGAACATTTTTTTTTGCATTCTCAGAACTATCTCTGGGATGTGAAAAGCCACAATAAGTACTAAGTACAGGCCAGATGAGACTGGTATTTTTAAGGTGGATTTGGAGTAATTCCTCTTTGTCTTTTTTTTTTTTTCCCCACAGGATTAATATGGAGCCTCTCAGAGCTGTCACATGACCTGGATGAAAACCGTATAAAAGGTGCGAAATTGTATCACTGGTACAACTGTGGGAAATATATCAATTACAGAAGAGGCAAAACTGGCAGTGGAATGAGCGCTGTGTCACTTCACATTGTTGGCAGAGAGATGACTTTTAGCACTCTAGGTAAGTTGTGTCATTGCACATGTCATCAAGAGTCATAACAATGTCATATATTTAACTGACAAACCTCCAACTCCTTACGGAGCATTTAAGGAGGGTGAATGCAACTATATCAGCTGGGAAAGCAGCTGTCATCATACAAACTGACTTTACTACCTGGAAAAGACATATGAAATGTATCAAAACGACAGTTTCTCACAGATACCTTCTGGTTCTCTGAGACAGGTATAAAATGTGACCATATCATGCTACAGCCTTCCTTCGTTTTATGTCTCCACACCTCAGAGCAGGGGTCAATTGCCTTTCCCAGATGGTACACCAACCTGTATTTTTCTTCCCTCAATTAGAATTTAAATGCATCAGGAACAATTCAACATGACCTTGCAAAGCCTGACTCTGAGTCAATTATACTCTAGTATTTTTTCTATGTGTGATGCAAGATCTTCTGAATAACAATAATGATGTAGGTATTTAGGCAGATATTGTGTTTCAGAGGTGTCTATCGCATGTGTCATCTGTGTCCCAGCTGCCTGTTGCTTACTCAACTTCAGTGAATGACTGAACTGGCTTTGAGATTGTGCTATCTAGGTATTTTAAATGTAGAAGAAGAAAATAAGATTTTCAAAGCAAGAGCATTAAGATATATAGAGAGAGCCAGATAACTTCTTATAAAGAGTCCTAAGACAGAGTCTCTAGACAAAAAGATTTTTTTCTGCATACCACAGTACTATAAAAAACAGTTTTCTAAAAAACAATCAAAATTATATATATGTATATATATTTCTACATATAGATATATTTCTATGTATATCTCTGTATTTAATTTTCTAACAGTGAATCCAAAGGATAGAATCCAAAATAAAATATGCTTTACCCCATATATGCCTATATTTCAGTTATCTGGAAATACAATATTGTGCTACGAAATGAGTAATATTATTCTATAAAGCACTATATTAAGCATGTATTCTAGTTATGCATTAATTCTTATTACTGAAAGTTTCGAAGAATAATATTTCTAACCCATATGTAAGCAAAATGAAATTTAAGCCCACAGAGATGAACCTATAAACTATTCTGCATACTAACGTGCTTTATTTACTGGTGGTATGTGCATTGGACAGCAGGAGAGACTAAAAAAAGTGCTGCAAGACCTTGTAAAAACTAAGATTCATTGTGACCTTCAGATTACGTAGGAGGCTTGGTTTTAAATTATTCACTAGCAAAGCATCATGATACAATGATACAATAACTGCCCACTACCTGAGCCACCCATAAAAAGACTGTATAGAAACTTGACTGTTACGTAAACACAGAAAATTACATTTGTATAATAAACCAGTGGCAAAGCATGTTGCTTAATATTGTCATTGTTTCTAAAAGAACATATATTAGTTTGTAAAGAATTAGATTTTCTCCTAGTGATAAAAATGAAGGCAAAACCTGTCTGACTGAATTTTTGAAGATAAATTCAGATATCCAAAATGAGGAAGCAAGCTACTATAGATTCAAGAAAGTTTACAGTTCTTCAACTGAAAAAAAAAAGAAGAAAAAAAAAAAAGAGCATTGCAAGCATTTTATAATATGAGCTGAAACAGGTAGATTATACATAGGTCTGAGGACTGTTTTCAATTTTAGGACATAATTTTAGATTCAGTCTAAGATTAGACTGCAAACAAATGACAGCAGGAGCCCATATTGTAGTTTTTATAGTGGCAGCTTTTAAGGCCCTAGAAGGCACTGGCCAAAGTCCCTTAATGGGGCTTACAGTTTTTTTTCTTATGTACCTTGAGTTAGATGCAAGAGAGAAACACTGACAAGGTATTGTCAAAAGGCCAAAACAACAAAAACTTTACTGGCAAACTTCAGAAGTTTTGGCAAAAATTTATGACAACATTCAATCAATATAAAGCATTTCACAAAGCATTACCTCAGCAAACTCTAAGCCCATTCAATTTACCAAATTCCAACCCCTATAATTTGTTACTTAAACTTCAAGAGGAAGGAATTTTAAGAAAAAAAAAGAGATAAGAGAGATAGAAAAGAGCAAATACAGTGGCCACTCCTAGCTCCAATTGTGTTTTAGCTGACATAAAATCCAAGGGAAGGTAGGATAAAGACATACTCACGTGATGCTTTGGCTTACATACACTTTGGCTTTCCTGGGCTGTCGGGGTTGAGGGCGGTCCCCACCAACACTTTTTAGGGTTCTTCAGATACCAGGGCTATCATGGTGATATAAAAGAAGAGTGGTGCGACGACCGTGACTTGCAACATAAAATACTTTAGTAACAGTGAAAGCAAATGTGGGACAAGGCCCAAAAATCCGAACAACAACCAGAGTAGGAGTCAGTGGCCGAAGACCAAGATGGAGGGAGGACCAGGGTATAAATGTGG
>JANRMJ010000066.1:83446307-83482429 GCA_025584955.1 Alethe diademata
GGGAAAAATTCCTTAAACTCACACAGTAAAGGAACAAAAACCCAACCCTCGACACCCAGTTTTGTACAGGTGACTAATAAAATACTGACTCTAGCCATGAAAATCAATCTGAAGGAAAAAATGCTGCAAATACAGCCCATTTATAATTTGCTATTAAACTTTGTGAGTTGTAAAAGAGCTACTAGATAATTTATTGTAGAGTGACGGAAACTAGAAGAGGCAATAAGCAGAAATAATTAATCATTTTTCAGTTTATGATAAAGGAGTTGCAATTCAACTGCTCTTCTGCTCTGAGTTGATACTGACTTACTGACAATGTATTATTAGCACAGAATGCGTGTATATGGAGATCAGTCATCTGAAAAATAATGTATCTATTGTGATCATTGGGAGTGTCATTAATTATAGTAAACAGAGGATACATTATGCTTAGTAGTGGTCTATTCAAGACAGTAAATGTTTTGGTACTCAGCTGTATCTCACCCTTTGAAGTCAGGTAAGTTTAGAAGAAAAGAGGTTAATCATTCCATTTTATCTCTCCCATCACTAAAGTAGTATAAAGTGACAAAAATCTGTATCATACTTCCTAGGTAAATTGCAATAAATATTACAACCTTTAAATTTTTTTTTAATAGAATGTGTACCTATATTCAAGCATATGTAAACAAATCTCAAAAATATATACATGCATATAAGCATTGACAGTAGTACATAGCAATACCTATTTTTGGGTTGACACTTTGTTTCTGAGTCAGCTATTTCTTAAAATAATTAAACACTGTGATTGAGCAGCTAACAAAAAGCAGCCCTCTTCAAATAGCTTAATAACCATGAGTCCGGTAACACAAAGGATGGCTGACCACATGCTTTTCCCTCCTGTGACCTTGTACATTCCACAAATAACATTACGTAGTTGCTCATTCAAACAGTCTATCCAAACTAAAACATAATCAAAGCTAGGTAAAGCTATGATTGCCTGTCTTGGGAATTTATAGAAATGTGTTCTCTGCCAGTATTAAACAGTGTAGTGCTCAGTCCCTCAAACCCAAATCCACAGAGCTTGTGAAATTAATCAGCCTGAAAGCCAAATGAATCCCTTGTTTTGATTCTTTCCATGTTGAAGATCCTTGATTTGATTCATGTCAGATTTTCATTTAATGGTTTGAAGGAATAGAAGAGGGAGATGTGCCAGACAATGGCTATCATTCACTGCTTTGACAAATTTAATTCCTGGAATGAATGAAGATCTTTGACATTGAACCTTGAAGAACCTGGCTGTATTTTGACTTTGTATTGCCCTCCTGATGTTTAACAATGAAATCTTTCTGTCTTTCTTAGAAGGCTCATATTTTAAAATAAAAATACAATGACCAATATGACACTGTACCCCTTGTTTATTATTTCTTTTCTTCTTTTGGTATCTTAGCTCCATAAGGGCTGCTCTGGAAGTGTTTTATTTTGCATGTGTTAATCAAGCACTGGAATGCAGCACAAGTATCATAAACAAAAAATTAATTACTGAGTACATTTTATCCCTTTCAGAAGTGTTTTTGTTATGTAAAACACTCAATTACATTTGCATTTTTTACAGAATGCTCAGCTGTTGTGTAGCAAATTCTTTGGTTGTTTAGTGATATAATTTCCTAACAGCTAATAAAGGAACATTCAACAACTGAATCACGCACTCAATTTAGATAGGAGCATCCCAATTATTTGCACTTTTTTGGCAGGTAGGCAGCTGTGTAGGCTGGTTGTTGCCTTCTGGCTTTGGTATTTATTTAAAACCTTTTGTTAGTCCCTCCCTTTCCTGGTAGTTCATTGTCTTTTTCTCTCCACTGATGCATGATGAGCACCAGTGATAAACACTAAGCCTGTTAAAATCCAGGCTTAAAAGAAAAAAAAAAAATCCTCTTGTTAGTTTGCCTTACATGCCTGTTTGTTATCCTTTAGTGATTTCCATTCAAAACTATAGCTTTTCTAAATGTCATATTCAAATTGATGAAACAGGCTACTCTTGCAGCTCGTTTTTCTCTCTTTTCTTGCTAATAAGGGGCCCAACATTCCTGATTCTATGTGTGTGACAAATGTTATTGATTTTCTTATCCAAGCTCATATTTATCATTTGGTATTTAAATAATGAACATCAAAAGTTTTATTATCTTGTCTTTTCACCATTTTCAGCAGCAAGATGCATTCCTTTTCAGTTTGATGATGGAGAAATATGGAAAACTTGGATTTCTGTTCACCATAATTTTCCATTTTTTCACTCATCTCATTTCTTAATATCTGTTTTCTTATTATTCCAGATGCATTATAAACACTAAATGGGTTGGGCAAGACTTGTATTACTTGAAAGAGCTGTCTGCTAAATTTGGTATTTACAAGGAAAAAGATACAGATTTGCCACAGAGCAAAGAAATCTGCAAGAAGTCTTGTTTCCACAAAGAACCTACCTTAATATATTGTAAAAGACACCACAGTACTTAAAATCACTTATCATCCAAACATTCAAGAAATATCTATATCCATTTTGCCTGTAGTTAGACACCTTACTGAGATTCTGAAATTCTTATGTAGCTTTCATTGTGTAGTGGAGAGAAATACACATTTCTAGAAAGCTTTCTACAACTAGATTTTTTTTGGTTTAGTTTTTCAAAAAACCTCTTCACATTTAGGAATTAAGTATTGATTATGGTGGTGCACTACAAGAGATTCAGGAGTTTTATATGTCTTTTATTCTCTTCTTCAAGTTCCTGCTTGGTATTTTAACATGATGTCTAAACCACTAAAGATGATGTCTAAACCACTAAAAATAATGTCATCATTTTGTATTTTTTTATATCTATATGTGTGTATATATATATATATATTTAGATTAATTATCCTGAGATGAGAAACTAACTGACACCTTAAATAAGAATCAATCTCTTGTATGTGACAAAGCAATCATAACATGGTTGTTAAGTAATGCATTCAAAAGAGACTGGGAATGAAACACTTACTTCTGCTTTCTGAATATTCTTAACTATTTTGGTATGAAAGAAACATAAATAAAGATAGTCCAATGCTAAAATAATCCAGTTGTAGTTTAAGATATATGGGATAAATACTTAACTCTTGCTCAGATTCAATTCAGCTGCAATAAATGCCATACAATAGGCAAATACCTGCTATAAACTCAGGTTGAGTGAATTTACTTTGGATTTGTTCTTGTTTAACTGAGAAAATTCAACAATACAATATAACAGGATTTGTCTTCTACACAAAATAAATGCCACAAGTATTTTGAAATTTGATCTTAAATATTTTCATATAATAATACATTTTCAAGGTATCAACTTCATAAATACATATTATTTTAATATTTCATATTGATGAATATATTGGAATTAATCTTCAGATGAGAAAGAAAATAGAGGTCTTAACAGACCTCTGACTTTCGTGGAACTATTTCAGCCTTGCAAAAGGCATATGTTACTGATTTTAGTAACAGTAGTACAGTATTATAGTATCTTAATACAGAGTCTTATCATCAGTATGTACAATTACACAAAATAATCTAGTGTGCTGGGATTAGGCTGGGTAGAGTTAATTTTCTTGCCAATGGCTGGCATGGGGCTGCTTTGGGTTTTTCCTGAACATAGGGTTGATAATACAGAGATGTTTTTGTTATTGCTGGGCAGGGCTTGCACAGAGCCAAGGCCTTTTCTGCTTTTCGTGCAGCCATGCTGATCCATACTGGTGATCAAGTTGGGGGTGCATGGCAGGCTGGGCGGGGGCACAGCCTGGACAGGAGACCCAAACTGACCTAAGGGATATTCCAGTTGATGTGTCATCATGCTCAGGGTGTAAAGTGGGAGTTAGAAGGAGGAAGGGGAAATGTTTGGAGTGATGGTGTTTGTCTTCCCAAGTCACGGTTGCCTATGATGGGGCCCTGCTCTCCTGGGGATGTCTGAACACCTGCCCGTCCATGGGCAGCACTGAACTAATTCCTGGTTTTGCTTTGCTTGTGTACACAGGTTTTGCTTTCCCTAGCAAACTGTCTTTGCCTCAATCCACGAGTTTTCCAGCTTTCACCCTTCCAATTCTCACCCCAATCTTGCTGGTGTGGGACTGAGCGGTTGTGTGGGGTTTGGGCTGGGGTTAAACCATGACATGTGCAATCAGTAACAAGAAAACATAAAAAACTGTGCTGAGTATTGTTACCTAGAGATATTGCTGTATATAGTTTAGTGATGTGGATAATGTTGTCTGAATCCAGATTATGGATATATTTCGGCAACCAGTGTAAAGACCTGTGCAATATGAGTTTTTTAGAAATTAATTTAACCATGTTCTTTATATTATTAAAAATGGGAGTTTTACATTACTCTTGATCAAAAAGGGTGCACTTCTTTTATCGCCAAGGCAAAACCTCTGTATTCAAAATCATGTATTTTGTTGCTTAAATGAATTTAAAATGCTATTTCATGCTGTCTTGTTGAGCTTCCGTTTCCTAATATTTTTATGGGATTTAACTGATAGATATATTCTTAGAGGCTATGGAAGAAGTACATATATGATTTGGTGCAATTTCTCTTAGTAAAAGAAACATAAGAAATTGTTTCAAATAGATCTAGCTCTTCAGAAAAATAATGGAAAAATTACATAAGAACCCAAATTCAAGCAGTCTTTAAAAATTAACTTTCCTTGTATATTTTTTCTGACTTTTCTCAGTGTTGCTTTGTAGCTCCTTTTCAGAATAGAGAAAAAAATAAACAAACAAAACCTAAATCCCCTACAGTATAGTAAATTATAAAGCTTATGGAAGCAGTGATTGAAAAGTGGTGTCTGTATTCTCTCTGTGCTTTGGACAGTTAGCTTTCATTTCATACATCATTTATAAGTAGCTTCAATGACTTCACCAAGTCAGTAAAAACCTTTTAGACAAAGAAAGTCAGATTTATATATTTGTTCTGAATGGTAAAACTCCACTTTATTTTTAATTGAAGAATTTTCATTAAAATCCCCCGTTTTCAGATGAAAATCTTAAATAGGTTAAGGCTTCCTTGCTTCCCTCAGGATTAGTCATTGCCTTAAAATGGGGGTGTATATTTAGTTTTTCAGGAAGCTGGGAAAAATCCACTTTCTCTTTCTGGGAAAAAAAAAATTTTAATGTGGACCCACATAAAAACAAGCTACTCTATGCAATTTTAAGAAGCAGTAGCCTAGACTGCCACCTACATAGCAATATAAGAAATATTTTTCTCTCAAAAATACCTAAAAATTTTCCAAATTAATCTTTGACTTACATGCACTTTAAGGTGCTGTTCCGGTTTTTCAAGTTCTCTCCTGACTTGAACCTTGCATACCATGCTGGATTACCATGTCTCTCCCTGTTCCAGTTTCAGCAACATTAATTACAGGTTTGTCAGTCCTCCATGCCTACTCTCTTGGCTCTAAATATCTCTTAAATATTTTACCTCACAAATCCCTATGTTTTTGTGTTTTAAATCCTACTGTAAGACTGATTTATCACACAGATAAAACCTGATCATCCCATACAGGCTTAAATCTTCATTAGGGATAGTGCCAGATCCAGAGCACTAGCTGGAGTACTGAAACAGCATAGCACTGAATTGTTAGCATGATTCCCAGCACCATTTTTACTCCATCCAACCAGTAATCTCTCATATAGTGCATAGGCTCAGCTCAAAGGTTGGTGTCTGTAGAGAACCAGGAATAAGCATGTTTTGTATCAAACATAGAAGAGATGGTCCCACAAAGTTGGAGCAGGAGTTTTGAGCCAACTTTCTGCTTCACCTGGAGATTTATGCTGAGTCATGCCCCACCTCAGACTCACTTCCTGGGGGAGAGCTCAAAAGGGCTGGCTGCACACACTGAAAAGGCCCAAAAAGTCTTGTTTACATAAGAGGCATGCACCAGGCTAACTTTAATAAATGAAGCAGATCAATCCCCCTCTGACCCTTTTCCCTCTCTTTCTTTGTTTTACTAATCCAGATCTGGACCATCCACATGGCAGGACAAATGTAGGATCTAAGGACTGATGGCCTTTGTCCTCTTTCTCTCTTTTCCACCTTTATTTCTTTCCTGCTTTGCCTTGTCTGGGCATATCATGCCTGTCATATTCTACCCCATACTCCGTATTGAGGTTTGTTGTGGGAGTGGGGAGCCTGAGGAGGTGTATTGTGATTTTTAAGCCAGCACCTTTTGACTCAACACCTTTGAGAAGTTTATTCTGGGAGCTGAGAGTTTATTGAAGAATATTCTAAGAATTTAAGAGCTGTAAAAAAATAAGAGCTTATCAGCCACTACCTTTGAGAAGTAAGATTTGAGGGCATTAGGCAACACTTTTTGAGTCTAAATAGTGGGCTAGTTGCCAAAGTTAAGGCAACTATACAATAAAAGCACAAATATTCCCTGACGTGGGGTCTGGTGTCATTTTCAGCCTGAGGAGAATTTATAATGAATATCACATTTCTTATCAGTGGGTTATGACAGCATCATGCCTGGCATCACTCACAGGTGTGGCAGTAGTACCATAGAAAGCAGAGCTGGAAGAGGCAATAAAGGAGGACCTTCTCCATCTGCTATGTCAAATAAGGTTCAAATAAGCTCAAAACAGAACAATTATGTGCCTTGGCTGCTAAAAGTACTGACAGTATCCTTTTAAGCATAGCATAGATAACTGGTCAAAGGAAGTGATTGCAGCACTAGACTTGATATTGGTGCAGTCTCACCTCTAATGCGAAGAGTTTTGAGCTTCACAGTATAAGAAGAAGAAAAAAATATTAGGATGCATCCAAAGGAGAACAACAGAGATGGTGAAAGTACTAGAGGCATGATTTATGAGAAATATCTAAGAATACTCTTTGATCAGTTTCTGAGGAGCGACCTCATTGCTGTCTACAGCTTTCTTAGCTTCTTTCTTTGTCTTTCTTTCAGTAAGACAGGACAGAGATAGGGGTGTTAATAATGCCAAATTTGTGGGTTTGAGCCCTTTATGGGCCATTCACTTAAGAGCTGAACTCAGTGATCCTTGTGAGTCCCTTCCAACCCAGAATATTCTGCAATTTTGTGTCTATCTTCTCTCTAGTTTCTTATCACGGAACACATAGAAATGGTGCAAAGCTGCCCCTGAGGAAGTTCAGATTGGATATTAGGGAAAAGTTCTTTACTAAGAGGGTGATCAAGCACTGGAACAAGTTCCCTAGGGAAGTGTTATGACCTCTCCATGTTCAACAATTGTTATGACAATGTTCTTATACATATAGTTGAACTTTAATATTTCCTTATGTGCAGTCAGCAATTGGACTTGATGATGTTTAATGAGTCTCCTCCAGCCCAGGACATTCTGTTTTAATTCTACTTAAATTAAACATGTTTTTTTTCCAATGTATACCTAAAAATCTTTAGCCTATTTCCATAGAACTGCCTAAGTGACTCACTTGGGTGCTTAGCTCTCTCCCCATCAGGAAGCCTTATTTATGCTCAGGCTTAATCTTTCCTGCAAAATATGCCTGTTATTTCTTGTCTTGTTCATAGTGTAGAGTATAATTATTTATTTGCTTCCTTGCCACAATCTTTCATAGAATGCTATTATTGTATACTTCTGAAATCTGTTCTACTTACTGTCATATAATACCAGCTCTTTCAAGATTTTGTTTAGGACATGTTTTCTAGAACAAAATTTTCTGTTCTAACTAATCCAACATATGTTTTGAAGTGTGGTGCCCAGATGTGGGCAGGGTAAAAAGGCAGAACTGCATTATAAAGAGTAAAATAAGAGCCAGAGCTTATTCCGTGACCCTGAGGTAAAGAGTCTAAATATCCACACTATTTAATTCCCAAATTTTCATACCAAGGGTGTTATATCCAGATTGCCTATTGGGAACAGTGCCTGGCCCATGCTAGCCATAAAATTGTGGCTGGAAATTTCCTGGATGCAGACAAGTTGAACCATCTCAAAGAGAGCTAGAGGTGGTGGTATTAATTTAATATTAGAGATTATTGAGTTACAGTGATCAGATCTGGGATCTGATCAGTTGACAGAGCAATTTGGGATTTTTGGCTATGGAATTATATATTATTTGGAATTATACAAGACTTTATTGTAACACCAGTTTACCTCCAGTCAGGTACATATCATACCTTTCTACAGCAAAGGTATGTACCATTTATCTTGCAAAGTCATGGATAGGATTCCAACATAAAAACTTCAGATAGGTGTTGGAAAATTTCTATAGGAGTACATTGCAAAACCAGCCTTGGATGTTCCAATAATTAATTTGTAACATAACCTGAATAATGCTAATTTTATTAACCCAAACTTCCTTGTAGAAAATCAATGACCTCAAAGACCAAAATGGCTTTGGAAATGATTATTTGAAGCTGCTCAAAGTGTTGTACAGCATCATACAGAGTGGTTAGTAGCTCAGAAAGACCAAAAAAAACTTATTTGCTATCTTGCAGAAAAGACTTGAAAGTATAGAGTATAGAAGTTTGGAAAGATATAACCACCTTTGTTTTCTAGCTGGACTTCAGAGATTAGAGGGGCTGGGTGTGTTGTGCCTAAAAATGGGATTTGTAACCCTGTGTGCAAGAAACCAATCTTACACAGAGCAGAGGTCTTTGTTTATTTCATATTGTGTGAAGATGGGTGCTAGGTAATAAATCCACTAAGTCAGCACACCAATTCTCAAAAATTTACACTATTTATGCATTTTAATATACAAAAGAATTATGGTTCATTTGCTATAAGTTACATAGTTCTTATCTTAATTCTATCTTAAATCTACTTCCTATTGGTTAAACTATTCTCTTGCTTCTCATGCTAACTAGACCACATACTGGTCTTTCTCTTTGAGTTGGATATTTCTTGAGTTGGTGGGTTGTGCATTGTTATCCCTCCTGCTGGAATTACCTTTTACCAAGTTCAGGCTGATTTCAGCACAGTTGCTGAGCTGGCTTTGTTAATTTCTCTTCTCTGCCAAATGTCTTTGAGGTCTGTCCACTATCAGTAACACATCCTACCCAAGCTCTGCTATAAAACTGTAGGCCTAAACAAATTAAGCAAAACAGTACATAGTTCCCCATCTTTGAGGCTATGAGGCTTGTTTTTCACTTTACTGATAAGGCAGGACCCTGTTTCAGAACACACTTCACTTTGGTTGTAACTTCCTGGACTTATTATTAACTGTCTCTGACTATTGAGATATCAGGTGGAGCTGGCTTGACTTCTGACTGTAGCCATTTTAGCATTGTAAGACTGCACAAATTCAGTAAGAACTTTTACAATCACAGATTCACGGTTTGTTGAAACTACAAATTCAGAATTGTCATTCATTAATGTAGTAATTCAGGCGGGCTAATTTTACTATCAATCAAGCTTAATTTCACCTGGGTATCATTCGATGCAACCAGAGGTGCAAATATTACCGAAGAGTAATTACCCTGTATTCTTCCATGGAGTATTACAAACGACAAAATTATATTTTGAGAGAAGTGGAGGTTAAACTGTATCCAAATAACCTGTTGCTGGCCTCATAAAGAGGGGGAGGGCAAGAAAGAAAGGCAGCCAGTTTATATGCAAATGAGGACTTTTGAGTTAATATCTCTCTTTGAAACCCAAGGGTGAGATCACAAAGACTATGGGTCATGCATCTGACACCTCAGTATTGCTCCCCCTACCACAGGGCTGATTGTGGCAGTAAGGGTCATCCTCTGCCTGATAACCTATTATCCCTATCAGCAGCCTATAACACCCCTTAGCAGTCTTTCACAGTAATCCCTTCATCACATATCTCAGGGCTATAGGCCTCATTCCTAAGAAGGAAAGGAATGTTTTGTCTATATGTTCTTAACAGGTCGCAAAATAAAGAAGAAAACCATGTTCTGTATGCACACAATAGATAAGGAAAAAAATAGATTATATTGCAGATTAAAAAAAGGGTTCAAGTATTAGATAAGCTACCATAAAATGTAGGAGAATAAATAAGAGTAGATTCTCCAGAGACCTTTTGCAGCCTTTACTACTCAAAGTCCTTGAGGACAAGCTAGACAACCACTGGTCAAGGATGATATAGAATATTCTTTGTAATCAGAGAGAGAACAGACACTTGAGGCTCTTCACACCTTGTTTTTTAGAATAACATCTTTTGTGATCCACTGCAACTCTTTAGTCACATTTTGCAGTGAAATTTGATTTAGCCCACTATTTATCA
The DNA here is from genome assembly GCA_025584955.1 of Alethe diademata. Lineage (NCBI taxonomy): Eukaryota > Metazoa > Chordata > Aves > Passeriformes > Muscicapidae > Alethe > Alethe diademata. Next base: position 83,456,531 of record JANRMJ010000066.1, read on the forward strand.
TTTTGAATATATACACTGATTAGTATTCCTACACAGATGAAATATTTTGTACTTCCCTCTGGTACTTTATTTCAAACTATTTATTTAACTTGTCAACAGCACTGTGTATTTGTAATCCTGTATTCCTGGCTTCTTACTAATTTACCTAGCTCACTGATATAAGAAATTTGTTATTTCATCTTTCAGGTCATATTTTTGCATGGTATTAAAGCCAAGCATGTGATTCTCACGTTATCCAACGCATATCAAATTCATACATCCTCTTAGCAAGCACAGAAGTTGAAAATTGCCCAAACTGAGCTAGGTGTCATTGTTTTAAAGCCTGCACCAGATTCTGCTATCCCTGTTCCAGCTTCAGCTCTGAGGTTACCAGAGGTGACACCCCTCTCCACTGCAGTCACTGCTGTCTGAAAAACCATAGCTCTTTGTGCCTGGGGTCCCTTTGGGATGAGAGGGGCCACTGCCAGGCTGCAGCCAGCAGTACAGGAGAAGTAAGTGGAAAGTGACAGGGAAACCTATAAATATAGCACCAGCCAGAGCCCAAGCCTGAGGAGAAAGAAAACGTCAATGTCACACTTCTCTTGCCAGACACCTGCATATGCTGACAAGTAACTGTGACTTCTTGAGAAGGGCTGGAGCATCAACCTTAGGACCCAGAGGGACATTGCAAAGATAATCATAACATCAGAGAAAATGCACAGATAGTAGGAAGACTTAAAAAAAAAACAATCCCCACAATTTAACTGCATTATTTATGAGACTGTGGCCTATAACATGACTTTGAGTGTAAGAACATTTCTTAAAGTAATTTTATCCACTCCATATCTTTCTCAGATAATAAATATTTAAATTAATTCAAGCAAGAATAACATTTCAAAACTGAAGATCTTTTTCTGGATCACTTTCAGTAGTATCGCTAAAAAAATCATGTTATTTTTTTACATGCAGTTCTTCACGTTGTTGTTAGGTATGTGACAAACAAAAAATCCAAAACATTCCTGGTTACTGTAGCAGTGTCCCCTGCCTTATGCATTAGGGAGCCCTGAACTCCAGAAATTTGTGTCCACCGCTGATGCTTTAACAGGTAAAACACCTACTGTAAATTTTTCTTCTGTAAGTGTTTAAAGACAGATGGAGGCAAGATGCTTGAATGCAGTCTGGATTGAATAGAACACTGAGCATGGATCAAAAGGTAAAATAAACATATTTCCCAACTTATGATTGCAATATTTATTCCAGTTTTAGTTCCATGTTGTTTCAGTGTACATATTGTCCATAAAACACATTGCTTGTGTTTGCATCTACATATAGATGTACAAAGACCTCCAACTCCATTTTAAAATGCTGGAAGAGCCTATGTAAGATACAGTGAATAAATGTTTCAGCAAAGACTGTTTCCTTAACCAAATCTTGATAGCCCTGTCTAGATACTGCAGACTCATAGAAGGATGCAAGTTAGAAGTTGGAATTTACCTAGTACAATGCCTTGTATAAAGCAAGATTAAATTTGAAGTAATACCGTTTTGTCCAAGGCCAGTTTAGTTTCATGCAACTCTAGAGACAGAAAATTCACTGCTTCTCTCTGTAAACTGCTTCCATGCTTGCTCACATCCATGCTGAAAATGTTTTCCTTCAACTCTAATTAGATTTTTTTCTTACTTAAACTTCTCTCCACTGTCTCTCTTCCTCACACTGCTCACCTCAAAAAAAGCCTGAGCCTGTTTTCTCTACACTCAGCCATCATCTGGTCAGCCCTCACCTTGAATATTACATCCAGCTCTGGGAATCCTAACACAAGGAGGGCACAGACCTGTTGGAACGAGTCCACAGGAGGGCCACAAAGATGATTAGAGGGATGGAGCACCCCTGCTATGAGGAAAGCCTGGAAGAATTGGGATTTTTCAGCCTGAAGAAGAGAAGGCTTCGGGGTCACCTAGTTGCAGCTTTCCAGTACCTGAAGGAGGCCTAAAAGGAAAATAGAGAGGGACTTTGTAAAAGAGCATGTAGTGACAGGACTAGGGAGAATGGATTCAAACTCAGAGAGAGCAGGTTTAGGTTAGAGATTAAAAAAAAAAAAAAAAAATTTACTAGGGAGGCAGTGAGACAATTGAATAGGTTGCCCAGAGAAGTTGTGGATGCTCCAGCCCTGAAAGTGTTTACATTTAGGCTGGATGGAGTTCTGAGCAACCTGATCTAATGAAAGATGTGCCTACCCAATGCAGAGGGATAGGAACTAAATGTTCTTTAAGGTCTCTTCCATCTTAGATATTCAATTATTCTATTATTAGGCAATTGAACATGGAAATTTCTTCCTTCCTGATCACTTTCTTCAGGCTGAACAAATGTTCTGTAGCCTCACCACCTCACTGCATCCCTCTGAGCTCCAGCCTGTCACTCATCTTGGCAGCAATCCTTGGAACCTTCTCCAGTCTTTCAATATGTTTCTGGCACTCCAAAGCCCCAAACTAGACACAGAACTGTAGATTAGGTCTCAAACATACTGGACAGATTTGAGTAACCCTGTCATTCTGTCTGTCAGCTTAGCTTTCATTTATGCAGACCACACGTTTTATCTTCATCCCTGCATGGCTGCACTGGTGGTTCATGATCAACAGGATGCTCTCCAGGAAACTGAGCCACTTACAGCAAATCTTTCTGGTCTCTTCAATTACCACCTTCTCTTTTTGCTGCCTTATTCTATCCCAAGTGCAAGATTGACCATTTCCTTCTCCTGAACTTCATGGTTTTTCTTTCTATACGATTCTCTAATTTGTTGAGTACTCTTTGAATAGCTTTCCTTCAGAATACAGTTTGCTTTTTTTGAATAAATAAAGCACTTTGCTGCCTTAGTAGGAAACAAATGATATTTACAATTAAAGGTCATACACATAGTGAGTACAAACTTATACTTAATTTTACATCGTAATTCTGAATTACATTAAAATTGATAGTACCTCACAGAGAAAAAGAGTAAGAAATATGCATGTAGGTATAAAGCAAAATTTTATTCAAACTATGCTGCAATTTTTGAGTCATGAAATAATCTCGGACAAGTAATCTCAAATGTGAGGTTTTTTTCAGTTAAAGTCTGTTATACTTAAGAAGAATTTTCATTGTTCTGAAAGTTTTCTGCAGATATATTGTGTATATTCTTCATTTGGTTAGAGACAGTAAATTATCTCTGGGATAGTTTACCAACATAGGCAAGTTCATTTCAAGTTTCTATGAACTTGTTGCATATTTTATATTTCACTGAAGTTTTACTCTCCTAAGAATGTGGCTGGCCATCAATAGCAATCATCTGTCTCACAATGTCAAATATAATGAAAAAAACAAAGTAACACATAAAAAAGCTGATGCTAGAAATTCCTATGTGTTCTACTTGTATAAAAACCATGAGTTCTTAGTGTAAGAAGTAAATCTAAATTTGACAGGGTTGCAGTTTTTTACTGTATTGCGGAATATTATCTGTCAAAACACGGCCCATGAAAAAGAATACTACCAATACAGGCTGCTAGTCTGACAAAGTCATTTCAGCTGTGACACTGAGTGCCATGGAAAACCTACTGTTCATCACTTTTTTAATCTTCTGCTACCAAATAAAATGCCATTGAAAATCTAAGGTTTCTTGCTGGGGAAAAAAATTGAAGCCATTTTAATAGTTTTCATTCCCTTGCAGCATGAACTGGCTAGAAAAAAATCACAAAGTACAAGCAGTGCAGTGATGGTGAACATATACTGATCTCCATGCAGCCCTTAAACAAAACAAGAATTATAGTATCTCCAAAGAAAAGATGGCATACTGTGGACAGAACACTCTTTGTGGCAACTTTGAATTCTGTTAGAGAAGTTGGACTACCTTTTTCTGCACTGGAGTCACAAAAACTAAACACAATGTTGAACAGAATTAATAAATAATAGTTTTAAATCTCCAAATATCAAGCATTTGAAGTAAGAGGGTTTTAATTTTCTCAGTTCTGCTGAGAACCAATTTTTATGGAAGGCATGGGAGTCTTGTTCTTGTGGGCACTACCTGTTACAAAAAATCATAAACTAAGAGGAAAACGAGATAAGTATCTGTTGAACTTTCAGGGCATTAAGTAAGAGGTGATTGTAGCCATGAACCATGTCTGATTTTATCTCTTTGATAGCTTCTCTTTCAACAACTATCTAGAAGTTGCTACACATTATTGAATAATCAAAATACATTTAATACTTATGAAGATTCTTTGTTATATAATTAGATATCTGTTAAAAATCTTTCATTGAATGGCTATGTTCTTGGTTTGTAGAAAGAAATCTTTACTGATAGTAACTATTGATTTAAGTTTATAAATTTTCCAGTGTCGTAATCTGACAAACTCTGATATATAACTTGAAATAGGAAAAAAGTAAGCTCTTACAGGTATTTAAGATAGAGTTCCACATAGGATAATTTGAAAATTTTGATGGTTTTATTTGTCTTTCTCATGCTGTTTTTTTCTGATTTCTCCTATAAGCATCAACAAACTCTGCGATTAGTGAATTTTCAAAATCTTAAAACATTAGTATGTATTTTTAATGGATTATAGAGCTGCATTCAAAACACTTTCGCCTTTTGCTTTTTCTTCTTTAAACTCAGTTACTCATTTTCCTAAGTCTTATAATCTGCTCCGTTACTGAGTGATTAAAACTACAATACCGAATCCCCAGATTCAAAACTGGACATATTTCAACACATTGAAAACTGTGTTTTAACATGAAATCAAAATATTTTTCACTAATTAATGAACAGATTGCTGCTTTTAACACTTCTTTTCACCTCTTTTTTGTTCTCCCACAATAATTGCTAAACATTGTAGAGATGATACAGAGGTGTGGTTTGAAGGAAGTCCTTTGGGTACTTTTGGTATATTATTTACCATCAAGAATCCTGACTAAGAAGTGCAGTACTCTTTCCATATACATTTAGCTTTTGTGATTTGCACACAAACACAACTCTAGACACCCAACTCTGATTTAATTTACTACTAATCTATTTACTTATGATGTGCAACCAGAGATCATGCTGTTTTTACAATTACAGCATCTGACCCAGACTTAAATACTTTGTTACATAAATGAGCACATAAGTATGATTTTCAGTAACTCATAGCCTTTCTTTCAAGAACAGCAAGGCTGATGAAAGGCCTGTGGCATAGTAAAAATGTCACTGGCTGCTTGTCTGCATCCTTAAATAGCTAACTATCTTCCGAAATTAAGTTCATTCTTCTTTGTATTTCCCATCAGTGTTTCATGACAGTGTATTTTTCTTTCAGTTCTTATCAGGCTGACTGTTCAAAAATTTCACCGTCACACACAAAATTCAGGACAGAGATGGAGTTATTGCAATAACAGCCACCTGTATACCCAGCAACACTGTGTGAGCTTAACATGTGAAAATATCACAATCAATTCTCCTCACTGCTTGATTCACAGAAGTAGCAGCACTTCAGCCAAAATATGCTAAGACATTGAAATTTCTCTCATGATACTATAGTTAGGATTTTTTTTCAGTCCTCTGTATGAAGTTATAACAGATAAGGGGGAGAGGATACTGGGCCCTTATCTGCAATGTCTTTAGCAAGCACTATAGTCTTGCTAAGCTACAAAGTCAGATCATATTGTCCTATTGGTCTGATTAAAATTTCATAAGACAATTAAAGGTATAAGACTCTAAAAGATGAGACTAAAAAAAACAGGAGTTACTCTTGCCAGCATTCACATTATGAAAGAAGCCTTTGTTGAAATCCCTTCCAAAATTTACATTCAATATTACATAAAAGAGGAGAGTGCAGGAATAATTGCTACCTAGGATAATATATCAGAAATAAATACGTTTTATTTAAATGAAATAAACAGAGGTTTTTAAAAATTACCTTTTTTCCTAGAGAAAAAATAAAGGCATTGCCAAAAGTTGTTGGCTATTTTGGGTGGAATTATATAGTTATGTAAGAAAGACTTCTGACATAATACCAACAACATTTTTGTAAACTCAGATATGCTAAGTCATTTCTCAAGGTGACTTGAGATGGCTACCTGACTGACACATAGCCAATATCTCACTCCCCCTTCTCAGCTGAATGGAGGGCGGGGGGTGGTGTAAAGATAGAAAATCTTTATGGCTCAAAATAATGACAGGAAAATCACTCACCAATTGCCATCATAAGCAAAACAGACTTGACTATGGAAGATTATTTTAATTTGTTACCAATTAAAAGCACAGTAGGATGGTGAGAAACATCCCAACCTCAACTTCACTCCTTCGCACTTGACTCCTCTACTTTCCTTGCCCTGAGCAGTGCAGGGAGATGGAAGGGGGTGTTGTGATCAGTCCATAACAGCTGCTCTCTGCCACTGCTCCTCTCACACCTTTCCCTATTCCAAGGTGTGCTCCTCTTCATGGTCACCAGCTTCCTTCAGGCCACATCCACCTGCTTCAATGAGAGGTACTCCATGGCTATGGGTGGATATCTGTTCCAGAGACCTCCATGAGTTATTGGGGGATAGACAGCTCCCCCATGGTCTTTTCCAGAGGCTGCAGGCCAATCTCTGCTCCAGCTGCCAAAACACCTCGACCCCCTCCTTCTTTAATGACCTTGGTATCTGTAGAGTTTCTGCTGCCACAGATTCTCACTCCTGTCTCTCACCACTCCAGTTTTTTGGTGTTCATTTTTTCCCCCCTCCTTAAATACATTTCCCCTGAGGTGTTCCCCCCTCAGATGTGCCCTGTGGTGGGTGGATTGGAGGCAGCTGGACCCATTTGTGTCCTGGATGGGGTAGCTCCTGCCTCTCCTCACAGACACTTCTCGCAGCCCCTGCTGAGGTCAGCACCAGGGCATCTTCACTCTGTACATTGTCTACCTTCATTTTCCCTCGATAAACAGTAACTGGAATCAGGGAAACCTTGCATTAGGAAATCGTGCCTGCTCCTGTCCTCCTCTGCTTTCTAGTTTTAGCTCAGTTCTGAAAGATACTGTTGACTATAAAAAGTGGAAGTATCTCAAAGTCAGGTATAACCTAAAGATACACTGATCTGTAGATTTTGAAAAGAGGATTTATTAGTGCTCCATTAATGCTGGCAAGTGAGAACAGATCTAATAACATTTTATTCTTTTCTGTTTAGTGAAAAACTGAAATACTACTGAAAACCTACTGAAATACTTTCAAATATAGGGATCTGCATCAAGACCTTTACAAAGATAGACAGCTGTTTCCTGAATTTCCATTTAATTTTATTGAGCTTCAAAATTATAATTTCTGGTTTGGATTTTTTGTTTGTTTGTTTGTATTTTTTTCTCTAGCTTACATCTGTAAATCATTACCTAAAATCTCATTAATGTCATGCTTCCATAAAAATGAGTAAATAAGAGGGTTTTTTTGAAAAATATCACTGTGATACCTTACAGAGCAGTAGCTAGTGGCTGTGCATGATTAAAAATGTTAAGCATTATCCTTTGATCTTAAAAGGTGAAGTGCTGAGACTCAACTAAGTCTTAAGTATTGGTCTCTCACTTTTTAAAGTGCACCAGAGTTTCTCCTAGAAATTAAAGGGTTAAATTCTCAGCCATCCTCAGCATTAAGCAGGATGAGAAATTTTCTTTCACACACAGATCAAAGAAGTGATTTTCATGAATATATTTTTTTCCTTTCCTACTGAAATTCTAAAGCATGAAAGCAGAGACTCATGAACAGGTGGAAGATAGGCTATTTCTAATCTCAAAGGTTATTTTCACCTTCTTTTTCCCCCTTTTTTCTTTTTATTTCTCTTTTTATTTTTTTATTTTTTTTTGTCCTGGTTATGTTTTAATGGAAAGTCCAGGAATATAGGCTTCTTAGCATGCTTTAGTATTTCTTCCTCTGGCCTAAAAAATCCAACAAAACCTTTGTCTAAGCAAAAGTGGCTCATTGATTAAAAGGCTGTTTTTTGTCAATATTCTTTGAGGTACATAACTTTTCTTTCCCAAGCTCAGGTGTCAGTAAAGCAATAGGCTCTGTAAAATTTTGGATATAAAATGAAGGATGTATTTATACAATGTAATCCAGCTTCATAAAGACATGTCAGAATTAACTTCAGCATATCAAAACAAGTACAGTACTGCCATTTTCTCTAGGACCAGAAATAACTTGCATACACGTGCAGAGCGGTATCTTGGGTCATAAGCATGAGCAGGTGTAGAGGACAGTGCCTGCTCAGAGGTACTGCACTGGTTGTGGTAATGAAGAAACTCCAGCCATGCTCTCCTCTTTCCCATGTGGCTATTAGCGAGAAGATACTTTCTTGGGGGCAGTTGATAGGAGACAGAGAAAAGGGAAGAGAGAAGAAACTCAGTAGAGCAGATGAAGAGCTATCAGATCTTACATCCTTCACATGGCCATTTATTCATGGAGTTACCCCTGCCAGAGATTTCCTGCACTTCCTCACTTATTCAAGTTTATCAAGCCTAAAGAGAGGAAGGCTTTGAGGTCATCCAATTGCAGCCTTCCAGTCCTTGAAGGGAGCCAACAAGGAAGGTGGAGAGGGACTTTTTACAAGAACATGTAGTGACAGAACAAGGAGGAATGGATTCTAAGGGAAAGAGAATAGATTTAGATTAGATATTAGGAAAAAAAATCTTTGCTTTGGAAGTAGTGAGGCACTGGAACAGGCTGTCCAGAGTTGTGGATGCTTCATCCCTGGAAGTGTTTAAGACCAGGTTGGATGGAGCAACCTGGTCTGGTGAAAAGTGTCCTTGTCTACGGCAGAAGTGTTTAGAACTAGATGATCTTTCCAAGTCCCTTCCAGTTCAGACCATTCTGTGATTTTTTTATTAAATGGTATAAGGAAAAGTCTAAATATTAGTAACCTATAAAATGAAACCATTCTAAATTAAGCTCTGATGAAAATGAATTTGATGACATTTAATATTTTCATAAAACCACCGGAGTAGAGCTAAACAAATGCAAATTCTCTTGCTTTCTGCTGAAAAAAACAAACAAACAAAAACAACTGTGGAAGTATAATATTAGGACTTGTTTGTGATCAGTATATAATAGAAAACAAGCAGGTGAGAAGGTATCTGAATGAAATCAGTGCTCAATTCAGAGCAAACATACTGGAGTCTTTTAATCAGTTTTCTCATGTCAGGGTAAAGAATTACACAATAGTTGTGTGGAAAGATGAATGTGGGAACTACAGTGGATTGAATACTCTAGCTATCAAGATATTAATATATTAATTTACTTTATAGTATCATAGGTTATGTGTAAGCATAATTTATTGAAATATTATTTCCTGCAGGAAATATTCAACCTACAGGAGCAAAGTTGGTTACATGGGCATTCATCTTGTAGCAAAGTCCTTGTGCATTGTCTGGTTGACTAAATGATGAAAGTTTTTCATTAAGTCAATTTGAAAACTGTAGTTTATAATAAGGGAAAAAATGCACATGAGGTTGAGTTTTTTCTGTGTGTGTAGCTTAGCCCTATAACAAATGTTCTGAGAGCCCTTAGATGCGCACATGCTCCTCTCTGTCTTGCTGCATGCTGCAGACATTTTTTATTTAACCACATCCATGGCAAAATACTCTTTATTCTCCTTCATACTGTCTATCAAGATAGCTTGTTCAATATTTTCTCCAGCATGGAATTCTTCTATTTGGATACATTCCCACAGTGAAGAGGCCGAGTTCTTCATTCTACTCTTTTACCTAGACTTGAAAAATGATTTATTAAAATTTATGGAAAATTAGGAAATCTGCAAATCCAAGCTCTTATTCACACTCAAGAAAAAATGAAACAATTTTTAAATTTTTCATAATAAAAATCAGCCTGAAAATCTTCTTTGAGAAACACTAAATTTACTGTAAATATTTTCTTGAAGTGGACTTTTTGAGAACTTTATCTCACTAGAATAGGATAGATCCAGTTGGAAGCTAATGACAGCAATTATCTCATCCAACTGTGTTTCTGTATGTGTTGAATTTCAAGTTTAATTATCTAAAGATAACTGGTTCTTTTGGAAAAATTATGTTTGGTTCTGTATTTCTCTAGGAAATCCTTGCAAATTGAACCTTTTCTCTCTCTCCTTGTGAAAATAAAAAAAAAGAAAAAAAAGGTAAAACTGTATTTCCCTCACATGAATTCAAGTTAGATGATCTATAATCATATAACCAAATTAAGAATTTCCTCATTTCTTTGGAACAGTGTAAGTCACAATTGCAAAAATAAAAATTGTCCCTCCAGTTATAATTGATTCAATGATTTCCCTTTTACCGGAAGTTTAAGAGTAGTGTTTGCCCCCATTGAACTGTGTATTTCTTGTTGATTTACAGACTAACAGATTAATAAGTGAACCTGGTACAAATACTTTATTTTGAATGTTTACAACTCATTATTATAAATGATATGGCAGTATTATATCATTTTGGAATGACTTTAGGATTCAGATGATCGATTGACTTCCAAAGCCTTCCATCTAACAATACAATAGCATGGGGTTGTTTGTTTGGATTTTTTGAAAGACATGCTGCAAACAGCAGGGTTAAAAATAATGTTTCGCACTTTCTCCAGAGATTCACTGCAGTATGGTTAAATAAAAAACAAAAACAAAAACAAAACAAACAACAAAAACAAAAAAAAAACCAAACCAAACAAACAAACAAAAAAAACCCAACAAAAAAACCCCACAACTGAGTGATATCAGAAGCTCACAACTTTATGGCAATATATCCTTCCTCATGTTGTTTCAACCTGTAGGTTGATGAGTGGACTGGTAAATGCAATAAATGTTCAAGGTGTCTGCCATCCTCCCTTTAAATGATGGACAAAACTGTAGTGATCTTGCAAGTTCAGATTTGAAATTTTAGAAACATTAGAAACCATGGTAGTGGTAAAATTAATTTTGGTTTTATCTCTTTTAATTTTACCTGCATTGTGTTTGGAAATTAACTTTGTTCCATTATTCATCAAATATGACCAATTTGGTTGTGGTTGTAAGGATCATAGTATTGCCCCATCAGGTTGTTTCCCTATTTATCTCAAAAGATAATTCTCAGAATGATTGGATGCTCAATGCCTGTGGTAGCTGCAATTTCCTGAATGAGATGTGGCTGCACTGTTAAAAACTGTCAGGATCAAAAGTAATCTTGTAAAAGCTTCTTAGCCTTTTTTGAATGCTCATTTATTTATAAGGAAAACATATTGCTACACAAATGTTGATAAGGAATCAACCTCACAAGATAACAAATAAACAAAATGCAACACTGTTTTTTTTCCTGTTGCCTCAGCTTACCAGTTTCTTCTTCACTGTCTATATTACTATTAGAAGATACTACTCTAGAGAATACAATTAAGTCATTTTTATTTAAATATTCAAGGAAACCTTCTGAATTTTCTTCTGAATTGATGTTTCTGGTGATATAATCTTGCGTGTTTTGTTGCCAAAATAGACATCTTCTAAAATAATACAGCATTTTAAAAAAATTCTGCTTTTCAAACTGTATTTCTTTTATATATTCAGTCTCTTCAGTGGGGAGAAAAAATAGTAAGTTTGACAATCAGTTACAAACACACCATTTATGCAGGTGAATTATGAAGTATGTGAAGAGACCTTTGATCCTAACTCTCCTTTTTGAATGGGAATTCATAAAAGCACTTTATAGTACTTAAATTCTAAAGATATAAGTAACTTGATTGATCCATTCCCCTGCTTAAAACATGCACTTCTCAAGCACTTTGCTGAATTGAGTCCTAACAGCCCAGCAAATCAGTAATGTCAGCACTGAGGCTGATACAACAATCGAGAATAAAGATGATTAAAAACAAGAATCACAGAGTATTTATGATCAAAAGTATGTTGCTCATCACAGCTAAGTTCTCTTGGTGGATTCATAAGCTGAAATAAAATGCTGCTGTATTTTTCTTTTATATGTCCTTCAAACATTGAGGAAAACTCAATGAGGAAAGATTGTACTTACTGGATTTAATACTCTTAATTCTGGGGCAAAATGCTCTTTTGTATTGACAGTTAAATAAAAAAGGGAATTCACAGTTCTTCATATAATTATTTTTAGATTGCAATTGCCTCATAAAACTGTGTAGATAGTAAAAAGCCAACATAACAGACTTAAATAAACCATTAATTCTCTTTTGCTTCAGAAAAAAAGGTAGCAGAAGAGGAAAAAAAATCAGGGTTAATTTTTTGTTACAGCCTAACTGAATTCCTTATTTGTATGACATTGCCAATTCATGAGCTGTTTGAGATATATATGGCTAACACATAGATATGCAAAATAAATCAAACAAGTATAACATATTTTATCAGGCAATAACATATATGGAATGGTCATACTGAAAACTGAGATCCAGCAGTAATATTTGTTTCTTTACCAAAAACATTAATTCCAAAACTAAATATCCCATTATTGTGTGACAAATGTACATTTGAGATTCATACTAGACACTAAAATTTGGATAAATTTCATAATTAGCCAAGAGAGTGTTGTTTTCCCTCCATATGTTCGAGGACAGAATGACACACAGCATAAGAATATTTGAAGGAGTCCTTAGAGGAATATAAAAGTTTTCCATGGCAACAATATCTAAAAGATGATGAAACTCACACTGCAGAGATGGTGCCTGAGGACATCCATTTTAAGATTATAACATGCTTAACCCTCATCAGTAGAGGGAAACATAGCTCCTTGTGCAGTATAATGTCAGCCAAATTTAGGATCTAGCCCAGAGCTCATTAGCTGGGATGAATGGCTAAATCTCATTAAATAATTTGAGAAATTTACTTCTTCACACTTTCCCCAGAAAGTAGAGTTTTAAAAGATGCATTTCCCAATGGAGAAAGATTGTTCTTCTTACAGCTGTCTAAGCATAAAAAGGAAGTGTTTTCTCATCTTTCAAAAAGATTGAAATAATATAATGATATATGCGAAAAAGGAGCCCTAGAATTTTGCAATAGTATGTTGAGAACTGACAAAACTGTTGTCTTGAAAAATTAATAGTAATATTTTTAAAAATTGCTTTTTTTTTGTTAAAATATTTACTTCTTGAATTTAAATACCACAGAATAAACTTCAAAGCTAGTTCCTGTTGGAAGCTGTTAGTTCTCTGTAGCAACCAAGAATTTTGTGCAGGAGCTCTGGTGAGCATATTCACTCTGTTCATCCCAGCTACTTCAGACTAAGAGAGGAGATGAAGTCAATGAAAACAAATAGCTCCTTCAGGGAAATGCAGAACATGTAGAGTGTATTTTTGGAAGAGCTTCTCTCTCTTTCTGTGAACCATGTAGGTTATGAAGAATATTTCTGACATATTTTCAACAGTTATACAACAGATGTGTTCTCTTATCTTTTATTATTAATAGATTATTAACCATGCATACCAGCTCTAGCTTGAAAAGATAAAAATGAAGGGGCATATTAAGGAGAATTTAATGCCTCCTTCTGCCCTTTGGAGTCTTTTAGTGTACCTGTATGTATCCACATCAGTACATCTGCCCACCAGCCCAGTTCCTCTTTTATGTGATGAACTGAGTCTCACTGTAAAGTATTAGTTCCAAAAAAAAGAGAATTTGGAATATGTACCAGAAAGTTAATCTCATGCACTTCACTAGAATGCCAGATATAAACCACTTCTTATATGAGAAACCAGTTTATTTTAACAAGGTTATTTCCATATCATTACCTTACCTGCTGTACATGAAAACATGGAATAGTAACAAACTCTGGAAGTGAGAGACTATCACCACATCTGCTGCTCAAGAACCAAATAAAATTAAAAATAATCAGCATGAAGACCTCTACTAAGAGCAGATGTCCATTTATGTTGTAGACCTCTTAAAAACCTAAAATTATTACTGTATTTGGCCATATCAGCCATCCTTAGAAGAAGGATGAAGGAAGAATCTAGAAGGAATACTTTTTGATGAAATGATTATCCAGTAATGATCCCTTTTTACACCTTTCTCTTATGTCAGCTAGTTGTATGTCATGCAGTTGGCTATTCTAAATCATAGATTTTGACAGAGATAAACTGGAGATTTTCCATTTATTTTCAATAAGTTGCAAATAATTTAAAATATTAAAAAAATAGTTTTCCTATGTGCATCCCAGTTTCCTGTCAACACTGTGAAAATATATATATGACATTTCATATTTTCAAAATGCACCTAATTGAGAACCTTTTTTTTTGACAGCATAAGTGTTCCCATCTCGCATCCAGTCAAGAAGGCTTTTTTCATTGGTGTTTTCAGCATGAATAAATAAACTAACAAATAACTTCCTCTTTTCCCAAAGATGCTTAGAGAAAAATAAAACTAGCAGCTTTTACAGAGCTTAATTTCTAAGGCTATTTTGCTACAGTTTTTGACATTTTAAGCACTACATGTGGAATATTTTTTTAAAAAATCTACTATTGCTGTTATTACTTTAGAAAAAAGGTGGCAGGAAAAAGATTCAATGAGTATGGCAGATACTCACAAATATTTCCAGTGCTGAAAGTTTAATGGGGTCAGTATGCCAGTTTCTCTTAGCTGAGTGACAGGACAGCTCTGCTGTTCCACTGATACATAGTCACACTGAGAGTACCACAGCAAAAGTGCAGTTGTCTCTGACTTTCTCTTTGGAAGGTGAGGCTCAGTTACAGGACAGCCCATGAGACTGCACTACTGCAGGAGCACCTGCTGCACTGACTCAGCAGAGGTAGCTGAATCTCAATAACCTGTCCACAGGACTGTACTATACATCTCTGGTGGAGCAGAGATACAATTAGAGATACCGAGATCTGGGTGCAAGGTTTAAAGAGGGATATGTCAGTAAAAAAGTCTGTTTTAAAAATTAGGCAATTTAAACCAAAACAAAACCTGATAAGTGGACAATAACCCTTTAAGTGGAAACAGCAGCAGTGTTCAAGCACAACTATTTAATTCTAAAAGTAATAAATGTGAGGAATAAGTTGTCAGGTAAGCCCACTGAAGCACATACTATAAATGAATTTAAGAGACAGCTAGAAGTTTTTATAGAGCTAGAGGGGAAATTAAAGACAGTGACAAGGCAGGAAAACTATGCTGAAATAACATAAAAAAGACAAGTTTTCTGGTTCTTCCCTCCAACATTTCTTTATGTTCATTACAAAGTGTATCTGATACTTGTTATTTATGTTGGAGAAAGGCAGAAAAAAATGAAGCTATTTCAAGTGCATTATCCCAAAGGTCCCAGAAACTTCACCTTCACTCCACTTACGGACAGGAAAAGTGAAAAAAAAAAAAAAGATGGTAAAGCTGAGACCTTGACTTTACCTAATTTGACATGATGTGAAGCTAACAGTGCACCCAGAACCACTGCTAGGTCATAGGGAAGAAAACACAAAGGATATGGCTGAACTTAACATCTTTCTCATGTTGAGTCATATCCCTGCATTAGTTTTTGTTCTACTGGACTGTAAGAGTTCTAGGACTGCCTAAATAGCTCTTCCCATTGGGTCTCATCCATCTCCCATTGAAGGTGGGAAGACTGCTATTGGTTCACTTCAGAGCTGGACAACTTGGAGAATATGGTCCATCCTGTTCAGGGGTAAAAAAATGTATTGCAGCTTGTTGGAATGCATTCAGCAGAAATATGTTAGGATTTTTTCTATTTTTTTTTTTAAATACTGAAGTTGTCAATATTTTCCATTTGTCTTAGCAGTTGGGCATGGTTTTCCCTAATTATTAGTGAAAATACATAGCAGGAATTATTAAATTATTTCATTAATCAGAACGAATTATGCAAAAGGTTCAGCAGTTTCAATTTAAATACTGCTTAGTTTTTTAAAAAAATATTTTCTAGACTAAAAATGTCTAAAAATATTTCTGATCAGCATTTATGTTTTCATTGTGCAGGGAAATAAAAAGGGAAATTGGAAAGTTAAGCTTTCTCGGTTGCTCATGTCTAACAAAACCAGCTTTTCTTAACTGGCAGTTTCAGGATTAGAATATAATAATAATTCCATTCTCATCAGGTTTTCCTGCTGGAACTTTACACCAAGATTTTGAGTGTTTGGGATTTTTATATCCACACAAGTGACTTCTAGTGAAATGACTCACCTATATATAGATATACTGAACCCAACCTTCTTAGTACTTTTACCATGTCTGTCTCAAGCTTGCCACCAAAAAAGTACATACATAAAGATCAGAATTTATGCCTATAGGTACTTGCTTATATTTATTATAGCTCTTATATCACTTACAGTAGTAATTAGTCTCTGCAAAATACAAAAATACCATTTCTCCATATGTAATTTAAATTGCATATGTTGGACTGTTTTTGTTGAATACTTAAGTGAAGCATTCCACTAAATACGCAAGACAAATTAATTGGTATAATGAATGTTTATCTCTTAATAAGCAGCTTGGTTTATGAACAGAAAGAAAACTAAAAACAAGGAAAAATGTGAGCTCTGAATTTGAGTTTTTATCACCCAGATTCAGTAGATCTTCTTTCAGGTCTATGGTCCAAAGCACAAGATGTAAGAGCTGTAATAGTCATTTATGGCTGGGTATTGCACATCTCTAATCCTCATGATGCTACTTGATAGCTGTCTAACAGTATTTTGATGATGCAGTGTGATGCTGAAACTTAGGATGGCTTGAGATAGTGGCAGAAGGGTCTAAAATGTCAAGTGGGGATTGGCATAATTATGGGCCCTTCAAGCACTTCTGCAGATAATAAATCCGCAGTGACAAGAAATGTGGAAATTGGCCTTTGGAGACTGCAATCCAGCTGCTGTAGTAAGAGTCTTCATCTTACTAAAGGATCTTACACAAAACACAAATTACTGGCTGCTGCTTTAACACAAAAATAATGCTGCAAAGAATTAGATTCTAATTATTTCAAAGTTATAGCAAAATTATACAAAAAAATAATGGTATATTGGTGTGTATTTCTTGTTCAGAGTTTAGCTTCAGGATATATTATCTGGTTTTTTTATATTTTGAGTGTTCTAGCTAGTGATGACCATTTAATTTTGTGAGATTATAAATATTCCACAATTCACCAGTAGAAGTGGCTATAGAATTATATATATTCAATCTTATTACTTGTAATTTCATTTTTCACTGTACATAAATAAAAACACATTTTTGTAATGATAACTTGCTTATTTAATAGTACGAATATTTTAATCTGATTTTCAGAATATGTGCAGGAAAAATATATATATGAGGTTTTGAATTGCTTAAATCACAATTTATGGGCAGTGAGTACAAAAAAAAAACAGGGAAAGGATTAGAGGACAGGTACTATAGATATATTTATCAGATTAATTGGAAAGTGTGAGACAGATTAATCATACTTAGTTCTTCCTTAAGGTAAGAGTTTTGTCTCATCAGAAATCAGCTCAAAACTCTGAAATAAAGGGAGCAATTCACTTTCCAGTACTGTAGTGATAACTATGAGAAGCTGGAAAAGAACAAGCTGAGAGGAGGTAAGAGCAGGTGGCTCTATTTTATCTCAAGAAAGTTATCCAAATAATTTAAAATCTTCCTCAGAAGTTATTCTCCTCTGCCTCTGGTGGTGAAGGAAGCTAACGACCTTGAGCTACCACAGTGACTATAGGCTTCAACATTCATTGTGTAAAAGTGTATTAGACCATTTTCTAAATGTCATCTACAATCTTAGACAAATATGTGAAGATTCTTTTCTTAGGTTGTTTGAGGGTTTTTGTTTTGATTTGGTTTGGTTTCCTGTTTTATTTTAATTTGAAGTTTTTTGTTGTTGTTTTATTTTGGGGTTTTTGGTTTGGTTGGTTGGTTGGTTGGTTTTGTTTTGTTTTGTTTTGCTTTATTTTCCTGTGGAGAGGGTCTAAATATTTGATTTAAACAGAATTTGAGTATACAGTAAATGATATGGTCTGAGGGCCATATTAATCTTTCTGAAAACCTGCAAAAACTCAGGTTAAAGCATTAAAAAAAAATCTTAGGAAAAAAAAAGACAATTTTTAAACAGAAATCTTCTATATATAAATGATTATTGCAACCACATGCTCCAGATTCCCGTTGAGTGAAAAACAGCCACATACGTATCCATATCCAGCTGCAACCTTGAAATGACCTGGTACTACCTCTGTTGAATGTTGTTTCATCTTTAGGGGCTTTATTGTCCTTACATACAGGTTTCTCAAATATAAATACAAATTATTCTGAAATAATGTTTCTTTTTCACCACGTAAGATGTAATGTTCCTGTCTTGATGAGTATAAATTCCAGTAGTCATTTCATTATATTCTTGTCTCTAATTAATCAGACTTAAATATTTTATCTATGCAGTTTATTTGAGCTACCATATATATATTTGATTTCTTATATTTTTCCTTCTTTCTTAAACCCTGGAAGCAGTTCAGGTTCACCTTATTTTGTTTTAAACTATAACTATAAAATAAGAGCAGAATTAAAATTGTAGTCTCATGATAAATATTTTGTTAGATTTACTCATGGATTCTTTTCTGCACATTTTAGTTTCAAATAATATTATAATTTCAATGTTTGTGATTCTTTGTTATCCACTTTCTGTTCATTTAGAATGCAGACTGAAACGAAGGTACTAGAAATTCTGAATATGTGAAAATACACTCCTGACATTGAGTTAACTTGACATAAACATCCTAAAACTTTATATACCCACTGTGGACGTAAATTATTGTCGCTTTCAATTAGGAGCAATTTATTATTAACATCTTCTAAGTATTTTACTTAGAATTTGATTTTATAGTAAGTGAAATAAATGCAGTAAGTCTAGGAAAAAATAACATGTCATTAAAGCAAGAAAATACATTTACTTATATTTAAACTCATATATCTAAATGACCATTTACATTCAAAAAATAATGTAATATCAAGTTAATAACAAATTAGAGAAGGAAATTTGTATGAAGAAATAATATGAAGCTTCTCCTGGAAGTGGTCATGTTTCATTTTTGAATGTGGTCATGACCACATTTTTGTAATGGGCATAAGGTCGGTGGCACACACATAATTCTTTGTTA
The DNA here is from genome assembly GCA_025584955.1 of Alethe diademata. Classification (NCBI taxonomy): domain Eukaryota; kingdom Metazoa; phylum Chordata; class Aves; order Passeriformes; family Muscicapidae; genus Alethe; species Alethe diademata. The sequence goes on from JANRMJ010000066.1 coordinate 83,475,563, forward strand.
GCAAATAAAATTGTCACTTTGAATAGCTATTATTTAAAGCAACGTGACAAAAATTGCTCCTACAGTACCTATGTAGAGAGGTGTTTCCTATTTCATTTCTGGAAATATCACCTCAACAAAGCAGTAATGAAGGGGAAAATGTCAGAGAAGACAATTTCATAAAATATCCTGTCTTTTACCATTGGCTTTAATGTAGATTTTTATGTAGATGGAAAGAATAGATTTCCAGAACACTGTTGTCCTTTGTTTTTAACACAGGTGCATCTGAATTTTTATTTCGTGTGCAAAAAACAAAAAACAATAACAACAACAAAAAAAACCAAAAAAGCAAAACAAACAAAAAACCCCAAAAAAACAGAACAAAAAAAAACAAAAGAAAAAACCAAAAATCCTCCAATCAAGGAGTGCACAGTCATGTCGAGGAAAGCAACTCAGCAGTGACATCATCAAAGGGATCCCCAAGCAGGGTGGTACTTACTTCATGTATCTCTGCCCATCTAAAGGATGAATGTCATGTCACAGTTATTTCTCTCATTTTCTCCCCAGTCTGAAGAGAACGGATGCCTGCAGTGATGATTCACTCTATCTGCACCAGAGCCTGGGACACGGAGAATAAACCTCTCTGCAGGTGCTTTTTTGTAACCATTTCATAAGGAGAGACTCTGAAGACTTATCAGAGCACTAACCAGTTCTGCAATCTCGAGATCTAAATCGCATTGGATGTCTAATTTAACCAAAGAAAACAAGATTATTTTCACCCTAAATTATCACTATCTACTGGTGAGGAAAAAAATATTTGAAAAAGAAGCCTGAGATTCCCCAATCTTACTCATATTTTTTGAAATATAAATCCAAAACATAAAAATATTATCATAGAGAGAAAGTTCTAGGGTCAAGTCTACGAAAACTTTTGAAGGAAGATTCAATAAATCTATTTATAAATATGTATGCTCTCTTTAACACAGCTGCATGTGAATCTGAAAGTGAATACTTGTGGTTTTCAGTGCAAGAAGATTATCTACACTTGCTTAAATCAAAACAGAGCAAGAGCCATTGTTTTGAAAAGTTACAAAGCAGCTTAGTTTTATCATATAGAGGTATGGCAATTCTCTCAATGAAATACAATTACAAGTCAATCTTGCTCCTTGCATGTCCCTTCCTTTCTGCTTTGTGTCTGTTCAGTTTTACAGCATATGTCGAGCCAGTAATGCAATGAAGCAATAATAGCTTCACACATTCTGACTGCCACCAGGAAGTTATATAAGGGACTGAAAACAGGACTCACCAAAACTACTTCAAAAGAATGTTAATTATTATTGTACTATTTCTATTTTGCCTAAGGGATAAAAGTTATGAGATATTACTCTGTACCAATCTACTCCTATGAGTCAGTTAGAAAAATCTTTTTTAAATGGACTACTTTGTATAATTATATATCTATCTATTTTTTTTTTTTTTTGTTCATAATCCATTAGAATTTTGGAAGGATTTAAACATGCTTTGCACTTATGTTCAATCTCCAAAGGCAATATTTCGAGCAGCAGTTTGGATATCTTTATTTTTGAATTATTTAATCTTCCCTCAAAGACCCTGTACACAAATTTTTCATAATAGCGACTCTGGTGTCAAATAGAAGTCAGGTAAATTTGATTTGCAGTGGATTACCATTTTTATACTACACTTCCTTAAATACCTCCATGTATTTTTAAAACTTCTTTGAGTAATTTGGACTGTCTTTTGTGCCTACAGTTGAGTAATTGCTAAGTAACATTCAGATGCATGTACACAAATAAAGCCAGCCTCATCTCAGGAATCTTAGATCATGTGAGAGCCCACAGCTTGTTGAGAGAGAAGCCTGCAGGAAAGATTATGAGACATTTGAAGCTACATTATTATTCTTAGCTGATTGAAGTATTCATCACAAGCCTTGTATTTGCTGACTGTAGCCCTTTATTCTGTCTCTCTGAACAGATGGAAATTTGTATACTTTTGTTTCTCAGGACTGCTCCACTAGTTACTGCAAATATATTTGAGCTTTGGGATTTTTTATGAACTTTAGCAGAATTTTCAGTTACTGGTATATTATTTGCAATTCACTATATAAGATTTGATTGGTCTCCAAATCAATGTAATTCTTGCACTCCTAAATTTTCAGACTAGAGGGACTGTAGTGTTTAAGCTTACCTCCTGCTCACAACAGGGACATTCTTTACCCAGGGCAGCATTAGAGCTGAGCTCAGAATGAGCAGAATGCATATGAGCTTTTAGCAGATTGCAACTTTTTTTCTCTTGTGTCTTTAGTTTGCCTCTCTCAAAATAATCTGTTCTTTTTTATAGAATGATGGTAAATGATGGAGAGGCTGTAATACCTTCTATCTGTGCTCTTGCTAAGATTGGTATCCACAGCCGAGCAGATCTGTCCAACCCCACGACACATGTGTAAGAGACTCAAACATCACAATTACCTTAAACACTGTCAAGGCCACGGAAGGAATTTCTAAGATGAACCGCCACGGAAGGAGTTTCTAAGATGAACCACCACAGTGGGAACCTGAGATAAGAACAGAAGGGAGGAATTTGCAACAGTAAGACCTTAGTTCCAGGTCTGGTAAGGCAGATCTGGGTAGCATCCTGGTTAATGCGTCCAGACAAAATATCCCACTGTGGCTGACTATGGAAAAGAAAGCAACAACTTATGCACATGCCATCCCAAGTTGTAAGAAAAGCATCTGTGCCCTGTGTATTCTCAGAACTTGGACTTTATAAAGCTGATACCCAAGAAGAACAACTTGGGGATCCCCACCATTGACAAGACCAAAAGAAGGACCATTAGGACACCCTCTGGATCTATGGGGTAGTGATAGAATTCTACTTAATCTGTCCTTCCTCACTGTCTTTCTCTCCCTCCCACTCTCTCTCCTATTTCTTTCTATTTGTCTCTACCTGACATTTACTGTTAAACAAAATCTGTACTGTTGACTTTGGCCTATGGTCTTGTTTGCACCTTAATTCAGGCAGAGGCATCTCCTAATAAGTGGATCATAACAGCATGTCACTGTAGGAGATCCATTTATGTGTATGGTATGTAAATGAAGCAACAACAACAATCTATGTTCCACTGTGCAGTTAACCTAGACACTTGAGGATGTCTGAATCAAACATGTACATTAGGCAAGCACAAATGAAACTGACTTAGCCAGGTTACTTTGAGACATTGACCCTTCTCTATATCTGCAAAGATAAATTTTGCCATCATGTGATCCAATGCGCACCATTTCTTTTCCCTTTTATTACTCTTTTATTGTCATTTTTAGAAGCATTATCTGTGGGGAAAACTATATGACTTTTGCAGCAACTACCATAGGAAAAGTGCATTTTTAACACCTTATGCAACTGATAGCTCTAAGTAAATTTTCATTTCCCTTAACTGTTGTGTTCCTCTTGAATGAATGGTCTGGAAGCTTTATCTACATTAAATATTCTCATGCATTTCAGCAGTTTTGTTTCTCCAACAAATTAATTCTCAGATTTAATATTAGGACTATACGCTTTTGATATGTCAATTAATATATATAATATACTACAAAACAATCATTAACAAAAGAAGAGAAAAATAAAGAGATTTTAGGCTTTGGAGAACATATTAAACACTTAATTTCTAAGTCTACAGGCAGCTTTTCATTATCATGACAGTATGTAAGAGAACAAGCTATGCCATGGCTATATTTTGCTAAGTGCTACAGCAATATAAGGAGACGCTCTAGGAAAACTGGCAGTCTAAGAGACATCTGAATGGTTTAAAAAAAGGTTTATTTTCTTACTTGGTTTTAAAGTTTTTCATAAAGCATAAGGTGATGTTAGCTACTTATAGATAAAGACTAATGAAAGTTAGTAACAAATGTTACTAATTTTTTGGGACAAACTTGTTGCCTCTTTAAAATGTTAATGTTTTGATTATAAGCCATTCTTTTGGCCTACCTCCAATAGTAAAAATTCTATTATAGTTAATGAATCACAGCTCATTTCTTCTGAGTTAAGTGCTAGTGAAAGATGGACATTTGTAAAATATACAAGGTTGCTGTAGTCCCATTTGTACAGCTGTCATTTCAGACTCTGAGGAAATAAAGGCATTTTTTTCAAGACATGTGAGCCATTCATAGCCTTTTATCATAACTTTTACACCCCAGAAAGTGAAAACTAATATCCTTAAAAGTTTTCTTGGAAGCCTAAAACTCCTTTCTATATTCAGATACTGGCAGGGATTGTTTCAGTGTTATCTATTTTTCTGAAACCAAGATTGGAGACCTTGCAAGGAATGATAAGGAAAGCTGCCATTCAGATGTGATCATTTAAAGAATTTTAGTACTTCACAGCTCTACTTATCTTTGAGGTTATGTCAAAAATATTTTGTTAACTCCTAGCATTCTAGGCCAGAGGGCTTCTTTGTTGTCATTTTGAGAATCAGATGGGTCTCATGTAGGCATGCAGAGAATAAATTGAAGGATATTTTTCTTGTTGAACTTCAAAAATTGAACATTATTACTATTGTTTCTCTTCTTCCAACTTGTGATGAGTGCTTTAAATGATAACTACAACTCTGTGTGCTTCATTAATCATGAAGTGTTATGTGAATTTTTCCTTATGGGGAAGTAATTAGCCCTGTACAAAGTAATTAAACTCATAAAAAATTCTTAACTTCCCTTTTTGGTTTTAATGGTTATATCTCTGTCATGTTATGAAATTCTGATGCATTTTTATGAATTATAAGAGTGAATATCAATACTATTTTCTAAAATGGTGTCTGACAAATATTTTGTAAAAAATAAGACCAAAAAACTCCAGAAATAGGTAATGTTGACCTCAACAAAAAACAAATCCACAGAAAAATACACCTAAGAGTATAAGTAATAGATAAAGTAAAAATTAAGGGGTAAAAGTATTTCTTAAGCACACTGACTTCAGGGTTTGACCAGACTCTCAGCATGTCAAGATGTTTCAGTCCAAAATCATACTTTTATAAACACTGTTATGGGGTGATGCTGGCCAGATGTCAGGCACCCATGTCAGTCACCACTCACTCACTCCCCTCTGCAACTGGACAGAGGAGAAAAAATTTAACAAATGGTACATTAGTTCAGAAAAGGACTGTGAGAGATAACTCATTAAATACTATCAAGGGCAAAACAGGTTCAACTTAGAGATATAATGTGAATTTATTACTCACAAAATCAGAGCAGGTTAAGGACAAATAAGCCCTTAAAAACACCTTCCCCCCACCACTCACTCTGTCCCAGTGGCATAAGGAGGCAGGGCATGGGGGTATTGGTCAGCTCATCACCCAAGGCTTCTCCCACTCAAGGAGAGGAGTCCTTTCCATGCTGCACTGTGGGGTCCCTTCCATGGCAGACAGCTGTCCATGGACTTCTCCAACGTGGCTCCATCTCACGGGCAACAGTCCCCAGTCATGCTGCAGCGTGAGTCCATCCCACGGGCAACAGTACCTGTCAAACTGCTGTGGCAGGGGTCACTCTTCCATGGGGAGAAGTCCTTCAAGGAGAGACTGCTCCAGCCTGGGAACAGGGCCTGTCTCTCCATGGGTGTCCCATGGACTTACAGCCTCCTCCAGGCATCCACTTGCTCCGACATGGGCACCTTCCTCATGGGCTGTGGGGCAGGATGGGAAAATCATCATATTGTCATATTTACTAATCTTGAAAGTACCTTGGCTACTTATTTTCATTTCTCTTTTTCTGCAAAAGAATCAGTTCAGATATGTTAGTATATTTTATGGCCCATTTGGTATCTGATCTGGCTGATAAGACTGCCACAGACATGAACATTTTAATGTGGACAATTTCCCAGCAGGAACTGGAATTCCAAATAACTTCATGTCTGGTAATGGAGAGGTCAATGGATAGTGCAAATGTTCTGCAAAAAAAGCTCTATAGACCATTAACAGTTCCTGGAAGCAGTCTTATGAAGAAATAGAGCTTTTGAAATCAAATGAAGATTTTTAATCTGTTAAAGGAAAAGGAGAAATAGGTAACATCTTTCATGAAGATAAGTAATTTTAATTCTTCACTTAGTCACCTAATCAAAAAGATTTATTAGTATGCAAATTATTTTCATCATATTAGTGATCTCATTTATATAATTCTAAGCTTATGAATGTTATTTGCTAAACAAAAGCATTCGCAGAAATTGGAATTACACTGCAGACACTGGTACTCAGAATAAAATGTAAATTTTCTGAAAAAAGCTGGGCATAAATAGACACTTAGGTGAGTTATGTTTATTCAGATCATTCCATAATTACAACACTACTTTTATAAGTTAGGACTTGCTTTCTTAAACCGCTGCAGATGTCCATTTACTTCTTATTCCTATTTAATCTATCTCCTTCCAGCCCTGCTACTACAGGTGCTTGTAATTCTAAGAGGAACAAGAAGGATACAGGAATGGCTAAGAGACATCAGGAACTGAGTGTAAAGTGAAGGCATTTTAAGACAAAACTAAGGTAAGCTAATGTGAAATGTGTCCTGCAAATTAGCATGAAGCAGACTGATGTTCTAACATTGCCATACTTCAGGAAGTTCCTAATGTCACTTTGCCATCACTTCTTCAGCAGATAGTCTTCCTTTTCTTCACCAAATAAAAAAAAAATGAAAAAAATATAATTTTTTGTCTTATTTAGTGTAAGTATTCAGACTTGGTATTTGAATACCAACAGTATTCAGATGGTATTTGAATATTGTTACTACTGTTTTGTTTATGAATGTTCATGGATAAATAATATGCTTCATCACTCACAAAAACAGTTTTCACCATGGAGACTTAAAGACTAAATTAAATATAATACATATTCTC
>JANRMJ010000066.1:83485642-83521177 GCA_025584955.1 Alethe diademata
ACCTGTTTGATTATTTGACTGCTTGCTAGACTTTGTGTCACAGAGGTTTTAACTGGCATGTATTTGAGCCTTTCTTTTACCTTATGTAGATAATATTCACATGTAATGAAAAATCACTGGAGAAATTTTGTATCTTACTTATTTTTCCAGACTAGTAACTTATGAGTTTGAATAAGCTAGTAGCTGGTTCTGTCTAACAATTTTTATAGTAGACAAGAAACACAAACCTATTAAACTTTAATTCATTTACTTAAGAGTGATGAGTATTAAATCTATGACACTAGTGAAAATAAAACAAATTGGGGAAAAAGAAAATAAAATTTTAAAAAAGCAAAACAAGGAAGAAAATAATACAGGAAGCTAAACAGTAACTAGTCCTTGGACAAAAATGATATATCTCTGATGAACATGAACAGACATAAAAACAGTAGAATTCTTTTGGAATGTGCATCATATAATCATATTTATGCATATATGTAGGTATTACCATGTGTTTCCAGCAGTAGCTGCAACTTGGACTTGGCCAAGAAACCTAATAACAGGTTTTCAAATAGGTGTTTCAGAAGCTATTATTATTTTCCTGATATTATCATTAAAAGCCCCTCTACATATATTGACTTTGCTGTGTATGCCAGCCTGACACACTGCGTTGTACTAAATACACCACTCAGGTTCACGGCATGTTAGAAATTTGCATGCACTGCCATGAACACCTTGGTCCATCTCTTCAATACCCTGCCTGTCAGCATCAGGAGCTCCTGCCAGGTCCTCCCAGAGGAGTCTTTTCCACAGGCTGTCTCCACAATGCAAGTGCTCCTAATCCTGTACATTCTGGTTGCCCTTCAACAGACTTCCTTCAGTTTTTTGGTAATTTTTCTGTTGTTGAGCAGCCCAAAAGAGGTGTTCAACAGAAGAGGTCAAGAACAAATCTCCCCAGTCAGGTGAAGGCAAAGTCACATGGTAAATCTGCTACGTTTTTGAGCAAGACCATTTTTGGAAGGTGTTAAAGAAGTTAAGACTTTTTGTTTATTTTCTACCGTTGAAATACAAGAACTTCAGCAAAGCTTAAACTCTTATTTGGAATTCTAAAATACAAAATAATAAGAATGTAGTTCACCCCATCTCCCTCTAAATAATAAAATACATTCTGTGAGAAAAAATAAATTTAGATAAATTTTAAATGGTTTAATAGATGTTATTTTTATTTCACCTCATGTAGATTTATTGTTAAAGAGAGCATAGAGCAATTCTTAGGGTTTATTATCGTTCACTTGCTGGATGACTTTAAAGATCTCTTACATCCATTTTTAATCTGACCACAAAGGAAATTCAGGTACTAAAGATATCTGGCGTATAGAATTCTCTTAGAAATTCAAAACTGGGATTCACTGATTGCTTGAAGAAAGAGAAATCTATTAGGTGTTTTGCTTGTGACATTATTCACTGCCATCTTACACATGCTGGTGTATCATTCCAACATTTGGAATGGAATTTTCAATTCCAGCAGATGTTTCATTATGTTTCACACACTCACATTGACTGGAAAAGCAACATCAGAATAATATAGTTAGTGGTCCATCACCACCATGACATATGCTTTCACAAATGGGCTGAAAAATATAAGATAATTACTCTGGGATTGGCTATGCACACTGTTGTATTATTACATTAATGTTCTGCTAAACTTGGCACAGAGACAATGGCAGTGACTAAACAGCAAAAGAAATATGTCAAAGACATATATAGAATGCTGCAGATAGTTTGGCTTTTACATTCAAGAACATATAGAATATACAGATATATTAGAAAAATGTATCTGAGAGCCATTTCCCAGGTTGCTGAAGTTAAATCAGTGTTTGAGATTAGGAGAGGGAAGTGTATTAATGATCATCTTTGAGTTCAGTGTTTGCTGCCTATGTTCCAGTTATGCAACTTGTCCGGGAAACATATGTCAGGATAGTATTTTACTCTTTACATATGGCCTACAGAATCCCTGAAACTATAATACTCGCTATTTTCTTATGCAGCATAACTGAATTAGTTGGACTGGAAGCATATTGTGCCATTCAGAGTCAGGTGACCTACAAAGTAAAGAAGAGCTTAATTTATGCTAGAGAAGCTTAAAGCTTATCAGCATGATGAATAAAAGCTAAAAATAGCAGAGGGTATTTTAGGGACCTGGGTTAAGCTTTTGAAGATAGCTTTCTTGAATATAAAATATCACTAAACAAACTGTGTCACTTGCTTTTCTGTAAGTACAGAATGACCCCACTAGATATCCTTATCAGGTTTTCTGCCTTTTTTATGGCGGTTTTTTTTTTTTCTTTTCATTAAGCAAAAAGGTATGTGGTCACTGCAGTGGCTTTATTTTTAATATCCTTTATTTATTGTTTATGGATGGAGTTGACTATGCATTTGAATTATGGCTTGTGTCAGCGATAGGTATGAGTGTAAAACATAAAATGTGCAAGCTCTGCAATTCCTGTACTGAATCTTATCTTAAAGAAACTCAACCTCCAAGATCACAGACCCTGCACACATAAAAAAGAAAATTATGGTGTAGCTTCCTGAAATATGTTTCACAGTAACACATCAGTAAGGTGAAAAAAAATGGGTAAAGGAGTCCAAGGAATGAAAATAAATAATTTTTCTCTATTTTTTTATCACAAATAATACTGAAGATAATACTTATGCAGAACTTTGGCCTAACAAATTATTACTCATAATAGAAGCTTAGAGTTACTAAAGATACCCATTGAAATAAAATTACAAAGACCTGCCAATATTTTACTGGCTCAGAGTCCAGGAATACTAATTTATGTTTGGACTTCATGATCTTAAAAATCTTTTCCAAGCTAAATAATTATATTATTCTATGATTCAGGGGGCAAACTTCTAATTTGGAAAAATGCCTTTTTGAGCCAGGGGAGTAGGAAAGTTCTGGGCAGGATGAGGGTTTGGGAGAGGATGAGCACTTCTTTAGGACATGCACAGAAGGCATTCTAGGAGAAGAATTGGAGAGTGAGTGACACCATGAAAGAGATGCTGCTGTCTTACAAAGCCCCTGCTTGAAGGCTTACTAAGACAGAAAAATGTCAGAAGCAAAGTGGAGAAAAACTCCTATGATGGCAGGGAAGCTAGTACTTTACACTTACAGTTCAAAGCTTTCTTTGGAAATCACACAAAAATAAAACTAATAGAGTAACAAGGTATTATGTTTCATGTAAAATAAAAGGATTTCTTTCAGTGGATACAATCCACAGACACACACCGTAACCATTTTATATAGTAAAAGGGAATGCAAAATGTGTAAGGTCCTATTCAGAAATACTGGACAGGGAATTTTGGCATATGTAATGTGAATTAGGATCACTTTTTCAGAATTTAATTTCTCTTAATGTGATTCTTTTTCAGCCCATAATCTATGATCAAAACAAGCCCCCCTATCTGCATATCATTGTAATTATTTAACTTATTAATTTAGTAGATATGGATTGAACTTCATATTTTGAAATATGAAAGAAGATATATAGACCTTTCTGATTAATATGATTTTAATGTGGGCTAGATGAAGTACAGAATAGCATATGAGATTCTCATTAATCATAATAGATTGCTGATTATGCAGATGGCAATCATTAGACAGACCTATCTGACCTATTTCACTGTCTGTCACTGACTTCTAGAAAATGAGCCACATTTCACAAATGCCCATGGTTAAAACTTCTGCAACTGTAGTGCTGTGAATCAATCCTCAGCTAAATCACATAAAGAATAAGGTCTGCATTGTACAGAAATTTAGGCCAAGATTTTCAAAACAGTTGACTCTAGTAAGCTTATGATTTGATTCTAGCCAAATCTCTCAGTGTTCCCAGGTTTGTAAAATACAAGTTACGTATTTAAGTCAGTGGCATTTTAGGCAAAATTAAGAAATTATTTTCTGAAAATTTGACTTTTCAGTAACAACTGTAGTCATCCATCGACTTGAAAAAAAGACTAACTCAAAGCCTCTAATGAGGCAGAGAAACACAAATTTGCTGAAATAATTTCTATTATCTTCATCCTTTGGTGGCTAAATGCTGTTCTCCCCACATGCTGCTCTCTCTTAACAGCTCAGGAAACAGAGACCAGGTGAACTCCCCAACCCTGCAAATGGGTTGTTTTCTTCAACTTGCTAGAGTAAAATGCAACACATAGCCACATGGCATGCAAAGCTACAGGAGATGTCAAGAACATGGCTTGCTTTCCATGCCTTCACTTCTCTCCCAGCTGCCCAGAGGAAATTGTGCACTCAGAATCTCAGAATTCCGTTAATCAGTGAGGCATGCATACACTTTCCAAAGCTGAATGGGTAATTTTGTCCTGGGTCTCTGCAAAGACAGAGCATGGAGAAATTGTTGCTATTTGCAAGGCCGAGAGTACAGCAATTAATAGAACATCTCTGTCACTTACACCTGAAATTTTGTTACCCCTTCACTAGCTGCCTCTTCAAAGAGTGACCAGTTTGTTTCATTTTTATGTAGTCTGCCATGTGCTCTGTGACTTTAGATGAAAACCTCAGGTTTAGTATTTCGAATAGTTTAGCTAGGCAACTATTTGTGTGTTTTGATATTCTGGAAAAAGAAGTTTCTTTAAACTTCCAATTAATGTGAGCTGACTACTATCTTCTGCCTTTTAGATCAAGGTGTTTTTTTATGTCCAGATTCAGATATTGTACAGCTTCACTGCTCTGCTCTGCGATGTGGGAAACATGTGGCTCTGGTCAATGTTTTGAGAGGAAGCAGCACCACAATAATTTCACATTAAATATTTCCCAACAGCGATTGCCCAGCACAGAAGGCCAATGATAGCTGAGTGTGAACTGTACTCCAAAGAGCTTTTCTGATTAAAGCTGTGATATGCATAAATTAAGGGATATCTGAAGAACAGAGGCAGGAAAACCTGATGATATAGGTTATTGGCACCTTAGGTGTAACAACCATAGACATATTACACTGTATGCCATATTGTCAGAACACAATGGATATGAGAAAGGAAATCAAAGAATACTGCCCTCATTGTGTTCGAGCATGAAACAAATAATTTGAATGTATTTCTGAGAGTAATCCAGTAACTGCTTCTAAACTCATTGCTGGCTCCAGAGCAAGGACCATGAATCAGGGCTACAGGGAGTGGTGTATATCGGCAAATTGTGTAGCTCTTTGCCATACAATACCAAAGGTTACCTATTTTCCCTTTTTGGAGTATATTAACCAAAGTCCATCATGTTATTTGGCACAGATGCATTAATTTACTTTTTAAAGGAAATGAAAAGTTTTTACATACAATGATATTCCCAAAACAGTTTTTTAAAATTAATTCCCAGTCCTAGATTTAACATTTAAAATGTTCTGCCAAATTAATCATTATAAGAAGGTTGTAAAAAAGTTTACCTTTTGATAATATACTCAGAAGTTTTAGGAATAAATACTGTGCATTTTTTCCTGCCGATACTTATTTCATGATTTTAAGTTGTTTTTTTCCTAAATAAGAATTTCATTACAATATGGTGGGTTTAAATTAAAAAAGAAAATTACAGGCTTGCTGAGGAAGGGAAAGGAATATTTATATACCAAACCAGTAGCAAGGAGGTGATGACTCACATGCTCTTAAATGATCTTACATTTTTAACCAAAAATTGCTGACAATTTCATTAAATATGAAACATTAGATTAATGGATTCAGAATCTTAAAGATTTTCTATAGCAATTATCCTTAATCTATAGCCTAATTGGACAACCATAAATTATGCTCAGGGATAGGTCTATTTTCTAATATAGATGACTTTCTATTCAACTCATAAAGCGTTAATACTTGTTAAAACTGTATATTATTTTGTATTAATTTGTACTAATTGTTTGTACTCTGATTGAAATTATTCTATCATTTTTACTACCTGCAGAAACACATATACTGTTGAGCCATTTGCAATCTAAAATTAGACATAAAATTCATATATTGCAGCAGATGGAGGAATGGTAGATAAAAGGATAACATGCTTCAGAGCTGAGATCATAGGATCATCTAGTTCCAACCACCCTGCCACAGGCAGGGACAGCTTCCCCTAGATCATGTTGCTCAGAGCCTCCTCCAGCCTGGCCGTGAACTCTTCCAGGGATGTGACATCCACTTCTCTGGGTAACCTGCTCCAGTGCCTCACCATCCTCACAGAAAAGAATTGCTTCCTAACATAACAGCTCTCCTCTTTTAGTTTAAAACCATTCCCCCTTGTCCTATTACTATCTGCTCATGTGAAAAGTTTCTCTTTTTTATAAGCCCCCTTTAAATACTGGAAAGACACAATAAGGTTTCCAAAGATTTGAGTCCTCTCCATGCTGCATAATTTAAACTCTCTCAGCCTGTCTTCATAAGGGAGGTGCTCCAGTTCTCAGATCACCTTTGTGAACTCTGGAAATATTCTAACATGTTTACATCTTTCTTGTGCTTCAAGCACTTCTGTTGCTCATGTTGAGCTTTCCATTCACCCCAACCAGCAAGTCGCTCTCAATGAGCTCATCTCCCACTCATGTATGGGACTGGCTGGGCCCAGGGCAGCACCTTGCCCTTAGAAAATCTTCATGACATGCTCTTGTGATCACGTCTAAATTTTGTCCATTCTCTCTGAATGGTATCGCTTCCTTCCACTGCATCAACTGAACGGGTCAGCTTTGTGTTATTTGCAGTCTTGCTGAGTGATACAGCCATAATGTAAGGGAAAAAGTCATGAAAGAGATGCATGATACCGAAGTATACATGCAGAAGAAGAAACAGAAGGATGAAAGTCAACTTTTCATAGTATCTCAAAGGAAATCTTCTTTTAAGGTGTGTCCTTCTTTTAAGGTGTCTAAGACTACTGAATATTTATGGTTCAAAAATATTTTTATGATCACATAGAAAATATTATTGCTAAATATACCAAAAAGTAGTAGGATTAAAAATTAAAATAGTGCCCAGAAACTGTAGGATGGTGGGAAAAAAAATCAATATAATTAAAAAAATAAAAAATTCTTTATAGCATTATGAGAAAAAGGAAACATCTAGACTAAAGTTCTGCCAAGAAGATTCTTAGGGTTATTACTTCAGATTGTAAGATGAACTTGAACAATATTGTCACATTTTGAAAAAATACAGTCACAACTTCAGTATGAATGGGCAAGAATATATCTTCCACATTAGTTGAATTCACTTTTCCACTCTTGCTAGTACTAGCAATGTCTTAACTGAATCCTCTTATGGAAAAACTGGGCATAAATATTAAGGAAGATCCACCTAATCAAATAACAGCCTAAGAGCATCAAGAATAATAAAAGATCCACAAGAAAAGATTAACCTATGAAAAGGTTATGAAAGAGAAGACTGGGAAGAGACAGGCTAAAGCATTCAAACATGCAAAATGTCCTATAAAAAAGTTATATTTGTAGTAAGAAAGATCAAGAATAATGGGTTTGATTTTTATCAGATTTCACCTCAGTAAGAAATTAGAAAATAAAAAAAGGTTTATAAAAACACTCTATGGATTTTGTAAGCCTGAAACATTGAAATATTACAATCATAATATTGAAACATATAAATGGTTGAAAGAAGTTGTGATGTGCCCATCACTGATCACTTTGCAAAATCCTAGAGAATATCTCTCAGGAATTAGATTTATTAGATTAAGACATGGATTAGGATGGGAACAAATGATCTTTCAACCTCTTCTCTTCTAATTTTAAGATTTCTCTCTGGTTTTCCACCTAAAAACAATACTCCATTAAGTTACATTCAAATAGTCATCCCAAAAATTGTTTTTTGAATAATCAGAGTAGGTTTCAGGAACAGATTTAATTAGGAAAAATTGTAATAAAAAGTGTTAAGAGACTTGTGATTCTAAGATAGTAGAAAACTCCATAAGAAAAAAAAAACATTTGGACCACTTATTTATTTTATTATATCAGGGGATTCTGGGTTGATCTAAGAAGTAACTTAACTGATTCTTTCCAGAGTTCATTTTGTATATAATAAAGTACATTATGAAAAAGTATAAAAGTATTACCACTAGGCATTAGTCACAATTCAGTGTCCAGAAGTCATATGTTAAATTTGAAAATCATCTCAAGTCCATTTTAGAGTGTTTGAAACCATTTCCCTATGCATCATTAACTGTTAATTGAATATTGGGTTGCTCACTTAATAGGAATACTATTTATAACTCATTTAATAGTTAGAGTTAGAGGTGAAATTTTTATCCTATGGTCATCAGTAGTAATTGGACATTGGTTTCATCATTGTTGGAAGGTCACTTAGAAGCTTCTACAGCAGCATTAATAGCACTGGATATACATGTTTTTTTGTTTGTTTTTTTTTTTTAATTATGGACGTTTTTAAGTGAGTAAATTACCTAATGCTTTCAAAAACTCTGGGAATATCTTATGTTTAACATACTAATTTGAGTTTACTTACCTTTGTTTTCATTTTTTCCAAAAATTTCTTTCTTACTGACCTACATTGGTAAAATTGTGTTGTAATATCTATTAAAATTATCTTCTTTCAGCTTAATAGATGTTTAAATCATTAATGATTGCATCATTGAGTTCTCACTTGGAAGAAATAATTTTATATTCAAAGCAACCATTTCTATTTGTTCTATTTAATCCATAGTAGTAATTTTTTTTCCTCTCAGCTTCTTAAGGAAACACATTCTTAAGGAAGAATAATCATGAAATCATAGAACCATTTGGAATAGAAAAGACCTTTAGGATGATCAAGTCCAGCAAGCAATAAAAAAGCTCCAAACTGGTCTCTTTAATCTGTACATCTCTGCTGTATCTTCTGTCTTGCTATTCTACAAAGTTAATTAATGTTAGAAATACTCAAACTTTCTCCAGTAACTTGTAGAATATAAAATTTTAAAACAGTCTACAGGCACAAAGCAAACTATTTTGTTTGTTAATATTATAAAAATGTGTACCATAGTGTGTGTGTGTATATATATGTGTGTGTGTGTGTGTGTATGTGTGTGTGTGTGTGTGTATGTGTGTGTGTGTGTGTAGTTGAAATCAATATATATAAATACCTGACATGAGTGAGAAGTATACAACGTGAAGCCACACTCTTCACAGAAGTGTTCAGTAAGAAGCAATGGGCCAAGTCTGAAATATAGAATCACAGATTCATTAAAGTTAGAAAAGGCCTCCAAGATCATCAAATCCAACCTTTGACCAAACACCACCTTCTCAACTAGACAATGGCACTAAGTGCCCCCTCCAGTCATTTCTTGAACATTTTCAGGGATGGCAACTCTACCACTTCCCTAGGCAGTCCAGGTTTAACCAGTCTTTCAATGAAGAAAGTGTTCCTGATGTCCAAACTGAACTTTTCCTGGTACAGCTTTTGGCCATTTCCTCTTATCTTGTCACTAGTTGCCTGGGAGAAGAGATTGACTCCCATCTTGCTGCAGCCTCATTTCATTTGTACAGAGCAATAAAGTGCCCCTTGGGCACCCTTTTCTCCAGGCTATAAACAGGATTTCCCACGGGAAATTAGTTTCATAGAATCATCAAAGTTGGGAAAGGCCCTTATGATCAATATCATCCAGTCCAACTGTCAACCTGACACTGCCTCTGTAACCACCTAAGCACTAAACCACATCACCCAGCACCAGATCCAGATGTCTCTTAAGCATATTTCCTGTATAGGAAATAGGTTTTTTTTGTTGTTGTTGTTCTGTTGTTTCTTTTTGGACACTGAAGGTGGTACAGTTTGTGTTGTCCAAAGTGGTCATGGAATATGCATCCCTAAAGAAATTTTGAACTTGACTGTACTAAGCCCTGAGCAACTTGCTGACCACGCTTCAGCAGACAGTTGGATATCTCCCTAGGTTCCTAGAACATAATTTATTCTGCGATTCTGTGTAATCTGTGCAAATAATTCCAAAGTTTTGTTAACTTTCAAAAATATTTGGATTGAGAGAATTCATATGCAACTTAAAAAATAATATTTTATTATCTTTTGTGCTCAGGGTATGCTAGGTTTATTCTATTACTCTTTGAAATTGCTTTTATTACCGTAAGCCCACAAACTTCGTTTTCTAAATTTAAAGGGTTTGAAAACTTATGATAGCAAAATATTAACTTGATGAATAATTCAGAGTGGAAAGAAGTGGTAGAAGTCATAAAGTCACATTTTGAACTGTAGCTTTGTGGCTGAATAACATGACCTTTCACATTTGAAACCATGATTTATGTTTAATCTGTAGTCCTCTAGGAAATTAATTTGGCCCATAGTCTATAACAGTCTGTTTCATAATCTTAAAAGATATTAACTGTAGAACATCCTATGCTATTGAGACAGATTTTTTTATACAAAATCCACTATGCTGCAATTTTCTTTATGGGGTAGAAATAGCAATTATAGTATTATTGGAAAAACATTTGGAGGGCAATATAAATTAGAGATATTGGACTCAACTGATAGCTGCCTAAGTTTATGTAATTAAATTAGTCCTTGACAAGTCACTAAGCAGGTCACAATGCAGTAGAGGATGAAGGACAACCTATGCAGCTAATTCAGGGCCTCTGACCCACTAACACAGGAACTTCTGCCCCATATTGCTCTCCCTGGACCCTGACAGATAATAAAAGAGAAGTCGGTGCCTTTCTCTATTCACATGAGAAATAATTGTATGCAGCTATAATTCTTGAGACCTGTGGAAAAGTTCTAGCCTCCACTGGAAACAGGATGAGCATGCAGGAAGTTAGTTCAGGCCTTCTACCTCAGTTCCTATAGCTAGCGTTGGCTATGCTGGTCATTAGCTATTCAATATTCAGTAATTAATTTGCCAGGATAGGGTTGGAATTCAGAGGTGAAAGCACTGAGACACAAAGTTACTAAGGTTATCTAGTGAATAAAGCATGATGAGCAATGACTTAAAAATAAATTATGAAGTAACTGGAAATTTCATTAATTACCTTCTAAAAAAAAACCCAAACCAGTTACAAGGTAAGAGATCAGGTCAATTACTGGTCAAACTTCTGAGATAACTGTCTGTATTAACTATACAATTAATTTAAATTAATTCACCTTAAATGATAAGATTTCAAACGTAAATTCAAGGGAGGTAAATCTTACAATTAATATTAAAGACACTCAGGAAGAATCTGCATGGCCATAAAATCTTCAACTCTAATTTTTAGGTAAAATATAAGTTGGGGGGGAGGCATTTGTCTGGTTTTGCTTGTTTAAGATGAAGGGGGAACAAATAGTTCTGTAAGAGTCCCAGATGTCCTCTTTGTAGTGAGGGCCCAGAAGGTCTAAAATTATAGCTGTTTTACAGAGTCAAAGAATCATTTATGTTGGAAAAGACCTCTGGGAACATCAAGTCTGCTGACCACCTTGTCAAGTAGACCATGTCACTAAGTGCCACATCCAGTAATTTCTTGAACACTTCCAGGGATGTGTTCCACTCCACAACCTCCATGGGCAGTCCATTCCAACATTTAACAACCCTTTCTAGGATGTAATTCCTCCTGATGTCCAGCCTGAACCTTCCTTAGCACAGCTTGAGGTGATGTCCTCTCACCTCTCACTGGTTGCCTGGTAGAAGAGGCTGATCCCCGCCTTGCTGCACTCTTCTTTCAGGGAGTTTTAGGGAGTGATAATGTTACTCCTGAGCCTCCTTTTCTCCAGGCTAAACACCCCCAGCTTCCTCAGCTGCTCCTCATAGCACTTGTGCTCCAGACCCTTCACCAGCTCCATTGCCCTTCTCTGGACTCGCTCCAGCACCTCAATGTCCTTCTTGTAGTGAGGGGCCCAGAACTGGACACAGGACTCGAGCTGTGGCATCACCAGTGCCCAGCACAGAGGGACAATCACTGCCTGGTCCTGCTGGCCACACTACTGCTGATACAGCCCAGGATGCCACTGGCCTTCTTGGCCACCTGGGCACACTGCCTCATGTTCAGCTTCAGTTGCCCAGCACCCCCAGGTCCTTTTCTGCTGGGTCCCTTTCCAGCCCCTGCCCCAGCCTGTAGCACTGCCTGGGTTTGTTGTGACCCAGATGCTTGACCCAGCACTCGGTGGTGTTAAATCACATGCAATGGATCTTGGCCCATCAATCCAGCCTGTCCAGATGCTTTTGTAGAGCCTTCCTGCTTTCCAGCAGATCAACACTCCCACCCAACTTAGTACCATCAGCAAACTGACTGAGAGTGCAATCAATCCCATTCTCAATGAAAAAAACAAACATGCATGTTTTCAATACTGAGCCCTAAAGAAAACCAGTTTGGCTGGCCTCTCCTAGATTTAGCTCCATTCACCACCACCCTCTGGGTCTGGACATCCAGCCATTTTTTAACTGACTTAGTCAAGATTAAAGAATAAAACATACAACTCTTGAGAATAAACTCTTTGCAACATACCCACCAATCCTAATTTAACTCAATTAAAAACTACTTCTCTCTACTAAACTAACATTTCGCAAAATATAGGAATAAATAGCATATTTTATTATTTAACAAGTATATTCTTAATTTGTAATATAATTTACATTGTTAATGTCAATGCAATGAGTCATAACGTAGTACACAGACTAATAAAACTGTTTGGAGTGAGTGATGTCCTGCTTTGATACGCCAGCTATTAGCTAAATATTTAGATTCAGAATAAAAGCCCAAATGTATTGCTTTTAGCTAAGAATTTATAAAATAATATCTTTCTCAGAATTAATATCTGGGGTTATTTTTGGATGTCTCTTCTTTCTTATTCATCCAAAGAACATTTCACCTACTGTGACCTTTACTAATGGGTATATAGAATCCAAAAGGAAATTATAAAAGAAGTAAATATTTCTATGAGTCATCAAATCTAGAAAGACTATATTGAGCCTTTTGACAGAGTCCTGCCTAAATTGAGTGAATCACTGTTTCTTCCTTAACCCCAATTATAATATTGCAGGAGAAAGCAGGACTGTAAGGAGATGAGGAAGGAAATAAAAAAGAAAAATAGTTTAAAAATGGAAAGAAAATAAATCAAGCAAACACTATGCCTTTCTTCTAGAATTCTAAGTGTTAATAAGCACTACTTTTTTCTACTCATTCTCTGATCCTGAATTTTCCACTCATTGAAGTGATTAGGTTCTCAGTAAATTAGTTAGTCTAGTCATTTATTATGCATTTAATCAATCAGCAGGTACCATGTCCTTTTACATATTTTGATAGAATCCAGTGCAATATGGTAGAGTAATATATGTATATGTAATGCAACAATAAATTAAAATACCAGAGAAAGGATAACTATTTACATGATCATGATCAGATATTTTCTAAATGTGTGTATTGTCAATCCAACATCTGTCACTGATGCAACATGGTATATGTCTCCTCTGATTTTGCTGCAAATTGCTTCAACTTTGTGTTCTGATAAGAGCACTCTAGGGCTTTTCTCTGATCTGTATTATTTCATACCTTGAGTACAGAAAACTCAAAGAAAATTTCTGCTTTGGAAGTTTGAAATTGCATTACTTTGTTTCTCTGTTAACAGCTACTGGTTTTTAGTATCATTCACAAACAGTATTTTAGTTACTTCTGAGTACAGCTAACCTGATACTGCACAGAAAAAGTGATTCATAATACAAAACAGGCTAACCACACAAAAATAAAAAAAGCACACAGCTTGTCTCCCTCCTACACTAGCATTCCTTGTTCATATACACCTGCAGATTCATACAGGCATTTTAAAAGTTGTGAATGCTGTAGATCGTTTTGAGAAGAGAGAAAATATTCAGAGAAAAAATATTAATTTTAGAATTAATTGACAACATTTATAAAGTAGTCATAAATCTTCACAGTAGTTATTGATCCTCTGGACGAATCTGTTGCAAATGAAATTCTGATTCCCAGGAAGTCGTAAGACACAATGCAGACTGCTGAATTCTGTGTCTCCTAGACTGAATGGTTATGCTTAGGTAAATGCAGAATAGGCTCATACAAAACCTCCCAGTTGAATTTCACCACTTGTTTGACTTGATCTTGTGAAAACAATGCAATCTATTTGCATGTACAGCTGTAATTTATTGTACTTGATGTTTATTCTTTTTTTACAGTCCAAAAGCCTCAGTGTTCTTGTAGACAGCATTCCAACACAAGGCTTGATTTCACTTTTATGTTCCTATCTGCAGTATTATTTTATAAGGTAGTTGTAGACAGACTTAAAGTTTACTAAGGAGTTTAATTAGGTAGAAATTTTAGATTAAGGAAAACATTTTTTCTACAGATAAATGCCTATTTGCCTAAAAAGCACCCTTGAGAGAAGAAAAACCACTCACTATTGCTTGTAAGCATATTCCAAATTGAACGTGTTTTCTGTGTTAGCTGTTCACAGAAAGAGTAAAACGTAATCTGAATGGAACACAAGAAAATTTTTTTTTGTGTGATAATGGTAATGCAACCACAATTCTGTTATTAAAAAGTGGCATTGCACTGCTGTAGAAGCAGGGCTCTATTTTCTTAATGGGCACTCTAAAAACTTACATTACTCTTTTCCAAATTGAAACATTTAGGGAACTTGTTACAGCAAGATCACATCATTTTTTCAGTAAAAACTGAGCCCTGTATACAATTACTGAGGGCAATAAAATGTACTATTGTAAGATCAATGAGGTTTGAGATGACTATATTCTCATAAGCTAAAGAAGACAATCAGTATGATAATTAGAGCATGTTAATTACTCTCCACTAGCAACAAAAAATGCAAATTATATACAGAAGGAAATTAACAGCAGTTACTGCTCAATATTGCATGACTTTTCCATTAAGTATAATAAGAAAAGTTGTTAAATTATAGAAAATAAGAATAATTAAACTGTAATATTAAAGAAGCTTAGGCTTCCATTCTGGCTGTGGAGGGAATCATTGGGAAGTTTCCTGAGGATGTGATACTGTCCATACAGGTTAGTCACAATCCAGTATTAAACTGGGGAAACATTTGTGTTTTGTTTTATTTTCACTAGGTAGAACAAGACTGGGTATTCTGTCTCAGTAAGAAGTAGTACAATAACCTGTTCTGAATAATAGCTGTGCTGTAAAACAGTTCAAAAATTTCAACCCCCCGTGGGTTTTTGTTGTTTTTGTTTCTTTTTTAAACAAGGATTGAAGTTATTATGGAGCTTTTTCTTGAGAACAGACAAGCAAACAAACTAAAATGAGCTAATAAAATTCTGACCCTTGAAATTGTTTAAAACCAAAGATTGGAATATCTTTTAGACTGAGAACCTACACCAGCACAAGAAAAAAGGTCATGGTAGAAGTGTACGATTGATTTTTAAAGCATATTCTGAGGACTACAAACAATCTTATTGAAACAGTGACACAGCTTTTACTGTCAACTACCAGTGAGCAACAGATAAAGAAATACTGACTTTTAAATCAGTTAGGTGGTTTGTGGGGTTTTTTTTAAACATGAGGGACAGTCCTCCATGCCTATTACAGGCATATTTTATGAAGCATTAAATCAATTCACCATTTCCCCAAGAATTCAACAAGCTTTTGATTATGATCACTGAAATATTAATTTAGGTTCATGAGACCAATCTAAAACATATTCATCATTGAATATGTAAGACAAATTTTACACAATGACACAATGTAAGACAAATTTTACAAGAGCTAAAAATATGTATACAAAAGCATAGACTTTGATAAATATTAAAAATATATTTCTTCTGTTTGGCAAAAAAATCCCTGTACACAGTTCGAGTTTTCATTGCATTACATTATGTTTTTAAAAAAATAATTGGATTTCCTAGTGCCTTAATATTCTCAGGTAGCTATTGGCATTCAGTAAATTGTAAGATTTAAGACATCTACAGTGCTGTGAGTGTGAGTTGTTTGTAGACTTTTATGTATGCAATAAGTCTTAAAGTCCCATAATCCAAGAAGTAATATAACTGAAAATTTTAGAAAGCATTGTGTTTCTAGATTACAACAGAGCCTGTGCCTGCTTTGTTATTGTTTTATTTTTTCATGTTATCATGACTAATTGTTTGAGTTGGATAAGAGATATAAAAAAGGGTGGTAGTGTATATGTTTAGCTTTCATATGCATTTATTTGATTGGGTTGATTTTTCCCCTTCCTCCCTGGGCACTCCATCTTTTCCAGAAGAATGGCCCACTTCAGGTGGGCTCCTGATAAAAGCAAATCATCATGGTAGATGGGCTGACCAATGAGAAGTGAAAACAACAGTAAAGGGATTTGACACAAAATCAAGATATCAAAATTAATTGGGACATGTCATAGAATACATTATTTAACTATTTGTTGACCTAAAGTGTTAAGCAAGAATAATTAATCAAAGATTTTTATAAACATCAGTTCAGCTGAACTACAATTTGAAACCAAAATTAAAATAATTGAAATGGTTAAGCATTGGTATATTATAATTATACCCACACTGACATGAAAAAATATGTTTATAATAGACTGATGTAATATAAAAGGGAAATTGATAACAAGTAGTAAGAACAAACAAAAAAAGGCAAGGTCTCAAACACTCAGGGGAAATCAACCAAACTAAAATACTTCTGCAGTATAACTGAAGGCCACAAGTAGTGAGTGGAAGCTGGCCAGCAGGTAAGCTCCACACAGCTGCTGGCTTACTCCCTCACACCACCAGGATGGGGGAGACAATAAGAAGAGCAAAGTAGAGAAAACTCATGAGTCATGAGGATAGTCTCATAAAGTAAGAGAAATAAAAACTAGAAAAGGAGACCCAAGTGATGCAAGGGCAATCACTCAAAACCCTCCACAAGAAGACTGACACCCAGCCAGTCTGCAAGAAATGGCCGAAGTTCCTTAAAAAACTGAGTTTTTATTGCTGGGCATGATATATGTAATGGAATATCCCTTTAGTCAATTCAGATCACCTCTCCTGTCTGTGTCCCCTCCTAGCTTCTTAATGACTGCAGCCTACTTGCTGGGGAGGCTGTGTGAGAAACAGAGAAACCTTGACACTGAGCTAATGCTGCTCAGAAACAGCCAAAACACTGGTATGTTATCAACACTGTTTAGGTCACAAATCCAAACCCAGCAGTATATGGCCTGTTAGAAAAAACATAACTCCATCCCAGTCAGAGAAAGTGAAACAACTAAAGCAGAATTTATTAAATATAAAAAAGAATAGCAATGTTAAAATATTCTTTTTTTTTTTTTTTTTACCAGAGGGAAATGGTAGAGCTTTAAATTTCAATGATTACAGACTTTTGAAAGTTATATTAAAAGAAAATTTTGGGTCAATTTTTAGTATGTCTGGAACCACCATCAAATATTCAGAGGAAAAAGACTACTGATGAGGAAGTAGGAAAAATAAACAATGACCTGGATATCAGGACAAGTTGTGCACTCAGCAAGTGTTCAACAACATGAAATGTATTCAAGGAGGGTGTTGGTGCATTGGAGGGCAGGACAGGGACTGTGAGGGACCAGACTTGCTGAAATCGACTGACAGAAACTTCAGGAAGTCTAACAAAAGCAAATGCAAAAATGAAAAAAAAAAAAAAAAGCACCTGAGAAGGATTAAACCCACATACAGGTGACCATCTGGAAGGCAGCTTTGCAGAACAGAACCTAGAGGCCCTGATAGACACCAGGGTGCCCATAAACCAGCAGTGTGTACTGGCATATTGCGTGCTGCACAAGGAAGAGTTCTGCAAACAGATCAAAGAAAGTGAACCTTGTCCTCGATTCAACACCAGTGAGACCACAACTGCAGTGTTGTGTTTCCACAGAACCAGGCTGCCCCTTACAAAAAGACATGAACATCCTGGATGTCATCCAGCACAGGACACTGTGTCTGTCCTGGGGCTGGTGCACATGGCAGACAAGAGGAAGCTGAAAGAACTGGACAGAGTGGAGTGAGTGTCAAACTCCGGAGGCAATTCAAGACTTGACTGGACACAGCCCTGTACAACCAGACAAAAATAGTCCAGCTTTGAATAACCTGAAATTTTTTTCTTCTAACCAGAATAATCCTCTGGTCATTTGATTTTGTATCATCTGTCTACACAATTTTTAATTTTGTAAATAATTTGCAAGTAATTTGAAGAATGAAGTCAGATCTTTATATTTTCCCCTATAAATACTGAAGATTATCCTTATGTAACTAGGTATAGCTTAATTTAAAAAAAAAGCAAGCCAAAACTATATTACATGAGTGTTAACTATATTACAGTTATCAGGAAAACATTTTGGTGGAGTAATCCGAAAGCAAACATGCAAAGATGTATAAGAACATTTCTATAATCTTGGAAGAGTGATAATTTGGAAACTGCATGTTTGATACACAATTACCTGAAATACCTGGGGCACAAACAGTTTGTGCTTTGAGAAGGCATATCTACTCCATACAAAGACAGAAGAAAAGAGAAAAAAAGCCAAAAAAATAGGCTAGACTTTAGAACACCTTTCCTCATGTGAAGTACTCTGTGAACAATGTGTAGGATGGATTTATTGTTTTGAAATCTAAAGAAAATTTCTATAGCAGTCTGACAAAAAAGTAGTAGACAAAAAGAACCCTAATGACGTCCCTGGTATAGACTGAGGGGAGTTAAGTTGTATCAATGCTTGATGCAAGGTCCTTAATTGCTAGTCTATACTTTAAACATCTTCACATCCAGAATCCACAGAATTCTCACTCTATTTTGATAGCAAAAGTACTGCTCTGAAACAGTTCATCTCTTTGAAATCATTAGCTAAAAAGTAATTTTCTCCTCTTTCTTGTCTCATTTGGATATTATTTAACATATAAAAACAATGTTGCAGCAATATTAGAATCTTGTTCGACATTCCATAACTGAAATTATTCAACCACAAAATTATTGGCACAATTTAGAACATTTGCAGATGTTCTTCAACACAAGCTGTTGCTGATTACACAATAGAATTCATGGTTTCTGTTTTGTAACATCATTACATTTCAGGTAGGCAATTCTTCTTAAGAAAACATTATTGCCACAAACAAAAGAAAAATATTTTCCACTATATTTATACATTTCAAATACTAGTATAATGAGTTCTTTGGCATTGCATCCACTTATAATTTATTTGTTCATATTAAAACCATATAGATTGAATTTTAGAGTTAGGTTATTGTGAGAGACTGTAGGAGGATCCTGGCTCAAAACATTTCAGGCTAATGTGTGGCAGAAAGGTCATGCCTTGCTCTGGTGAGATGATGCCCTACTCCACACACCCTGCACCCCCAGGGGCTGTATCCCAACCCTGCAGTGGGGCCAGGATCCTGGAGCCTCTAACCCAGCTCTTGAGTGGCAAAATGACCACAAGTCCCACACGGGGGAAGGATCTGGCAAAGCCAAAATGTACTTAAGCCAGAGCATGAGGCACACACAGGTCTTGCTCCTACCTTCTCTTGGGTTTTAAATCACTTGAAACACTACTAGAACCATGGGTGGTAGCTATATTTGTTCTTTACTGTATCTCTCCTTCTTCTCGAAGTTTGAGTAACTTAAAATTGGATTAATTGGAGTTTGCTAGGTGAATGTTTTGTGAAATGCTTTATTTTAATTGAATGTTGCTTTAAACTTTTGCTAAAGTTCCCTTATTTTCTGAATTTTGCCTATAAGTTTTTTGTTGTTTTGACCTCTTAAGGAATATCTTGTTGGGTACATAAAAGAATCTCAAGCCTTTTTAAGAGCCTTGTTGAGCAAGCTCTGGGGCCTTACAATTATCCATCCACATTAATCACAGTTTTCTGGCAGTTGTTTTACAGGGTGCAGGTGCAGCACACAGATTTTAGCAAATCTAACATGCCTCATACAAAGAACTTTCCTTTAAGTAAGTGCATCTACTTTGAGTACACTTGAAATATACAAATATGAATGACATTTGGATGCCTTAAGCATAAATTTATTTTGTAATTTAAAATTCTGTTTAGGAAGATAAAAATAAATTCCAATGAGATCTTATATCACAAAAACATCCTTCTTACTAAATGACTGCTGTTGATTTACCAGTTAAAGACTAGGAGTACTGTAGAATGAAAATAAAATTGTTGAAAAGAAAAACTCATATGCTAATATTTTGTTACTTTTTAGGGGAGAAAAAAGAATGTTAATAAGAGAAATGGCAGAGAAAAACAGACGTTTCTCCAAATAATGTTAAAATAACACTCTTGTTATAATCATACAATGTCTTTATACCAAACACATGCATCTGGAAAAGAAATGAAGCAAAAAAGAGAGAGGATAAGAATGTGGTTAAGAGGTCTAAGAATGAATACAAATAAAACATTTAAAGAATACTCTTTTTTTCAGTCAGTAAGAAATGATCTTTCCATACATTGTTTTGCTTCAGTTGTACTGAACATTAATGTTTGAGCTTCAGCAGAATTCTCCAAAAGTTTGGATCAAATTTAATATTCTATTTGATATTTACTTTGAAAGTATATTTAATTCATGTTTTCTACTGTCATCATTTTTCTTTCCACAGATGCTTACATAACTATAGCCAGGATTTCCAAACTATCATAAAACAATACAATGACAGAAATTCTTTTGACAATGAAGAAATGAAGAATTGACATATGTCTACACAGCAATCGCCATAAAGGGTTTTAAAAGACATGCAATAATTCAGTACAATACTAGCTGTTTAAAAAGTAAATATAATGATATTACAGTTGTCAATAACTAGGTACTCTTTATCCTTCAACTGTAATATGCCATCGTTAGTGACAGTTTGGGTACCTAGCAATACATGAAAAGATACTGATTTTCAGATTCAACTAATAATATTTCCCGATTAATCCATAGTTCCAACCATTCATTTTCAGCTTCCTGTCTATCATCTGGTGGTTTGTTGTCTTTCTATCTAAAAGAAGGACTTATATATGAATAATATTTTATTTATTATTGTACATATGCTGCTATTAATACTAGAGGAAAAAGGATTAGTTTCCATTGAAATGGGGTTTATGTTACTTTTCTTTATATTTAATTTTCTTTAATTTCCTAGAGTCAATAAAGGAATGCCATAGATATGATGTGTTATAAGACTACAATGAGATATAGCTGTGAATCCTGACTCTGCACTTACAGAATTGTCCAGGTCTGGGTAAACATTCTGACCACAGAAGCACAGAATAGTTCAAGTGAGAAGGGAATTCAGGAGGTATTCTAGCCTAACCTCCTGCTCCAAACAGAGTCATCTGTGGGGTCAAACCAGGAAGCTCAGGGCTTTATGCAATCAAATGTAGAAAAAATCCAGAGATGGATGCTGCAGAATATCTCTGGACAGCTTCCTCCACTGTTGGACCATGCTCGTGGGGAAAAAAGAGATTTTCTTTGTACCCAATCTGAATAGCTCCTGTTTCATTTTAAAACTCTTCTCTTGTCTTTCTGCTATGTAATGCTATTAACAGCCCATCTACCTTGTCCCATATACATCAGGTGCTTCTCTAACATATTCCCAAAGCCTCTTCTTTCCCAGACAGAACAAGCTCATGTTCCTCAGTATTCCCTCATAGGCCAAGTGCTCCAATGAACAAGCACCCTGGTGGCTCTGCTAAAGTCATTCAAGTATACCAATATCTTGCTTGTACTGGGGAAAATAGAATATTTCCAACTGTATTGGAAACAGTAGCCTAAATGTGGTCTATTGATTGCCTAATAATAAATTTAATAAAACTCACATCTCAATTTTTTATGTGAGGTGTGTAATATTTTTCTTACAGCTAAATATTCCCCAATGACTCTACATAGAATCTCTGAAAAGAAAACCAAAATACTACTTCTAAAAGAAATAGGAAAGCATCAGGACTTTTTGAGATTCTTTAATTTCGCTTTTAATTATGTCAGTAAATTATTTTCAAAATCTTAATGTAAACAGGCCAAAAGTAGGGGAAAAGAGACATGGTTTGACCATATCTAATAACCTGTTTTCATTTCACTTGATGTGTGGAAATCCTCACTTCTGGTGCGGAAAAAAACCCCAGAACTAACTCGGGATATATTCATGTAGATATTTATATAAACCTGTGTCAGGATCTTACCTTTATTCTGCAGGCAGACTGCTCCCACTTACTCTCAAAAAAGAATAAGGATTGAATTGTGAAATAGTAATTTAAAGACTGCTCATGGGATGATGAACTGTATGAAATAGACCTTCAAATGATACTGATGAAAAGCACTTCCTTCTGTGTGACTAGGTTTGATATTTTATGCTCCAAACCTTGTTATATGCAAAAATAGAACACAGTGTATATATGTGGAACTAATAATTTATTAACCTAAGTATAATCTTAACTACTCAATGAAAATACTGACTTTTTTTGCAATTCGGTTACAGCAATACTATAAGACTGGAATCCATTTGGGTTTAAGGTTGTTGGACTCGATGATCTCAAAGGTCTTTTCCAACATAGTTAAATCTGTGATTCTGTGTGCTTCTGTTGACAATGTCACAAAAAGAGGTGAGGGTGGCACATGGAGCTGCCAGCATCCTGCCTTCTTCAGTGGGAGGGGCATGATGGTAGGTGGAATCTTTGCCTCTGGCCTTGGCTATTCTTAGGTTTGTCTTTATAAATGTTCTCATCCATTTGGCATCCTTTTCCTGGTCTGCCAGCTGAAGTTTTTCCAGCCGCATGCACACAAAGGGATACGCAGTGGCAGGCAGGGGGTGTCACCCCTTCCCCCGTGGGGCCACCACAGGGCTGAAGCTGGAGCAAGGGAGGCAGCAGCCACTGGGCCCAGCAGAGGGCTACAGAAGAAACATATGGAAATTTAATCACGTTAAATACGTACACGTGTCTCCATACTGCTAATCCTTGTTTTTCTGTCAACTAGGTAATGATTCACAGCTATGTTCACATAGAGCACAAAGTCAACTGTAAATAAACTGTTTTTTCTCTCCTCTTCACACTTAATTCCAAACTTTTACATGACAACTGAAAGCCAAAATTTATGGCCTTTCCCAATAGCTGATTAGGGAGCAGAATATGCTTTACTCTTCCTTTCATTGCATGCAGTCTAATAGCTCTTTACTTTCCACTGATTACACCACTTTAATTGAAGTGGTTTGTGCAAAATAAATCAGCAATACAAACAGCTTTTTTTTCCTACTGACTGAATAAACCAAATTTGGTCACAAAACTGGAATAATAGAATTAAGTCACTTGCTTGGAATATTTTTGATGACAATGACATGAAAAGACATCTCTTTCATTTTTAAGTCTGTTGACGCAATATAAATATTATGCCAATACATCTTGTTACTGCTTAATATAGGAGTTTATTGTAGATTTTATTTTTGATTTGGTTTGCATATAAAAGTTTAGAAAATATATTTGATTAATCTAAGACCCAGTGAAAACATGTGATAATTTATATGAATGGCTGAAAGAAAAAGATTTTAAAGCAGACTTTTCAAATCAATACACTAAAATCATGTGCTGAGCAGTTGATATACTTGGGAATGTCATAAGAAAACAAAATAGAGAAAGGAATGGAATAGTAGCATGACATAAAAGCTGAACTCTTTAAACCCTTGGGAATGGTTTAAAGATGAACTGAAAAATATATTTTCTGTCATTGTAAAAATTTTGACAGGTGGGAAATTCCCATTTAGATACAGCTTCTCTCTCTAATTGGGAGGACTAAAAGATGGTTGTGGGAAGATTTGCAACATAGACTTCTCATTTCTGGTTTTTAAATATTAGACAATTCCACATAGACAAGCCTGTATGTCCAAATGCAACATATCCATGGCTACCAGAGGAGCTGGCTGATGTTGCTGAGGTGCCAACCTTATAATTTTCAAAATTAAATGGAAATTGTGAAAGGTTTCTGATGACTGGATAAAGACAATCACATCCATCTTCCAGGAGAAGGATCAAGTAAAGGTCTCACCTCATCTGTTATGGGGCAAATCCTATCAGAAGATATTTCTCAAGATACAATAGACAATTTAAGTAACTGAAGAAGTTAGCATGCATGTACCAAGGGTAACTTGTACCTGGGCAACCTAACTGCTTTCTGCAACAAAGTGATTATTGCTGATGCCTCACACTTTGACACTAGGAAGGTCTTTGACACAGTTTCTCATAGTCTCCTTACTACTGAAATTTTGAGGTATGTGTGGACAGGTAGACAGCAAGGTGCACAGAAAACTGACTGAACTACTGGACTCAAAGACCAGTGGCTAATGCTGGAAAGAGCAGATGCTCTTTTTATTGGTGTTTGTTGATGTTGTGGCATCTTTCAGGAATCAGTCCTGGAAAAAATGTATCTTAATGTCTTTATAACAACCTAGATGGTGGGACAGAGCATTCTCTCAGCAAACTTGAGAACAACCCCAGAGTGTGAAAAGCGCATAGAGGGCAGGACTAAGAGGGAGGGGTGGGAAAAATGGGCTAACAGGAACCTCAGGAAGTTCACCGAAAGCAAATGCAAAAGTCTGCACCTGGGGAGCAGTAAACCCAAATACTAGCACATACTGGGAGTTGGCCAGCTGGAAAGCAGCTTTGCAGAAGCTGGTAGACTCCAAGCAGATGATGAGCCAGCAGTGCATCCTTGCAGCAGAGGCCAATTGCCTTCTGGGCTGCACAAGCAGGACTGCAGCCAGCAGACTGAGGAACAGGAGTGCCGCATTTTGTTTTTTTCACAGAATCTGGGCTACCCCTTACAAAATGACATGGACATCCTGGGGGTTGCCCAGCACAGGCCACTGTGTCTGCCGTGGGCTGGAGCACATGATAGACTAGTGAAAGCTGAGAGAACTGGGTTGACTCAGCCTGGAGAAAAGAAAGCTCAGGAAGACCATATTGCTGTCTGCAACTACCTGATCTGAGGATACAGAGAATGTGGAATAACCTCATGGAAGCGCCCGGTGGTTGGCAAAGGACAGTCGTCAGAAAATGGGATATTCTGATTGAATATCTGGATTCTTTTTAACAGTGCAGATGGCCAAACCTTGGAGCAAGTTACCCAGAGAGGACTGCAGTGAGTCAAAATCTGGAGTATTCAAGCCTTGTGGACAAAATCCTGCACAGCCTGACTGAATTTGTCCTGCTTTGAGCAGGATGTTGGACTAAACTATGAGAAGTCCCTCCTGGCCATAATATTTTTTGATTCTGTGATTCCATGATATTACTTTATTGCTTGTTGAAAATAGTAGTTGTTTGATTATTTTGACTGAAATATTCTCAATGGCAAGAAAATCAAGTCAGTTTCCCCAACTGGCTTACCTGGACTTGATTTATTTTAAGAGATCTTGAGTGTGACAGCAGATTATCTTTAGATATTAAATAACTCTCATTTTAGACAAAACTTCAGTTCCACAAAGCATAGGTTAGAATACACATGCTTAATAATGGTTTCTGAATTTTCATTTAAGGTTGACAAAATCTAGTGAGTAAGCAGCACCAAAACAAAATCCAGAACTTTACCATTTTAGGAAAAAAGATATCTTACTAGGCTGAAAAAATCACACTTTTCTAATTTGTTTTTTTTTCTTGCCTTGCATTTCTTTTCTTCATTTTCTAATACAAATCTAGGAGGAAGCCTGGAGAGAAAAAAAAAATCAGAGTTTTTTACAGTCTGGCAACTAAGGAATTATTTAACTAACTGGGAAATATGGGTATCAAGTTTCATAGATATAGGACCTTGATCTCCTGTGGTTTAGAGAAACAATCTGCAAAAAGCTTATTCTCTGTGTTTTTGGCACCTTTTTTGCTGGGCAGACAAGAGACTACATTTAAAATAAATTTAAAAAAAATTTAAAAAATTAAAATATGAAGGAAGAAAAAAATGTATTTGAAATCTCTGTGTTAATTACTTTTGTAATTTTGGAAAACATGTGAATAGAGGGACTTAAAAATGTGAGACAGATGGACTGAATGCTCTGTCATTTTAGCAAAATCTTTGCTCTTAATAATTCATGTGTCTTGATTTCACTGCCAGTATGTAAAGCTGAAATAGAGGCTGGAAAACATTAAAGACTTATGAAAGCACAGGATGCATATATTTAGTGAGGCTCATGCTAGGTGATATAGGATATTTTATCACCAGCATGAGAAGAAGTTAAAAACAAAAATATCTTACTCCTCTGTGAATTAATATCCTGTTTTTACTCATCAATAATTCATCTAGTTCTTGTGGCTACTACACAGTGTGAGTTCTGTGTCCTAGATCTGAATAAAGTAGAATTTCTGCCCCAATTTTCACAAAGAATTATATAATTTTTTGACCAATAGATCTTTAGGCACATATAGAAACTGTAGCCAGAACAACTACTTGTTTTTTTTATTATTATTTTTTACTTTGTTTTGCAAATTATTCTCTCTAGAGATGTGTTGCATTCTGACACTTTGGCTTTAACTGTAGAACTGTGAGGAAGTATTGCAATAATACGTGTAAAGCACACATCTTATAAGTCAAATTAAATATTTCAGGCAGTTTGGGTTCTGTTTGCGCTCATGGAAATAGATGGCTGAGAGTGTCAGCTGTTCAGACCTTAGGGGAGTAGAATCAAAATTGAGGACCTGAATAACTTTGTAACTCATAGCAGAAGTGAGCAGAATCCTAGGCAATGTCATCTGAACGCTGATAGCACACCAGCTCAAGCAATGAAGTACCAATCTGTTGGTTGACAGGGCAACACAGGCACAAGAGTTACTGTTGAATGCAATTGCAGCTAGGTGGGTTAACAGGCCATATGCTCCTGGAAATTAGGGAGTAAACTTGAAAGGAAGTGTAAGATTTATTCTCCTTCTTAGGAAGTTAGGAGCTTTCAGATATAATATATATCATTGGAAGGACTTTTGGGTTTTTTTTTTTTTTGTTTTTTTTTAATCTTTGAACGTGAAGTCTTTGTTAGAAAATTTAAACTAAGTTCATTCCACTTAGCTTCTGGCACCTTCATGGGGAATCTAACCTAGGCACAAAAATGGCATAAGCTATTTCTGTACTTAACAGAATGACACCTCAAGAGAGAAATCTAAATAAGTTCTGAATCATCCTGTGGAGAGCCTACATCTCTCCAACAGACATAGACACAAATATCTGTTAGAAGACTAAAGTGAGATTGAATAAATCCAGATTTTATGCTGTTTGAAGCTAATGGAGGCTTAAAACCATTCAGACCTGTGTCAAGTTAATTAGGAAGGTACTAGCAAGATTGCATAAGAATATAAGCAATGTGTTTCCTGTTTAGTTCTGTCTTTCTGGTTCCACACAGTTAAATAAAAATTTCATCTTTCCTGTGAAAAAAACCCCAGCAAAACCTAAAAAGTACAAATCTACTCATAACCTCTGAAAAGAAAATAAATTTACAATGTGGTCTAACAAGTAATAAAGCAATGTTTCCCTGAGCAGGCAAGCAGAGTAAAAATCTCTCTCAGAAGGATATGAACTGTGCAGCAAAGCATTTCTACTAGACGGGAATATGTGGATATAAAAGTACAAAAGATCCCACATTGACTGGCTGTCTGCATTGATTGTTTTATCTGTTCACAGCACTGCTAAGGTTGCTCTAAGGATCAGAGATACCTAACTCCTATATTACCTACCTGAAAGTTCACCTCTGGAGAGTGATTCCACTCCTTCTGAAGTAATTGTCCTGGTCCAACCTTCCCTTACTGAACCACAATTTTTCCAGGACTATTTTTCTCTGCACAAAGAGACCTTGAGAGCAAGATGCACATTCCCATGAGCACCCAAAAAGTATTTACTGTCTGATAGATACAGCTGAGAAGTAGGACTTGCAAAATACAAGGCTAATCATTAATGTTCTGCCTGATCTAACTTCAAGCTACCTTGGGTCTCTTCAGTCACCTGGGAAAGAGTTGGCTTCCATTGCTTCTTGGAACAGCATAACCCTTGATATCGTCAAATTGAGATCTCCCATCTCTCTGCTCTTTCTTTTGCTTAGTTTTTTAATGCATTCTACTGTGTTGGTGTTTCTCTTCTAGATCTCTATTTTAGTATTACCATCTCAACACTTCTATTTCTTTGTTTTCACTCTACTTATCTTGCCTGACTTTGCCTTCTGAGGTCTGTCCCAGCTCAGCAATAGTGTTTGTGATAAAACTTGGTGAATGTCATACAGCCATTCTGCAAAGAGCTGAGCTTTGAATTACAGGTGGCTCAAGCCCTGGTCACTGATCACCTAAGGGCTTGATTCTGAAACCTAAATCTAGGCCTTTAACTACCATTAAGGGTGACTTAGGATGTAGTTATCATCAAGGAGCAATATCAAGTCTCCCCTATGTTTGTTCCAAGAAGGTGTTGTTCTCCTATCTGGAAAAGGTCTTCTTACATGGTTTCACTACCCTTCCTTACTTTGATGGGATGTAATGAAAAGCCTGCTCTCTTGGCTGTTCTGAAAGTGTTGATTTGCCTCAATCTCTCTGAAAACAGCTATTTCTCCTCTTTGCTTATTTAGGAAGTCTTTTAGTACAAGATATTTTAGACTGTGGAATGCCTCAGCTGGAGATTCAGATATTCTTGTGCTCATTTTGGCTGGAATAGAGTTAATTTTCTTCATGGTGGCTGTGTTTTGGATTTGTGCTGAATACTGTGATGGTAATAGAAATGTCTTTTGCTATTGCTGAGCAGGGCTTATACAGAGCCAAAGTCTTTTCTGCTTTTCATATTGCCACACTAGTGAGGAAGTTGGGGAAGTTGGAAGGAAACACAGCCAAGGCAGCTGACTCCAAGTGACCAAAGGATATTCCAGACCCTATGAGATCTTGCCCAGCTTTAAAGTGAGGGAAAGAAGGAGGAAGTGGGAAACATTTGGAGTGATAGCATCTGCCTTCCGAATGAACCATTTATGCATGATGTGTTCCAGCTCTCCTGGGGATTGGCTGAACACCTGCCTGCCCATGGGACACTGAGAATTAATTCCATATTTTGCTTTGCTTGTGTGTGGTTTTTGCTCTCCCTATGTAAACTGTTGTTATTTCAACTCACAATTTTTCCAGCTTTTACTCTTCCCGTTTTCTTCCCAAAGCTTCTGCTGGAGGAATGAGGGAGTTCCTGCGTGGGACTTGCTTGTTGGCTGGGATTAAACCAAGACTTATTCTCAGGGGTGCTCTAACACAAGAGAGTTTTTCTTTTCCATTTTTTTTTTTTTTTGGTGAAAATTACCAGAATCACTCCTTATGCTTCTCCAGATGGAAATCATATAAATTGAGGCTTTTAACAGATCAAATTTGTACTCAGCTGTCTTAATCACAGACAGTGTGAGACTCCACCTAAAGTACTGTGTCCAGGTCTGAGTCCTCAGCACAGGACAGACATGGATGTGTTAGAGTGGGTCCAGACAAGGGCCACAAAGATTATTCAAGGGCTGGAGCACCCCTTCTACAAAGTCAGTCTGAGAGAGATGGGGTTGTTAAGCCTGGAGGTGAGAAGGTGCTGGGGAAACCTTATTCATGCCTTCAAGTACTTAAAGAAGGTTTTAAAAAAGAGGGGAAGTGACCTGATACAGGGGCAGACAGTGATAGAACAAAGGGTAACCATTTTAAACTGAAAGACTAGAGATTTAAACTAGGTTTTAAGCAGAAATTCTTTATACAGAGGGGAGTGAGGCACTAGAACAGCTGGCCCAGAGAAGTTGTGGACGTCCAATCTGTGAGAGTGTTCAAAGCCAAGTTGGACAAGTCCCTCAGCAACCTAATAGTGGAAGGTGTCCCTGCTCACAGCAGGGAATGAGGGTATTGAAATAGATGTTCATTAATGTGCTTTCCTACCCAAATCATTCTTTGATTCTATGATTATGCAGCTTCTTGATTAAACAAGTCAGGTACAGTCTTATTTCTATTATATATAAAAGCATGGAACTACATTTATTGAAGAAGTATCTCTTCATATTCACTATAAATTAACTCATGCCAATTTCACTACATATCATGTGGCATATGCAAATTTTATTAATAACAAAAATTTTCCTTTTTAAAGTCCATTTTTTCCTTAGACTGGTCAAAATTTCAAAGCACAGGATTTTGTTTCCATAGGGATTAATTACAAAAACAACCACCCTGGCAGTCCTCTGCCTTCTGCAATGCAAACTTTCGAAGACATTTGGTACTTAATGTAGAAATGAGTAGGCTGGACTCAACTGTTTGGGTGCTCTGAGGTGGACAGAAAAGAATCAGTTGGGCTATGAACAAAAAACACAGCTACTCTGCTGATGAGATTAAGCATTTTCCCAAATAAGGATATTGTAACTGAGCTGCTCTGGTGTATAGGATTCATTGGTATGAAAGTGCAGGAATTCCACCCTGAAAGGAATCATCTTTGAGCAACATAGAATTTTGCCCTTGAAAAAAGAATGAAGTCTCCTGATAACGGATTTACTCATCTGTCACTTAGGTGGCTTGTCCAGCCTCCATAATGAAGGCAAGCAGCACTGAACACTCAGTATTTAATCAGATTGTTATAATTTTCAACACATTATAAATCAGGATATTGTCTTACTAATTGTGAGGCTTATCAGAAAAATCATTATTGGCAGGAAATTTTAGTAAGATCTGCGGCAGGTTTTGTCTAACATCTGAGAAGACTTTATCTCTCATTGTTTTTGCATGCTAAAATATAATTAAGAGAATGAAATTGCAGAGATGCCATGAGGTGAACAGGCTCAGGGGAAAAACTCAGCTGCAGAGAGCTATAAACTGCAAATACATCCCTGAAATGTTTATAAAATTATCATGTAAATGAAAAAAAGGAATTCCTGATAAAGTTTTGGAAATTTGGAAAGGAGACATAAAGTTGGAATGGTCTAAGGACAACAACAAAAAGATTTTCTGTGTGATGAAAATTATAACCAAAAAAACAGGAGAGGAGAGGTATTGCATGGAGAATAAAAAGATTGCACACAACTAAGTATAAAGGTTGTATAAAAGGGCAGTCCACAGGGAGCGAAATTGCCATTGCCCTAGGAAACAATGTTCTGAGAAGGTAGGAAATTATTTAAGGGGTTTTGTTAGGTTTTTTTGGTTGTTTTTTTTTTTTCGTTTAAAATTTACATAGCTGCTGTTAGGTAAAGAAAAGAGGCACTGTATGCTTAAAAACCCTTGCCTCCTAGATGGGTTTTCTACAGTTCTTGTCAAGACAGAATAAGAGTAAACCAATGACAGCAAACAAGGTTTTTATTTTATCCACACAAATCTCTAAGCAGACAAGGATTATGGCAAGGAAGTAAATAGAAGCCAGAAACAAAGCAAATAAAGGAAGGGAGAGAAAAATCAACAAATTTGACTGAACTAATATAACAGGCCTCAGTTTTGTCAGATCTCAAACAAGTTATTGTTAAGTGCTCACTACATTGTACGCATAAGAATATCATAAATAAATGCAATGATACAATCCTCCTGTAGCCTTGTTCTTTTATCTGTTGCAGGGGAAATTAATGTAAAAGCATGTCAGCAAAAATAAATTTCAGTAGGACAGCCAAAAAGTAAGGAAAATTTTTCTTACTTTTAGTGCTAAGAAATTCTTAGTTGTCCATTTATATCCTCCCAAATGCTGTCTTTAGCAACACATCATGTATGCTGCATATTGTGCTCAGATGCCAAAAAGCATGAACAACAGCAAAAAATCCATCATGACAACGGTGAAGAAAAATGTTAGCCTACACAACAGATTTTCTGGGAGTGTGGTTTTAGAATACAAGATAGATAGAACTAGAAGCAATGCTCAAATCTGCATGCATGTTTTGAGATTTTCTGCACTTACACATATATACCGACCCTGCTTGCAAGTGATAAGGAAATCCTAGTCTTCTACAGAATAAAAAGCCCCAACATAATCATGGCCTATTCTTACTTCAATCATATTTTCCTTGGATTTGTATATTTATTTTTTTAACCTTACATATACCGAAGCACTTCACTGATCTATTGTGTGGCAAATACTAAGAATCTTAGTAACTGGTAAGCTACAAGCTGAACTTCCAGACTGCCCTTTAGTTAAAACTGTGATGTGGGTGGACATGAGGGTGGTGATGTTAATTCCCAGGTTGTTCAGGAACTCCTCAGCCAGCCATCTGCATACATGAGATAACAGATTGCAGACAAAGACCTTTTAACAAGTTGACTGACTGCACTGCTAGCCACCTTCATCATCAGGTATTTTGTCCAGGATACTGTGAGACAGTAACAAAAGTTTTGCTGAAGTCCCAAGTCCACTAGCTTTCCTAGATCACCTAAGAGGGTTACCCTGTGATAGAAGGAAATCAGGTTCAACAAGCAGGATTTTCCCCTCATGAAGCTGTACTGTCTGATACCAAGGACTATGTTGCTCTCCAGGTGTTTTTCAGTGCTTTACTGAATAACCTTTTCCATGATTTTACCAGGCACTGAAGTGAGACTGATGGGCCTGAAGTTTCCAGGGTCTTCATTCTTTCTCTTCTTGAAAATTGGGACATTTGTCAGCTTCCGGCCAGCTGACACCTCTCTGGATCCCCAAGCCTGCTCAAAAATCAAGTTGTCATTAAATCTGCTGATTTATATCCCATATGAGTTATCCCCAGGACTTCAAGGCAGGTCCTGCTGCAGAACTGATCAAACTGTACATAGAACGAATATTTGTAAAGAGCCAATAGAGAACTGCTCTTAGAGGTACAAAAAGGGTCATGCAGAACAGCATTTTGTACACTGTTGAGATATTTGGGAGATGTTTTATGTGGTGTTAGGATAATTGATAGGACTGGGTTATTCATATGCTGGAGTGGTCACACAGGATCATGGAGCAGCTGGAATTTTACCCAGCCCTGCTGAAAATGCCACTGCAGTGATTATTGCAGTGGAGACCCCCATTGCTGTTAGATAGCAATTGATCATGCTGTTCAAGAGGCTTGATTTCCCATATGAGTGTTATCATTTGCCAAGATCCCAATAAATTAGTTTTGCCTTTTAACAAACACTTTGTCCATGAGACTGTGAATGCCTCCCTAAAAATTCACATACACATAATTACTATAGTAGGATTAATGTGTCTGAAAAAGTGCAGACAATTTTATTTATATTTCAGGTCAAGAGTGCATTTGAAGCTTAGCTGCAAGGAAATTACAAATTTCAGTGACAAAACCCAGACCTGAAGAGAAAATGGCTTAGTCAAATGCAGTCTTTTTTGAAATAGGATAGCAAAATTTGAAAAAAAAACCAAGTAAAATGATTTATCAGGAGGTCATTAAAAATATCCAGCTATGCATACTTTCCAATTAATTAACCACCACTTTATGAAAGAAGGCAAAGCATAAAAGAACTGAAAATAGGTGTTTTTTAAATATATGGATCTTAAAATATGTAGGTTTAGCTCAATCCTCCAGTTCTGTGGATCATAGGAAAGTCATGAATGTGGCAAGGGGAGCCTTCTTAAAAAGACTATTTGGTGCAATCAAAGAGGTACATTACCCAAACATGATGCAAATTCTAGCATGCTTAATAAAAGATCCGTCTCTGAACTTTAAAATGCTTTATTTATTAGACATATAACCAGTATCAGTCAAGGTATCTGATTTTCAAAATAACACCTGTACATTGTTATTCCCATTAATGGGCACATGGGATAGGGGACTGCAGTGGGGTGGTGGATACACCTTCAAGTACCTTATTAAAACCAAGTCATGTACCTGAAGCAAAAGCAGGAAAATGAGTTTAGATCCAGTAACACAAATGCAGACAGTAAGAACGGGCCTTCCTATGTTTGCATAAACCTTTCAATTTTAAGGTGGCAAAGTTTTATATTTTGTTTCAAACTAAATTTCTCATGGAGTTAAATAATTTAAATTAGCATAAT
Organism: Alethe diademata; assembly: GCA_025584955.1. Lineage (NCBI taxonomy): Eukaryota > Metazoa > Chordata > Aves > Passeriformes > Muscicapidae > Alethe > Alethe diademata. The sequence continues at coordinate 83,519,473 of JANRMJ010000066.1, forward strand.
TATCTTCATTAACCAGATTCATAATCTTTCCAAATAATTCTATTCAGGTACTTGCTTAAGTACTAAATAAAGCTAACTAGTTGCTATCCTTTCACAATGGAGGGCAATTTAAATTCTTTTGCACTTCTTTTCATGCTTTATTGACTAAAACCTATGTCAACTATCTCACTATTTTCTGAGAATCAATCTCTACTTGATACATTTGTAATTTGTATTATAACGCACTCTATAACTGTGTGAAATACCTCATACTGTTTTCTGGTTTTCTTTTTCATTCTTCTCTTTCACACATTTTATCCAGTTTATCGTATTTAATCTCATCTACATTTGAACGACTTTGTGAAGTAAAGAGTTTTTTATTAAGAAAATCTGACCGTTGGTATGGTGTATCCCAGTGCTGGAGATCTATTACGTGGCAAGGACAAATAAGATGACCGTTATCTTTTTTAAAAAGAAAGGTTTTTAACACATTTCAAATTAAAAACCACACATTTGCCACTTTTGACACGAGTGAATCAAAAAATTCTTTAACTATATCTGGGATTTCATTTTTACTAGTATAGTTCTCTTTTCTAGCCCGGTCAATACAATGACACTGTTGGAATGCTGTGCTAAACCTCTCTGAAAATTATTTTTTACGAACTACAGCTTTTCCCTCTTCATCCATTGAGAAGGTGAAAATTAAAATCTTAACTAATATTTCTTAGCAATCTTGACTTCAAAATCAAGGTAAATTTGAAAAATGGGATTTCATTTGTTTCAAAAGAGTCAAAGAGTTAAAGATAAATATTTAACCTTTTTTAGAATGTCACAAAGACATTACAAACTTTTAGGAAGGAAATAGCCCCCGGTAGATCTAATCATCTGGGATACTTCAGAGACGTGCCTTCACCTGATTAGTGCAGCCTCTCTTGCAGTGTTATTTTAGCAGAAAAAAATCCTTTTGTGTATTGAAATAACCTTGAAACTCCAATTCTATGATACATAGTCATATAGCCTATTTTTAAATGTTCACTACATCCCACACTTTTGAATTAGCATAAATAGTGTCATTCAGGGTTTCTTTGTACTCAAATACAAAAGCATCCAATTAAGTCAAAGCTTCCAGATATATGTGACAGCACGTAACCTCTGTGGAAAAATCAATGCCAAAATCAAAAAATACACAACAGTTAAAGTCAGTCCTTTTCTTAAGTATGAACTACCCATCAGTATTGACCAAATTCTCAGCACATTGTGTCTCAATGTTTACCTATTTTAGGTGAAATAGAAACTGCAGTTTCAGTTACGTGGACCCACTGCCAACAGTACAGTTTGATTTGAAAACTACTACTCTGTACTTGGGTAACTAGAGAGGATTGTGGCATTACAAGAAGACAGTAACAAGGACAGATCAGTTTGTCCTCACTGCCCTTTGCCTTTGTAAAGTTTGTCACAAGGGTGGATTAATGTTGTACCATTTTCTGTTCTCATTATGCTCCACCTAAAGGAGAATGAGGCATCAGAATTTTAATTCCTCTTGTTTCTAACACTTAAAATATTCTTCATCTTCTTTTAGAATGATAATTTTTCTTTCTTCGTTCAGTGCTTTGTTTTGAGTAATTTAATTGTTTGAGACACTGTGATAGTGTTTTGTGGGAGTCAGCCTAGCCTGTATTCCAGGTCAGGCAACCATTACCAAAGAAGACCTGTACCCCAACCCTAG
>JANRMJ010000066.1:83524339-83582766 GCA_025584955.1 Alethe diademata
TTTTTTTTTTTTTTTTTTTTTTTTTTGGTTTGTATCTATTTTTAGATGTTTGAGCTGTGTTTAGAGGTTACTTTGTACCTGCAACAAAATTGTACTTGGGACAAAACATAAAATTATGCAGGCCCTATCGTAAAAATAAGATGTGATAATATAAAAAGACACCTTTTAATAGATACAAACAGCTCTGCAGTCAAATTCCTGTTGCAGATGTTGCAGACATTACATATAACGATGCATCTTCTTTTAAAAGCAGTATATACAAAATAATGTTATAGATAAGGATCAAGTTTATCTTGATGTAGGTCTGCCAGTATAGCTGTAGAAACACTAAGCATGAATTTCAGCTCTGTGGTCCTCAGATTTACTTGAAGGAGGTTACTAAACAGATTCTAGGGGATAATTTCCACATATACTGCACTCATCTAGGGGTATATAGCTTCTGTGGAGGAAAGCTGTCACCATGCAAGGCTAAGACTATTAACTAAGAGTGGTCTAATCATGTGACTGATTGGAAAGGTCTTCACCTTTCTGATTCTTATTTGTAATCAAACTTCATTGTTTCCATATGTTTATCACAATAATGGTTTATATAGTTCGGGTAAAATCAATGTCAACTAATTTAAGGGACAGAAAAGTGGTCTATATTTAAATTCACAATTAAAAATCCTTTTAAGTCTAAGGAGTGCAATACATGACTGATCATGCTCTGGAATTTTTCAGATATCCAAGCCCTTCAGAGATGAATTCTGCTTTGCATTGTCTCAATAAAAGGTTTCTAGGACTTTAATAATTATAATTTAGAAGACCAGTGTTATGAACAGTTAGAAAAAATGCTATTTTGTCTATATAGTACATTTCATGGTTATTGTAAAGCTTTTTTAAGGACTGAATCTGAACTTATTATTTCGTTTTTCTGGTCAAAGTTGCTGAAAAATAAACACCTTCACTAAATCAAATTGAGACATAAGATTAGTTTAATAAATTTCTTTATTTTTAGCTTATATATTTCCTACTTTTACATAGCCAGATGTCATGTAGGGTTTGCAAATAGCATTACACCTTCCAAGGGATGCTTTCAGTAAAACTGTCTTCAGGAACAACTAGTCAAATTCCAAACATCTGATTGATTTGGTTTTTATAGCTCTTCCTCATTTATCGTGGGAAAACATTCACAAGGAAAGGCTTTAGTGTTCTGATATGTTGGAGAATTGCTTTTTTTTTCATGGTACTAAATGTATTTGCAAACATTAAAGAATTATTTGTGCCAAAAGGACAACATCTGCTACTGTGATCACTGCAATGGGTGATTCTGCAGAAATGCCCCTTGACCTTGGAATTCCTTTATCTTATGTGATTTAGTGCTACTTAATCAATTTTCAGGAGAAAATGGATCTTTAAAAAAAGAAAACTATGTGGCTGCTTGCCATAGGGGAAGTTTCCCCTTTTGTTAGAGGGCTCATGGTTCTTGAATTTTTTTTCCTTCTCTCTTTTTTTGGCTCATTTGATCCATATATAACATTAAGCAGCTCCCTGGCTGACAGACAAGGCCATCTCATCATATGGTAAATGGTAATATGCTCCATTACCCAGTAAGTTTAAAATCACAGCCACAATGAGAAGGCTGTGTTCTGAAATTAAATGCCTCTCCTGGAAGGTATCAGCCACCAGCTAAATACAGTGAATAAGACAGAGCCCACCTAGCCCAGCAGAGGTTTCAGAGGAACTTCTTGCACATCCTCCATGGAGTGTTCTCCTTTTCATGATTACACTGTTTTGTGTTCGTTCTCTCCCACTCCATAATTACTTCTAACCCCACAGATGGTGTTTCTTTTCCCCCTTTCCCAGCATCCAGATATTCACTTGCAATTTGTATGTAGAAAAGTACAATTTTTTTACCATGAACATGTCAGAGTTCAGTGGAAATGTTTTCTTTTCTTCATCCATATTTGTTCCTCTCTTCTACATAATATTTCCCCCACCCACAGTATCAGCATCTAGGGCTAGGCTTATGTAAGACATCACACTGTTTTTCATAGCTGGCCACAGAGGATACCAGTCTCAAAGTTTGGAGGATAGCATAGAAGACTCAGAAATTACATAAAATAAATTTAATCTTTCTACAGTTATAGCATAAGATAGTTCTTCTCAGAAACAGTATAGCCAAATCAGGGAAATATTTCCTTCAACACATTCAGAGTATATATATGTATATATATTTAGTGCCTCACACAGCCTACATTTTTTGAAAAGCATCAGGAATGAAAATTAAGTCTGGCACCCTTTGATAATTACACCTACTCAGAAGTAAAAACAGAGTGCATTCAAAGGTAGGAATACTTTAGGGAAGATAAAAATCCATGGGCATTTTGGGGAGATATTATTCGCAGAGGAGGTATGGAAAAAGAAGTAAATTTTACAATAGGGTTCACATTATACTAAATAATTTCAATGTTATTACCTAGGTAATATTAAATTTTTAAGTAGGTATGTGTCATATGCATGAAAGTTGAATTTTCTGTTGAAAAACAGAAGCATTAAGTTTGGATGCACTGATAAACCACTATTTATTCCATAACTATATTATTCTGCCATTGAAGTGTAATTTCATACACTAAACAAAAACTCCAAGTTTTGTAACAAAAATTGTTAATAGTCACCATGATATCAAAAGGCTAAAGAATTTAGAGAGAACACAGAAAAAATACCTTATAGGAAGAATTAATCTTGTAATATTGAGACTTTAGAGATGTGACAAAATAAAGTTATCTGTAATGTAATGTCATGAGCTTCATGCTTTCTGCATGTCTCTATAAGTTGGTATCCTATTAGAAGATGTATCATCTTTATATAGAAAAGTCTAATCACACCATTGTTTACAGGACTAATGAGTTATAATTAATAATCATGTCCATTAGTTTGATCATCTTTGCTGAAGAATAAGATTTCCAGGCATGTATGGTACAGGGAAGCAAAGAAATAGACAGATGTGCCTGTCATACCTGTTAAGTGAGAGCCTGGACCACAATACCATTGCACTCCAGTATGAGCTCACATTTAATTTGAAGTATTGAAAAGCTTTGGAAAAAAAGAAAGTTATATTTAAATATTTTCATGAAACTCCTGAGAATTCAAACAAATAACCTTTCAAATGGTAAAGATTACAATTACAATTTTTTTTGCTAGCTTGGGCCCATTTTAAAAAATGGTTTTATCTTCATCCTTTTTTGCCTGCCAAGATATAGTCTTGTAAATTAAAGGAAAATTGTTCATTGTTCTTTTCTTTTTCTGTAATATTCGGAAATATCACCTCATTTTCAATGAGGAAAATTTTTTATTCCAAGTGCAAACCATGACTATACATTGCAAGTCTGCTTGGAAGGGTTAACAGGAAGATGGAAAATTATAATTTCTCAGGCACATTGTCAAAGTTAAAATTCAAACTTTATTGGCAATAAATAGACAAACTCAACAACTGACATTTTATTTAGTGATAGGCTTGATTGACAAAGTTATAAAACTCAGTCATATTCAGGATATTCCTGACATTTTGAGTAATTATGATTTGAGAAGATTGTTTCAGCTTCACAATTACAGCCAGATTTTGAGAAGACCTCAAGGCCATATTTTTAAGTATTTTTCCTCTAAAACTAGAAATAATTATTATAAAATAATATTTTTTCTTCTAAAGGAAAAAAAAAAGAAGAAAAAACTCGGTATCTCCAATCATAACACTTATGATCCACTTTTCTAATGCAATCTCTTTTGGCAATCTAACCAATTAATTTGAGTCCTAAAGGGGAGCTGATTCTTTAGAAAGCATGACCTCAATTCAAGGTGCTGTGTCTTTATTAGCTTTTACCAGTTTGATCTTCAGGAAATTCAGACCCTGCAATTTTTGACATCTAAAGAAGAAAATTAAAATTATTTGCATGATCAATTGTATCCTTTAATACTATATGATACAGAGATATGTATATATACATAAGAGATGTATATATATATATATATATATAAATGTATGTGTTGCCTGGTCAGTCACATCTGAATATTCTGAGGGCTTTTTTTAAACTTAAGGACATAAGGATTATAAGCAAGTGAGCAAGTGCAATAAGGCATCTAACACAATGGACTCCAAACTGGGATTGAAATTTCCTTCAAGAGTTAAAACATTATAACTGCTTCTTTCATATTTTTAAACTCAATTTTTTTAGTAACTCATGTGTTCATTAAAAAAAATATTTGCTCACATTTTACTATATTACATCAGAATTCAAGCAAGATTTATATGTTCAGCATCTCTTTCCACATTTGCACAAATATAAGCAAACAAATAACTAACTTTCAGACTGGTGACCCCTGACTGACCGTTTGCAAGAACAAAGTTCTTGCGCCAGAAAATATTCAAAAGGAAGAGGCTTTCTGGTTGCAATAGCTGGGTTGTGAGATGAGATCTAATTTGAGATATATCCTCAAGCAGTAATTTTCTTCGAAATAGGGAGTCTGACAACTTTTCTTGCCCATTCAAGACAGTGCAAGATAAATTGCAGTAAAACAGATTCAACAGCATTGTGAAAGCCAAACGTGCATTAAGAGACTACTCAGCAGATAGAAAACTGTTCACATAGGCTCGATCAAGCTACTGGAGGGTGAGTTGACATAGGAGTGGGTTTAAAGTGCTTTACTTCAGGACCCATGTACTTAATGACCTTCTTTTTAGCTATTAGCCCAGCAAGAGACTGGCCTCAAAATTCTTTCTGTACACATAGAGACAGACGTGCTTAGAGCGAGACACGGTGCATGTTCCTTCTGGACAATAAGGCCAAGTGTCTGTCTATGAGTTAAAATGTTAAGTCATGCTGAAGTACTCTATTCCAGCTACAGCCAGAACAATCGTGGTCTGTTGTGCAAAAGTTAGGGGTGGCAGGTCTGTAAGATGGACAAGTCTAAAATATGACTGGGGTTTTTATCCATCATACGAAGACAGAAAAAAAATTTCCTCCATCTCCAAGATCCTCAAAACAACAGATGCAGACAGATGAAAAGAAAATAGATGAAAAAACAAAAAATGTAATTATGGGTGGCATAATTCTTATAATGGATGGCAGCCCACCCTCCAGTCATCAAAAATTACAGAAATAAGGAAACTAGGGAACTAAGGGAACTACTTAAGAAGATAAGGAAATAATTTGTTTATTCATTTCTTGTAGACTCTGATTTTGTAACTCTGAGCAAGGTAGATTAAAAATAATTTGCATGCACTGCCAACACCTTTATGAGATTTTTTTTCAGATAGTTACAGCTATAATTATGTGAATGAGAACCTGAAATGATTATTGGATAGTCATCACTCAGCTAATATGCAAAATTAAGAACCTAAGTTAATTTATCGGATGTTGTTCATTGTATAAACATTTATTTCAAGAAGTATACCCCTTTCATACATGCATATACATAGAAAAGATGCAAAGAAAAAAAATGCATGGAGGAAATAATAAAATGCAGGACACAGTTATCTAAGAAAATTGCTGATTATCCACATTTGTTTGTTTTTATTTAAGGAATTGACCACTACTAGCTTTAATGATTGAAGAGAAAAGATAATTATGAAAATTGACAGCACATGTAAGACTAGGTTCTGTTGCTTTTCTACACAGGTTATTTAGGTATATGTCAATGAGACCAACTACGCTGTAAGGTGTTATTCAGTGTGACTAAGTTTCACAACATTGGGTTTAAACCTAATTCAAAAAGCCAAACAGCTGTTGACAAACAGCTATAGAAAATGTCTGTAACAACAGGTTAAAACTCAGAGAAGCTACAGAAATTGAAACAAACAAGGCTTCCTACTCCTGCAACACATCATTAACAAGTCTGTGTGCAATTCATATCCAAGTTCTGTTTCAAATATGTTTCCTTTAAATTCCCAACCTGAATAAGCTAAGAAGGAATGACTAGTTTTCTCCATATCATCTAGTCTTAAAACAAATTTTATAAATTAGATGTTATCAAATATGTCAATATTCAGTTATTTTAGATAAATATGATTGCACTTGTATTCAGAGGAGACAAAGCTTTGCACAACTGAGGGCAATCACAGTCTCTTTACTAGAAGACTACATTCACATGCATTTAAGTTAAATATAGCAAAGATGGATAGGTCATGTGATGACTTAATATATAATAGAATTTCTAACATTTTAAATAGAAAGGCATGCCAAATATGTGCTAAATGTTCACCTTCCTGTCCACACTGCCAGCAAGTATTGATATTCAGCAAACATATTTGAAACATGCCATAGATCAGTTAAACCTTGCTTAAGTTTAAATTAAGTTTCACTTTGATCCAACATATATCTTTTTTGTTCTGTCTCTGATACATTTGAAGGGTATGAGAAATCAAGAGTTTTAGGAAAGAAATGTGAACTCTGATATTGGACAGGAGATAACCCTGGCACAGCACTACAGAAGCTTAAATGGATCATATCATTGGCAAATATTGGTAGAACTGAAAGTGCTTTCATTTTGTATTGGAAAAGTAGAGAAGCAGGAGCACAGAAATAGGGTGAGGAAAAATGTGTCATGGAAGAGTTTGGAGGAAAATTATTTATAAAGAATTATCAAAAGCTCATGGAACATGTTTCTTATTACATTTATTTAATTTTTTTTAAAAAAATTATAACATTTGATAAAATCTATTAAATATGTTTTCTATTAAATAGTACATAATTCCATAGTATTTTTTGCAAAATATAAATTCTGAGTATGTCAACATATGTAAGTATAGAATTCTATTAATGTCATACCATTTTATTATGTAAAAATAAATCAGAAAGTAAATTATACTTATGTATTATTTTATTAGATAATTTGAAATACATTCTTGGAAATCCAGGAAGCAGAGAAATTTCCTGAGAATCTAAAACAACCTCACCAACCTGAGACTTTTGAGACTGCTTAGAAACTCTTTGTGTCAAGTCAGTGCTGTAAAAATGCTGTAAATGAACTAAAAACACAATCTTATAAGCCCAAACCCAGACTGAGTAACTGAACCTGTTTTCAGCTTACATGTAAGAAGGAAATTATAGTCTCTCTATAATACATGTGTTTAACACTGGATGGTAAGGAATTTGTTCTAGAAGGCAAAGAAGAATTGACTAGGATCTTATATAAGACCTGCACTTATGTAAAAAAGTGATCTTTAACACAAGACGAAAACTCAGAACGCTCAAAAACTGGTAACACAGTGGATAAAAAAACAATTTTTAATTAACATGTGAAGGAAAGTATCCATTAGTTATTGGATGAAGAGAAAGAGAACTAATAAGTTCAAATATCCACTGTGGATTCATGAAAGTCATTAATCTCTTAGAAAATCTGTTTGATGGAGCTGTCAGTTCTAAACCTGAAATTAAAGAGGAAGTCTATTAGTTCATGAGCGTGAAGAAAAATAAAATCTGAACAAAAAGCAATGTGCTAAGCAAGTTTGGGTGGGGGGAATCAAGATACATAAGCAATAACAAACTGAGAATTGAAGAAGCTGCTCTTTCTGTGTTTTCAGTTTTATATACTAATACATATTTAAGTAGTTTGGGCACTGATAGAAATCCATCTCTGACATCTACATGAAGGGCTGGTGTAGAAATTCTTATATTTAAGCCTAAAGATGTTTCTTTTAGAAATGAAATTACAGGGAACTGCCAGACCATACACTGCAGAGAGTATAATTTAAGTTTGATACAGAAAGGCTTTTGATACGTGACAATGGCTACTGGTTGTTTGGTTGTTTTTTTTTCAAATAAGTATATGTCAAACATTTCATGCAGTCGCTCAGCAACAGAAAGTCCACATAAATTCTCTACAATACACCAAAGCTTCTCTCAGGTTTTAGTACATTTCACTCTTTTCTTCCATGTTGCCTTCTTAAATGCTAGCAGGAAAATCCCTTGGAATTGCATCTCCAAATTGCAAGTAACATGCCGTTATTAAGAAATAAGGCAGACCAAGTTACAAGAGGTAAAGAAAGGAAGATGAACACAGCTGAAACACAAAAGGCAAAGAATGAAATGAAAACAAATGATAACAACTTTAGGTTGCTCTTTGCAATCCTTATTCAGACTGGTCAAGAGCAGTGAAAACTGTGCATGGTTATGAAACACACTACCTGAATGCGGACTTAAATTTTAGTTTGATAAAGTGAACCATGATTGATAGAAAGGCTCAGTAGAATTGTAGTAGTTTTAGAAATGCCTTCTGAATAAATAGTATGGCTTGTAAATTGAAAACCTCATACTATCTCCCAGGTTGGTTTTCCTTGCACATTTTCCAGCTGGACTATATTTGCTGTGATGAACGTAGACAAGTAGGAAACTGCAATAATTATGGGCCTTGTTTCATTCTCTTAATCCATCTGAAAATTTAATCTAAGTGGAGAATGAAAATCAAATTACATGGTCAGGAGAAAATCCAATTGCTATTGTTTTAGACACTCTACCATCGTAATAAAATTTAAATAATTTCAGATTAAATATTTTAGAGTCTTGAATGTTCAGTTCCTCCTCAACATAGATACATGGAAAACAGCAATGACAAAGAAATCACCAATGTGTTAGCCTTCTGCCTAATAATATTTATGTATTTACCCACAAACTTGCATGCTCTCTGGGCTTATGTATGTACTGCTGTAGTCTCTTGGCCCACAATATATATACACACAGCTGTTTTACTGACCTCATGAAAATAGTGAAAAACAGTTCTATTTCCCAGGCTGCATGTTGTATTTATTACTTGGGATGTGACTTCCTTCACCAGACATCAGTTAAAAAAAAAAAGTTAAGTTCCCAAACCTAATCATTTATGTTTTTGTGGGAATTGATAAGAGACAGATAAGCTGTGGTAGAGGCAAATTATCCTTAGCAGGTACTGGCCCTTGGTGTCAAGTAGAGAAAGAGTTTAAATGAGTACTTACTATTAATTTACTTTTATTTTCTTTTCTCTGCTCTTCCTTTTCTCCTTCTTTTTTTTTTCTTTTTTTTTCTAAATATTAAAAACAAAAACAAAAAAAAACCAAAATAAACAAAAACAAAACAAAACAAAACAAAAATATCAAACAAAAAAAACATGCATTTTTATTCAAATGTTTCTATCAGCATCTGAAACGACATTTCCAGTTCATTAGCCACAATCAGAAACACTCTAAATCCAAATATAAATCTATATTCTGTCAAAGCCAAGTGTAAATATATGGGGGTTTTTGGAGGACCTTGTATGGATTGCAAATTCTGTGGTCCCCTGAAAGTCATGAAAATATCTCGTCTGGTATCCTACTTGGTAAGGGAGAATCTGTCTAAGAAATTCATGTAATAAGGTAAAATCAGCATAGGTTTTGAAGACATTAGAGAACTTAAGAGATGTAGGTGGTGTTACCATAGCAAAACCCATTTCTGCAATCTAGTTCCCTAACTCCCTGGCGTACCTTCATACCTTTTACAGAAGTTGCTGATTCTTCTTACTGATTTCCTAGCTGTGCATCATTATGTGCACTTGTAAGAAAATAGGTTTCGTGGTTGACAGTTCTCAAGTTTATCCATTTAAACCACATCTGAGGACAGAATCTGAGGGTGTTTTTACACTTTTTTTATAATGACAATTCATCTGTTCCTCTAAATGTAAGGCTGATGTCTCGAACACTGGATTATGACTTCAGGCTGAGAATATTCAGCAGCAGCAGATGGACTCCCAAAAAAACAAAGATCCCGTTTTCATGCAAATACTTCTAGTAGTAAAGAACAATGGAAGATAAATATTGAAAAATTTATAATATGGGAACAGAATGCCTTGTAAACGGTATGCTTTCAGAGTCAGCTGCTCTTTAAGCAAAGTAGAATAGAGTAGCTCTAGACACACATTACATGATTCAGTGTAATTACTTGCTTGTTCAAGTAAGTGTGTTTTATCTGATTCTAATCGGAATTCTTCAATTCAGCTATATGGCACAATGATCTACTTTGCATTTTGGAAAATGCACCACAGTAACACAGAAAATACATCTTCACAATTTTATGCAATATTAGATGCTATGATAGAAAAATTAAAGATAGAAGGGATTTTCAGCAAACTAATGTTTTCAGAGTGATGAGGAGAGTTTGGAGACAATAAAATTCTAACAAAAATCTCTAACTCCTATCCTTTATTTTAGGATTTCTGCAGACCCTTAGTGAATATAAAAAGTACAGAAAAAAGTAAGTTTAAAATATATATATCTGTTGATTGCACTATACAATAACATGTTACTTTGCTGTAGTAATTTGCTATTTATATTGTAGGAATTTCTTTATCTTGATGAGGTGTGCCTAGAAAGAGGCTTATGCTATCATTCAGGGATTTTTTTTAATGATAACCATTCTACACAATTTGTTTACTTCCTTGCAAACTTTTTTTCAGTTCCACAGACCTTTATTGATTTTCTTTCAATCAATTGACCACAGTCTTACAGAATAAAACAAGTAGTCGACATACTAATGAGAATTTCAGACCCTTTTCAAATGACTACTTGACCAGCCAGTGGAACTACCAGCAAACCTGTAACTTCATCACTAGCAGTAATGTCAATGTATAAAGAGGTTATCTTTTAATGCTGTTTGAAAGACGGGGACAAGAGGGATTGCTTAAGCGATACAAAGAGACAGATACACTCATTCTACATACAGACATACAGAGAGGCTGCTGGTCACACAGATCACTTGAATCACATAACTTCTACTGTAGAGGTGCTCTATCTCATGTATAAAACAAAATGAGTGGTTTCAGGGCACTGGCACTTTATAATAGAAACTAAAATCCCCAAACAACCTTGCCAAAAAAAATATTTCTTTTCCTCTGAATGCTTAATTCCTTACAACATTGATGGTGCAAGGCATGAATATTGTTTGAACTAGTGAACATTCACATCTCATCGTAAAATATTGCAGTCAAATATTTTAACATACTTTTTTTTCTCTCCCATTTTTTCAGTTTATTTCTTATCCATGTCATTATAAAGCCTAAAAAGTAAAAATACTCTGAACCTTCTGTCAGTAGATTTAGATAATAGGAACTAAAATCATAAATGCAGAACAATATTAAAGGACAGAAAACATCTTCTTGAATATGTAACAGAAAAAACAGTATCAGCAGAGTCCTCCTAGGCTTACTTTTCTAAGCTTTTTTTTTTTGTCCCCTGAAAATTAGAAAATTTTTTAAATGTGTATATGCATTACTACAAACTTCCTTCAAAAAGAGAACTTGCTTGGAGTAGAAAAGCATTAGAAAAGCATTAAGCAGAAAAGCATTTTCTTAAGAAGTGATGGAAAACTAGTTTCTCCGTTATGTTGCAATGTTTCAGTTCTGTGTAATTACCTTTATGACAAGATATGGCATATTTGTAGGTACTGATATTTGGATGTTCATTTTATTTAACTCAAAAACTATTTTTCAGATGTGTATTCAATGAAAAAATGGTATAAAATATAACCATTAAGTGTCTCCAGCTATTTCAGTCTTTTTAAAAAACAGATGATACAGTCTGAAATTAACTCAGTCATAGTCCACATTTTTAAAATTATGCATTTGCCATGCCTATTAAGACCTGGAATGAAGGGAGGAGAAACCAGCAACAGAGACAACCTGTGATGAACTGACCATGGCCTATGCTGCTGGGAGGAAAGTAGAACCCAGGAAAGAAGGAGGAGTGGGAGTAATGTGTTTTTTAAGATTTATTTCACTTCTCATTATCCTGTTTTGATTTTGATTCAGGTAACTTCCCCAATTCAAGTCTGGTTTTCCCATGATGTATTCAGTGAGTGATCTCTCACATGATCTTTAACTCATGAACTTTTGCTATATTTTGTCTCTGTGTCCAGCTGCAGAGGGGAATGATGGAGAGGCTTTGGTGGGTACCTGGCATCCAGGCAGGATCAATGCTTATAAAACCCCAGGATAAAGTTTATCTTTCCTTCTCTATTGTTTAATCCTTTGCAAACCTTAGTTATATACAAGGTACAATTTTGAACAAGTCAGTTCTCATTTCACATAGTGGGATATTTCAAATAAATTTTGGGCTGCTCCTTTGTTTTTTTCCCTAACTCTTTAATTACATGTATTTAAATCTTTATAGATTTTTCTTCACTCATGCTTCACTTTTAACGTACTCTCTAGTGGAGTCTAAATTTCTTCAATCATTCATAACTCCAGATTTCCAATGTGTTGTTTCTTCAAATAGTGATGCTTTTTTGACCTTTTTCTAAAGCAGCCCAAATCTCCCACTTTTAATACAACACCAAGTAAAATATGTTGATTTCACCTGAACTGCACTTTTGCATTTTCTTTTCTGCTGAAAGTGAAATTAGTATCACAGCTGATGTGAATATCCAAGAACAAAATGCTTGACAGAAAGTGCTCCATAACCTGATGTATTTATGCACACTAAGGACACAAAACCTTCAGCACACCCTCGGGCCAGTATCAGGTAGCATCTTTTCTTTCTACTGCTTGTGTTTCAGTGCTTCAAAATATCCATGGTTTCTTCAGATTCTTGAGATATCTTTTTTTTGCTTCCTCCATCCTAAATCACAAAGCAGGAGAGTCCTCTTCTAAAGTAACACAAATAAGAAAATGTAAAAAAACATTCCCAAAGAGCTAAATCTTCCATATTCTTCCATATTGCCATAATGCTACTGACTTAACAGGACTCAGCCTTGCAAAGTTATACCTAGACAGAAGAGGACAAGATTGCTGCCATTGTGGAGAAGACTGCACAGTTATAGAGAAGCTTAACACCCATGCTGAGAAAGCAGGAACCTGAGACAAACTGTATTTTGGAAAAGGAGTCCATGATTCATTGAATTCCTGCCCCTCCAAACAGCATGAGCCAGTATTGAAAATCATAAATTATATCTACTTTTAAAAGTGTACTGCAGGTGTCTGCTACTCCTGTGCAATTCAATGGTGGGAATTTTTCAGATTCTATTGAAAGAAACTTACTTTCTTAAAAATTGAGTTTTTCCTTTTGGTTTTTGCAGCTTCTGTAGGACGCTTTCTCTAGTAAGGATAAGAAAAAAGAATGGATATATATATAGGAGACTGTACATGCAATTTACAGACTTTACCATAAGATTTAGCCCTCCATTCCTTCTAAATCCATTAAGATTATGAAAGATGTTTTATTTCCCCCAGAATATAAGGAGTCAAATAATAAGTTTTAGAATAGTTCATAACAAACAATGTATCATCCTGATATATCACTATGAACATTTTTCCACTTAGAATTAAAGGAATCAGAATTTGGAAGAATGACAAGGTAACCACAACAAAAATAGATTCATCACACTAAAACAAGACAGAATGACGATGAGAATGTTATTGTGATTGTGATTGTTTATAACAAGAACACTATTCTAAACAGGATCTGGATGACAAATGAGCTTCAAATAAGGAAATTCTCAGAAAATGTGTTAGCCAATACAGAGAATCAAAGGGGACAGGAACAAAACCTGAAAATTGAGCAGAACAGAATGTGGGAAGATGGGTTGTAAGTGTGGGAGGATTGTTTGTGCGGATAGTGCAGAAGGCAATTTTTCCCAATGAATTACAGCTGTACTGATTGCCAAGGAGTGAAAACAGCCTTGCCCACCCAGTGAGGATGGGGGTTATAAAAGAGTGGGTTAGCTAGCTGGAAGTAAATTGTGGTTGTAGTTAGAGCTTGAGATCTAGAGTCTGCTGTAGTTTGGGATGGTGTCTGCTGGCTGTGCTGTGAGGATGAAGGGACATGGGGTTGTGCAAGGGACAGACAAGGCAAGAAGATGCTGTGTGAGGGACAGACTGGGTTAGGCAGGTTAGGGGACAGGCTGGGGTTAGCCTGTCTTGCAGAAGGAAACTGGCAGAGAAAAGGAGTTAGTGCTGTGTGGAGTTGCCTGATAGAAGGCATGAAAAGTTTTTAATAAAAGTCTCGTGATAGTGCCAGTCATGTCTGTCGTGACATACTTGCAACAACAGAAAGATATCTTAGTGCAATAAAATTAATTCTACATCTTTATCTATCTGACTAATATGTTTGGTTCAAGAAGTTCTTGCATTGCTACTTCCTTAAGCAATTTTTTTAAACTATTTGGAATTGGTATTTTTGTAAAGAGTAAATTAGTTTATCTCTATACATGTGACCTCATCTAAGTTTTGACAGGCTGTACCAGGAAGAAAAAAATATGGTAAACCAGGAACTTTCTGAAGAAATACAGTAATTTATTTTTTATCTTTGATCTTCCCTATGTTCAGATTTTTCTGACTTCTGCTACCTTAAGAAAATCCACAGGACAATAAATTTTGAAGACCCATGCCATGGTTTTGTTTAAGTCTTTTCATTGGTATTCTACATACTCATGTGTGCGCTTACTTTTTTCATTAGCAAATTTTATAGGCAATTTAGCACTCTGTATGTTGCTACAGGATGCTCTGGAAAGTTGAACAGGTCTTTAAAAACAAATGGATATGACTTTAAGCACAAATTACTTAATTCAGAATCTCTTTAACTAAACCAACATTCAATTTTATTAGAAGCCTTTAATTTTCAACCTAACAAGTTATGCACATGTTTGGAAATTAAATTCCTGTCAGATATCTGGTCATGTTCAACTGGTCACTAATCCAAAACCTTCATATTAGTGAAAATTCAGTGGCGTTACAACTTGAGACTTCTGTGATTTAAATAAAGGTAGTTTCCAGAGTATTTCAAGTTTTACACTGAGAAGAAGAAAATAGTATAATGGCATAGACAGGAAGAGATTGTGCTTCAATTTCTGTCTAATTAGCTTTAATGGAGGCTTCCAAAGAATGGTTCTATCATTTCTTAAAGTGAAAGTCTACCATTCCAGGTAGAAGCAGTTTCTTCTACCATGTTATCTCTTTTCAATGCATGATCACAATGCATATAAATTTGCTTTTAGTAATATTTTACTGCTAATAGTAGTAATTTCAAAATTAGATTCTTCAGGATTTAGTCAATTAGAGGAATAATTATGAAAAAAAAAAGAAACCTACTCAAATATTGTGAAAAACATTGGTTTGTTTTTCAGAACTTAATATAAATATATTGTCATCTGAGAAAATATATTTTAGTAATAAATTGAATTATATGAATCTGTTTGATAACAATTTTTTTTAAAAAAAGTTATTTTAAACATTTTAAAACCTTTAAAGATCTCAGCTTTGTGAATCTTACTATAAATATGTGTTGTTGGCTTGAACTTGTTCTCAAATGCATCAACAATCTGTAGCTGTACCAGTAAATAAAAAGAACTAAGAAAGATAACTCTATAAGAATGTAGCAAGAACATTCTTTGCAAACAATGCAGTTAACAAGCAAATACTCAGTTATGCATTTTTACATAACGTAGGAAAACACAAATTATAACCTATGTGCTGTACGGTGGTTTGGTGGTTTTGTTTTGAAATTAGAATTTTTCTTTTTTTTCAAAAGTAGTAGTTCGGGATTTTCAATTTGAAAGAAAGCAAGCACTTCTAGTTAATTGAGTATAAAATGGAAAATTTACCAGGGACATATAACATGCATCTCCAGGCTGTTTTGTGTGAAGAAAATGGGGACGAGATCTTTTTAAAGGTTAGTCTCTTTCTCTCAGGCAGGTTAGATTTTAAGCACCCATCTATTTCTCATTTCTACTCTACTCTGTCTATATTAGCCAAAGGCTGAGACTCCATCTGGCTTTCTAAGATGAGTCTAATCTTCCCTTCACCTTTACACTAGTCTTCACTTCTTACAGTTTATGACCCTTTCATCAACTGAATGTGAAGATGTTTACTAATTAGATATTTGTTATTAAGATGACCACATTGTACTGGTCTGAAATTTCCAGAAATGATTTGAGATTACTGCTGTTCAATATATGGAACTGGCTCATAAACTGAGATGTTTCACCTTAATTATTTGGGCTGCAAATTAGCTCCAGGAACAGAATTAAAGTTAAGAAATCTACAAAGGAGCCTTCACTGATTTTTCTCTAGATTTTTTTTCCTGATTGCATTGCTACCCATTTCCTGTATAAGTAGCTGAAGGACTTGTTGGGTTTCTTGTCTCTTCATTGCTCATTAACATTCTTAGTGCTACATCCTACAGACTCTCTTCAAATGTCACTTTTGGCACATCCAGAATTAAGAAAATCGTAATCTTGACATTCTCTGATTAAAATAGCTTTAAATAAATACGTTAATGTTTTGTCACAAATGCTATTTTACGTAGATGTAAACCTTCCCCTGCAATCTATCCATGTAATCTCACTAACATAGAAAACAGTTCAAATCCTAATCTGTATCCAAATTTCAGGTTTTGCATTTGACTAACTTCTTAGCATTACATCTGAATTTGAATTCACTCCTGCTTGCTTGCTTCCTTCCTTCCTTCCTTCTTCCTGACTTCCTATGTCTTGCTATACTTTCAGAAATATTTGGAATCTGCTATGTTTCATCACTCTGCATGATTCTACATGACAGTCGTGAAATGTTGGCTCCTAGATCTGTAAACTGGTCTTCTGCCATAAAGTGTGCCTATTGACAAGTAAAACTGAATAGTTTATCACAAGTGTCCTTCTCTTATGTACCTGATATTTTCTACAGCATATATCATACCACTAATTCTAATACTGTCAGCTTCATGATGTCATGGTGGGAGAGTTCTAGTGGGGCTCTACTGCTGAAAACTTTCTTAGCACTTACATTAATCATTGAATAAATGTACATGTCATTAGAAAAAACATAATATAGCAATTTATCTAAGTATGAAACTTAAACGAATAAATAGAAATTAAGTTCCACATATTATACACACAGCTCATGTACATATATGTGCACACATAGAAAAGACCACACATATACCCTATTATATCAAATGTCTTTATAAGGTGTGAACCTGTAACTGACTAAAGGGGGCTGGGGGGGGGGAATCCCAGCCCCGGGCTGCTAAAGCTCTTAGCTTTTAAAGCAAAGTCAGTCACCTGCCAGCAAGGAGAAAGACTCCGAGACCTTGTTGCCGATGTTCCTGGAGAGGGTTTGTTTCTTCAGAAGGGGTTCAGCATACAAAGTCCAAATGCATTCTCTAACAAGGGATCTTTATAGTTTTCCAGAGGATTGAGAATACAACCAATAAAACTACAAGTTACAAAAACTATCCAATTACTTTAAAACTTTAGGTAGAGAAGAGACCAATCACCTAGCTAAACTAAGCTCCAATAGAAATCTTAAAAGATAACGGAGCCTTGGCAAAGGGGAATATGTCATACAGAAAGGAATTTTCTTTGTCTCTAAGGTATAACGTTCCAGGGGCCCATCTCAGGGGGATTGGTATCATCCACATGAACACACCTCTGCATTTGGTTGTTCATAAAATGCAATTGGTCAGTATATCTGGCTGCCTTTGATTGCTGTAACTGGCTATCCAGTAGCCACTTATAACTAAACTGATTAAAGTAGCCTTTACACTGAACAGACGAAAGCATAAATCCCTATTTTTTAATATTTGACAAATAATTTAGCCATTCATCCCTCCAGTCCCTCAAAATAGCACTGATAATAATAACATCCAGAGCTAATAGTTATTCCTTTTTGATTCCAAGTATTAATTGTTGTACTGAGTAATTTCTGTAAGTTGCAATTTCTTATGATGAAGTATTTCTCCTATCAGTGTTTCCAGAACATTTGATCAATTAATGTTTAGCTTTGATTAGTGGTGTTCATGTAACATTTACGTCCTTTACTTAAATGATAAATTATCTTAGCTGCTTGTGGTGAATTGCTTGGACTTTTCCTTACTCATATTCAGACAAATACCTAATCTAGAAATGTTACTGCTGCTTGTTACAGAGTTTCATGAAGATGTTCAGGATGTAATTTATCCTGGCCTGGTATTATGTCAGTTTTAATAGGTCTAATTTCCTAACTCCCTGCTTCATTGTGACCATAAAGCCTTTTAGCATTTCACTTGCTTCACCAGGAAAATTTATCCCAGGCTGTGGAATATGACCTTCAAATTCTTTCACGCATACACTAGCAAAGGATTCATTCAGCCTCTTGGCAATATGAACCTCATTTGTCATTAACATCTCACTCTTGTCCTTCAATAGTTCATCTGACTCCTTGTCTACCTTCCAGCCAGTATTGTAATTGTAACACTTTAATCCATTTATTATTTTAGTCTTCATCATTGTTAGCACTTAGAATCCTAGCTTCTGCTCTCAGACTTTTTTTTTTCTTCAGACTTGTCTCAAAGGAATTTTTCTTTCAACATTTTGAGAATACCTATTTTCTTGCACTTTTTTTCATATCTAATAAAAAAACCCTTGTTTATGCAATGTATTTATTTCATAGAGCACCACTCTTTATGATCTTTGCCTCTTTTCTATTTCCCTTTCTTCCAATTCATCCATTTTATACAAGACCATATTGATTTTCCAAATGAACAGGGTAGTGTTGGATGATATTCTGGGTTTTATTTGGTCATCTTAGCCATGTATATTTCTGGATTGACTGATACCCCAGAGGGTCATGCTACCATCCAGAGGTGCCTGGATTTGCTGGAGAAATTGATTGAAAATAAAGTCATGAAGGTCAACAAGGGGAATTGCCAAGTTCTGAACCTGGGAAGAAAAAACCTAAGGTGTCAATATATTCTGGGGGCTAGCCATCTAGGAAGGAACTTGACAAAAAAAACCTGGTTGTACTGCTGTACACATGGCCTTCATTATATAAAATATTGCCAGCAGGTTGACTGAGATAATCCTCCTCTACTCAGCCACAGCTGGAGCAGTGTGCTGAGTTCTGGGCTTGTACGAGAGAGGCATGGACATATTGGAGAGTCCAATGAAGAGCTACAAAGGTGAAGAAAAAAAAAAAGCTGGGACTGTTTAGAAAAGAGAAGACTCAGGGGCAATCTTATCAATGTGTATAAATACCTGAGATTGCATAGAGGTCGCAAAGAGCCTGGATCTTTTCAGTGACAGTACTAGAGCCGATGGGCACAAACTGAAACAGAGGTCACCCTGTCTGGATGTCACAATTTTTTACTGTGAGGGTGACTGAGCACTGGCACAGGTTGCAAAGGGAGGGTGTGGAGTTTTCATCCTTGGGGACATTCAAAAGCCATCTGTACATGGATCTTGCCAACCAGCTCTAGGTATCCCTCCTTGAGCAGGGGATTTGCACCAAACGCCCTCCAGAGGTCCCTTCTGACCTCAACCATTTTGGGATTCTGTGAGGAGTCCCTAAATTTGGTCATTGTTCTGCACTGTCTTTTAACACACATGTATGCGAGTGCTTTGGAAAACCAGTCACAGTCTCTTTTTGTAAAGTGAACTCAAACATTTTTTCTTCCATTTTTGTAGTCACAAAGGAAAAGCTTACATCTTTTTTTTCCTAATATTTCTCCTCACATTTTCAATTTTGAAATTAATTAATATATAAGTGGTGACCTGGGAAGCAAAGTTATATCAAACGCAACCTTCTTCTTCTTGGGTTGTATGATTCAGTTTGCCAGTACAAAATAGTATAAAACCTTTAATATTAATCCAGGTATAATATCTATTTCCCTAAAAAAATACTGAAAGCACTTCCCAAATCTGTTTTCCTCACTGTTTCTGCTTTGACATATAAACAGTTATCAGCTGTGCTGTTCCATTTTCTGTTATTTTGGCCATGCATTGAGGTGTAGTTGAACAGCTGTAATGGGCTGATTTTGGACTGTCACAATCTGCCATCCTTGATTACTTGCCCAACAAAGATAAACTGATGGAATTGTTGCAATTATACTTTTACAAAGACTTTCAGTAGCAGAAAGGGAGTGATTTCTGTTAGCAACATAGACCCACTAAAGTGTGTTAAAATATACGTAGGAGAAGTGGAACGATTTGTGCTTTCCTAGGAGTTTGAGGAATATAAGCACAGGTAAATCAAACAATACAGTCTCACTAAGCAATAAATATCTTAAAGAAGATATAGAATATATTTATATAGTATTTTGAGGAGATCAAGTTATTTCAATATCTCATGCACTTCAATTTAGACATGAGAGTTATATTATTACTGAAAATTCATTGCAGTAATAGACATTATTACCTGAAATCAACGTAGGGAATAGGGTATCCTGTCTCTTGTCCCAAAGAGTACTTTTTAAAAGGATCGCAACCCTCTCATTTGGCAAAAAAAATTATCCTTACTAAATCAGTTGAATATGCAAAGCATCAAAAATTATTTTTATTATTCATATAGAAAAGATAATAAAAAGACATTTGTAAAGTTTTAAAATAAATTATATCTAAAAATAGGTAGATGGCAAAATCTTCCCCTTTTGAGTATACAGGAATGCAGCTAGGTGAATACATTGCACATGCTGAAAGATCACTTTTAAGAGAGTTAAGAGAGTGGAGAGGTATGAAAGTCTAAGTGATAAATTTTCATTAACAAAGTGTTGCAGAAATGGTAGGAAATCATTTGAATGTTTAGGAGATTACAGTGAGAGCCACTTAGAACTACCTTGTATTATATTGAAACTTATCTTGGATTATGCTAGTCTGTCATTACACTATTCTAGAACAGAATATTTTTGGATGACTTCAGACCACAAGATAGGCCAGAAGTAAAACACAGAAACTAAAAATATATAATTTGCATGAGAGAGAAAGAATGGGTATCCATCTCTTAAGGAATTGCTTAAAAAATATTTAAACTGCTTGAATATTATTTAATTTTTTTACAAAATGTTAAAAAGCATAGAGCTTACAAACTTATTCCAAAGTATTTGATGTTTGCAGTAGCTTTCAGCAAGTCAGGAAAAGAAAACTAAAATACAGATGAAGAGAACTTCACTTATTCTGAAGTAGGACACATACAGGATGTTTTTAAGTACGTAGTGAAAAGAAAGATACAAACAAAGCATTTATGACTAAACTACTTTTTGACTAACACAGGGTGAGTAAGCCTGTTCAAACTTGCAAAAGCCAGATCATTTGTTTTAAACATAAGACGCTGCTTATTTATTTTCACAGCTCGTGAAATATGGACTGTGTTCTGACACTGCAAATATTACTTCAAATTCTACACAGAAACAGTAAACAATTTTGAAGCAGAGATTCGAGTTACATTATTCAACCAACAAAAAGCACATGTAACTGTATGGTGAAGGAAATGATGCAACACAAGGCAATGTCACATCCTGAAGGAAAGGTAGTGGGAACTGCAATATTTTGTGGGATTTTTTTCAAAAATTTGCAAGTGCCATGTCGCAAGTGCTCTAGGTCACTTGAAGAATCACCAGGGACCTATCAGCCAAAGCAGAAGTTTTGGGAGCAGATGGTGTTTCTGATAAACTCAAGGGCAGTTGAACTGCCAGTAACCGAGGCTGAGGGCTAAAGAACATTCCCAAGATCATATTGTGATATGGCCCAAGAGTGGTGATGGTAATGCACTAGCAAATATTATGAGTGTAGCAAACAGAACAAAGGAGATCTAAGATAATTTGTTCAGAGGAGTAATTCACAAGAACCATACCCAGCATTTATGCATAAGATAAATAAACTAGCAGCATGAAATAAAATGCAGTATTTGTACGGGCACAGATTCATAAATTAATGTGATGTTAGAAAACCTGGTACCAGAACAATACTAGTAATAATGGGACACAGAGAAGATAAAGATTTCACTAGAAAACCATATGAATCAATGGGTATGTAAATCCTTCACTGAGAAAAAAGGAGAGAATCAAGGGACCTGGCACAGTGAGGACAATATTAAAGATTTCAGCACAGTTGTAAGGCTGAAAGGAAACAACCACTTCAGTCTTTTGCATTTGTTAAATTTCTTCTACCTTCAGACAAACATTAAATGTTGTATGAAACCTGTTTCCTAATGTAGGTAGCACAGAACAGGAAGAGAATATTCATTTAAAAAGGGAAATGCTGAGACATTGAATTATATACAAACTCAAGGGAAGATATTCTAAGAAATACATGTACACACAGGGTCATTATAAGAAGCCCTACCTTTTGGATTATATAAATGGCACTTGGAATTGTGCAGTTCTTTGATGGTAAAGTGTTCTGGTTTTGTGGCAAAAACAAAAGAGAAAATGAGGAGTTTTTTTCCAAAGTGATGTGAGAAAAAACCCCAACCATCTACATTAAAGATAAACAACAGTGTGAAATGCTACAGGACTAAAAGTGGCTGTGGAGAGGAGTTAACACACTGAAGTGAGGAAGGTAGTAGTCAAGATTCAGTTATTAATTTCCTGCTTTCTGGAAAACAAAGAGTAGTTTCTTCTGTATGGAGAATCGGTGAATCTTCAGACTTGGAAAACCATTATATGGAGCTGCTAAACAGGTAAGGGCTTACCCTTTTAATGTGAATTTGCAAAAATTAAAATTAATAAGGAAATTTTGGTCCCAATTCTTACATTTAAGATCTTTTCTTTGGGGGGAGGGGGTGGGAGTAAAGCATATATTATCTGAATCTGACTCCGAAAGACTAGCGTTATAAGAAGAGGATTAACACACAAGAAGAATGTACTTTTTTTCAGCACTATCATGATTTATCCACAAGAAAGTTGTGTACTGAAAAAGCACAGTGGATTGAAGTATTGATCTGAATATTGTACCTATCAGTGTAATAGGAGAGATCTTTTGGAACTGGATTTGTTGTGAACTGTGATTGCCATATCTAGTGCTGAATGTGAAATTTAGGAGAAACCAATTAATATTTTACCACTGGTATATCCTCATTAAAGAAGTAATTTTTAAAGAGGGTAAGATTACAAGAGCTGAGGAAATATGTGGAATAGAATATCCTGTAGTCATTTACAGATGAGTCATGTGAAATGGATAATTTTGACGGGTTACTGGAAACCAGTGGTCCTTTGAGGAAAAATACACTCTTTTTTAACATATAGGATACAGGGGGGAGGGGGGGGAGAAGAAAATAGAAAAATTTGTATAGTACATCTTGTGTCTTTTCTTGTCTATTTTTAAAACCTTGAAAGAGTTAAAATACAAAACGGTGCCTCTCTTGATTTTTAAATCAGTCTTTCTTGAATGTGGAAGAAGATTTATGTCTTTGATGTACAATCATTGGGCAGTGTTTATTTGGTTTGAATTTAAATAATTCATAAATTTTATTATCTTTAGGGAAAATTCTGGTTAAAATCAAAATAATAATTAAAGTATGGAAATAATTTATATAATCAGAAATCTTTTTTTTTTTTGCAATTAAACTACAGATTGTCTTTAACAAACAAAAGAAAAAAATGGCACTGTCATCATTGGATCCTAGGCTAGAATAGCATCACTTATCATAATTCTGATGTTTTAAGAAGAACCACAGTTAGAGCAGGGTGTTCATACTATCTCTGTACTAGCCAATAAAGAATTGCCAGGCTCTGGAGTGCTCCTGTCCACTGGACTTGTGTGTCTGCCCTGATCAGATGTTAGAGTGGCCCTGGGCTAGACCTGAAGAACTCTTTCAATCATGTCTGTCTGTCTTTGATCTGTCAATATTTTGTTTAACTCCTCCCTGAAATTATATGTTATCTAGGAAGCAAGTTGCTGACAATCACAGTAATGGTGCTGTCTGCTTTAAAATAAATGCAAAGGCTTTTCCCATCAAATTCACCCAATAAAAATGAAAATATTTTGCACAGTTCACTATTTGAGCTTGTTAAAACCTGGAAAAGGAGTACCTCTAAATCACTCTCGTTCATAATTGTATCATCTTCTCTAAGTTAGGTTTCTTTTTTTTTCTACAGTAATTATTGAGACCCTGTGCTATTCCCTTCAACTGTTTTTATTCCTTCGCATGAGACACGTATATTTATCTACCTTGCTGTTATACCAAGACTGTGTACTGCAGCTTTGTCTTTAATGTGTAATTTCTTTTGCAGTTAAGTAGAATAATTAGTTCTTTTTCTTCAGCACATGAAGATTTTCTCATCTTCATTGCTTTCAAATGGAGTTCTTTCCAGCTGAAAAGGCTCTCTAGGCTACTGATTGTTTTGGTCCTTGGTTTTTCCACAGCTCTGCAGGAACTCATCAAGATTTCTCACCTCACTGAATACAAGAGACTTTTTTCCATGTCAATGGCATTCCAGATATCTTCAAAATTAATACATTGTAACTGCATATCAGTTGAAACTTTGACTTGGAATATTCATAGAATGGTTTCAGCTGGGATTGTCAAGAGCATAAGCTTCGGTTTATCATTCCTTCTTTATTCTCAAGAGTTACATTATGATATTCGTACTTTGAACAGCATGTTACTTGAATATATTTTATTTAAATGTTACACTTATCATTGGGACAAAGTACTGTAGAATTTAATTAGAAGTGAAGAAGGTGATTTTACTTCAGCAAGGTTGTTGTTGGAAATCTTTATTACAGTGGAATTAATTTTCATACAATAACTGTTACTGGAATAAAAAGTCCCACTCGAAGTACAGATTTTTCAGATCTTGTCTGAATTCGAACTTAAGCTGCACTTTTTTTAGGGAAGGAAGAGGATGTTTCAGCTTTACTGCAACATAATTAAATTTAGACTCTGCAAATATCTGAATTTAAAGGCTATCAGATCGTTGGTATATACTGTATGCAGATGAAAATTCTGACAATGACAAATTCTAACCAATGAAGGAAATGTTAGTACTAGCTTAGTGATGCCTTTTGCACAATATTGTGAAATTGGCAAAAGGTATAATGCAAATGTGGAATTGGCTAAATTCTACATTACTTGAGTATGTTTCAGGCACAAAAGAAAAATTTTAATCTAAGCTATATCTAATCAGATCTATTTTCTTCTCATGCCTACAATGTTAACATTACGCAATCAACAGAGAAAGCCAAAGATGAAAAAAGAATATAAAAGTCAAATTTGATAGTGACAAAAAAATTTACATGCAAATTAAAGACAAACATTTCTATTTTTCTCATTAAAGTAAAACTTCACAACATAGTTCTGAAGTTAAAGAACGTAATTTTCAAATCAGTGTAAGTTGTGAATGGCATTTTCAAACATTTCAAAATAAATTATATTCAGAGTAAACATATTAAATATTTAGAATATTAAAATTTTTGAAATTTTATTGTCAATTTATCAACAAAGAGATGGCATGCAGTAGAACATGGGGACTATTAATTAAAAGTAATCTCTTAATTGTATGCTAAAAATTGTAAGACAGACGCTACTTTCCCAAAGGCAGAAAGAGAATTGTATTTACCATTCAGTTATGGACAGGTGCCCAGATTTTGGCTTATCTATCATTTGCTACATGCTGAGTTTGCTGCATACAAGCTGCCATTACTAATAGTCTGGGACAGAGCCATGAAATTTCAAGTACTGCATATTCCAGGTCAGAGCACAATCTAGTTAGTGTCATCTGAAATCCATGCACCATTCTTCTGCTTAATAAAGCCTGCTGGTGACCAGTTGAACTGCAACATTGCTTTTTTTTTTTTTTAATATGGTAAATTTTTCTTTTGCTTATGCTTTAGAAACACATCTCTATTTCTTGTAGAAAATCCTTTGGTTTCTTGTATGCTTGCAATTTTATTTTCTGTATCCCTTTTTACACATCCTATCCAGGCAACACAGACTACGCAGTAGGCAATTCTACAGACAGCAGAAGCAGGAACTTTCATTTGAAGTGAAACATCGTGTTCTAAAAAAAAAAGAAATCTGCTCTACATTCAGCATCAAATCATTGGAAATAAGTAGGAACACGCCTAGTTTTTGGCTTTTTATCTACATGGCAGAGAACTGAAGGAACATTGCAAGGGATGACTATGAGGAAGATGCTACAAATATTTTCTTTTCCAAAGCACATTGGAATTTCTATTTGAACTTTAAGGTAGTTGGTGAACTTTAAGATGAATTGATGGGCTTGTTTAGAAAGTACAGATGTGACAATTTCGTCAAAGAGATATGGAATTTAGATACTTATATCTGCAAAACCAATTCTGTTTTTTATTTTTGCTTTGGTGGGACAGCATTCCGAAAACCATACCACTATACTGAGGTTATTATTTTTATGAATTTTTTTCTAGGTTCTTAACCATGATTAACCATTTTCAATACTCACCCTATGCATATTAAAATAATTAATGTCTACATTTAGTAATATTTATAATACTATTAGAAACATGCAGTATAGAGGTAGTATGGCAGAATTGCAACAAATATCTCAATACTGTGCTGACATATTTATATTGACAATAAAAATTACATTTCTAAGCATGGATGACTTGGTCTGGATGAATCTGAACACTCGAACACCTGCACCACGTAGACTGCCCCGAAATTTCTGACCAAGTGATTACGATTTTTTAAGTTGTTCTGGACTCTTTTGTGTTCTTAGCCGAATTATATATCCAGTGTTATCTTAAACCCACACCTTGTTGTCACCCATTTTTACAGACTGTTCCAAGATTACAGCATTTTGAAATTTTTGTGTTTTGTGTTTTGTGAAACCTAGCATGTAAAATATTATCAATGTATAATTTTCATATAATATGTATGACAATAAAAGTAAAACACCAAATAATAAAAGTTCTATAGAATCAATTTAAAGCTTTTTAACAAAAAGATACCCTGCTAAAAATCAGCAGATGGTACAGAAATTTGTGGAAGAGGAATAAGCAGAACTGGTCTCCTTCGCAATGTTCATCCCTGTGTTCTATGCAATAATTCAAAATTATTAATATTTTTATTCTCCATTGAAACATTGCTTCACACTTTCACTCCAAGAACTTTTGAGTGAGTTGCAGAAAGCAGAGTGCAGCATTTCCAAAACATCCAAAGGTTTCCACAATTCAAAAGAAAACTGTATTTTTCACCTGCTACTCTGGACCATTACACATTGAATTTCAACAAACTAAATTGAACTAAATCACTTTCTCCTCTTGAGTTCAAGTGCAGAACAGACTGGTCTCTTCACTACAAAGCTGGCTGGAATTTACATGTTTCTCTAAAACATTTTATTAGAGTCATTAAAACAATAAGCCCTGCAGGTTGATCAAAACCTCCTGGACTTCACAACTTATAGTTATTAAGGTGTCATAACTTACTGTGCATGCTCAGGGAGCCTTAGATCCTCTCTTGGAAGATGTCAAGGGAAACTTAATCAGCAGCTGCTACTTCTTCATCTTCATGGTTGGCTACTGTCAAAACAATCCATATATAAAATGGGATTTTCCAGCCAGGTGACCACCAGGAACAGTTGGTCTCACAGGCCCTCTAAATTCATAACTAGAAGCTTTCAATTAAGACAGTTTTTCACTGTGTTTTATAACACTTTTTTGACTGGTTTATAACCGTGTTATCAGTGAAGTTTCTTTAAATTGTATTGATAGCCTACCCTAAACATGAAACTGCCATAAAGTAACTGTTTCATGCACTGTTTTATTCTTTTTTCCATCATAAGAAATGGACAGCAGGTATTGTCTCGTATTTGTCAACATTGTTGGTATTGACAGGCAAGTAAAAATCCAAAATACTTAGCAAGTCTTTTGTGAAGGCAAGTCAAGGCTTCTTTAGAAAAGAGACATTTGAAGAGAAGATGTTAGTTAGTTGAAGAAACATTTCATACCAATGGCAAATAATAATTATTCCCATTTGCTTTGCACAAGAGGTGTAACAGGAGTAGCATAACTCTGATTGTTTAAATACAAGAATATTACATATACAAACAGACATTTCAAAATTTTCAAATCAGGATGAAAAAGACAGTATTTTTTTGTTTTAGAAAACCTGCTAAAATTGATTTGCTTAGGAAAAATTATTTAAGAATTTTTTTTTAATGTATACATGTAGATAAGAAAGGTAGTAGAGAGGAACATAGTTTCATTAAGCCTCATTGAAGTCTATATGATAATTATTGATCAATTTACCACTACAGCTTAAGTGCTACTGTAGGTTTCTAAAATGCATAGCTGTCTCTAAAAAAAGAATTCTCATTCTCTGCCTCAACAGTCATTAACGTCAGCTGAGTTGTTTTTTTTTCAAATCTGGAACCTTGATACAAATGTGTTTAACTGCACACCTTTATAATCATATGGTATCCAAAGAGTTGCAAAAGTCTATGCATAAAACTTTTGACAGCATTCATATGAAAGACAGATTTAAAATATTCATTACCTTCCTCCTCTATAAAAATCTTAACTTCTTTTGAGTTTGAGAGTCTGAGTTAGAATCAAGTTATTATATGGAATTATATGTAACTAGACAAGTGTACAGAACCCAGAACCCACAAAATCAGTGAAAGCTTCCTCAGTTTTTCATCCTACATTGACTGGTCCAGTGGAAGTTGGTTCTTCAACCGTGGTACTATAAGGAAAAGAAAGTCAAACTTTTAATGTCTCTCCTGGAAATAGTCTTGCAAATGAAAAGAAACAAACAACAAACAAGTTTGCTTTATTATTACTTTATTAAAATGGCTTCTGATATTTCCTAAAACAACTGTTCAGCTTGTTAGTGTTAAAACATGAATTTAAAAACTGATTGACAAATTGAACAAATAAACATGGGCTTATTTACTCATCTAAATACAGATATTATATTAGATATTATTATAGATATAGATATTATTTTCTTTCCTGTGGAAAAATTGAATAATTTTTAGTGTTTTCAAACTTGCTTATATTCACTTTTAATAAGCCCACCTCTTTCTTTTCTGTTCTCTACTCTCAGCTCCCCAGTTACATAGAGGTTGCTTCAAATTTATATTAAAGGAAAATGTTAAAATATCTCTAATTTCCTTATATATAAAAAGATATATATTTAATTCTTCCTCCCTGTTCCAGATAATTTTTTAGATTTGCTCCCTCAAATTTCCTCAACCTATATTGTTTAAACTATAAATTAAGAAAGCTGAAGAATCCAGATACTTCATGTATAGCCATAATTCATTTTCTGCTCATCTTTCTCTTGGAAACTGCTTCCATAAGTGTGTGGAACCCTACCCACGCAATACTCATGCTGTTTCCTGCTGTTTTGATCAAAGCTTTTTTTCCTATGAAAGAAATGTAATGAAAGAAGTCAAGGCACCAGAAACGAGACCCTATGGTTTATTAGTCCAGCTATCTCAATACATTTCAGTAGTTTGCGAATACAATGAGGAATTCTCTAATACTTCATACAAAAATCTTGTTTATAATAACTACATACAACTTCTCTTGTGCTTAAGTGAAAATTTTTATTGTCATTTGGAACTTTTCACCTAACACCAGAACTAAACAAGGAAATAAGTGTGCCATGCTGACCAATTTATCAATCAATGTGCCAGTGTAGTCACTTACTCAAGCTAGGATGAAGCAAGATCTTGCACCATAAAACATCATTATTTGTGTTACATAAAAGCATCACTGACAGAAGATTAATGACATTTTGTGTTTTTTCTTTCCCAGACAGTTAAATAATTTTGTCCTGTTTCATTACATAAAATTATTGTCTGCCACAGAGCATTTTAAAATACATTCTATGTAACTTTCTATAATATTTACTTCAAGAAACAATATTATTTATTACAAAAAATTCAGTGGGATAAAAAAAAATAAAGCAGATTTTCATGCAATGTTCTCCATTTTTATTTTAGTTTAGCTTGCTAAGGAATGATGTACAAGTGACTCTTGTGAAGGCCACCTGAAAAAAGGACAACTTCATAGCTCATCCAGAGGATTTTTGTGTGACTATAATATCAGCTGTATCATTGAGAGAACAAATTGAAAAAAGCATTGTTCTATCACATGGGATTTTGCACAAATATGGAATTACAAGGATCTCCAATAAGAGAAATAAATAATAAAAATGCCTATGGTAATTAGGAACAGGTTCTTATAAAAGCCTTTTGACTTTGTCATTGCTATATGTGTTTTGTGGTGCATATAACTGAGATTGATAGATGTGGGTAAAATGTTCTGTAGCTTGATTGCTCAGAGCAGACAGAGCAGACAGCGTACTAGAACAAGCTACAACTGTGTCTGTGCATTAAAATTCACTGAGAGGTAAATGGGAAATACAGCTTATAGATTTACAGGGACAGTACTTGATTACAAAGAAAGCTACCCCGCTGCGTAGTCCTGACTAAATGGACAAGACAAGAAAATTAGATATGAAAGACACAGTTTAAAATGTAGGTGAATATGATACATTTTAGGCAAAATTATAAGATTTAAAATCAAACAACATTAAAAAACCCCAAACGTCTTCCTAGTCACATACATGTCTGAGATGTGAGGCTTTCCCATTTTAAACTCTTGAGGCACCCTACAAGTCAAATGTAGAAGGTGCTTGACAAAAGCCAACATGAATTTACCAAAGGCAAATCATGCCAGAGTAACCTGATTGCTTTCTACAATAAAATAGTGTCCCCTGTCTAGCAGGTGAATTGTTAGAAACAAAGATCCTGTTCTTATCCAAGTGAGTTTGTCAATTAAAAAAGGGAATTAGAAAAAACATTTTGCATTGCATAATATATAGGATGATTTTCAGTAGGTTTTGAAACTTTAAAACTGTGCAACGACGGTATGAGTTATACATAATTATGACCATTAGAAAAGAATAACAGCCTACATCTGAGATCTTTGGTTTCAGAAAGAATTGTGTTGACATATATGAGACTGCTGTATCTATGTATGGAGCATATGTTACAGAAATACTGTAATAAATATTGTATCATTTTACAACAAGATTACATTCTGACCTGACAAAACAATCTATACAACTCAGATGCTCAAGAATATCTATTTCTATTCAGAAAGATGTCTAATAGACATGGCACCTGACTGCTCTAAATTTCATTGCTTCAGGCTGTGCAGTAGAATCCATGAAACTGAGTCAGGCACCTATGTTTCCTACAGTAACTGCAGGGATTGAAGCATCTCATTATGGGATTCATAGCACGTAGAGTTGTCTCAACAAGGAAGAGCTGATGAAATAGATGCATCTCAAATCCCAAACTCAGTGTATTAATTTATTTTAAAGTGACATTTCCAATTTTTTTTTCTCACTGGAAGGCTAGCACAACACCAACTCTACAGTGAGACAAGGAACCGTGCCTATGTTTTCAGACACTCTAAAGTTATATCTTCCTAAGTTTTCATTTTTTCCCGATCCACAAATACATATTCAAGCATCTCAGGATCATGAAAAAGCATTGCTACACAGACAAGTAAGAGGATTTCCTATATAGCTTTAAATACTAAGGTTGGAATTTCTTTTTCTTTCTCTAAGAATGACATCAGAACTCTAACCTACATTTCTAATGTGATCCAGGAGTCTCTCCATGGAGAGAAAAATAAATCCAAGAGAAAGGACAGACAAAAAGAGGCCAGAGGAATAACAGAGAGAGGGGAAATGACAATAGAGGCTGACAAGCAGAAGAGAGTATAATGGTAAGAAGACAGAAGCCTGGAATGCATACAACAAGGATTAATATTAAAAGCAGACAATTTTACAAAGATTCAAACCTGCATGTTTTCAGGTAACACTAGTATTTGTTTTATTTACCATCTCTTTACAACAGAAATCTGAAAGTCTCTGTAAAATTACTATGATTTCCAAGTTATAGCAATCCTTGCATTACATCTGTATTTTCCTTCTGCTGCAATTTTATAGTCTTAGTGTAAATTATCTCATTATCTCCCTGGTCTATAATCTGTGTGTCAGTAGTGTTAGAGGCACATATTATGATGAAACATGCTTTAATGAGCACAAGTAAGATAGGACCATTTTCTGTGAAATGTTTGTGGGCTTCTCAATATTTTTTTTCTTTTAACATTTAGTTTAAAATGCTGCTTATGGATTACATCTTGATATTAGCCCTTCCACTTTAAAAATAGATAAAACTTTAAAAAAAACAAAAAAAAAAAAAACCAAAAAACCCAACAACAAACAACTGTCCAGGCTGCTAGTAGTAGTATCTATCCTGATTAACAAATTGAAATGAGTAAACTGAAGATTTGTGGGCATCCTGGAGTACCACACCACACAAAGAGATAATGCTGAAGGAGTTCTGAAAGAGGTAATTTGCATAGACCTTTCTGACAAAGAACAGATATGCTCCTCCATCATCTTCCTTTTTTGTGCAAATCTCTTATCAACAATGAAAGACTTGGCATTCCAAGGCTGACAATGCCTACTGCTGATAACCTGAAAAATTGTGCTCTCATTTAAAGAGAAGTATCCCTATCTAATTCTGTTAGATTTTAAAGCTCTTTCATAAAATCCAGAATAGGCCTTTCTGAAGCTGATTCTTGTATTATGCTAACCATGATGACTTATCAGAGAATCTGATAATAAATCTGGTAATAAAAATCAACACAATAAAAATAAGTAAATTAAATATTGTATATATTATCATCCTGCAGTGACCTGCCAAAAAAGTACTTATTTGCCCCAATTCTTGATATTATAGGCAAGAGAAGAAGCATTTACAAAAAACTTTTGTGCTTATAACTTTTGATGTTTCAGCACAACAGATTTTTCAGAATGTGGAGAACATAGAGGACTGAAGCCAGGCATGGCTAAGAGGAACTAAAAATTTTAAGATTTTTTCTTCCCAATTGCTATAGTTTATTGTGATTTGTACTCCCTATCATGTTACACACAAGTTATCTTGTCTTAAAAACCTAATCCTCATATCAATCCGTCATGACCTAAATACCCCTAAAGCCAAAGGAAACATTTAGATTTGGCTTCCATGTACAACTTCATTGGTGTGTATGCACAAACTTGGCTCTGTAGTGTGTGAATTAGTGAGGTAAGTGCATTTATAAAGCGAATGTGAAAAAAAAAAAATCTCTTGTGAACTAGCTCTTTAGTTCACAAAATATTTCAGTTTCCTTACACAAGCAGTAATGCTCCTGGCAGTGTGACCTTCTGCTATGGCCTCTTGTATTGAGGATCTCACAGTTCATCAGTCCTTCCACTGTACCATGAGGAGACCTCCTGTAAGAATATAAAAGCAGTAAAATTATTATTCTAAAGGGTTTAGGACAAATCACTTCTTCAAGATGCTAGTGAAGACACTTTAGGAAAGTTTTAAAAGCTAAACTTTATTTTAAAAGTAGAAAGAGAAGAAAAATACAAGAGAAGAAAAGCTGGACTCTGCTGGTAATAAAAACAGAAAAAACAATCCCTAAACAAATGCTTACCATACATAGTGTTTAGTTGTCACTAGATTGCATTGGAAACACTCCAGGTAACTGCTCCACCGTACCTGATCTAATAGCAATTTGCAAAAGAAGAGAGATGAAACAAAGACCTTATAAGCAAAACATCAGAAAAAGTAGTGAAAAGTGATATTACAGAGAAAAGATGAAACTGGTAATATGTTATAAGCAAAAAACAGAGCTTGCAGCAACATCAGCGAAGGATCAAGCATCAATAAATGCTGAGAAACAAAAGTAATGAAAATGAGAACAGAAAAAGGCAGTACTGCAAAGCACATAGATGAAATTGTATTGGAAAATCAAGGCCTGGAGAAACTTAAAGGAGGACAATTTTAAAACAAGAGAAATCAGCCAGAAGGGATAGAGGCACAAAGCTTTTTGAACAGTCAAGACCTTTAAAAACAGATTGAATTCTCAGCCATACCACTGCTTTCCGTGGCATAGTCACAAAACATTGCTTCCAGACCTCATCTTGGTAATCTGATGTGTCATCTCATCCTGAATCAGGAAACTTGAGGTGTCCTTACAGAGAGTCTGCAGTGGTCAATTTAGTCTTAATTTTTCTTAAAAGAGACAAGGGGGAAAAACATAGATATGGTATCTGGTCTGATAGCAACAAGGGAGGGACAAAAGAGAAGTTAACACAGGTGAAGAAAATTGTCAATCAGAATAACATTTTCCTGATTTATACAGGCATTTAATGATACAGATATTGATTTCTATCTGCTAATATATGCACCTGTGGTTATTATTTATTCTTTAGATTCGTCTCCTTTTACCATTTGAGCAGTAGTGACATTCTGTCAGAGAAATACCTCGTGATGAAATATTCCTTTAGGTCTCTGTTCTTCAGTGGGAATTCATTCCAATGGCTTCTACTTTATTAATATTGCCTTTGGTACATGCTGTATGTAGTACTTTACTCTAGTAGGAACTGCATAGGAATGCACTTTAATCAAGTAAACAAAAAAGAAGACTGTGTTCACCTTGACTTTTCTGTTATTGTGGTGCTTCAGCTGTAAAACTAAATTTAATTCAAATTAAACTGCCCTCAATTAGAGTAAATGGAGAAGTAAATGATGCTGTTGTACAACAGAATATCCATTACACTAAAAAAATTGTAGATGACCTACTTTGTACCAGAGCATGGAATAGCTGCCAAAACTGCATAAAGAATTAGATATTTTTAGTTATGCTCAATTTTGCAATTCAGATTGTGCAAGCTTTAACTTAATGAAGTTGGCTGAGATGCTTCATCTAGAAAGGAATATAGTTAAGCCAGGTCTCTTTCATCAAAATTGCACTTGTAACTTCTTTCCAGGACAATCAAGGATAATATGGGACAGAAAGAGTGAAAACTAAGATAATAATAAGGCTGAAAGTTTTATATAGTCACAAATATAACTGTTTCAACCAATACAGAATTGTAATTCCACTTTAGGTTCACAATATTAAGTTACTTGATAGTTGTGAATTCTTAAAATCTTGAAAATACAAATATCCATTTCAGGCTTATTGGTATTATCAGTGCTTGAATTTAAAATCTTCCTTTCCCTAAATACCAAGTTATTTAACATTTTCTTGTTAACACTTCTGTCTGGCATGTCTAGAAGAAAACTGATGGAGTTAACATCTGACAGTCTCTTAAGCTGTGGGAGTATATGTGGTTTTTATCATAAGTTTCCCAACAGAATCAATTACCAATGACACATTTTCTTTTAGAAAAGTATAAAAAGTCACCTCAAATGCCAGCAACATTTTAACAGAAAACACCAGAATATTACTTGTACCTGCCACCCTTTCTTTCCGTTTAATGAAAGAACATATAATCCATCAGGAGAGGAGAGAGAATGGTGTTTATCACTAACAGATGCTGACACATTTATACATCAAACATTCCAGCTATGTTAATCTTTTACAATACTGGTGGCAAAATTTACCATCAAAGCAAGTGTTTGAAAATGATAGAAAAGGTAAAAGACCTAAAATATCCTTCGACTTTATGAAATACAAAATGTATATATTAATCAATAGGGTTTTTTTGCATAGAATGATTTCTCATTCAGGTTGTCATCAAGACTGTCTTAACTTTATGATAGTGCTCAGAATTTTTCAGAGTTAATTAAATATTTAAAGGAATTTCTTTTTTCACCAAAAAAAAAAAAAAAAGACTATAAGAAAGACTAAAAGTGCAGATAATTATAAATTTCGCAATGAGCCCACTCCATGTTATTGAATGTTTTAGAAGATCAGATTATAATTTTTCCCAACAGAGTTATGATAAACACTTTTTTATTTGATACTGACAAATTACTGCAAATATTAAAGTGTCCGTACCTTAATTTTTAGCATATGCATGCTTATGTTTATACTTATTTCACAGTTTTATTTGTTTTTATTCAGTTGATAAAGATGTTTTTAGGTGAAAATATTGCACAGTAGTACATCTTTTAACTCATACTAAGTGAACAAAGTCTTAGTAATGAAAGGAGTAGTATTATTTTTGTTTTACAAGTACTCAAAAGAACATTACATGGTTAATATTTGTTTCACATGTCCATATATGCTTATTTATCAAGAATACATATTTTTCTTAGCTTAATTTGATAGTAGTATAGAAAACCAAATTTGAATGTATAATTGTTTTTTTAAATAATTTCTCTGAATGCATAAAATGCAGGTTTTGAAAGTGAAAAAAAAATATGGAAAGAAAAACTGCATCTGGGGGATGAATATCCATAGTTTTGACTTTTAAAAGGGCATGTTTCTAGGGCCACCAATGTATGAGTCAGCCTGACCTGTATTCCAGGTTGGGCAACCATTACTGAAAAAGACCTGTACCCCAACCCTAGGCCTTGGCAGGCATCTCTTTGAATTGTGGCGATCCCAAAAGAAGTTGTTCCAAGGAGTTATGGGATTGTCCAGGTTAATGCCTCATAAATATTCCCAACCCTCATTTTCCAGTTATCATCACCACTCCCAGTCCCTAGAATTTTCTCCCTTCCTTGTGTCCCCATTGGCCCTCAACTGATGCAGTGTCCCACCCAGCCTACCCCATTGGACCCTACCTTCCCTTACTCCACCTCTGCACCACTTTCTCCTATACCCATTGGACCCTAACCTCGACTCCACCCCCTTTCCTGCCCCACATTTATGCCCTGGACCTCCTTACATCTTGGTCTTCAACCACCGACTCCTACTAGGAGCTGGTTAGCGTGTTCAGTTTTTTGGGCCTCGTCCCACATTTATTTTCGCTATTATTAAAGTATTTTATGTTACTGGTTTTGGTCGTGGCATCACTCTTCTTTTATTTTCTGCCACTATTGGCCTAATATCAGAGGAACCCTAAAAAGTATTGTCGGGGACCACTCTCACCCCCGACACACCAGGAACATGTATCAGAAAGATAATTGGACTTCATTTTATAAAGCTAACATTTTTTAGAATCATGGAGACATATAAAAGTATGTATAATTCTCTACTTTCCTGTAAACTCACTACTTCAGATCTTTTGGAATATGTGTTGACTGTACTGGTCTCAGTGCCATGATGGGGATTATTTTCTTGATTTTACTTTTCCCCCTGAAGCCCCTGTTTTTACTCGTAATATGTCACAATTCTATTTTCCACTAGTTTTTGAAGTAGCTATGCTTTATCCAGGTTGTGTGAAGATTCTGGTTGTATGATTATTAAGTATTGGCAGGGAAGTTATTCACAGTGGGCTGCTCTTCTCATCAGTTAGAAAAATCTTCATCAATAACTTTACTTTGGGAAAGGGGGGTTGGTCCATTTTTGTGTGCATTTGCTTAGTCTTTTGACTAAGATTTCCTGTAATCTTCACACCATGCCTGGGGTTTGTATTTCCACTTGGGATAGTTTTAGACTTATTTCTTCCAAAGTCTGTTCTAAAACAACAGCACTGTGACAAGAATGGTATTAATCTATTACTTGCCCAAAAGTTGCAATCTAGTTTACTTTAACGTAGTTTTCTTGCATGTTTCAATGTTACTGATGGAAAAACTTTTTCAAATGCAGTGCCCATGCCCATATGTTTGCAAATTCTGTAGCCAGGGAATATTGTTTAAGCCAATTGCTATCAGAACGAATGCCCTTTAAAGTGTCACTACTTTGACTTAGATTACACATGTACATAAGGCATATCAACAAACTGTGTCCAAGTTGTTTGATTTTTGTTTGGGCTTTTTTATTGAGAAAAAAATTATTCAAAATCTTGGCCTAGTATTAAAATAAGATCAGCCTTGACCTTATTTATACTCCAAATGATGAATTTATCTATTCCATACTACACAAAACAACTTTGGACAGGGTTTTTGTGGTATTGCTCAGATTTAGACTAGCTTCATATTTTTGCCAGCTGTCTAGATTATTTTCCTTCAAGAGATTCCAGACAACAATGCTTTATTCGGCTAGGCCAAATTAATTTTTCCTCAGAGAAATGAACAATAGGAAGATATAAATAACTGAAAGGAATATGTATAATGATTATTCCTTAGGGGATATAATCCATTGATGCTGGTTAAATTGCACCTTCTATATCATCATGACTATGCCCATCAAGTGATGGATGGTCCTTTGTAACACGCATCACATTGTTTTCCCTCTTCTTGTACACTGGTCTAGGCATAATCTGTAGCAGCAGACAGTAATTGCTGTGGTAGTGTAATGGATCTGTGCTGCAACTTTACTTTCTTAATAGTGAATTGTAACAATATCTTGCAAAATGGGAAGTTTCAATTATCTTTAATGGACCCAGAGATGTCACTTCATGTATTTGTTAGACATCTAAGCCGAAGAACAAAAGAGGAGAAGGGCTTGAAAAAGTGGTTGAATATTACTGGTCACTGTACTAAGAAGAGACATTAACAAATGTAATTTAAGAGAGGATGATTTTACTTCTTACTTTAACCCTTGAGTAGGAAAGAAATTTAGTGACTAAAGAGGGACACGTGTTTAAACAGTCACTAAAAGCATTCAGATACCTAGGGCAGATGTCCAGTTAGATAATACTTTTACCAATAAAACCATGTTCAGAACATATTGATGAAAATGCTTTGAAATTACTTTCACTTATCAAAAGTTAAAGACCATTCACTCAAAAACATTTAAATTTGAAATTCATTGACCATTTTATTATGTGTTCATATAGTTAGAGTTAAAATTAATAATGTCACTTTTTCCTCCTTTTTTTTTTTTGTCTACAAATGACACATATTTATGAAGAAGAAATTTTTGTTGCATAATTCTTTCTCATTCCTTCTTTTAAATCAGATCTAAACAGGGACTCGAATATAAAGTATAGTATTGAAGTATATTTAATGTTGGACTCATCAGAACTCAGTATTATGTTAATAGGTATTTGCTAATTCTGCCACATCATGGAAGCTCAGAATGATAAGCAAAGCGTGTTTCAAACTTTGAGGCTTGAAATAAATATGCTTTCAGTCTCCAGCAAGGGCTAGGGATGAGCCCCTAGAGTAATGGGGACTTGCCAGTGTAACATGATGAGACAAAGACAAGACAAAGACAAAGACAAAGACAAAGACAAAGACAAAGACAAAGACAAAGACAAAAGATGTCACCCATGAAAGTTACTCTCCTGTATGTGATATTTTAATTTTTATTTTAATATGAAGTTCAATTGTATTCTGAAAAACAGAAATAAACATCTAAGAGAAAGTAAAATCTATTAACATCCCCCAAAAACATCTTTTTCCTTTGTGTTTATTTTGACATCATGTATTTTGCTTTGTGTTTTGTTTAAATTTTACAAACAAAACAAAGCAATAATTTAGCCAGAAGCAAAATATTTATAGTACAAACAACTCTCTTGCCAACCTTTACAATTCTCTAGAGAATTACATGGCATTTGTATAAGAAAACTACCTCCCTTAGAAGAAAGGTCTCTCAGGCAACTGTAGATTCACCATGGTAAAAAAAGAATTCTGTAAAATAGTAAATGATACATTAGAATATGAGAATTTTTTTCATGAAAAATCATCTTGACAAATCATACAGTTCGCGCAAAATGTTAATCCATTTAAAGGCAACATTTTGAAGTAAAATCAACACTAAACTGTTTTTGAGATCCTTCTGGAAATTAAATGAAATAATTTTTTTTAGAGTTACAATAGGTATTTTTGAGGATATGTTTGCCAGTTATGAACAAGGACCTTAAGCTTTAACTAGAACCTGTAGAGTAGTTCTGTATTGTTTGTCATGATTTTAGTCAGAAATAGTTTTAGTTTGTCATTATAGACTTGTAGGGCTAAAGTAAAACTGTATTAGATTAGCCCTAAAT
This sequence comes from Alethe diademata, assembly GCA_025584955.1. Taxonomy (NCBI): domain Eukaryota; kingdom Metazoa; phylum Chordata; class Aves; order Passeriformes; family Muscicapidae; genus Alethe; species Alethe diademata. Next base: position 83,563,892 of record JANRMJ010000066.1, read on the forward strand.
TAGCAAGCTAGGGACAATCATGAATTTCACAAGTCCTCACAAGAGTAGGCAGAAAGCTCTTCATGCTAATCATTTGGATATGCTGAGGCACAAAATATTTTCATACCTATCATTTTCCTAGGCTAAAATGCTTTCCTCTTTGGACTCAAGGAAGGATCTCCCTTGTGTCAAGGGATCATAATTTTTATAGAATTATAATTTTATTTTAAATTTTTTTACTCATTGCAAAATCGGATAAGCAGATCTTTTGGAAAATGTCGGGACTTCCTTTCTAATCCCCTTTTCTATTTCATCACTGTTTAAAAAATTCACCTGATATGAAATTTCTGGGTTCACATCCAGATTTCTTTAGGGAGATTTAAACACATATCTCTCATGACAGTGTCCTAAATGACAGCCTGGCCTGAGGCTATAATTTCACATTTTTCTATTTCTTATTATTTCACATAAAAAACTTTTTCCTGTTAGGAAAAGTTGTCACTTACCTGTTTTTAGACATATGACTATATAATGATATGACTGTACAATAAGTATATATGATGGATTTTGGTTTTATCATTTATGCAACTGTATTAATTATTAATACTCAGTGTACAATATAATCTGATCTATTGCATGCTGTTAAGCATAACAGTGAGAGATCACCTTCCTGAGGAATGCTGAAGTCCTCAGAAGAGTCAAAGGGGACTTTGCCACTCAGAAATTCTGGGCGGGTCTGTTCCTACAAAATGCCTTACAAATTATTATTAAGGCAGGACGCTAAATAGAAATCAAGACCTGAACCCAACAGTCACATAAGCTCTTCAAGGACAAGAAAATGGTAAGATCAAGCAAGAAGAGTAAAAAAGTGACTTAGTTAAATCTCCAGAATTGCAACAGAAGTCATTCTGCCAGTGCTTGAAAGTTTGGGACAAATCCCAACAGAAACCAAACCAAATCAACAAACAAAACCCAAACCAACCAACCAACCAACCAAAACAACAACAACAAAAAATTAAAAAAAAATGAAGACAGTTAAGGGAAATTTCTAGTTTTTAAATCTGTAAAAATTATTTATTTGGTAAAAATAGAGAAAAAAGAACAATGACAACGCTTCAAAACAACCATAGGAAGCTGAAAATATGAAAACCCTTGGAGAGAAACTCTAACATATGTTAATAATCTGTTTTATCACATGATTTTATCATCCAAATCTCATTGTTCATGTGTAAAGTTAGAGTTATTTTATTGCTACCAATGCATTCAAAGTTGAATAATAATTGCTTAATTACAAAGAGAGGTTTTTATTATTTTCATGTGTGCTGACAATGAAAGTAATCTGCTCTGATATATTGGATCAAAGAAAGAAACAAAACAAAAATCTTACCTGAGACATCATTCTGGGGTAGGAATATTGGGATTTTATTTCCTATGCCATTGAAAACAGAGGATGAAACAATTAAATACCACAGTAGGGCCTGCCATGTACTTTGTGGAGTTTCACTCTTTGTGTGATCTTTTTCCTGGCCCAGTTAACTTTGAATTCTTTAGACATGCATTTATTGATTCAAAGGATATCATTGTCCTTCTATTACCTAAAGAATACCTGATGTGCAATGAAAACTTAACAACTATATACTACATAGTCCCCATTCTAGAGAAAAGTAGGTATTCATGCATCCTGGTGGAGCTAAGCATCAGAGGAATATTGCCAAAGTACTTGGCACATGCGGGACTAAAGCCATTATTGAAAACAGTAATTTCAGGTTTATCATGTTTTCAAATATTTTCTAGGTAGTCTTTATAAACTAAACTGTGTTGAAGCTACCATATGGATGCAAGACTGCTAAAAACAATGGGAAAAGCTATTTGGAACAATTACAGTAATTAATTATACCCTTTTCTTAAACAGCTCTTGAATAGCCAGTGAAACATGGTTAGGAAGTCATGAGAAATATCAGATGACCTGCAAAATTAGTAAGTGTAAATATTGTGGTGTTTAAAAAAACAGTCACTCTTTATCTCAGTGCCATTGTCATTATGAATTTAAAAAGGTAAATTCAAATTTTCTACAATTATCTTCCAATTTCAGCTGGATATTGGATTTTACTGTATTTCGTTTATAGCCATTTTTGCAAATATCATAGTGTTTGCCACCAGATATTTTTTACTGTAAATTTACAAATTAATTTAAACTCAAAAGAAAAAATTTAATTTTATTTCCTTTGTGTTCATAATGAAAAAACAGGAGATTCTCCAACATACATGATCATGTAGTTAAGAAGTTAAAAAAAAGCATAAGACCTCCCAAATATAATCATATTTAATTTCACTGGTAAATGACTGTTTTCATCAACGTTCAAAATATTTCTAGAGGAAAATTCATGAAGCTCTAAGATCTGATTGCTTTCTGGATATCCCTTTCCAACACAGAAAAAGGCATCATAGTTAACCAGTTGATGTAGGTAAATGTCTACATTATCTTCTTGCAGTGTCAGCCTCTTCATACCAAATTTAAGAGTCAGGATACCTCTTTTTCAGTGGTGTTTAAATCCTTATAAGGGGCATCTGAACCTTACCTGGATTCACTCTTGTGGAAAACAATTCTTGGACTATATGCAAATGCAACTTGCTTGATACTATCAAGAGAAGGAAACTTTGGAAAGTAACCACATGATCACAGCGAGGTTTGCATGGTTTTAATAACAACCAATAACTACATTCACTAATACTATTAATAGGTGTGTTGGAAGAGGTAGAACAGGAAATGAAGGCAAGGGTTTGATCAAACTTCTGGGGAAATTTTGAGGGAAATGTTCCAGGATTTTTTTTTAAACTTTTATTTCTTTTCAGCTATGTAAAATCTGAAAATCATTATAATTAATGAAGCTACTTGAATTTAAGATCATGTATCCTAAGAATTTATGAAACAGTCAGAAATGCAGAATAAATTATCACCAGTCTGATTTATAGCTCAAATCTCTTGTCCATCTAATGCATACTTATTTCCTTTGTGCATATGTTGGGAGTTTTAAGACACTCTTAGTATGCTCGCTTTCTCTTTTCATAGAAGATTTAGAAAGCACCAGGAAAGCCAAAGACAGATCATCCACTGTAATGCTGATATTTCACTTCCAAAAAATCTATATCCCCTTGCCATTCAGATGTAAATGAAAATAAGAAAAAAATAAGAAAAAGAAAATAAGTTTGATTTGGTAGCTGAAACATCCTGCCTAGAACACTGAAGAAATCTTTTGGTCATTTACATTTAGTGTGAACAAACTATGACTAGAGAGGAATCCACAAAAGTTATGAAATCAGACCTGCATATTTGTTTTTGGAAATACTGAGTATTGTGATTTCAGATACTAAAAGTTCAGAAATATACACCTACATGCACAGACACAAAATGCCTTGGTCAATATCACTTTTAGCTAGCGGGCAGTGTTATACAACCCTGGTGAATGTGTACTAAACTCCATACTATTAGTACTATACAAACCCCACTGGATTATATAACGTCAAGCTTGACATTAAAAAAACACATCAATCAATTTTCATGCCTGAATCTCAAAAATGAAGTGACACTTCTGAATGGCACTTCAGATATATTCCTTTATATCTTGTTAATAAAGAGAAATCTTATTAGTGGGAGATTCAAGATGATATAAACAAGTTTTTGAACTCAATATACCATATGCTATAGCTGCCAATTATGTTCTTGTTGACATTTTCTGCATGTGGGAATACTATCATCTCAAATTCATTATGCTTCTGTTCACATGTACAGTGTTAATTGGCATGTGACACTTTGAAAATCTGTTCCCAGGCAATATTCATAAATAGTTCTGTTTCATATGAGCAATGTATTCACTGGGCCCAATACTTGAAAGAATGTAACAACATAGTTTTTTTCATTCCCCACTGATTTCTATTAAAAATAAATTACTTTTAATTTGTTTTATTTTTTCTTATACCGTGATTTATTCCACTTTACTGTGATACTGTGATATGTCATGTTTGTTGATTTATTGTCCAAATGTGAGGGGGCTTTATATGTCACTTAATTTTACTGTATTTTTTGCAATTAATATGTGCAAATTAACCTAATAATTCAAAACACCTTATTCCATTTAGCATCTTCAACAAAAAGCATAAAGTAGTAAAGGACAGGAGAGGATGTGTAAGCTGTGTTTCACAGAATAGGTGAGATTTCATATATTTCAAAGATGACATCTTAATTACAGCACTACAAGTGCAGACTGCAGAAAATGAGTAGGATATATCTGAAGATCCTAGGATGTAAACAAAAATAGCTCTGACACCAGTAAAGACAGTAAGGGCTTTGTCATCAGCTCCCTCTAGAGAAGAATTGAGTGAAGAGTTCAGGATGCATCTTATCTAAATATGACATCAAAATGAGGCTTCTGGGTCGGAGCATTATCATGTTAGAATGGTTGCATTGTTAATGCACATTGATAGACATCTCTGAAGAATGGCTCAGATCTCAGGTGGGTTGAATAACCTTGTTAGACAGCACTGTGTTTTGTCTATAACTATTTTGGAAGTCAAAGCCCACTTCTCTTTTTTTAGTTCTAACGCTAGCATTTTATGTGAGGTTTTTTCATCTCATCATCCCTAATCATACCATCTGGGCAATATTTGCATGTTTTTATGGTCAAAACGAGAAATAACACACCTGGCATCTCCTACTGACATTTGTTACCACATCTATTAACATATCTGCTCTTTGGCTACTGTTTTTCTGTTGCTAGCATGACGATTACCATTTTGTACTTCGGGGGAAACTGGTATTTGGTTTCTCTTCCTTGTTCTCTGCAAGTTCCTGCTTCGTCTTATGCTCACAAGCATTGTTTTTACCTTCTGTTATACATGAATATAAGTAGCTGAAACAGAAAAAAACATTGCTGTATGCCAAACAAACTCTTGCTGTTACCAGGCAAGCACCTCCGTTCCAGCTAGTAAGTATACATCTTCCATCTCTGTTAGAAATATGAATTAATCAGACCTTTGCTTGAGGAAACTATATATTTAGTCAGTTTAAGTGCATTTACATCTGTGATAGACAGGATGGACATATATTCTCACAAGGAAGAACAAATATTTCCAGAGAACCTGGTAACAGTCTCTTCATCTCTGTCTCCTTTGCAGCCAATTAATAACATTTGGCTTGTAATGTCCACAGACTATATACTAATCATTTGATATCTGGACATCTGGAAAACCTTGTACATTGTTAATGGTGTACTTCAAGTTGCATAATTTACATCTGCAATAACACAAATTACCCTGCAGAACGCCATGGCCACATATGAGGAAGGACAATATGTAACACTCTTCACAGCCAAAGCAACAGACTGTGAAGAGTGTTGGAACAGAAATTGTGGTGAGAATCTAATACTATTTTATATGCATTAATTTAACATTTAAATTGTGCATATAGTTAATCAAATTTACCATTTTTTTCCTGTCATGTCTGTGACTAGGAGTTGAAGCATGCAGTAGCTCAATAAACACAAGCCTGCAGCAGCCCCATGCCCTGAGATGCTGCTATTAATGACTAATGAAGCTGAGCTCACAGCTCCAGCAGACACACGTGCACATGTACTCACAATGCATGTACATGTCTGGCCACACAGATCAACGCAGATGGAGCACACAGCATTAAGACAAATGCAAACAGCAGTAATGACCTGACATTCACTTTTTTGGCTGCTCAGGATGAATGTCCATTTATGGAAAAGAGATGTACATATATGTATAATATGGGCCTCTCCTGCAGCTGCTCTTATACACTTAGTTTATCCAGTAACCAGCCTCTACGTTCTCTGGACTCCAATTGACTAATGCCCAGATAGACACATGCAAATGGCCTTCCAGTTGCCTGGCACTTAGCTCATTAGCTAGTGCTAGTCTCTCTAGTAGCCAGGAATTTCTGGATGGCTTTGATAACTGGCTCCCAGGACTGTTATTTTACTTGCCAGATAGGCCACCTTGATGCCCATTGGCATCTGCCCACACAGTACATATGCATTCCAGTTTCTCTCCAGCTGCTGTTACCCAGATAAAAGGGACTCTGTGCCCCATAGTCCCAAGTATGTCTAGTCCCAAACAGTCTAGTTTCTACATCTCCCCACAAAAATGTGAATGCAGAATAGATACTATCCATTCCTATCTCCATTTCCAGAATACTCTTCCCATGATAAGCTACAGAGCAATGGACAATGTCTTTCCTTACTTTTTGAGACACCATGAGGAACACCCTTGCTAACTTCTGGTGTAGGGTTTTTCCTGCCTTTGGGCCTGAGGACCCCTTGGGACAGCTCTAGCAGCTCAGAGAGGGAACTCATGTTTCTGACTGGAGTATTAGGGTGCTCCTGTTTGCCAGTGGGCTCCTTTTAGTGTGTATGGAGACAAGTCATTATTTACGGGACTTAATGGAACACGACTGTGAAACCTTTTACTGTGCAGACACACGTGCAGTAAAAATAACCCTCATCTCCATATAGAAGACAAACAGAAGAAAATATACATCCAGAAGTCACTAGCTTCAGATTAATATTTCACTAATGTTCTTCAAAGTGTTATGGCTAAATTAATAATTCCATTCTGGATCCTTTCCAAGAAAGGAGGCACATTAACTCTTCTTGTTTGCAGAAAAGACATCACAAGTGCCAATTTTTCACAACACCCACAGATCATAATCAGGATTAGTTAAATAACTAATAGTTAAGAGCACAAAAAAAAATTATGTGTGGTTTATTTTAAAAATTCCATCTGTAGTCATGACTGTTAAAGAGAGATGTGGTCAGGATAAGATTTGATTTTGTACACAAATATCAAATCTCAAAGTTGAACTGTTTGTAGTGGTAAGACTTTATCTTCCACAGATATTAACACAAATATGAAAAGCAAGAGAGACTTGTAAATAGCACTTTTTTAAAAAATTCCTATTCCATGCAAATAAAACATCATTTTTCTACAGATATGTAAAACCAAAACAGTGCAAATATTGTCTGGGTACAATCACCTTTTCTGCAGTTAATTTAACTTTTCTATTTGATATTCTTTGTGCTATATATTTTGAAAGTAATTTTCCTTTTCTATATTTTCTTTTTGTTTCAAAAACAAGGGAGTTACAACTGGTTCTCTAACTTGCCTATTAGTGGAAGTTAATGATATAGTCACCATGAGAAATTTTTACACTTCAATATTAAAATAGCTTCATGTGAGGGTTCTTCCACTCCATTTACATGCAGCACGCTGTACATGATGCACAAACACACACACACATACAAAAAAAAAAAAAATTGCTCTCTTTCTTTCCCAGTTTCACGATTGTCCTCATCTAAACTAGTTCCATCTATTTGGATTTGCACAAAACTACTCTGCTTGTATCATGTAAAAGTCTTTTAGTCTTTTATGTCTTGTAGACCAGAAGAGTTCTTATTCTCTGACTTGCAGGTGTGTGTTCTTTGTAACATTAGTAGGCAATTCATTGAGTAAGAAGACTTCAGCATTAGTTTTAAGTGAAGAATGACAGAATTCTACCTTCAGCCATCTGCAAGCTACATGCTTTTCAAAGCTGAAGAACATGTGCTCTCAATATAACTAATGAGAACTAGCCAATCAAGCAGGAGTTTCACTTTATTTTAAAATAAAATGTCTCAGAGAGGAGAAATGGTAAATAAAAAGAGCAACTTATCATATTCCACTGACTATAAAAGCATTCTACAGATTGACATTAAACAATCTTTTTTGTAATTTATTTAGATAAATATACCTTAGTATACTTTGTAAGTTAAGGTATTTGATAGTTTTGCAGAAGCTACTTTTGGACCTTTCAAAATAGATAATTGAGACATTGAAGTACACTTTAATTATGTATGCAAGGTATGTACTGCCACCATTTTAACTAAACTCATGATATATATATTTCCTGGAATGGGGAATTATTTGTTTTCTTCTTGTTGCAGATAAATTGATGTTCTAAATGAAATGTTTAACAAACACCATTCTTTCCTGCCATAAGGCCTGCAAGCACATTATAAGAAATTTCAAGAACTGATGAAAATATAGAATCTACTAACAGAACTCACATTCAACATATTCATAAGCTGTTTAGAAAAGGCAAAATTAATGAGGTGACAGGCTTTGACATGTATGCAAGGTACATATAGGATAGTAAAAAGAAATTGTGAAAAGGTACAGGAGCATCTCATGATGAGCAGTGAGTTGGCAGATAAAATTCAGTATGAATAGCTGTAAAATGATTCATATGTAAAAAATCTGTATAAAATGATAACCCTTTAAATTATCTATTACTTTTCCAGAAAAGAGATCTTAGAATTTCTAAGGAGATGTAACTGAAAATACTAACTCTGTGATAAAAAGAGCAGGCAAAAAATTGAGCAAATTTAAATGAAAGGGAGAACTTCTTTAAAAAAATGTAACAAATTTTTAAAATAAATCAAGTGGAATACTGTAACTCAATAATATAAAACGTTTCAGAGTCTTATGGTTGCCCTGACAAATCTCAAATTCAAAAAATAAATAGAAAATTTTAGGAAATACAAGTTTACTGAAAGGTATTAAACATTAAAATTACAATTTGTGAGTCCAAAAAGAAATCCCAAACCTCCAAATTACTACAAACAGAAAGAGCAAATAAGAAAAAACCCAAAATACAACACTACTATGCACATGCGATGTACATGTAAAGTTCCTTTAGTGTTACTGACTACCATCAGATTCAAGTATATCAAGGTAAACAGATTTTTTGTACTGCATGATATTTTTATTTTATATTTTAATCACATATTGTCTTTTGACTTCTATAATACCGGAAAAGTGATCATGGCTAAATACAAATATCACAAACATTATTACATATTAATTGATATTGATAATTTAGGTTTGTTGCTTTTTAGCCTTCTTATCACCAGTGCAACAAGCTATCAAAGGGATTTTGAATTTCATTTAGTGTGGGCAGAATTAGATCTACATTTAACCAAAGTGAGACACTTAAGCACTTAGATCTTATGAGATAAACACAGTCATTCCTGGTGGTAAGTCATGTAGGCAAGCTAGTTATGTCAGTGGGACTTTAAAATAATAATGTATTTTTTTAAGCTACAGTTGACTGAGAGAAAGACTTTTGAAGATACTGACAACAAAAATGAAGCAATAACTGTGAAGAATTAGCATCTTTATATTCGTAATCAAATGGAAGAAAAGTATGGAAAAAAATGTGTACTCCACAGAAACAGATGAAAACTTGAAGCATTTAGAAAGAAACATTAGGAAGATCAGGCTTTGTGTGTGCAGAATGGAAATTTTGCTATTTTTTGGTAACATTTGGAACTGGTACAAAATATTATTCTGGGATATGAATAGATATGAACATGGAACTAAATTGAAAATTTTTGTTGCACTCTCCAGTGTTTTAGTCGAGAAAAATAAGGTAGTGTAAAGATCTCTTGAGGATGTGTCACATATCAGTTCTAATCAATTCAGAAGCAGCTGATATGTCTTTAGGTGAGATTTCAATTTTGATCAAGAACACGCATGTACAGTATTTGTTTCTGTCACAGTCAGATGCCCAAGTGTTGGGAGAGATTTAATATTTATAATCAAGAAGACATAAGGGTTACAGGTAGGTTGCTTTGACCATTACCTGTCTTATAAAAGAAACCAGCCAATATTTATGTGATTAAATTGTTAATCAACTCAGGATCAGGTAATTCTCCATGCTGTTCAATGCAGTCCGTTTTCCTCATCGAAAGAAAACACATGAAAAAGGAATTTAATTAATTGCTTGTTAATTACCCCTAGGCAACAGCTTTAAAAGAGATTTGTTTTATTCTATCACATGCATGTTGGTTCCTTTTGTGTAATATGAGTAATATTAATTAAGAAAATTGAATTACTTACCAAATATTGATAAACAATAAATATTAAACATGTATTTAGAAATTACTAAGAAATGGTGTTTCATTTAGCAAGTTTTCAGCTGTAAATATGTATTTATCATTAAATTATAACTTACCAATACTTGTGTATTAGAGAGTTAACAAGAAATAATATGAATTGAGATAACCATAGCAAAATATAATTATTCCATCTTCCAAAAGGACGATGCATCCTTTTGTCTTCATGTTTATTTATAATAACTGGTCAGTAGCTGTTTTATTTTTCCTTTAATTAACACAGAACAAAAACAGAATAAAAGTGAAATTCCATATAAAACGTAGCTTAAAATGGTTGCTGATTCAAAACAGAAATTGCCAAGAAGTTGAATAAATAATTTGGATTTCAACTTCTAATTGATATAAAAGTATACATTTTAAAATCAGCAAACAGATGAGATATATCACACCATGCAGCATTTTGTTTTTAGAAGTATCTAACCATCTATTTCTGGTAAAGATTTCACTTTCAATTATTTCTCTCTTTCTGATATTCCTTGGAGTTTTTCTGATCAAGTTTGTTCCTGGGGTATTCCTGAGCTGCAATTGTTCAATCTTGCAGGAGAACTTCAAGGAATTATTGTCTCTGAAGTAGTTAGAAAAATGGCTTGGGACTAATGTAATTTAAGTGAGTGGGAAACCCAAAAGAAGCAGTGGTTGAAGCATATATATATAATCTCTGCCTCTCCTAAAGTGCAGACTTTTGAGGCCAAAAGGCCGTGCATGTTCCATGTAATATTAAATATGTCTTTCACATGAGTTAAGGTGCACATATAGGAATTTCAAGAATATCTGAATTTTATGGCAGTGCCTATGTTTTAAGGTAGATTTTCTTGCTAGCCTAAGACCTGTCAAGTGATCCATTGAACTTTTCTAGTATAATCAAGAACCTTATTTAGAGGCAACAGGCACGCAGGTGGGTGGGTTCCATTCAGGTGACAACACAGACTTGCGTTTATGCACAGGGACAAATTCAGCACTCAAATAACCACATGCGCTGCAGAGTGTAAGCGCCTACTCAGTAGTATCACTACTGGTGACTACTTAGTATCACTAAAATTGATAAAAAATGACGACTTTTCTAGAGCAATGAGGTCTGAGTTCACATCAATGCTCTATTTTAAAAATAGCAGGTTTCTAAGGCTGTGGATAACTTTTCTGAACATCAAAAGAATGTTATTTATAGTGGGTTTTTTCTTGTTTTTGTTTTGTTTTGTTTTTTGTTTGTGTGTTTGTTTGGGTTATTTTGCAATATATTAGCTATATGTAATGTGAAGTACTTTTTATATGCAGTGCACAAGACTGGTCCCAAATTTTCATTCATTTTTTCAGGAGCTTTACAAGCTCAGTAGACTATTGATCTCTATGACCAAAATAATAGTGTTCTAAATCAGCTTTGTTTCATGTTGAGAACAAGGATCAGTGGTTAGATGAATTTTGTTGGAGAATTTTATTCTTCTTTTTGAAAACTAAAATATGCCTAATTACTACTGCACTGATGGATATCTTGTATAAATAGTTTCTAATTTCCTAGAGATCAAATTTTAACTTTACTGAATTCCGTGAAATAATTTAGGTTTAGTTTAGTATATTAATAGGGAAAAGAGCTGAGCGTTCATGTCAGATGTTAAATTAGGGATAAATAGTCGCTCAGAAAATAAAACTGCATGCTTAAAACTAGACTTTACAAGCCGCTAGTTCTGTGAACACCGTTTCCTGTTTCTTAATCTCTCAGAAACAAATCGTTAACCTCTGTGTCATGTATTTTTGTACTTCTTATTTACATCATAACCTCACAGTCATTGCAAAAACCTACTAGCCAATCATTTTAACCATGTAGGGATTGTACACTGTAGTTAAATTCAAGCTCAAGTCCAAAAAATTGATATTCATTTCCAAACGTTCACTCAATAAATGTCTGTTTCTAGAGATGAAAATCTTATCCACTGAGCCATGTTCTTCTCCTTCCCAGAAAAGACCATCTTTTAATGACATATTTAGTGTAATCAATACTGACAGAGACAATGTGCAAACAATTATTCAGAAGGAGAGTGCTATAATTTGAAGGCAGCATGTGTCTGTAAATTGTTCCATACCTCCTACCTCAATGTACCGTCCTGACATTCCTTATCTCAACAAGGTAACAACATGAAGTATGTAATTTACTGGAATTGAGATTATTTTTCTTTTTTTCTAAAACTGCTTAATTGCAAGCATTTTCTCTGCCAGTTTAGATGTTCCGCTACAAATCTTTTCTGATTCAACTAAGCCTTTGAAATCTCTTCAAAAGTTCTACGAGTTTAGAGCCTTTGTTTTGTGCCAATAATATTTCATTTAATACATGATATAGCTTATTTTAATGCACTGTCATTTGTTGAAACCTAGGGAATATTTGTAACTTGCTTTTATATTAAGGATTGCACTGATTTATGAATTTTTCAAAATAGAATTTTAGGACACTATAATTCTGGAATAAATATTTCTTCCTTAAAATTTTGTTATCATATCCTTGCCTGCATTTATAAAATGTGCATAATAATCAGAAGGAGTTTTCATTTATAGACAAGCCAGATGGCTACCCAGACAGATTCCTATCATTGTCAATATCAATTACAATTTGCATATTCAATCACTAAGATCTTAATTCATCACATTTCTTCAGTAAGGCATCTTCTCAAATATTTACATGTGGGCAATTGCTGAAATGCCTTACTGAACTAGAACTCTAAGTACAGCTACTCTGGAAGAGAAAAGGTATATGAAGCTGGAGGAAATAGGGAACAATATTAAAAGAAAAAATCTTAGTTGCATCTATATTACCATTCTGTTGCTAGAACAGCTCCCAAGAGCCACCAAAGTGGATATATCGCTGCTTAGTTTGCAACATGTTGTCCTGGCTATCCTTTACCTGCTGATTTCTGGTATTCTTGTGAAGCTTAGAATATTTATACGTGCTTTATATCCTTCACAGCAGCAGTTTAATGACCTTTTCACGTGTCACTCCTATTATCTAAAAGTAGAACACTTTTACAATTATTGAAATTGCTATTCAGCCTCAGTGTAAACAAAGACATATGAAAACAGATGAGAGGATTCTGCTTCAATACACATATCACCTACAAGTTACTTTATTATTATTATGCAGATTGTCTGTATGCAAACAAAAGAGTATAATCAAATGAAATAAAAGGCAAAGAGAAAAAAAAGCAATAATAATACTTATAGATTGAGAAATTTATAAAAGAAGACAGTATCCTTACTTGCAAGTCCCACTTCTGAGCAGACCTACAGAGAGCAATGCTAAAACCACTACAGGTTTCTTCAGAAGGAAAAAATGTTGTTCAGCCTGATAACAAGAGGTGGATATGAATCTCAAGCAGACAAACAGGGAAAGTCTATCACCAAAGAAAAATCTGTTTCTTTTTTTTTTTTTACCTCGACAAATATAAATAACTAGGATATCTGAAAATTACCAAAATTTTAACAGTTTAAGCCTAGATATGAATAGAATACATATAGTTTTCATTTGCTTCTCTTTGCCCTACATGATGTACTTTTGGCGGATATTGCTTGGGGTTATTTTACAGTTCAAACCGATCTTGAACTCAGTTTATTGTTTTGTATTTCAAACAGAATACAATCCATGAAGAGTACTAAACATATTAGTAGCCTGTGTGAAGAAAAAAACAAAGAAAATAATAGTAGCACCTAAGAAATAGGAATTTTCCAGTGTTGTTGAACCACATGATTCCGTCATGAAAGAGGCACAGGAACATTTATTTCTTTCACAAAAAGACAGATAAAAAGTAAAGCCTGCCTTTGCTACAGAACAGAATAAGCAAATAAGTCTTTGAAAAGTATGATTCCAAACACATTCAAGGTCAATGACAATATAGTAGTCCCACATCCTTTTAAAAGCTCCTTATAATATTCCTTTCATTTTGCTTGCATTGAAATGTTGTTTAATAGAAGTTATGGAATGGATTTTAAATTTACTTCCATTTTAGCTAATAACTTTGAGTGGGTATTCTGTTCTTTTCCTGACAGCTCCCTACCTGAAGTATTTAGAGTTTATAGTAACCAGTGCATCTCAGTGGATGCTGGCCTTCAGAGACAAACAATAAATACTGAAGGTGCAGTGTCCACACCATATGAGCTTTGCTCTTGCTAGTGCAGGACCGGAGCCCTGGATTTAAGCAATTTTATCTGTTAGAGAACACTCGAAGTGTTTATTTTCTGTGTTTGGTCTCACTTTCAACCAGAATGGAAACAGCTGACACTCTGAAACCACTCTGTGATACAAATATGTGTGTGTGATGAATGAGAATAATTAGGAGACTCACTTCAAAATTATATTCTTGATCTAAACTAAAACATCAGTGTAAGTTCTTATTTACTCTTTTCAGGAACACTGACTTTTATTTTATCTTGCTGAAATACTATCACTCAACAAAAAAAGCAAAATTGATTTAAAAAAACCTATTAATGGCACTATATCTAAATGAAAATGCTCTTCTCTAAATCATTACATAGATCCAATAATGAGAACACTTAAACTTGTTTGTGGAAGTTATCAGAAAAAAGAAGTTTCTTTTTTTCTGATCATGTTTGGATATTTGTGAGAATTGTGAGGGAAAAAAATAAAAAGTGGTTGCATATGTACTGATATTTAGTCAAATCTTTCATAAGGAAAGTGATTTCTAGAAATCTGAACTGCAGATTTGATATTTTTTATTAAATTATTGCCTTCATGAGCATTACTGCCAACTGGAAAATTACACCCCCCCAAATTTTCAGGAAAAAATTCTCCTTTAATTATATTTTTTCTTTAAACAACCTGCAACATAGAGCTGTAGTCTCCCTCTCATTTTAATGAAATTCCTTGACTTACTATTTTTTAATATATTCTTATTTCAATTTTTACATATTCTCCAAAATCAAAACCAAAACCCCTCCAATTTGTTTGAACTGGTGGATTTTTATGGCAATCAATGTTTTTGCCTTAATTTTTACCTGAAGTGATATTTTTTCAAGAAGCAAAAGGACTTGTGTTAATTTGTTTAAATCTTTTAAAACTTGCAAAACACAAATAGGATTAGCAAATAATGTCAAGAGATTTGGCTTAACATGAACATTACAATTGTAAAACTGTAAAGTGTTTTTCTCAAAAGGTGTCATAGCTAATTGGCAAGGACTATTCTACTTATGTAAATTTGCTATTGGGCCCATTTTATAAGCAGCAAAGTCACCACATTTGTTATCAGGGACCAGGAACTTGGTTTCACCTACTAATGAAACATGCTTAAAGGCACTATTTTGTTTGGTATTATCCCTGAATAAAAGATAATGCTATTTAAGACTCTATCTATATACTACAAATTTTGTTTGAGTTTCTCTCACAAGTCTAAAAAGTGGTTTTGTTCATAGATTCGTAGGAGACCTCTAGCATAAAGTCTGAAAAGAAATTATACTACTTCTGTAAACAGAAAGAAGAGAAAAAAAATAAAACTATGTTTTTTCTAGACTTGAGTTGTTGTATGCTGCATTCTGAAATTTATTTCCTCAAAATGAAATCTGACATAATAGTCATGAAAAGAGATTCTGTCTTGGAACAAGGCTTTTTTTTCTCCTAACACTCAAACAATCCCCGATCTTACTAAAATCATTTTCAGAATCAATATGCAAAGAAAGAAAAGAAAGAAAATGGAATGTAGTATAGTCAATAATTTTGTTGAACATTAAAGTATACAGCTATTAGTATGTAGTATATAGCTATTACGTATCCAAATGAACTGGATCAATGCCTAGCTAGCAATGGGAGAAGACCTTTCACTAAAAATCTGAGGTTTGATTTCTTAGTCCTGATCTTCACAGAAGTTGAGTGGAACACCTTCTTAAGGTCCTGGTAGTTGAAATTAATATCTGAGTTGAATTTTAAGTAAGGAAAATAAATCAAGTAATTAGAAATGCTTGTTTCATAATTTTGAACTTCCTACATTTCTCATTTCTTCCTCAGGGCAGATGAACTCTCATCATATAGAGGCTAATAGCATTGTCATTTTTTCTATTCTAAAATGGTCCCTGATTTGCAGCTGTTATTTAGCTTTTTACTCAAATTGTCTAATTAAGGAGCAGAATCACGCTAAACCCAGAAAAGTGGCTCTTGACATGTTGCTAGATTGTGAGATTGTTGTTTCTGTTCAAGACCTAAACAAAGGCTGTTTCTGAAAACTTATTTTCAATACTTCCAACTTGTCAGCTACTACCCTTTCCCACAAACTTTGTCTCACAGCATAATTGTGATGAGGTATTTTAACTTAGGAAGTGATTCCCTTAGTAAACAAAATACAGGAAAATGTCAGTGTCTTGAAGCACGCGCTCAGAGCAACCACCTTCTGCCCCTGTACTCTTATCTGGAGTGCTGCATCCACCTCTGAGGTCTTAAACAAAACATGCAATAGTTTCACTTTATTTTATAAATTATAAAACATAGAATAAACTGTTTATCTAAATTTTTTTAAAGTTCATGACTATGAATTCGAGTCCCCACTAGAAAAATGTTTGACCCAATTCTCTGTCTGTTGAATAGGCAAAGCTTAAACCACCACTCTGAGACTGACAGCTTCCATTGAAATGGCCTGCTTATCCTTACTCCTAACTTTGTCATGCTAAGATTAGTTGACACTGAAATGCACACTAAATCAGATTTCCCTACTGAGAAACTGCTAGAGTATGATTTTTTGTTTTTGTTAGTCTGTTTATCTTTCCTTAGTCTTTAAATAAGTATTTAGATACCAGATTAAAGAATTGGTGACAACAGGTTTCATAATTCCTGTCTTCTGAAAGTAAACCTCAGTCAAGGGCTGTGTAATCTGAATAGAGACTTTTATTTTCCTCTGGCACTAGTACCAGAACAGAGCTGTCTTGCCTGCTTACTACTGACCTTTGAAGCAAGGAAGTGAAAGAGATGACCAAAACAACCTTAATAGCCTTGTATGATGGGAAAAATAAGAAAATGGAGCTGCTAAAAGTAAAAGAAGTAAAAAAATTAATCAGTAAATCTGATTTTGGCCAAGTTAAACATTCACAAATCACTAAGTGACAGAATAAAAATGACTGAAATTGCAGTTCACATTTATTTCTTTTGGAAATATAAATATTTTATTACAAGATCTGAATCTTTATAACCCACAGATCTTCCTTTGGCTTAGTGCTCTCTGCGTCCTCCAAAATAGGTCTGTGATCCATCCCTCACTGCTGAAGACTATTGCTGAAGGATATGGAAATTAAAAAAGGAATAAGTTTAAATTAAGATTATAAAACACAAAGCAACTGAAGCCTAAGCTCCTCCTAAGCATTCATTGCATGGAAACAGGATATATTTGCAACACACAGGAGTTTTAATTTTGTCTCCCTTTATTAAATGATACATGGTTATCAAAATGTGAAAAAATATATGGCTGGAATGAAATGTGACCACCAGTTTAATTCTGAAATTTTCCAACATCTTCAAGATTAATGTTGTCTAGATATGTTATTTCAGTAGAATTTTTTTGCATAAATCAATGTCTCCAAATGAGATGCATGCATGCCTTTTTAGGAAAACAGTCCTTTCAAACCTGAGGAAAATTCTGGGCTCAAAAGTTTTTTCACAAAATATCAGTTAGTCTAGTAAAACAATTATTTTGCCCTTCAAATAATACATTGCATATATCTATGAAGCCACCTGGGTGTGGCATTAATCAATATGGGTAAGATTTGTGTATTCTGTGCTATTCTACGGTCCTATAATTTATCCAACTAATTAACGTATCTGGCACAAACCACGAACTTACATTGCCAAATATTTGAGGCCCTGTAATGCAAGCCAAACACTGACTGCCACTGTTTAAAAAAAAAAAAAAAAATCAAACTTCTTTCTTGAAATCTCTGAGGGTAACACTTATTAGAAAAAAATTTACAGACACAGCAAACTAAATAATTACTGCAAGGATGTGAGTGGGCATGGTTTGAACAGTTAAAACATTTAAGATGGAAATAAATATCTTCAGTTATCGCCAATACAGTCTTTAAGTTGACTTGCAACTTGCATAGTAGATGAAATGGATAGGACAATACTGAGTGTAAAAAACTTCTTATAATAGAGTGGTTTTGTTTTTTAAAACTGCTTCTGATGTACACATTAATACTGATCTGCACAATTTTTTTTTTGTATTTTGATATAACTTTGGGCTACCTAGGATGACAAAATCAAACCACTTAGAAACTTTTGGGAAAATTGACATAATTTACCTTCACTCAGTGGAAAGGCCACAGTATTTTAGTGTTTTTGTGAAACTGACATCTGAAAGACTGAAATGTATAAAAAAAGAAAAATTATGTTTTTTCCCCTCTGTTAAATAAGTCTGAGAAAGCTATGTCAAGATTGAACACCACTAGTAGATTTTGAGATAATAATTCAGAGACCTTTAAAGACAGCACTTTTTGTATATTACTGAAAGACAAAATTTTTCCAAATTATATAGTAGCATAGGTTCATGAATGTCTTTGTAACTTTATTTGAATCACTTCACTACAGTTCAAAATATTACATTTATGGTGAAGGATTACAAGGATATACTACTGAGTATCAATTGATCATAATTTCAGTTTGATTACATTGACTGATTTTGACCTAACCACAAGCTGATCAAAAATAACACCAACATGGATTCTACTGAAATTTACATGTTGCAAAACATATTAATGTTCTTTCTAACAATATACTTGAGGAGAAAAGAAATGAATCTTTGTGATAATCTTAAAAAAAATTTAAAAAATAAAAAAAAATACAAACAAGACTTATTTCCAGGGGGTTTTGTTGTAAAAAAAAATATATTTGGTATTTTCTGCAAAAAATACTGGGGG
>JANRMJ010000066.1:83592844-83618720 GCA_025584955.1 Alethe diademata
ATCACTTCTGATGGGCCATAACTGGTTCAACTAGGCTGTTGTGACAGTGGTCATATCCTAGAAGGTGTCATAACTCAGATGAATTTTTGGGGCCTTCTACCAAAGGATTGTGCATGATCCACAGTGTTGCATAACAGTGTAAAACTCATCCTCAGGGGAATTATGTGAGCATTCTCACTTGAACCTGAATATATATTAATCTACTGAACTTTTGGCTCCTCTTTTTAACTGGATTTGAGTAGTTGTTTTGGTTTTTTTTTCCCTCTTCCTAACTGTATTGTCCCAGAGGCACCACCACTGTCCCTGATGGACTCAGTCTTGGCCAGTTTCAAACCAATTTTGACAATTGGCTCTATCAGATATAGAGGAAGTTTCTAGCTGCTTCTCACAAGTCACCCTTGTAGCTTCCCCCTGCTACTAAAGCATTTCTACACAAACCCAATACACAAAATTATCTTTTGGATTAAATTTTAATGAGGGTCCTTTTCTCCACTAACACTAGAAAATATTTAGTGTTTAATTTAATAATCAAAATATGTAATATTCAGAAAACAAGTTTAAGTCAGTCCTGCTCTCTGATTCATCTTTCATGACTAGATAAAATATCTAGGCAGATCTGGAAACAGGTGACAGAATCTCCTCCCATGTGGTTATCCCAGCCTTTAAAAGAAACGTGCTTTCTTTACCGTATTTTCTATTTGCAAACTTGATGTAATATTCAAGAAACAACAATGCATAATAAATCACTCTACTCCAGCATGTGCATGTGTGTGCATATATATATACATATATATGCATATACATTTAATATGCATATACATATAATGAAATTTATTATAGAATAGAGAATTTACTGTCACCAGAAAATAGGAAAAACCAAGCTCAGACAAAGTTATCTAGTAGAACCTGTCTACCAAAATTACATTGACTAAGAGGAGAAATGTTTTAACTTCCAAAGCTAGGCTGTACTCTAAGGCATGATTTTTGCCCCAAAACAGCCCATTTAATTTAGGTATTTCAGTGATTGTTGAGTAACTCTGGCAAGATACTGTTACTGACACATGTTTGAGTGTTGTTATTTTCCTCAAATATTAATAGTAGTTTAAAAATTAGAGTACTTTATCTTTGGCGTCTTTTATATTTGGCAACAATAACTGTTAAGTAGCTTTAGCCTGAAAATATAAAATAGATTTTTTTTTTCCATTACTGGACATGCTGGCAAGCAAGTTAACAATCTCCTTTCAATAAATATTATCTCTGTGTTAAGATAAAACAAACAGTGGTTCACAATGGGTACACAAACATAGAGGCATTTGATGTATCCAGCTCTATATTTCCACTATCAGTACCCTGACTTTTGGTTTCCTGGGATACAGGCCAAATTTCAGCATACACTTCTGTGAAGGGTCTTCTTTGGAACAGTCATTAAGAGATCTTCATATGACATCATGTCTTTGTAAGTATGAGCTGACTGCTTTCCAGGATAAAATATTTTAATACATTTAATAACACTAGTCTCAGCAAATAAATTGTCTTTGTCTCTATGTGGAATTTATATGTGAGTTCATTATACAGTGAAGGAGAAGACTTAAACTAAGGTTATGAATTAATAGGATTGAATATCAAAAAAGTTACAGAATGGTTACTGATGTCTGTGTTCAGAACAGGATATGAGAAATTTAGCTCAAGATGGATTCATAGGTGAAATGAATTAATGATATGAAAATAAAATAATGTAGATCTTAAGAACAAGAGGCAGGATCCATGGGTTATATATCCGAGCTGATTGAGTAGTTCCAAATATTTAAACTCCATTATTTGTATCAGATATAAGAATATGGTAAAAAATACTGTAACTAAAAGGGAAAGGTAGTACAGTTCTTAGAACCTCAAAGTCTTGAAGCTCGTGAAATATTTTCTACTAAACGATCAGGGAGTTGCCTGCAGTGAGCTTCAGGCAGCCTGATCTAATTCTTGTTAATTTCAATGATATTATCCCCACATAATTTACTGGAAGGCCAACTTAGCCCTGAATTCTTAGTAAAAACTGTACATAAATCATGTTTACATAGAATATGTTGCTTTAAAACCCTTAAGTGTAAAGTTTACCTTCATTTAAAAACTCTATCAAGATCATAGTTGGAAACCAAGGCACAAACTAATGAGACCGATTTGTGAATTCTTGAAAGGCACCAAAAGAAAAAGAATCAGGATACAAAAACATTTTGTCTGCCTTCTGTTTTATTGAAAGGATCATCCAGGAATGACTGTGTGTTCTCACAAAAGACTGCATCAAAAGTGTTCAATGTTTTTTTCTTCATAATATATCTAATAAAATTTACATATATTTTAAAGAATTGTAAGCTCTTCATCTTTATATAGTTCAGTATCTTGTTCTGCATGATAGTTAGAAAATATTCTCATTATTATATAATTATTAATTGTCCTGCTCCATTCCCCAATTCTTTTTACATGGTTTCCTTAACAGTTTTCAACATCATGAAGAAATTCATTCTTCAAATCAAACATGCATAAGGAAACAATCTTCAAAGAAGATTTTACCAGAAACTTTCTAATTTACTTTTACTCCCATGACATGTACTGCAACAGTTGACTTTTTTCCTTCACAAAAAATTCTATTGTGATAATAGAGAGTTTGGGATGAGGGGAAGAAGCTTAGTCAAGGAGTAATTTCCCTGGAAGACCTGCAGTTAGAGTCAAGGGTTATAGAAACAATTTGTCTTGGTTTTTTTATTAAAAGTATTTTCCACATGCATTTGTAGCAAAACAAACTGGCAAATTGAGATGTGCCATAGCCTCCTTTTGCTTGGATAAAATTTTTAATTCTAAAAAAAAAAAATCAAGAAATCTGAATGTGGAAGTCCAAATCACTAGAAATTCAAATCTCAGAGATAGAATACTCTCATTCTTCTAGCATATTTATTAAAAAAAACAAACAAACAAACAAAAAAAACCCCACCAAACCAAAACAAAGCAGAACTGCTTGCTTTAAACTCATGTGAGAATAATAAATAAACTTGGACACTCCTAAGCACTTGGACCAGAACTAAAACAATAATGATAACAGTTGTATCCTAGAATTGAAACTACACACAAAGACCCTTCCAAATGGTGCATGGATCATTTCCAATTTCATCTTAGCAGGCTTCGCACAATGGATGCAGTTTTCTTACAGCTGTCTAAATTTGCATACTGAGCTGATAAATACTGGCCACAGTTTCAGTATGTGCTGAACTCACACAAGGATCATAACCAACCTCTTCTATTGCTCTGGAGAAGCTGGAGGGCCAGTCCTCAACCTTGTATATGTGTAATGGTCCAGATATTAATCACCTACTATTTGAAGACCCCTCAGAATAACACTCTCCATGTTGATAAGCCTCCACTTTCTATATACACCATACCTGTCTGGTTGTTCTCTGCCTTCAGAACCTAGCATCCTGGCCTTGTCTCTGAGCTTTGACAGTATCTGGGCCCCCAAAACACTTACCTGAGTTTTGGTGTGAGAACAACTGTCTTTAGCCTCCTGACAGCTGTTTTCACAAAATACAAAATATATCATATAAAATATAAGAAGGCATATCTGAAGTTTTCCTAGTACAATTTCATGCCCAAAGAATGCTGACTTCAATGATACATTTACCTACTCAGATACTTATCCAGGCAAGTTTTCATGATTTCTAAGTCTGGGAATCTCATAACCTCCTGGATGACTTTTAGCACCATCATTTAAATGCATTGGAACTTTACCAGTTTAAGATTGGCCAACAGAAGAAAACATTGTTGGAAGTCGCCAAAAAATGTAGTGAACTTCTTCAGGAAGGGTAAGGATAATTTTTGAAACTGCATCTTAAGGAAAACCTATTTTATTCTCTGCTCTCTTAGATGAACCCATAGTAAAAGAATATAGTGCAAACAAACGACCAAACTAAAAAGTTAGGTGGATGGAAAAAGAACAGAACAGAAACTTTACATCCTTATTTTATGGAGAAATGCAAATAAAATATTTTTTTTAATGTTGTGCTTTTTTAAAACAAATCTAAACTAAAACAAAACAAAACAAAACACAAACACAAGCAAACAAACAAGTAGAACTCCAGTGAACACAAAAATTGCAATCAATAAAATAGCATAGACTAGATATAAATAGAAGAAATCAGAGTTTTAGAAACTATAGAGTAGAGAAGGGGTTTGTTAGAATACATTGTTATAGCATTCTTGAGGATCTTATTAGAAGTGTTTTCTTTTTATATAGAGGAAGCTGACAACCGAATTAGAAATTACCACAATGAAAAAAACCTATGCTTTCTCCAATTAAGACAAGAGTTCTGGTTCTTGTATATGGTGATCTTCTGATATTGGGGAAGATCTACTAAGTCTCTTTCAATTTTCCATTTCTTGCCTAAGTTGCAATTTGTATTTGAAAAAATACCTTTTCTCTGTATACGACTCTCCTTATTGTTGCAATGGACCCTTTTATCATTGTAACCAGGAGAGAAGACATATGTCAACAATCAGAATAAAATAAATAAAAGCTTACTACATCAAAGACAATTATTTAGTGGTGCTTTTTACTCCAGATATGCCAAAGACCCAGATTTGTCTGTGTCACACGTGTTGGTCTTTCTAAATACATTGTTTTAATACCCAGATGAGAATTAAACAATTACTGATCCACATGAGCGTTCCTTTGGCATTTGTATTACTTCTGCTCTTGGTTATCTTTCAAATCCCCACTAATACACATATCTGGCTGACAGCTTACAGAATTATTTTGGGATACACAGACAAAAGCAGGAAGGGATGACAAGGATTCAATCAAGGATTCAATCACATATGCATTAGGATCAGACAGAATACCAGAACCTTCTAAGATCTACCCAGGTATTTTCAATTATTGGCATATAGTGATCTCAACCATTGACTTTGGAATAATATTTTGGATCTTATCCTATTAATCAAACAGAAATTACAGGAGATTACAAAATAAAGACAGAAAAGATTTACAGACTGGCCAGTCGGATTTTTGCCAACAGTATATTTTCTAACTCTGTGCAAAACCTACCTTTAAAGGTCTCCATAAGACATCAGTATCTCCCTACTGCAAACACATCACTATGTCGCTACTCCCTGATATTAACTACAAATGTTCTTTTATTTTTTATTAATTATTCCACTATTCCACAAAATAATCAGTCCCTGTACATCACAACAGCCTTTAAATATTTGTAGAATGTCATGACCTACTTTGTTATCATCTACTTGTTAAAATTAGTTCTTTTAACCTTTATGCAGAAGTCAATATATTTCTCCTGTTCTTTTTAGTTACTTTTTATAACATACAACATTAGGCGAGAAGCTTTTACCATTTTCCCATTACTTACTCTAAGCTAATATTATTCATAGCTATTGTACTAACAAATGTTCAAACTTACAGAATCGTAGAATCATGTAGGTCAGAAAAGACCTTCAAGATCATGACGTTTAACCACTAACCCAGCATCATCAAGTCCACCAATAAAGCACATCTCTAAAGTCCACATCTACATCTTTTAAATACTGTCAGGGATGGGGACTCAAACACTTCCCTGGGAAGTGTGTTCCAATGTTTGACAACCATTTCAGTGAAGAATTTTTTTCTTGATATCCAAAGCCCTGGTACATCTTGAAGTCATTACCTCTTGTCCTATGCTTGTTACTTGGGAGACAAGACTGATCCCTAGCTCCCTACAACCTCTTTTCAGGTTATCTGGAGAGAGAGACTCATAAGTTTTTTCTCTGAGATGCCTCTTCTCCAGGCTAAGCAACCCCAACTTCCTCAGCCACTCCTCATAGAACTTAGCCTCTAGACCCTCATCGAGTTTGTTGCCTTTCTCTGAACACACTCCAGAACCTCAATGTCCTTCTGGTAGTGAGGGCCCAGAACTGAACACAGGATTTAAAGTGTGCCTTCAACAGTGCTGAGTACGCAGAGGGACGAAAACTTCCCCAGTCCTGGTGGCTACACTTTTTTTGAAACAGGCCAGGATGCCATTGGCCATTGACACGTGGACACACACCCTGGATCATGCTCAGTAGGCTGTTGACCAGCACCTCCAGGACTTTTCCACCAGACAACTTTCTAGACACTGTAGAACTTCAGGGAATTGTTGTGACCAAGTACTGAACCTAGTTCTTAGTCTTGTTGGACTGCGCTTTGTTGGCCTTGGCCCATCAATCCAGCCTGTCCATATCCCTCTGCAGAGTCTTCCTGCCCTCCAGAAGATCAAAGCTCCCACCCACCTTGGTGTCTTCAGAAAATTGCCTCTAACTGACCGTATTCCCTTGGATTATGGGGGCTTTATTCTGCTACTTGTCCCTCTCTTCTAATTCAGTGGGATCAACACCTGGAGAACAACTTCTCTTACTACTAAAGACTGATGCAAATAAGCAATAAGTATTTCAGCCTTTTCTTCATCCTTTGTCACTGTTTCCATATTACGTGTTTAGGGATTGGACTACAGAAATATTCATTACAGAAATTCTTGAAATCTAGTAATACAATGGTATATTGCAACATTAATCAGCTAAAAGTAGGCCCAACTGAGTGGCTATAAAAGGAAAACCACTAGAGAATCTGAAAGAGAGAAAAAATTAAAACAACAGAATTTAAAAGAAAAATTAAATCTCAAGGGGAAAAAATACCACCTTGGTTATGAGAGTTAACAGAGAACTTATTTTTAACATAAAACCTTATTTTAATGTTAAGCTTGAAAAAGTAGCTCCCCCAGAAAACATCCACACACACACAAAATTCTTCTACTAGTAATTTGAAATTGCTGAACAATTCTTCATGAGAATATTTAGAAGGATAGAGCTAGGCAGAAAAAAAACCCAAACAACAAAACCTAATGCAATTTGCCACAGTAAAATATTAAGATAAAGAAAATAAAGTTGTAAAACCCAGGAACAATTGCAGGAACTGAATGTCTCTATGTAGGAATATGAGGCAAAAATTCCATAAACATGGTAGCATTCAATGAGAGAGGAAAAGACTCACAAATTAAAACAACAAAATCAATTTAGGCATTGGCTATGCTTCAATGAAATTCAAGTCCTGATATGTAAATTATTGATTAAAATCTAGGAATAAATTTGCATGAAGGAAAATATAGTTTAAAACCTTAACTAAATTGCTCAATAAATTCCAACTCACATAGTGTATTTCATAATGTCTTTGGTTCTAATAGAAAAATGAAAACAGAATTGCAATGCTGTGTGCATTCTCAAACATCCATATCCCCATTTTACTAGGTCAACTTTGTCATTCTTTACAACTAACTCAGTCTTAGTCTCTTATAACTAACTTAGTCTCAACTAACCTAGTCTACATAAAGATAATTTTTTTTATTCCATAACCAAATGTCCACTATTCATTCATTTTGATTTTTCTTTCTATAAAATAAGAAAATTGTTCAAATGTTTTTTGGACTCAGGCTTGAAAAATAAGTATTAGCTATTATAATTCAATAACATATCAACAGAATATTTGGGGTAAGTGAAGCATTATTTGACATATCACTCCAAAGCCAATAGGCAGGATGAAGGGCAGAAGGAATTTTTCTATCTTATGATGTTGGGTTTTTTGCTCTAAGGAATTTAGACCTGTATAAAAGGGATGTTTACCACTTTCTCAAAAGTAGCTTTATAAAACCCCATAGAGCACTGAGATATATGACCTGCTGCAATGCTTTCCTTAATGCCAAAGATCCAGTAATTTTTAAGTGAAAAATTTTTTTAGCCTAATAAATATGATATATATCCCACTAGGTCCTGGCTAAGCATTCTCTATCATTGTTTATAGGCTTTAGTGAATATGATAGAATTTACACGCATTTCTTGATCTGGTCTTGGCCAAGTACTCTAACAAGTACTTTCTTAAAAATGAGAATATTTTGTACCCAGTGAGTACTTTCTTCTTACTTTGACTTCATTTCCTTAGTTCAATTTTCTATATTTGATATAAAAGAATTATTTAAACCAATTTGAGTTCCACAGCGAGAAAATCAAGAAGTATCATTAAAAAAAGAGCCTGTATCCATAGGCAAATGTGACTAGGCACTGATTTTCAGGCCATTTAAAATATGTTTTCCAGGCACAGTAAGTAGTCTGCTCATAGGCACCTGCCTGAATAAAGGGAGAAATCATTCTGGATGATTAGAGTGTCCCAGCAGAATCCCACAGGATTTTTCTCTGTCAGTGAAGGAACAGAGTCAGAGCCAAGGTTCTCTTTAATGTTTTTTTGGGTTCTTCCATTTTCCGTCACCTTAATTCTCTGTAACCTCACCATCATATTTTTTGTTTGTTTTGCTTTGTTTTGTTTTGTTTTGTTTTGTTTTGTTTTGTTTTGTTTTTAAAGAACTAGTGGAACAGGGTAGATAAGCTGGAAAAACAGATTACTAGAAATATATCTATTTTGCAGTTCTGCTAATGCATACAGAGAATTTCTTATAGCTTCGGAAAATTGTACTTGCAAGATTTCAGTCTGAGACTAGTAGACTGATTTAATAAGAAGGAAATTGAATCAACTTCCTCCATTAATGTTATTATTAAAAATCTCTTGCTATTCTCCAAAAGAATCACTTAATTATGCTGAAAGTAACATACCATCTTTATTTTGAGTAATATTGACTAGAAAGAAGGATTTCTCTTTCATAAAATTCTCCGTATGAACTTATAATAGAGTCATTGAATCATGGAATTGCCTGGGTTGGAAGGGACCTTGAAGATCATCAAGTCCCAACTCCACATCAGGGGCAGGGACACCTCCCACTAGATCAGCTTCCTCACAGCTCCATCCAACCTGAACATTTCCAAGGATGGGACATCCACTTCTCTGAGCAACCTGTTGCAGTACCTCACCACCCTCACAGTAAAGTTTTTTAATATCTAATCTAAACCTATTCTCTTTCAGTTTCAATCCATTTCCCCTTGTCCTATCGCTACACACTCTTGTAAAAAGTCCCTTTCCATCTTCTTTGTAGGTTTTCTTATAGGACTGAAGGGCTGCAATTTAGTCATCCTAAAGTCTTCTCTTTTCCAAACTGAACAAACATAATTCTGTCAGCTTTTCCTCATAGGAAAATAAATAAACTCCATCCCTATAACCGTTTTGCTGGCCCTCCTTTGGATTTGATAGTACAGGTCTGTGTGCTAGGGACCCCGGAACGGGATGCAGCTCTCCAGGTGGGTCTCACAAGGCACAAGGGCAGAGCAGAAGGGCAGAATCCCCTCCCTAACTCTGCTGCCCACACTGCTTTGCCTGCAGCCCAAGATAAGTTTGGCTTTCTGGGGTGCAAGGACACATTGCCAGGTCGTGTCCAGTCTCTCATCCTTCAGGAGCCCCAAGTTCTACTTAGCCAGGCTGCTCTGGATCTGCTCATACCCCAGCCTATACCAGAAACACTGATACCAGTGTTTCTGTGATCCAAGTGCAGCACCTTGCACTTGATGGTGTTAAATCCTATGAGATTATAATGGGTCCACTTCTGGAGCTTGTCCAAGTCCCTCTGGATGGTGTTCCATCCTTTGGTTGTGCCAAATGCCCCATTCAGCTTGGAGACATCACAAATCTGATGAGAGAGCACTTGATCCCTTCATATATATCATTAATGAAGATATTAAATAAGTTGTTCCATCATTACACAAATCTCTGAGGGTCACCAATTGTCCTTGATATACATTTATGTATGATATGGGAAAGAACTATGTGGGACAGAATATATATGACCTTTCAATAGTTATAATATCTTCCATCATGTTTTCAACATTGGTCTTCTGTTCGCTACCATATGCCATATCCAGACAAGAGTCAGACAATTACCTGTAACATCGGTCTCATGCACTTCCAGTAGAAAAATCTAGAGGTTGGCTTTCTAAGGACTGGCATTACTGACCATTTGAAACTTTTACCCATGAAATCTTTTTATTGCCTACTCTTTCTTACACATTTTTCCTTACTGAGATCCCCACAGGGAAGAGGCAGAAAGGAGAAGATAGCACAAAGCATAAAAGAAGTGTGGAAAGGAAGAAGTACTGACTACAAGGAAGAATAATAGTGATATTCCTGTACACTAAATGGTGTCTATGATGTCATGTAAGAAAAAAACAACATATGAAAGGGAGCAAATGAGGTCATAAGTTAGGTCATTCTCTCATAGAAAATCAAGTATGTGCTGCTTTTCTGTCTCTAGGTTTTTGAGTGTGACCATGCTTCATTTTTGTTTGTCATCCACTAGTAATAGAAAATTATATTTTGAAATTTTAGTTTCTAGAAGACATGCACCTGTTAATTAGTTGCTATAAAAAATACGAGGTAGGCAGAGGACAAAGTGCTAATATATAAAACTCAGGAAACTGAAGTTTTTACACGTTTTCAGGACAAAATTTTTCTTTTGAAGGGCAGATTTTGCTAAAAGGAAATTGCATCATTTTCATAAGAATATCAAATAAAGCACAATATTCATTTGAGTTTTCAAGGGGCAATGAAATAACAATGTATTCCCATAAAGGACACTGGGTTTGGTCTAAAATTATAGGATAATAAATGAATTATTATATTTGCAAATTGAACTTTCTAGTTTAATAGAGAGATCATTTATGGCTACAGGGATGTAGATACATTGTGCAGATATATAATTTGACATGTAACATTGCCATCAAACTCCATCTATTGCACTTATTTTTTCACAATATCAAAAATTCCATTTCCTTGCTCTCTCTATAATCTAAAGCATTTATGAAGATACTTTAAAATACGGTCCTCAAAGAGCTTGGCCAAAATATGACTCTATAATAACTTTTAAATCATTGCAATTCACTGGGCTGGAAATAGAAACTTCAGGCTGAGTGTCATAGTTCATATTCTGCTCTTCCCAATCACTGTAATAAAGTTCAAAGTCACATTGCTTCTGTGTATCTTAGCCATATCTAGCCTCACGACTGAATGCTGTTTTTCTTAAGCTAAATAGAAAACATTTTGCAAATATTTAAAAAATTTAATAGAAGAAAATCCAAATAATATTTAATATTTCAAAACATGCTGTAAATTTATTAACGGATTGACTGTTGACCTAATTTTTAACTAAAGAAATCTGTAAAAGAAAACAATATGGTAAAAAATTGTTGAGCAATCTGTGATATTTTTTCTTTCTTAACATTTATAAGAACAATTTATAGAGAACTGAGACTACAAAGATGTTAACTACATATGTCCTCATTTTTTAGAGGTTTCTTTATTAAAAAACAACGTTTATGGTAGATCAATCTTTTAAAACATATATGCAATTAAAAATACCAAGAATCTAAGAGTTATGAGGCGTTTACCTTTTGTTTTGGACTTTATGTAGATTTATATATATATATGTTTATTTCAAATGAGTTAGCTGCATACAACCTGGAGTGATAATAAACATATTTTTAGAATTTAGTGAAAGATTAAGAAAAAAATGTTTGGATCTCAATGAAAATCTATCACATTCTGATAGATAATGATGCAGTACATTATCAAAGGGATCTCTGAAAGATACTTTTTTAAACACACATGGAGGTGTATGCATACATATAAACATACATATATGTTTGTACATACATATATTTATGGTTTTGAAATTAATTAAATTGTATTTTCTGTTTTATTTTTTATTCAAAGGTTCCACACATATATTTCCTTTACTGTCAATCATGATAACAAATTCAGTAAGAGGAAACTTACAGCTGGATATTTGAAGGTCTCACAGACTCAAACTGAAGAAAAATATTTTTTTTTAATAGGGGTCTATATTTTTTTTTCTACTTACATCATGTGTCATTTAATTGTCAAACCTGCCAGCTGTTCTAATAGAAATGTCACCTATGTTGTAATTTTAAAAGGTCTTCCAGTGTGGTTTTTGCTGAAATTATATAAACAAAAAATTTACTTTTGAAGGAAATTTAATTTTGGACAAGATGTGGTGATTTAGCCTAGCAAGCCCTTACCCTTTACATTTGCTCTATTTTACCATTCCTTCTTTGACATTGAAGAGATTAAATACTTATTAGAATTTGCTAAACATTTGACTTGATATTAAACTCTAAAAATTTGCCCTTTAAAGAAACATGAAATTTTCCAATCAATTTGTATTTTAGAAATGTAAAGATGTGTGTGAAAATATTATAGTCAATACCAAAGACACCTTTTTCCTTCAGTGACCACATTTTTTTCCTCATTCTAATCTTCACGTGTTTCTTGGATAATTTGAGATAATCATGCATGTGAATACCCCTTTTTTGAAATGATGTAGCTATGCTTACAACACATTCAATGGGACACTGAGAAATTTTGACTTACATTGTTGTTTATCTTAAGATTTTTTAAAAAATTGCCATTATCAAGGAAAAAGCCGTATCAAAATTGTGAAAATAATTACTTTGCATGGTAATAATCAATGTTAAGGACACAGGGGTGTAATCCACTTTTGGAGCATTCATTGAAGACTGTACTGTGATATGTCAATCCTTAAAGGGGACTCTAAAGGTGGACGTTTAACTAAAGCCTATAGTGATAGGACAAGGGGCAATGGTTTTAAACAGAAAGAGAATGGGTTTAGATTAGGTGTAAGGAAGACATGTTTTACAATGAGAATAGTGAGACACTGTAACAGGTTGCCCAGAAAAGTTGTGTATGCCTCATTCCTGGAAGTGTTCAAGGTCA
This sequence comes from Alethe diademata, assembly GCA_025584955.1. Lineage (NCBI taxonomy): Eukaryota > Metazoa > Chordata > Aves > Passeriformes > Muscicapidae > Alethe > Alethe diademata. The sequence goes on from JANRMJ010000066.1 coordinate 83,605,596, forward strand.
GGTTGGATGAGACTTCGACCATAGCGACCTAATGGAAAATATTCCTGTCCATGGCAGAGTTTAAAACTGGATGATCTTCAAGGTCTCTTCCAACTTATACTTTTCTATGATTTTATGATTCTGATGAGAGCTTCCTTGTTTCTAGCAACTTGTTTGTATTAAAACACACACATAGGTGGCTAGCTTTACAGATTTCAGTTACTGAGAACTTTCTCTACAGTACTCATATACATATTTATCCCAAATATCCTGCACAGTTTGAGAATTTTATGTCCATTTTCACCGCCTCAGGTTTCCCAGGTGTTTTTGTGTAACAACACTGTGTGGCTAGGGAAGACTCCCTGAGAGATGGGAACTTTCTCTACAGTGTTCACATACATATTTATCCCCAATATCCTACACAGTTTGAGAAAGAAATAAAAGAGATTGCTTCTGTTTTTGTGACAGCACAACAGAATCTTTCCATCCTCCTATCCCCCATCAGAGACTTACATCCAATAACTTAAAAATTGAGAACTTTACTTCTGCAATTGAAATTTTTTGGGGGCAACAATTCAGGGACTACTTCCAGCTAACAAAAAGTAGGTAGCTGAAGCAGAGTGGGACTGGCTTCTGTTATCAACCATGTACAGGAAAAACCCCCACTGAGCTGTGCCATAACCTTCAGTCTTTGAAACTCAGTAAATTTAATTTTATGTCCGTTTTCACTGCCTCAGCTTTCCCATGTGTTTTTGTGTAGCATCACTGTGTAGCTCGGGAAGACTCCCTGAGAGATGAGAACTCCTGAATTTTCATTAAGTTCTATTACTGCAGTTTTTCATTTTCTACAGTTAATCCTGATGCTTAAAGCAAGATTGAGTGGATGTAGGAATCTTTTTAGATTTAGCCCTCTGTTTGGAGCTTGCATTTATGTGGCTTAAAATACTCCCTTTCATTCTTTGCCAGAAATTATTTTCATGTTGTCATGCCTAATTTTTTTTTTTTGACACTTGCCACCTTGAACTTCTGTATAATTCTGTATACTACACCTGGAGCCCCTTTTCTTAGTATACTCATTCAACATTGCTTCATTCAAAAGCATCTTCTCTCCTGAATTCTTTACTATTAATATTGTTTCTTGTCTTATAAACAGTGGTGTACTTCTGTACACCAGCGAGACTTAAGCGCTATAGTTTGCACATATCCTTGAAAATCATATTTCATATGGAGGAGAAATTAACCACACAGTATCTCATTATATGCTGAGTGCAACTTAGGTGAAAAATGTGATTCTTTAAATTTGACAAAAATGTTTCACATTTACTTTCCCAGCTGTTTTAAAACCAATTATAATATTTCCTGATCAGTTTTACAAGCTGATTTCACACCCACAGATGTTAATTTCAAGGAGGTTATGGATAATCCATATCACTCAGCAAGTCATGAATCATAGAATTATGCTGTCCCTTCAGAAACCGGGTAGCTCCATACAGACTGAGCACTAGAACTGGTCCTCCTGTTGATGCCTTAAATCCTTGGACTATACTCAGGCATTGCATCAGACAATATTAGCTGTGCTCAGCTGAAAGCCTCCTAGACAGTATGTTAATAGCAACAGAATGGGTAAGGTAAAATTTTCCAGACGTGTTTGTCTAGACTCTTGTGGTCAGATTCATGCTCTGATATTATTTTACTCATATAAGTCTACATTTTTAATCAAGACACTGACTTTTGATCTAACATTTCATAAGCAGAGAAAGCAATAAAGAATAAAAGGATAATGTTCAACTAGAAAAAAGGAAACGAGAAGGTTGAAGGTTTAAACTGCACAAGTGAAAAAAATTAAAAATATGAAAATAGGAAAATATTTAAAACATCTTGATTAGTTCAGATGCAAGCAAGTTACTCATAGAAGATACATTTCAGAAAAAAAATGCTGGGTTTGATATAAAATTAGTGAAGAAAAATGTAATTACTTGTAATTTACTGTTCAGACTGGATGTCCTAATAATTTCTTATGACCTCAGACTTTTTTATTTTATCAATCTATTACTAAACTAAATACTTGATAAATTAGTGGCAAGCTCTCACATTTCAACACACAGGTAAATTCTTTGCAATCTGCAGTTTTTTTCCAAGATTATATCTTCAGTACAAAGTATATTTATTGCTGCACAAACAATATAGATCATTATACTAATTGTGCAATTTTTTTTTCAGTTTATTGTCTCCTCTTTTATTATAACACTATGTTGAAAGGTGTGTGGAGGGTTGTATGTGTGTGCATACATCTGTGCACAGGGGTAAATTCATTGAGTAGTAAAAATGATTCAAAGCTGATAAACTGCAAATATTTGAGAAACTATTTATAGTGCCCCAAAAGCATTACTTGCAGTTTGGAAAATGCAGAAGAGAATAAAGAGAAATTAAACTTTTGAAGTATGGAATATTACAAAATCAATTTAGTTACACAACATCAATGCTTATTTTCAGACCACTACATTAAAACAAGCAAACATGTTCTGCTTAACTGGTCCTTCCACAGTAGTTTATTTTGTACATCCTTCTTGTCATTTTTAACAAAATCAGACATCTTAACTTTCAGTATTTCCTCAAAAGAATGGGAGATAAAATCATTCTTTTTTTTTCAAGTATTGTCACACAATCGTGTGATGACCCATGAACAACAAATAGTGTTGGTTTTTTCCAGAGTATAAGGCATTTTTGAACATGCTTTGTTTAAACTTTGTATAATCAATGAAACCAGAAATTGGAAAAGGTAATTCAGCTTTTTTCCTGCTGATAAGAGACACTGTATTCCGGGATTTTTCCTCATGTCATCCGAATTACCTCAAAGAGGTTCTCACACTCTGACTAACAAGCAATTACTGGGCTGTTGCTCCTCTGGCAGCCGAAGGTACAAATCAGCACCTTTTTTCCCATGAAATAAAAAGAATTTTGGAGGTGCTCACCCAACAAAAGCCTGATCCAATCTTCCATAAGAAACTGTTAGTCACTCTCTCAGTCCTGTCTCTCAAAGACCTGGGCAGATTCTTTAGAAAGACACAGTCTTATCATATTTATGATTCTTTGGCCTGAGATCTGCTGAGAATCAAAGGAACTTTGAAAATTTTCCAGGCTGTTTGTGATTTTATCATTGTGAGCAGCAGCTTTTCCTATGTGGGCATCTGCAGATACTGGGCTAATTATTTGCAGTAAATAAACAATACTAATACAAATAATAAATTTAGGTTGGGAAAAAAAAAAAAGAAAAAGAAATAAGAAATATTCCAGATTCATTGCTGAAATAAACACCAAATTTACTTTTAAGCCCAGCACGCAATTTGCTTGACTGGAGAATATTTTGAAATGACTGGTTTTCCTGATGATAGCCATAATAATTTGACATCACATTTAAACAATTTACTCAGAAACTTTATTTTTTTTAATTGAAAATGTTTTAACCAAGACATTTAGTCCACTAATGTCACTGATATAATTTCCATAATTTGAAGGCACCATCCATTTCACTTTCTAACATATCTCATTATCTGATCTTCCTTTTTAACACGTTTGACTAAATTTTTCTGTAATTCTTACTTGAAATCTTATCCTATAATACTGAAACATTTACAGTTCTTAAATTTTTTACAAGCTATTTTTTTCAAGTTTTTTAAACATTATTGCTGTGTTTTGGAAATAATGCCAAAAAAGAAAAATGATGATCAAAAAATAATATAATTAAATACAGCTAAATTTCAATTTTCTTTCTGTTACAGACTTTAACTGAAAGGATTCAAAGTCTATGACCAATTAAACAAACTCTTTTTCTTTCTTGTCATAGTATGGAAAAAGCAAAGAAAATTACAGATTTAGAGATACTGTATTGATAAATAGTTTGATTGACTAGGTTTCTGTCAATTCATTGACTGGAATTCTGTCAAATTCTTCAAAGTCTTTTATTATTAATCCCCTTAAATAAATGTATATTCTAAATTATTTATAATATTTGTCAAACTGCTCCATCATTTTCTCAGAAGAGCTTTCGTCTTTGTATGAATTGAACAAGAGCAAGCAGACATTACTAACAGCTTCTGAAATTTATTTCTCCATCTTTATTTGCGGTCAAGATGTCATTGAAATTTTAAAGTATTAAAACACTGAAATTTTTCATAGGTAGAGCTTGCAATAAATTATATAAGAAATTATCTTCCTTTAAAATATTGTAAAAAGAAAATCAGTTTTAAATTATAGTGGGGTTTTTTGTTGTTTTTTTTTTTTTTTTCCCATGAAATAAAGACTTTTACCACCTGACAAGCATCAACCTCACAATTCCTATTCAAAAAGTTTCATCCCTTTCTACTCTTTCCTACTGCAGCTTCCACCTACTTTCTGGGTTACTGGAAAAATGAAGTTAGCTATATGGGGCAGGTGTGGTGAAAAACTAAGGCTGTTCTTTGAAGCCCTTTTACAACAATCCAAGACACTGACAAATCAGTTTAAACCATTGTAAATACCTGCTCACATATACTTGTGGGAGTGTTCTAAATGTTAGAATGTAAATTATTTCTGTTGAAAACAAAAAATTCCTTCAGTCTTCCTTGGAGAATTTAATTTATTCTCTGTGCATAAAAGTGTCTATAGCTAGGTATTGAAGGTGAAGTTAGCTCTCCTGTGTTTCAACAGCCAATTCTACATATTTGTTCATGTTTCATTTTTGAGAATATTTTTTAAATTAGAAAACATAACTACAGCTACTGCTTCTTTTTTTAGAAAATAAGCTTGAAATTTCCATTTAAATTCCTTATTAATAAATCTGATTCAAAATACTTCCATAGTTTCAAATTTGGCCTAGAAAAAAATTATAGTGTTTGGTCCGTTTTTTCAACTTTTTTTTCAGACAGATAATTTTTAATATTTTGAAATTCGTTTTAAGTGCAGAGAAGGTTCTTTAGCCAATTTTATCTACTAATGGAGCTAAATGAATAGCTCAGATGAGGCTGAGGTATTAAGCAAAAGCAAGCATTGCCCTTCATGAAGGTTAGCCACTAATGCGTACTTCATTGACAGACACCTTGTGTGCAAAATATTCACCTTCTAATAGTCTTTGTATTGTTCATGACATTGCAAAACTCTCTAGATGTGAAGTGTCCGTCACAAAAAAAATTAAAATCCACTGCTAATACCCTTCATGAGTGTCTTTTGCACCTTTCAAAAGATGCATGTATATATGTGTGTAAAATAATGCAAAAATATTAGTCATCAGAGAGCACACATTTGCAAAACTCATAGAGAATTGAACTACTTCATTTTTCTTTCTGCTTTTTTAATCTTTTGTGGCTGGAAAAGTTCAGGGATATAAAAAAAACCTATCTTTTGTTCTCTAATTCTCTCCTGCTTCTCTTTCTTTGTTCATGGAGTGTAGCGCTTTTAATAAATCAATTCACAATGAGAGTGAATTATTTCAAGTTTTTTGATGTTTTTCTAGTTTGTAGAGAAAACAGATGGCTAGCTGTTATGGTCCCATGGTCTGCTTTCAGCTATTCATTGGTGCAGGAGAGAGAAAAAAGGAGGAAAGTACTAGCAGCCAGAATCCCTCAAGCAAAAAGCACTTCCAGGAGGGTGAGTCAGAGAACCTGAGGGAGGCAAGCAGAGTGCTTATCATCTCTCTCATTTATTACCTGAGAGGCTGATGGCAGATGGAGTGAGACAACATAGGTCTCCTGTAGGGCTAGATAAGGAAACAAGATCATTGATTGCAATGTACAAAAGCACAATAAAGAAACCAGTGGAAAAACTGCCTGGAAGCAAAATAAGAAAATGCATAAAACAGCAATAAAAACAATAAGACCAATAACAATAATAAGCAATCAGGCATCATAAACCTGTGAAACTTCAACTTCTCTGCTGATTTGTTTCATAATAGTATGTGCCAGTTCTAGCCTAACAAATAAAATTTTTACAAAATATAGCTTGTGGTTTTAACATCATGAGCTCCCCTTCCACAAGACTTACATTACCTTCCTAATAGATTCCAGGGTGTTAGGGAAAAACAGGTGTTCAACAATCTGTGGCATATGGAGTTTCTATTCTTTGGCTTTAATTTACTTCTGTTCCCTTCTCTGTAAACTGCACTGTGATATACATTACCTGGTTTCCCTTTGACTAAACATGGAATAGTTATAAAACAAGTTTTTTCTTTTCTTTTTTTTCCAATTCCTTCAATGTTAACAATGCAGGATATTCTGGTGGCAAGAGAGGAGGTGTGTAAAATACAGTGCAAATCAAAAGGAATGTTTCAATTTTGCTTTGTGTCAATGCTTAGCAAACCTACGTAAAAACTTAAATTTTGCATGTCTCTACAGACTATGGAATGAATTTGCAGAACTTGAAAGAATGGGACTAGTTAAAGATTCAACCAATACTCTACTTGTTGGCCTACTTTTCAGTACCTCTGTTATTGTTTAAAGCTATACTATCTATCCTGAAAATTCTTTTGCCTAGTTTGAAACTGCAAAAGAGGAATATTTTGAAAGTTCAAAGCAAATCAGCCAAGCTGCCTTCATCTGGTAGGGCAGCAAAAATGTAACATGTTTCTGCTTCAATTTACACATTCATTATGTTAATTCTTTGAAGTTATTTTGGGAGGAGTGTGTTAGCAACCTTCACTGGAACATATTCTGTTTCATGCGTGCGTGCATTCATGTCCATGCATATTTGTTCAGGGAAGAAAAATCATATATGGTTTAAAATAAACTTGTCCTCACTTGGCAAACTGCGATTTTCCCCCTCACAGCTCTGTGGATTTTGCTATTGAATTGTAGTGAGATTGGTTATTTTGGACAATTTTCACTCCCCAAATCCCCTGAAAGTGTCTCACTATAATAGAAATATATTCACTATAGCCGACATCATGGTTAATATATTAATTCTGATTTTAATTTGTATGCTTCTTTCTTCTTTCACACTTTTGCTGATGTCATATTGGTCATATGATAGGCTGAGTCTGAATTAATCACAGAGTCACAGAATTAGCTAGGTTGAAAAATAATTTGGAGATCATAGAGTCCAACCTAGCACTAGTTTATTAACTAAACCATGGCACTTAGTGCCACACCCAGTATGTTTTTAAACACCTCCAGGGGCAGTGACTCCACCATTTCCCTGGGTAGCACATTCCAATGCCCAACCATGCTTCCTGTAAAACATTGTTTTTTCTAATATCTAGCCTAAACTTCCCCTGGTGCGACTTAAGACTGTGTCCTCTTTTCCTGTCACTGGCTGCCTGGGAGAGGAGACTGACCCCCATCTGGCTACAATCTCCTTTCAGGAAGTTGTAGAGAGGGATAAAGTCTCCCCTGAGTCTCACTTTCTCCAGGCTAAACAACCCCAGCTCCCTCAGCCTTGTTGCCCTTCTCTGGATGTGTCCAGGCATCTCTACATCCTTCTTAAATTGGGGGACCCAGAACTGGACTCAGCCCTCCACATACAGCCTCACCAGTGCTGAGTACAGGGGAAGAATGGCTTCCTGCTGGCCACACTATTCCTGATACAAGCCAGGATGCCATTGGCCTTCCTGGCCACCTGGGAACACTGCTGGCAAATACTTATACATGCCTGTATTTTCTCTTTGGTGTTGGAGTTTGCATAATTAAACTCTCACACCCCACTACTGGGAAGCCATGTCAAAACTATGTGATGTTAAGAGTTACCGTGCAATACTATCCCTCTAAGCAGGCTCAGGCATGACCTAAGGAGTACTAGTTATCCCTGACCAAACTGCCAAATGTGGCAGTAATTTAATGACATGGGGTTTTTTTGTCTTCCAGTACCTTGTGATGGTCCCTGACCCAGTTAAATAAACCAGCATAAGTGTAACCTGTGTATAACCCTCCTCCCAGGGATTCACTTGGCTGTGATACAAACCTGGGTTTAACAGAGAACAGCTGTGCAGCCTTGGCTTAGATTTCTGAGAAAACTGCTAAGCAGTAGGAAAGAGCCATCAGAAAGCGCGTAAGCTGTAAGCCATTCAAGGTAAGAAAGGTAAAATTTCAGACAGAGAGAAGACTATTGAGACTGGAGTTAGTAGATCAAGGATTCAGGAGGGAAAACACTGATATGGAGGGTAAAAAATCCTAGAAAAAAAACAGGGAATTGAAAAATAGCAACTTGGCAAAGTAAAAGGAGCAGTACAATTCCATATGTAACAGCAGTCATCCCTTATTAACCTTCTTGGAGAGGGAGTGAACGACAGAGATTTATTAGGTGTCTTACCATGAGGAGTGAATTTATTAATGCTTAACCTGTTGATCTTCATTATCTATTGTTTTTGTTAGTCTATAAGCTATTGTTTTGGTCTTTAAAATACTGTATCAAAAATTATTCTGAGTTGGAAGGGATCCACAAGGATCATCAAGTCCAATTCCCTGCCCTGCACAAGTCCACCCCCAAGAGTCACATTATGTGCCTGAGACCATCGTCTAAATTCTTCTTGAACTCTGTCACGTTGGTGCTGTGACCACTTCCCTGGGAGCCTCTTCCAGTGTCAACTAACCTTTGAATGAGGAATCTTTTCCTGATACCAAACCTAAACTTCCTCTGACACAACTTCAGACCATTCCCTCAGGTCCTGTCACTGGTCATCAGAGAGAAGAGATCAGTGCCTGCCTCTTCTCTTCCCCTCACAAGGAAGTTGTAACTGCAATATCTCCCTTCTTTTCCAGGCTGAACAGACCAGGTGACCTCAAAATGGCTTCGCTTCAAGGCTGTTCACCATCTTTGTTGTCCTCCTTTGGATGATTTCTATTAGTTTAGTATCTGTCTTGTATTCTGGCACCCAAGATTGTACACAGGACTTGAGGCTGGCCCTCCTGGCTGCTGGGGTACTGCTGACTCATGCACAACTTTCCTTAAACCTGTATCCCCTGGTCCCTTTCTGAGGCACTGCTTTCCAGCATCTCATTCCCCAGCCTATCTGTACATCCAGGGTTGCCCCACTCACACTTGTAAAGTGTTTTTGTTCACAGTAAAAATTGTCCATCAGCTTAATCCAGAAAGGCAAGTTTGGTGAGATTATATGAAAAGACAAATTATCAATTTGAATATCCTCACTTAAAAACAATCTCTCTCATGGAAATGGTTTTGTTTCATTGTACAAAGCACAGAATAAAATAAAACAGATTTCCTATATTTTAAGGGTATTAATGTGGCTTCAAAATTTATGGCCCTGATCTTGTAAAGAACTTTATTTTACATGAATGTCGCAGATAAATGAGTCATTGCAAGTTTAGGATTATATTAAAATATAATTAATTGGACTGCAGCCCTAGGAAAATTGTACTGTATTAACATGTTCTCAGTCAGGGATTATGTTTCTTTCATTAATTCTTTATCAATGAGAGGAATGCTGTGGGGAATCAGGTAACATTTCAAGAAAAAATTAAAACAAATAAGGATCAAAATATGGATGGTGATGCCCTTATGTTCAGCTCCGCTTCCCTTCCAGCTTCTCTGCATATTATTGATTTGGAATCTCACTGTCAGTGTGGCCATAAAGATTTGAGTTACTGGACATAGACATTTGGACTAATGAAAAAAATCTATAACACTTAATGTTCTTCATTCTGCTTTCACGTTTTGCTATTTTAGATTGTAAGATCTTGTAAAATTAGACAATGGTGATTTAATACATAGGGCATCTGTTCCTATATGGTTATGCATGCCTTTATACATTCTCAGAGGACATCTAGCAGGCAGTATACATAAAGGATAATATAATCATACAAAGAAAAAATAGAGCAAATCCTACTTTTTTATTTAGGCACTGTCATGATTTAATCTCAACTGGTAACTGCTCACTCATTCCCCCATCAGCAGGACGGAAAGAGAATTGGAAGAGTAAAAATAAAAAAACTGGTGGGTTGAGACATTTTAATAGGCAAAGCAAAAGCTGTGCATGCAAACAAAATAAAGCTAGGAATTCATTCACAGTTTCCTGTGGACAGACAGGTATTCAGCCATCTCCAGGAAAACAGGCTTTCATCACATAGTCTTTTAAAAGACAAAGCTTTCATTTGGAATGTCTTCCCTTTCCTGCTTCCCCAGTTTTACAAAGTAAGCATGACACTATTTATTAGGGGATATGTCTTTGGTCACTTGGAGTCAGCTGTTATGGCCGTGTTCACTCCCAGCTCCTTGTGCGCACCCAGACTCCTTGTTAGCATGAAAGTAGGACAAGCAGAAAGGACCTTGGCTCTGTGTAAGCCCTGCTCAGAAACAACAAAAACATGTCTATATTGTCTATCCTGTTTTCAACACAAATTGAAAACACAGCCCATAGCAGCTACTGTGAAGAACATTGACTCTACCCCAGCCAAAACCAGCATATTACTCACCCCCAATTCCACATTATTCAGTATCATGTTCAGTCTATAAAGCCGAGGAAAGAAGAAGGAAGTGGGTACACCTGGCATGACGGTGTTTTTCTTTCCAAGACTCTGCTGCACGTGGTGGAGCCCTGTTTTACTGGTGATGGTGGAACACCTGTTTGTCAGTTGGAGACAGTGAATTAATTAATTGCTTTGCTTGCAGGTGTGGCTTTTACTTTCCCTGTTAGGCTGTCTTTGTCTCAACCCATGAGTTCTTTCACTTTTTGCCCTTCTGATTCTCTCCTCCGTCCCTTTAGTGAGGGAGTCAGCAAGTGGTTGCATGGTACTTAGCTGATGGCTGGGGTTAACCTATGATAGGCACAAAGTTTCATATTCATGAAAGTCTGTCCTCATGTATCCTCTCAGTTTTCAGAGTTCAGATACCTCTCTCCATCAATGTATTTTAACATACAGGCTTTGCCACAATGAACATATGAAGGTAAAGCACCCAAGACATCTAAGATATTTTACAAGTGTTTGACTTAGTGTTTTGTAAATTAATAAATAAATATGGATTTTATCAGAGGGTTATCATGTTTTGATCTACCTGCCATAGTTGTAAAGAACAAAAAGTAACATGAAAAAATTGACATTTAAGTAGAAAATGTATTTTACCTGATAAAAGATTTAACATGCATACCTGTTGTTTCTCTTTGGTCATTTCTACATGCTTCATAGTCAGCTTGAAGCATGTATATTCTGTTCACAGGTTTTTTCATTCATTTAAGCAAAGAAATACAAATGTACAGAATAAACATATTCAAGGAAGCAGTTACCATAGTCAGTCTCATTCCATGAGAGCTGAACGTCCTGCTCAGAATCTAGGATTTGAGTCACAGTCATGATATGAATTTCAAAACTTTCTGCTTCTTCAGAGTGAGGATCATGCCAGACTTGGCAAATTTGTATAAAGCTCTTTATTTTACTACTGGAATATGCTAACCTGAGCTGGTGGTTCAGTGAATTATTTTGCTTCTGCTTTCCACTCATAGGCTGTACTTCCCATTCTTCTGCTTCTCACTTACCCTTGGGTATCTGCTGGGTAATTCTTTCCAGTATTTATTTTTGTCCTGGTCAGGACAGGGTTAATTTTTGCAGTAGTCAGGAGGGGGCTTGGTTATGAGCCAGAGGTTATCCTATACCAACTCAAATAATTTTGTGAGGACAGGGACAGGGGTCTCTTCTAGGTGGCATAGCACAATGGTGCAGTGGAGTATTGTTGGGGGTGACTACATGCAGGTGAATTGTTTGTTTCTTGTATGCTCTATTATTACTATTGTGGCTGTTACTGTTAGTTTTCTCATCTCATTGCTGTTTCCAATAAATTGTTGTTATCTCAATCCATGCCAATGCATCAAAAATCCAAGATATTTACCTTTTGTACCTCCCATTCTCTCCAGCCTTATGCCGGGGCAGGAGGAGGAGTGAGGACTGAGCAAGCAGCACAGAGCGTTCCAGTCAGAACACTAAACTGGGGAACACCATTCCTAAACTACAACAATGTATATCACTTCAGAAAACTGGTGAAAAATTACTCAAGTTGTGTAAAACCATGGCATCTGTGGAGCTCTAAAATAGCGATCAGAGTACTCTAAAAATTAGCTTCCTATGGCCTTGAGGTGGAATTGAAAATTAAAGTTTTACAAACAAAGGTTAGCTGAAAATTTTGTTACTTACTTCAGCCTCCTTTTTTTCAGTTTCATTCCACATTACTCTTTGCCCATATAGCTGTCTCCATCATCAAAGCTTGTCATTTGAATGGCATAGTTTATTCAGTCCATTAGGTGAAGAATGGCTGTTGAATACCAATTACTGTGCAACAGTGTACTGAAATATTTGGCAGCTCTTTCTACAGTACTGACAACAACAGCAATAATTTGCAACTTGGTTATAGTTTCTTTGCTTAAACACAGACTAGCTGAGACATAAACTGACCTTGGGTTAAAAACTGATCATGACTCTTTGTTAGCTTGGAACTTTGGTCTTTGACCTAGCTATGCACACCCTGAGCAATTTAATGTATCGCTGTTCGAAAGCTTCTCAAACATATATCAGGATAGCAGTATCGAAAGGAATTGAAATCATGGCTTAGGTGCTGAGGAAGTTTTTTGCTGTATCATAAATATTGCAGCATAAACACCTTTATTTATCTATACATACCTAGATTTCCCTTTTAAGAAACAATCAAACTTAATATCTATTAAGCTTCTTAATAGATAAAAACCAAATCAATCAATAAATAATAGAAATACAGAATACTGCACAAACTGTTGTGGAATTAAATTAAAATAAACCAGGCTTTTAGAACTGAGAACGATGTCATGAACAGTTAATAATTTAGGTCCCTTCTTTGGTGTATAATTGGAGTATTCATTAGCCATTGTTTTCAGAATATCTAAGAGTTTCCATTGTCAATGCATCAGTTCTTGTGTGTAGCTCAAGCTAAATTAAAGTGGTCCAATTCATAGATTCACCAATTAAAGAGAAAAGACTCTTTCAGAAAATGTTTAGATTTTGCCATTACTTTCTTTTTTACTGAGCTCAAGTTTATAGAACATCAAATCATAGAACCACATAGGTTTGGGTTGAAAGAAACCTTAAAGATCATTGAGTTCCAAATCCCCTGCCATAGGCAGGTGTATCTCCCACTAGACCAGGTTGCTGGAAGTCCCATCCAACACTTCTAGAGATGAAAAGTTGATCATTGAAACACTCCAGC
>JANRMJ010000066.1:83618820-83630488 GCA_025584955.1 Alethe diademata
GAAGTCCCATCCAACACTTCTAGAGATGAAAAGTTGATCATTGAAACACTCCAGCGGTGTTTGATTTGCAAAAACTCTCTATCAGGCATAGTTTTAAGCGACTGAAAGAAGCAATATTAAGTCACCCCAAAATCTTTTTGAAACCAGTGTCCTTGTTGACAGGCAATTCTCATATAGGACCTCTTACACATTTTAGAGCGAGGTGGTTTAAGCCAGAACCAAATTATATCTGTTCTTTTCTACTCTGTGGAGTTTCCAGTTGTCATGTTCAGTTTTGAAATTGTTCCAGCAAAGATGAGTTGTAAATATATTTGTTATTGAAGTAGCATTAACAGATTCATCTGTGTTTCAAGGTCAATATTTACTCCCTGAGACTTTGCTATCACGATGTCCTAAACAGCCCTAATACACAAACCACCGAGGAGTGTCTCTCTCAATAATTTTAAGTTAGACAAAATGTGTTCTAAAGCTCACATCATCATGTGTTCTGGACATTACTAAGACACCCTTGAATTTATGAGAATTGTCATTTAGTCTCTTGAGAAATCAGTCATAACCACAGTTTTTTGGGTACCTGAATTGCTACCTGCTAACTGGTATATAGTGGAAAATGCCAGGCAGCATCCAGTGGAGTTCTTTGGCTAAAACACTAAAGACACAAATTTCTGAAGCACAGGTTTCTCATTACAGGATATCTTCAGCTTTATTCTATATGCTAAAAACAGATGGAACCCAAGAGGTGTATCCTTATGTGGAGATTCCTCTTTCTGTGCCTTCTCTGGTCTCCTATGCCTTACTGTGCCTGCAGAATGCAGTAAATGCTTTGTATTTCAATCTATATATCATCTAAAGTGATAAAGAGGTGACTGAGAACAGGTAATAGTCAAAATTATATTTTATTTGATATTTTCTCCTGGCATATTAAAAAATACAGAAGTTAACTATTGTTAGTGACTGGCTAGACATAAAGGTTTTAAGAGTCACATTCTAAGAAGTATGTGGCAGAAAATTGTACTACAATTTTCTAGTGATATCTTGTTGTTCCTGTTTAAGAATAGACACTTTGCAATTCAAAACACTATGTATATAAAAAAAGTATGCTTAAGAATATATTTTCAAAGAGATCTTCTATAGCTACACACAAACTTCAGGATCTGTGCAGTAAATCAAGATGGCAAACATTTCTGCAAACATTTCAGTATTGTTCTTCATGAGAACTATTTGAATAAATAGACTTCTGATACTGTCCTTTCACTGATATTGGGCAAAATATGAGTACCTCTTTTTTTGCATTTTTCTTGTACTATCACATACAGTTTGACTAATAAACATTTTTCTCCACATTATTATGGGCACATTTTTGCTATTCCTGAAGTGGCTTGTACAGAGACAGCTTGTCTATCACACCACCACAGATCTCAGTTCACAGACTAATTCTAGCACACATCACAGAATGAGAAAGTCTTAGCTCTGCACCTTTACAATAGTTGTTTTGTTTTTTTTTGTCTTATAGCATGCTATACACTATATATACTACGGTCTAGTATATATAAAGCACTATATAAAGTGCAGTATACTATGAAGTGTACATTGGTGTTTTGTGATGAAGGAAACCCCCATAAGATTATCAATACATAAAATTTTATTAGACCAATCTAGACAATTATTGTACAAATAGACTGGTATAGAAAACATACTATGAATTTTGTTTCTGGTTTTCCATCAGTTGAAAAATATGCATGAATTGGGAATTTTCCCACTAAATGTTCAGTTTGAAAACATCGTGAGAAAAGTATTTAATTGAACTGATAAAAAAATCCAACATTATTATGTTTTCCAACTCAGCCTCTTCAGGTGTAGAATTGTAGTCTTTCTGGAAGATGAGATCTCACTGAACTTACTGACATGACTTTATAATTTTCTTTGTAGTAATAATTCCAGTGATAGAACATTGGCCCACATTTTCGTTTTCTACAGACATGTTACAATTGGGCCTTGCAGGTATTCAGACTTACTAGTTGGTTACTATGCTGAGGTCTTTCTAAGCTTTTACAAAATTATAATGTTCCTTAGTACAGAAATGTGGCATCTTCACAAAATTTCTAGTAGAATAATTTGGTGAGTTTTCAGAGACATGCTGACCTTTGAAATGACAAGATCTGTAGAAATAACTCCTATCTTGTTGAAATCATTCTTAAACATTATTTAGGTTAAATATTATCCCCGAAAGACTTATTTATTGCACTGAGTATTGAAACTGTCCAAGAATCACCTGTGTAGGAATACTCCAAGCTGTCAGTTTAATTTTCATTATTATTCCCTAAATGCATTCCTACATTTATAACATTTAATTTAATACCATGTTTTAAATTGTTATCCAGTCCTTCTTATATGATACCTCATTTTTTCCTTTAATAATTAATTCTTACAAAAGTTTGTCTATGAAACTTTTGGCTATACTTTTTCTCTTTCCTTCCATATGGGAATGCTTTAATAGTACTTATCACAGCTTGCAACTATACAAATATTATTTTTTCTAATCACTAGAACCATCTATAAATAGATGAACTTTGGAGAGAAAAAAGAGAAGAAGGTCATTGACCTTAGTTCTTTAAAATAAAAGCAACTTCCTCCGCTTCCATTGGTATGTAAATAAAAGCAGAGCCTTTTGCAAAGGTGGTGAGTGTTTTCAATGCCCATTATTCAAAATCTGAGCTGGCACACTTGTGTAGCATGGGACCTCTTTCACTTTGGTACTTTTTAATAGCATTTATGTTAATTATCCGGTCTGATCTACCACTAAGTACCACTAAGAATTAGTATTTTCTGATGTCAGGACTGAGATTTATGATTATGTTTAGGGAATTAAGGAGAGGATAAAGGTTTTTGATCTGTGATATGTGCATTGACTGTTTATTGTAGTGTGACACTGCAAAGGAAGTAATAATGTTTGTGATGTGCAATTGTTTTGTAGTGCAATTTTAAGGAAGAAGTACCGCTTGGTGGGCATTGTTTTAATTTGCTAAATCTCAGCAGATGACTGAAAAAAATATTTCTATTTAGTTTTTATGGATAGGGATTTAGGCTCCTGCAGAAAATAGAAAGCACACTGAGGAGTTCAATTATTTGTGTTTGAGACATTTAGAAGTTCTTCGAGTCGCTGCCAATTTAGTCACGTGCTCAAATTCTCTGAATGCTGATTTTGCTAAATAGCTAACAATGTACCATCAGCAGTTATATATTATTTGAATTTAGAAGTGCTGTTCCATTCCTGATTTTCAATATTTGGCTTTTTTTCCTTATTCAATACATTCTCCTAGCAGAAACAACATGCAGCAAGTTAAAGCTGTTGCATGTAAGGGGAGGTGTAGTTTTTTACTTTAATATCCATAGACAGACAGTAGACAAGCTATGTTTGAATTCAGGAATTCTTGGTAACTTACAAATAGGTAAATATTGCTAGTATAAATAATTCGAAAAACATTGTAAAATGCATTAACTTTGGAAAATTACTAGTTTTATACAAATTTGGATTTTTAAACCGGAATCTTTAAACCAGAAAAGTATTCTTATATATGGACTGCACTGTTCAACAAGAGATTTATAACCCTAAACACTGAATGACATGGTTGCTCTACTTCAATACTCTGGAGAATTCTCCGTTTTTGTAGTAAAAAGTGACTCTTAAAGAAAAAAAAATTCTTTCAGGGCTAGAAAAAATTTAATCCAAATTCATGCCTGTTTTAAAAAGTATGTAATCATATCCTGAGTTACTGGTTTTTGCATTGAGTGATCTCTTCTGGCTGTTTCATTTTTTTGTTTACATATATACATATACATAATTTTAAACTTTTCAGACAGTTTAAAAGGATTTTGGAGTAGAAATTTATTTTCCATCTCCATCTAAAGAAACTAGAAGTGCAAGGAAGCTTAAAAAGTGACCCTAAGTAATAAGTGCAGCAACTGAGAAGCAGAACAACAAAGTCAAAAATATCTTAACAAGTGAAAACAAAATGTAGAAACTGTAACTTTGAAATGTTCATTATATTTTTCATATATTTGAGTAGAATTAAGAAACAATCTAGTCATCAAAGGATTCATTAAACTCTGTTAATTTGATAACATATCAAGTAAATTTTGTTTACAAAGAAGTCTGAACAATAAAAAAATCAGAATAAATTGTTTGTGGTGTTTTTAATCTAATTCATACCTTTTAAATTTTCCTTTGAAAGTATGGTATAACATACTGGTGTTGTTGCTATCAGAATTAAAACAAAACAAAACAAAAAGAAAACAAATCAATCAATCAAACAAACAAAGAAGCAAAAACCAACAAAAACCCACTAATTATAAGACTCATAAAAAGAAATACCTCATATAGATGCTTAAAGTGATGAAATGTTATTCTGCAATTTAAATGTTGTATTTGATTTTTGTTGCTTTCCTTTTCCTGTTGGCTCTTATTGTCTAAAATCTCAGTTTTTTCTAATGCTCATGTGTGCAAATTTCTTCATGCCCTCTAATGATGCCATGGAAATTCTACAAGATTTCTTTTTGTGTAACCTTATGAGGAGATGATTATTTGTTATTTTGCAAAGATTCACAGAATCAAAGGTAGTCTAGCACAGAATGCTGAGGCACCTCAGAAGCAGATTAAAAGACATTCGCTAGCCAAATTTCTTAATGTACAAAATGATTGATGCTTTTATGCCAGTTTTTAATTTGGAATAGCAATTAGATTGATGGCTGTCTGAGGCAGAAACATATCAGTCTCATGTGGGGTGTTGGAAAGGCAAATTACATTGCTTCAAGTGCTCTTGAACCCATAAATTTCAACTAGTAATTTTACAGTGGTATAAACAGTAGCATATAGTTAATGTCCATTATTTAGGTAACATCAATAACAAAAATAAGAAAAGAAGATAACATTTTAAAAGCTTGTACTTCTGCCTGTAATTGTAGCCAGGCAAGAGAAGACCTATGTGTAACGCAGTGTTTCTAAAGTCTTTGTTTATATCTGAAAGTAAGTTGTTTGTTGCACCAGAATACAGTTTCTTTCTCTTTGCTCTTTTGTTCTGGTGAGAAATCACGCCATTAAAATATTTATATTTAGAGTTAACAGTTGCATGTTCACTAAAAAAGGACCATCAATAAATTTCACTTTGACGCTTTTTATGATAATACACAGTAATTGGATTCAGCAGTAAATCCAAACACAGCTCTGAGGCATTGATTTTCAAAGCAGTTCTGTCAAAATTATGCAGTAAGAAATGAAGCAGCATCTTGATGAGGCATATAATAAAATTACTTTAAAATATTATTATTGAGCATAAGATATCAATAAGTTGAGAGGTTTTTTTATTATGACAGTCCTAGAAGGGACATCTAAGGAACTGATATAATTTTCCATACTGACCTTTTGTAAATGCATATTGGCAGACAGAGACAGTGTATTTAATTTTTTGAGACTGACAAGCAAAATACCTGTCAGTGATGTCAGAGGTGATGAATGATGGTTCAACTGGAAAGAAATAAAAAGAAAAAATCCAAAAGAACAAACTGCATATCCACTGCATATCTTTCTGGTGAAGACAGAAGCATTTTTAGGCTTAAACCCCTACTATCATATACTCAAATCAGTCTCTCGAAGGAGCAGAATGAGAAGATTATTTGCTGTAGGGTACTTGAATAGGAAAACTAAGCTTATGGCAAACAGTACAGTAGACTTTATACAAATGAGCATGAAGGCATGATCAATTCAGGGATCAGGGTACAGAGCTATGTATGAGCTATGCCATGCTCAAACCTTATCAAAATCAATATACCTTGATTTGCAGCTGAACAAGTTGCTCAATTGTTCACAAGGTAAAACATCCAAGTTTTATTTTTGTACCTCTAGTTTGCCCTTGCCTGAGTTCCACTCTAGATACTTTCCTAAGATTTGTTTTAGACATCAGTGAGTTTGTATGTGTTTTAATATGTGAACAAAATGTTGAACTATTTTTAAATGCTAAAAGTATATAGCCACCATTATGTTATCTTCTATCTTACTTTCCCCTAAACTGCTTAAACCACCAGAAATTTTCTGTTAGAAAAACAAGAAATAAATTTATCTCTGGAAATGAAACTCTATTCAGTCTTCTATTATGTTCTTAAGATTTTGAGAATATACTTTTTTCAGCTCTAAGATGGCAGTCTGAAAATAGTTTCAGTCCAAACGTTGCTAAAACCAGTTTCTGAATAATACTAATAAAACTTATTTCATGAATAACACTAATTCAAATTATGCAAATAAAAAAATGTATAGGTTATACCTGGGCAAGTTAAAACCGTGGTTCCCTTAAATGCTAATTCCATATAAAGAAAATGTATCATAGAAATAAGTAATGTTTATTAAAACTTTTCACATGAAGGCTAAGAGTTCTCTGTGTAAATTTTAGTGGTGCCAAAAAGACATAAGCTTGTATTAGAGATTGTGATCACAGCCTAAAAAAGGAATGGTGGAAGAAATGAGATTACTTAAAGTTCATAAGGGGAGGTTACAAATACGTGACTTACACAAATGTCTACAGCCCAGTCAGGGGGTTGATGCTGATGTCTTGAAAGACAGTTAGGGGATGGCTTCCAAGAATGAGATAGATGAAGCCAGTGGTTATAACACACAGAAACAGGAAGCTGAGGATATGAGGTCTTAATGAGTTTCAATTTTAGGGCTATTTTACACACAAGAAAAAGGGTAGAGATTGCTTTACATTATTCAGTGAAATAGGCTTTTAAACAATCTATGTTACAGAAACGATTCCTGGAGAACTGGTTAATCTAAATTAATTAGGCTAAAGGAAAAGAGAAATACTAGCTTTTAAAATCTCAGGCTATAAGTGGATTTTATCCAGAGATGAGAAGGAAAGATGAAGCTAGAAGAGAATTCTGAACATCTATCTGTAATTACACTGAAACTTTAATGACAGCTTTTTAGGTGTCTGTCTGAATCTTTTATTAACTGCTCAAGAAAAAATTACTGTTCCAAGCAATCTATGCAACCATTCCACAAGAGAAAATTTCATCTATGTGCAATGATATTCAACAAATATCCAGAACACATTTATCTTTCTAAACAGGGTAAACATGGAATTTTGTTGATATGTTATTTAAAATTCCTCTGATGATGTTTCCCAGAGGTTGGTACACCCTAAAAAGCCTATCAAGCACAGGCTGTCACTGTTAGTCAATCAGGTTAAAGGTTGCTCATAGCCAATTGTATGTTCAAAGTCTTTTCTCAATAAGTGTCAACAGTGAAAGAAAACACCAGCTATAGCAAAACAAAATTATTCAACACAAAATTACTGTCAGGGTCAGTTGTGCCAGACCACATGCATCTCTGAGGATCTGAATCATCCTTTTGACCCCATGAGTAGTCTGCAGTAGCCTAGAGCAAGAGCCATAGTTTAGCTCTAGTTTCCTAAATCCAGATTTTAATCGATTTTTCTGTCCATCTTTCTTTCAGGATGTCATTCTATTAATAACTCACATTCTATATGAACTAAATATAATTTTTTTAATACAAAGACAAGAAAAAATCATCAGGTTGAAATAAGCATTAGTTTATCATATCTATGTTTTTGTTAAAATAAATTCAGAAGAAGTTTTATTTTATTTTGAAGAAATACTTCAGTTTAAAAGGAAAAGATGGGATAATCCTGTACAAAGTACATTAAGTTTATGGTGGTTAGGTTGAATGAACATATTTTTTATTTGTTTTCAAAAACAACTTTGTTACTGATTTTCTGCAGATGATTTCATTTAGTTAGGCAGTTCCTGCTAACTGCAATTTGTTCTAAGATTTGTGAAATCTTTCAGTTTGGACATTTCAATCCCACTAGCAGCACTATTGTTTCAACACTGCAAGAAGAATATAAACATCTGTAAATCACTCTACCTTCCATCTTCTTATTCTGTTTGAAAATAGTTTTGTCTTTCATTTGAAAGTCTTCAGTTATTGATGTCCCCTTTATATACCTTAACAGATTTTTTCTTTAGATTGATGAATTATTTTAATTAAGATTAGAGAAAATTTAGTTTGAGGGAGTACAACTACCATATCAGGAAAGGCAATCTCTTACGAAGAGTCTCAGTCTCGCTGAGTCTCATTACTGAGCAGGCTAGGACCATGTAAATGTACACAGAAATATGCTACAAGGCTTACAAAGTAAACAGTTTGTACCAGCAAGCACATAATGCATTTAAAATCTGAAAAATAAAACTTTTTTTTACTTATGAAAATAACTTCCCATGAGCAGAAGATTAACAGAAATAGTGAGGTGTGATAGATAACTTATGAATTTTTATCCTAGTATCATTATCTGGCCTGCTTTATTCTATGTCTTCAATTTTAGCAATTCAAATAATTTGGTATATGGAAAAATAACACTCAATACCGTAACAGTGGGACAAATCTGAAGAAGGATCTGGAGTCTATGAGAGAAATGCATAACAAAATAAAAGTCAGACAAATTCACTTAGAAGCAAGCATTTAATTGAGTTGCTAATTTAGCATTTACTGAAGTTATGGCCAATCTCTTGACACCTTTAATTTATGGATAGATGTCCTTCTTTGGAAATATTTCGGTTATACATAAATCATGTGTCTAATACAGGCCAAAAGTATCCAATTCTACTGTATATGTTAATCAGCAAGTCAAATTATATAACCCAATTGTGTCTCCTAGAATTAAACAGTCATTGACTATATAAATCTATTTATCATCACATTAAATCAAATGGTTAGCACTTCTGCTGAAGTGTTAACTTCAAGAAAAAGAGTCATCAAATTCTATTCTGTAGTGTACTCATAAACTTGGTAGCACTGGCAAAATAATGTTTACCAATGCTATACAAAATACCAGTTTCTCAAGAATTTCTGATAACATAGGTAAAAATAGTAGTTGGTGAGGAGAGCTCATTTAACAAAATAGTAAACCCATGTCTATAAACATTATGATAATGGTTTCTCTAGGATCATGGAAAGAGATAGAATGTATAGAGAAAAAGAAAGAAATAGAAAGAAAAATAAGATGAATTGCCTGAACAGTGAATCTTAAAAATAAGCTTTCCTGTAATTGGAGAAAATTTAAGTATTCCATCTTGACCATCAGGCTATCTTATCCAGCTTTTCATTATTCAGGCAAAGCATTGTCACTAAAATGAATTCATCAGTGTAACAGAGATAAATGATCCAACATGGAACAGACAGAGCTATCTTCCTGTTCTTATGAAGAAAATTGTCTCTCTGTACTATTATATCAGTGACAAAGATGTCTGGACTTCATAAGCATTTCTTTCCATTTAGTCTGCCTTAAATATTAATGAAGCAAGGATTTAGCTTCTCTATGCTAAGTTCAAGAAGGAGTTTAAAAGTACTAGTAAGGAATAGGACAGTTTCAAGAATAAAATAATCAAATTACTTAAAAGATATGTCTAGCTCTCACCATGTTGAAAGAATTAATAAAGTTAAATAAAAAGGAGATGAGTTGAAATGAATCTAAAATACACTGAATTTGTACCTAACCTCTACAGTTTTTTCAAGAAAAAATGTGTTTATGACATTCCTCAAAGTATTGTCTATATGGATACCAACATTTTTATCACGAACATAACCATAGTTAGTAGTTCCATAAATCTCAGGGTGAAAAAAGTGTTTCCAAAAATAAATAAAAAACAACCCCATGCCCCACAACAAACTAACAGTAAAAGAAAGATGCTTTGCCAGATTGTATACAACTACAGCAGAAAAGAGATTGGATAATGGATCGCAGCCTATCAGTCGTAGTTGCCTACAGTATTCTCTACACTTTCTCTCTTCCCATTCCTTCTTATATTGAAACTGTAGTAAATTGAAGCATATTAGCATTTCAAATTAAGTAGGCATATTTTCAAATGGTAAAGACAGTTCCATGATTACATTGAGAGCTAGAATCACAAATACTGAAAAACAAATATTCTGAGTTACTCAGCTCCATGATTCTGAATAGGGACTGAATTTGGTTTTCTTTCAATAAGCCTAAGTATGAATACCAGACAAAATCTGCAAGAGGAGAGCAAAGCTCCCAACTTCACATTATAGATTTACCTCTTGCATTGTCCTTGGGTATTGATTGAAGATAAGTTGTAAACAAACAGGTCTATATGTATTTATAGATGAATGAGTGCATGAAAAGCAGAGGAATCTCTGTTCAGCATCCGATATAGCCGAATTCCCCATCTTTTCTCCAGAATCGTGCCTAGACTAGTATTTTACATTTGTACTGTTCAAAATGTTTGTCTTAATACAAGTTATGAAAAGTTTCTCTTAGTGAAAACACTGTGTGAGAGAGGCTCAGACTTCGGTAGGATATGCAAGAATGAACAATCTCTGGGACAATTTTATGAAGTGATGCAAACTGTAGGAAGAATATTATTAGCGGCTGTTGGATTTTTGGAAAAAATATAGGGATTTGCTCAAGTAAAACTGCTTAACAGTTGCTTGCACATGAAGACTTTCAGTAAGGGAGTTCCCCTATTGTCAGACCATAAGGTGAAACAGAGCACACCTCCCTTCTCCTTTTCCTTTCAATCCTACCAAGTCTGTGGAAAATAAAAGCAACCAAAAAAAGAAAAAAGAAAAAAAAAAAAAAGGGAAAAAAAGACAACATCCCTAGACCAATAAACAAAATATATTTAGGAGGACTATACAACAGAAGATTATATTTAACCACATCAACAAATTCAGTATCAGGTAGAAGATATTCTACAGAAGTAAACTTTCCGCTTTTATAGCACCCAGAATTGCCAGTCATGAGTTGTCCTGAGCACTATTTCAATAGCAACCTTAGTAGGTGACCTAGTCCAAATTTTAAAAGCTTGCCTTAGAATGTATGTAGGTCAAAACCCAGAAGTGGCAGAGAAAATATCTAATCCTTTTTTTCTGAATGAAATGGAATTGCTGAGGAGTAAATTAAAGACAGAGACTGGTGTTGCACTAAAATATTTTCTTAGGAGCAAGTAAATAATTTGTGTATTAATTTTATCTCTGCTGCAATGGACACATCACATTTCGTAACAAAAACTTTCTATTAGTCTCCCAGCACAGTAAGACTTTCCTGTTAATGGATTATGTCTCCCTCCTATTTAAGAAATTAGTCCCTTTCCCAACATTGTGTGCTTTAGTGCATAAGCCCTTTCTTTTGACATCTCACCAAAACACCAACAGAAAGCATATAAGAGGGGATAGGCTATCAGTTTTAAAGGAGTGACGCAGTTAAGAGGGGACCTTGACACCCAAACATCAAAACTCGGAGCACGTTTCTGAATAAGCAAACAGAAGAGGAACGTAAGGAAGAAAATTACAAAAAAAAAATCTGAGAGTTAAATAAAAATGAAACAACTATTATCTAGAAAATTTTGCCAGAAAAATCGATATCAGCTCTGAGAATGCTTAAGAACTTAGGAAATCCAACAAGCATGCAAAAAAAGAATCAAGCAGGAGTGCAAGAATTTGACTCATATTTATTTACTAGGTAGTCAGGCTCAGATTACAGTTTTGTCTTTTTATTTTTTTCTTTTTATTTCATTTAACAGTGTGTGTTGGGTTGATGTGGCCAGAAATGTGTATTCTATCACCATCTGTTAAAAC
>JANRMJ010000066.1:83646137-83664605 GCA_025584955.1 Alethe diademata
CATCGCCTGGTTTCTTCTTATAGAATTTAGGAAGAAATCACTAGCGAATGTAACAAGCAGTCCCAAGGACTTCTGAGAATCCAGGACAGGCTGGAATGTAGCTTGTAGTCCACCATACTCTGATGGTTTAAATGCCTACAGCCAGTGCTGAAATGTAGGACTTGAGTCACCTACCAGCAATAAATCATTTGTTTGTAATTACTTGACGCTTTAACATGGTTTAATCAGATTGCTAGAGAAATGCTGTAAATTTCAAATATTGGTATTGATCTAAGAGAATGCCAGCAGATGGTAAATCATATGTATTCTTCTAGCCATGACATTATATCTTCTTGGGCCTCACTGCAAATGCAAGTGGGATATGATAAAATGGTAATCAAGCTTGTCATAGTGTGCCCAGCATGACCATAGTTGTTCATATGCATCATTATGATTGTTATAGAGATTTTTTACAGCAGGTTCTCACTTCCACCAGATAGATTTATTGAACAGATCAATTATGTTACCTGGTAGCTCAAGATAGATGCCTCAAAAAAGGGACCCAGAAAAACGAAATCCCTTGGCAATTATACTCTTAAAATCTTAACTCCCCATGCCTCAAACAACTGTCTGGACCAACAGCAGTACAGGATCAGGAGTCTTCTCCATCTTCATTGGTTTGCTCTTTCATTAGCAAGGGGTCATCACATGGGCATCTTCTCATAGGTTGCTTTCAGTGGGGGTTTCCATCAGTTCTGTAGTCCATGTTATAACAGAGTTGTTACAGTTTATTTGCTGTTCACTCTAGCTATTAATTTTTAAACAATTTTTAAGCTACAGCTTAGTCTATTCTAACTATTATTAGATTGTTAGCTCCAGGTTTCACTATGATCCCTCTTTGACTTAAACATAGACATATAGTTCAAATTGAGTTCAACTTGCTTCCTAACATTTCTAGCTACTTATGTCAAGCAAGCACTTAGCTATTTTCATGTACAATTTTCCATAATGATCCTGTCAAATTATGTCATAATCTCAAGAAGCACAGACTTCCATCTACACATTTCTGTAAGAGGTAATTTGGAAACAAAGAGCTGAGACTGTGTTCAATATGTAGTGCCCTCTTAGTTTCCCTCCCTCCACCTTAGTCTCTTAATACACTTAGCAACAAGCAATACAACAAAGGTAAGCAGAAAAATATATTTCTTTTTTTCCACCACTTTACTGCATGAAAGGGCTATTTCTTATACAGTAAAACCTAACTAATAATACTTTAGAACCTATCTAATCTTAGACCTTCTCTGAATGTGGAAGAATAGTTGCACAAAAACGAGCATTTACTTAAATGTAGAAATAACAGTTCCATCACTTCCAAAGTGACAGAATTTTGTAAGAATAAATATATTTTTATTACTTTGGTGAGGATAGATATTTCTTAACCACTGCTGAGCTATACAAAGGAACAGTATCCTCAGATGTTAACACTCCATGTAAAATGCGGAAGCACTTCTAGCTTATCAAGATAAAAATAAGCTGAAATTACTCATATAATGTATGTGAATAAAATTACTCCTAATCAAAATGAACTGCCCACATGAAAAGCCCAAATCAACAATACAAAAAATGGAACTAAAAATAATTATGACAGCTATCCTTTTTCTCTATAGAGCATAAATATTTAGTACAGTAAACATCTAAATATGAGCATGTCTTCACAATGACACCGTTTGAAGCTAACTTTCCTCTCCAGTCAATCTGAATTTTATCACTGGGAGTTTAGAAGAAATTATGCTGCATTTTGCAAAAAACTTTTATTTTAAACTCTCCCATTTTCCCACATTCTAAATAAATATTTCATGTTAGTAAGACTTAAATGCTTCATTTTGCATTTTGAAATGCATTATGCTCCTTTGCTTTTAGTGTTGCAATTATTAATACTAGTATTGAAATTAATCCTTAATCACAGCATCATTTTGGTGGGAAAAAACCTCTCAGATCATTGAGTCCTACCTTTGACTAGTCACTGTCTTGTCAGCTACACCATGACCCTAAGTGCCACATCAGGTTGTTTCTTGAACACCACCTGGGATGATGGCCCTACCACCTCCCTAAGCCCAATTTAATGCTTAACAATGCTTTCCATGAAGAAATTCTTTCTGATATCAATCTAAACCTTCCTAAATTATGAAATGATGCAGAATATTTGGAGTTATCATTTGTTCAGGAGGAAATTTTCTCATCTTATTCTTGTGGTTTGAATTGTGTCAGATAATGTATGGAGTATTCTGTTTCTGTTCAATATAAATAGATACCCTCTCCCTATATTTTATTTTTATTTATTAAACTAAAGTATTATTTCTTCAGATTTGGTATAAAATTCTTAAACTTTGCCCTCAATTAAACCAATAGCAAAAGTTGTACTAACCGTGACAGGACTAAACATTGCACCGTAAGAACTATGTGGATTCTGCACGATATTGTGTATGGATATATTAACCTTCATCAATATAATAACCTTCAACAAGTTCTATAAATAAATAAATATACTTATATATATACATTCTATTTATATTATCTGCATACATTTCTTTTAATATGTTCGCATTATGTATACATCCACACAAACAAGAAATTTCCAGAACAAAATAAAATCAAACAAATAGCAAAACTCTGGATGTTTTAAGGTCTCCTATGTATTAGGAAGAGAATGGAAAAAAAAGAAAAAGCCAAAGCCCTGTAATCCTAGTCCAATTGATGATTAGAATCAAACAAAGAAGGGGAAAACAAAGAAACAAACAAACAAAGAAAAGACAATTTAAAAAAATAGACTCTCCTTGAAACTAGGATTTCCAGAGTTTTACTCCTGGGCAAAATGAAATGAAGTACTGGTTTGACAATGTCCAAGCCTGAAGACTCCAGTGAGTGCCTTTTTATTCTGACAGGGGGAGAAGGCGGCTGAGCAGCCCCAAGGCGGTGAGCAGCGGGTCCAGCGCTCAGGCTCCCTGCCTTTGTGCCAAGCCAGAGCCCTAAGTGCCAGCACAGGGCTTCCCTCCAGCTTCCTCTGCTCAAAGTGGGTTATGGCTGTGTGGCTCCCTGCCTTGTAGGCTTATGTTCATTTTGGTTTTTTTCTCTGCGAGCAGAGTATGAAAGTGACAAGACCATTCCAGGAGGGCAGCCAAGAAGATGTCAGTGTATTTTTCCTAGCTGGGCATAAAAGTGATGGTAATGATATGATGATTTTTCATCTCTGAAAATTTCCCATGCACACTTCTTCATAAAGAGGCATTTTCTGATTTAAAAACATGTCAGTGGAAAAAAAGGGTAAATTAAAGATTCTGAAGTAGCGAGAGAGACAGTTGTTCTCTACATGAATTAAATATTAAAGAAATTACTGCAAGTCCTTGTGTTTTAAAGAACTCAGGCCTCACACTGCTGGGCTTTGTTGTTTTTTAAGAGAAAATAATTGCCATATTTGCTGTCCTCACTATAGCAGGCAACTAAATTGCATGATGAAGACATACTTATAAAATAAATGATCATTTAGCAATTGCAGACATCCTGGACTGCATTTTCATAATATGTCCATCACCTCAGTTGTTTTCCTGAAAACAGCCTTTTGCAAGAGAACTTGCATAACGGGCATGATCACTTTGCAGCTTTAGCTCTTTGAGCCACTTTGAGTTCTGCAGACAGAAATTTCCCCTAAGAAGGAAAACACAACTGGTTTGCTGGTTTTCAGACTTACAGAAAGCCAGTGCTTTATGTAGGCTGAAAATGGCTCTTGTGTTCGTCAGGAGACAAAAGTCATAGTAGTTATTTTTTTCATCTTCATTTCCTTTGCCATTTAACTGAGTTCAGAAATTACTTCTCTTGTGGTTTGTTTTTGAGCCCAAATTGGTGGCAATTTATCTCTGTGTTTTTCATTGCATAATTGTGTTTAAAGCACACCTCAGCTAGCGCTGTCAAGGCCATTTCAAGCAATAAAAAAACATATACACTGGTGTTTTTGCAAAAAATTATGTTTCATTTCAGCATTCTTTAATATTAGTTTTATTTTCCTTAATCATAACTCCATGTTAATTTTTAATTTTCCCCTGCCAATTACCACTGTGCTGAAATTGGAAATGACAATTTTAGGACTAAGCAATTTGTCTTCATTCCATATGTTCTCCATATCCTCAGTGCTGCATTTAAGTATCCTATTATGTACTAGCTATTGACTTATTGAACAGTGTTTATTTATGCATTTGTAAGATATTTCCTGGAATTTCTGTTCTGTCTTCTGATTAGTATTAACACAATATTTTGTAGAAATACATTTTTATTGATTCACAATCTTTTCAAAGACAGATATTTTGCCTTTGAAGACCCTTTGTTCCCTGTCTATTATAATGGTTCTTTCCTATGCACTTTCCATATTTTCTTATAGAATACCCCTATGCTGGAATATACAGTGTAACTTACTAAAAATATATATTTTAATCACATTTCCATGTGTTAATATACATTCCAGGACATAAAACATTGTGGCATACATACCAGTAAATAAAGTTTAGAATAATCACCTATTCATTTTCATAAACCTTCCAGTCTTCCTTTTTAACTCAGATCTACTTTATTTTCTGGAGAGAATGACACTAGCATTTTCACATGCATTACCTCACCAACGTTATCATTGTAACATTATAAAATAATGGAGGCGTAATAGCCATGGATTCCATTTTGGCAAGCAATGAGATGATATCTGATAGATATCACAGTGGCCCATCAAAGGGGAGGGGTGGCTTTACAGTAACCAACTTTTAGAAAGGGATAATAAAAATAAAATAAGACAGTTGCACTGAAATGTTTAAATTCATTATTTCAGGTTAGAGCATTTTCAGGTGTAAAAATTCACAAAATACTCACGGGACATACGAAGGCTAAAATCTAATTTCTGCTTTGAATCAGATAGAATAGGTATTGGAATACGGTCCCACTTCTTAAAAATCAACCACAATCTCCATACTGTAGAATTCATGTTCCATTTAGCTGTTTATAGAGAAAGGAAGATATGCCAAAGAAGAATTTGACATTTTAAAGGAGGCTGATGCTATAATTTGATGAGCAAGAATCTTGCCTGGTATGTGGGATGGAGTCTGTGGGCGCCTAATCTATCATAAACAAGCAGATTGGTTACTCCCACACCCAAGTAAAATGTTCTAGCCAGTGGGTTATTGTCTGGGCATTGGGTAGGCTGAGAGACTATCTAGCATAACCTTCTCACAAAGAAAAACACCTTCTCTAAAAGTGTAATTTTGCTTCTACATCAGAAAAGTAATAAAATATTTTGAAATGACATGATTTATCTTTTCTTTCATGAAACTGAAAAATATTTTTCTGATCACGGCTAAAAAATAATACAATTCTCACATTCTTTCCTCAGTTCGTCAATTGTGGAGCTGAGTGCAAAACAATCTAGGTTGCTAAAGTTTATTGCAGGAAGAACCACCAAGAAATACAAGTAGAAATAAAAAACACAACCAACCAACCAAAAAACCAGTTCTGCTGACCCTGCTTCCATCTGCAGGCAAAGGGGAAAAAAAAATCTTGAGTGGGCATGTATTTATGATTAATTGCATCTATCTAAATATAGAGAGATACATTACTATAAAGTATATATTAAAAAATCCACAAATAGGTATTTCTATAACATAATATGCATGAGAATTCCTTGAAATCAGTAGAGAATTCACTGCTTGAAGTTTATTCTACATGGAACATATTTAGATATAGCAAAAATGGATGTCATGAAAACCTCTATCTTTCCCCAGTTAAATAAAATGATTGATTTATTTTAACACTAATGATAATCATATCACCATCTGTGAGTTTTGGCCATTGAAATTAGACAGTGTCATACTTTAATCAGATATGATTCTATGTTAACAAAGTGTGACACAATATCATAGTGTGAAATAGTTATTTCAGAGGACAACACATCCACATAATATTTTTTAACATTTTTACCTCAGTTTAGCTGTAGTCTGATCCTGTGGACTAGATGACTGTAAAAAGCTGGAACACATTAGATGATGTTTAAGGTATTTTTCAGTCTAGCCTCATTTAAAAAAGAAACTGGTTTACACCTTCAACAAGGGCAGCTTTGTGAAGCTGAAACACAGACTGTGAGGACTGCAGGGAGATTAACTCCAAAAATGTACCCATCCTTCATAAAGGATAATCATAGATGTGCTCAAGATAAGTAAAGAAGGATGACATGACTTTAATCCCTAAGTTAAATGTTTCCTCATATTTAGAGAATGCTGTGTTTAGTGAAGATATAGGAGAAACTTGTTCCTGAGATAGGCAACTAAGGATTTATCCTCAGTTTCAGGAATCTCTGAACTCTTTAGAGAAGGAAATTCCACCAGATCTGCAGAGGGGAACACTCACATAGCAAAAATAATGCCATGCGGAAATGGGATCTTTTCCCCCTCATCACTCAGTTGGAGTGAGATTTAAAATTAAAATAAAAATGCTATGAAATGCCTGCTTTTGAATTGAATCTCTCCATCATTCTCATTTACTGTGTACCAGTTCACATTGCAGAGCAGTTTCAGAATTTGAGAATCTTCTCAGATGAAATTGTAGTGAAAATGCCTGAGACTGAACTGACTGAAGAATTACAGTTATCGGTACTTAGCTATTATGTATTTCGTCATAAGAAGATGTGGAATGGTAAACTGATAAAGCTCTTCCTCTACTCAGGGCTGAAGTAAAAGAAGTTAAAGGAAAGCCAAGGCCCCAAGGCCACCCTTACAAACTTTAAAAATAAGTGACTAATGGAGATACTCAGCAGATAAAAAACCAAAAAAAAACAAAACAAAACAAACCCAAACAAAAACAAGCAATACTTTATTTATGGATATTTTTCAACAACATCTAAAATCTTGTCTGAAAATGAAAAAACATTAATAACAGTAAGAAGAATACTACTCAGCTGTTCAAAAACTCATTTCACCTGTCATGTTGTGTTGTGACACCGGTTGTAAGTGGGCACTCATCTGTATCACCCAATCGACTTCCCTTTTTTTCTTTCTTATTGCACACCTCTCTTTGGTATGTGTGATAAATTTACTTGTCTGTCCTTATTCAAACATATCTTGAAGAATGCATTTTGTCTTTGAGCCTATAATAAAAGCTTCAAAAAGATCAAATTCTCTAGCCTACAAAACATATGAATATAATGATATTTGTGTTATATATTCTGTTTCTAATGTACCCTTAAGATTCTGGTTATTGTAGAATTTGAGGATGTGGTTCAAAACTGAATATATTGATTTTAAAATAGCTTTTGTAGGTAGATATTATCTCTGCTATGCAGAAAGTGGTGGTACAATCTTGAGCAGGATTTCTGTGACACAATTCTATGATAGAACAT
The DNA here is from genome assembly GCA_025584955.1 of Alethe diademata. Taxonomy (NCBI): domain Eukaryota; kingdom Metazoa; phylum Chordata; class Aves; order Passeriformes; family Muscicapidae; genus Alethe; species Alethe diademata. The sequence goes on from JANRMJ010000066.1 coordinate 83,653,540, forward strand.
ACTCTAAATCAGGAAAGTATAGTTAACACCATAAAGATTTACTTCATGTTCTGTGTGCTGCATTGAAGTCTAATCATTCCTGAAAACCCACCTTTCTTTAACAGATTTAGACCTTTTTACTGATAGATGTAGATAGCTTGATAATTATACTGGGAAAAATACACTCTTTGAGATATGTTTTATATTCTGAAGCATAGTGATAATATGTGACACTATTTCTATGATGTCCTGGATGTTAACAGTCTTTGTTTGTATTTGCTTGGAGGATGTAAAGGAGGTTTTGTGATAGACCCTTTTATTCAATTTCCTTTTTGTGGAAAGGATCTGTTTAAACCGTAGCTCTGAGGTGGAATCAAGTTTGTCAATATTCAGAGCAGTAAGAGAAGACGATGAGCATAAATTGACCAAAAAAAGTTTCAGATTGGGTGTAGGGGACACTTCTTTCACAATGCAATAGTTCAGCAGTGGTGCCAGTTACCCAGAAAGGCTGAGCAGTCTCTGCCTTTGTGGTGTTGAAGACCCAAGAGATTAAAGCCCTGAGCAACCTGGTCTGAGCAACCATAACTGACAGCCTCGAGCAGGAGCGGGAATTCAAGACATCCTGAAGTTACTTCAAACCCAAATTATTCCATGGTTCAAAGTTTTTGCATTGTTTTAAAGTCACATAATTGAAATTAAATAGTATATCTATTCTTTAAATTAAGGTTTGACATAGAAGGCTGGTATGGAAGTAAAGATACTAAGTGCACTTTCTATTTCTCTAGAAAATAAATGAAGTCCAGCTGCAAACCATCACTAAAAATTTGAATAATTTTCTAGACATTAGTAAAAAACTGATGATGAGGCTCCCAAAGAGACGTTCAGCTATCTATGTAGCCTTATTGACTATGAGACCTGATTTCTTCTTCTATCTTAGCGTATCAGCAAGAAAAAAATAAGCAGCTACTTAGGAGAAAAGATTTTTCTGTGCTGACTAGTGAAAATAAAAGAAAAATAGAGACAATTTGAGGCAAATTAGAATACACAGAAAGCATCAAAATCTCTCATTTTGCTTATCAAAGTCATAAGAGAAGTTGTAGATGAGACTTAGGTGGAGCTCAGTGATCTCTAGTTCAAAACATTTTTTATGCCTATTCTAATGAATATTACTAAAAATTTTGCAACACATTGGAGGTGCCAAAAGCCTTTGGCTTAATCAGCTAGAATCATTGTTACTCATACAGTATTGAAGTGCACTGAGAACTACGTGTCCAAATAAAGTGGCATTTTAATATCAACATGAAATAGAAACAATGTTGAAAATTTCTGCAATGAAAGTGGTAAACACTAACTGAAGAAATTAGCTCTTCATATGGTCTCCAACTTAAAAAAAAAAAGACTAAATGTGGGATGGAGGAGCAAAAAAAAACCAAAACAAACAACCAAACAAAAACAGTGAAAAAGCAGATCAATAGCTTTATCATCAAGAAGCAACACCAGGAATGAGAGAAAATATAAAAACCTTGACTCTCTGTGAAGACATATCAGATATGTTCAAATCCAACTTAGGCATAGTTCTGCTTAGTTATAGTAGGCATAAGGCTAGTGACAAAGAAATTACACATCTGGAGGTGTTGAGTGCCCGTGCATTCATATTTCAAAGTGGAATAGTTATTCAGCCCTCTTACAGGGATTTCAATTTCCTCTGAGAACCTGCTACTCCAGCTGATGAGTAACAGTATTTACTCAATGAGTTGGTGAGGAGCAGCAGCAGCCATCAATTGATGACAAGCGCTTGTTAAAGTGTAGAATAAGAAAAAAATGGCCTGATTTTCAACAATTAAAGCATACATATTCAAATATAATGAGTAAAAACCCTTTTCCAAAAAATTGAAAAAGAAGTTTTTTATTTTCTCACTGATGACTTTTACAATTTAGTGAGCATCTGGAATAGCTGATATATATTATTAATCTTCTTTGGAGCATAGGGATGGACTGACGTGCAGCCTTATAAATCTGAACTTTGTATATTATGGTGAATATTGTTTGTGTTAACAAAGTACAATTATGCGATCCTAAATGTTGGATTCACAGAAGTACTTTGTATTTTTGCAAGTTTGTGTTTGTGCGTTAGTTTTTTGTGACTTACTAAAGATCTTCATTAAATATAGACTACTAGTCTGTTCAGTAGAATACAAGTGATGCCATCTGTGCTATGCAGATGTCAACAAAAGGACTCTGCTTTGAGAGAAACTGTCCTATCTCTGAAATATCTCAAAGTTAAGGGAAAGAAATCCTGTATTCTGTTTTTATAGACTACTCTTTGCTTTGCCTTTGAAGCCTATGAAATAGGATCCTTTTGTTGACAAACTTTGCTCTAGATATAGGTATTTTACTGAATGGTCAGTAATGAAACTGCTAAGGAAAAAAGTTAGAAAGTTATCCAGTCTATTCTGGGATTGAACCTGCCTGAGCAATTCCTAATAGCAAATTGTTGAATTCTTAACTAATCACTGGCTTCTCCATTTTATTCAGTGGAGAAAGATAGATTCATCCAGGAGAGATTCTTCTTGGCTCAAGATGACTGTCTAAACTTAGTGGGATGGATTGTCCTTTGCAGGTGTCTATTTATTTTCATTAAGCTGCAGGAAGTACCCAGGGTTATTACTTCATCCAAAAATAACTAATTGTTTGATGTCTAAGCTTAGGTAAGATAAATCCTATCTGTAATGCCTTTTCCATTTATTTACTTTATATTTTGGTGTAAATATTTTCATATAAATGAGCAAAAACCCCCGTTGTAATCCATTGCATAATATAAATTCTATGAAGGCACTGAGAACCTTGCATTTGCTGTCTATGAGATTTGGATTAAACAAATAATTTCCTGCTTTGATGGAGCCTCTGGAGAATTCTCAATAATCTAATTATATGTGGAGTTTGTAGGCTCTAGACATTCTCTCCTCAAATCCATCTTTTCCTTTATGTACATGCCAAGTGTAGACTCTAGAGATGAGATTCAACCATGCAGTTTTAGCTGCCTTACAATCATGTGGACTAAGCTAGTCATCCAGGCTTATTCAGTATCCATGCAGGAACAGGTTCATGCCCAGAGGGCAGCCCCTCTTGGATAAGAGCCTTAGGGATAATTTGCCTTCTGGAAGTGCCTGCCTTATTACACAACAGAAGAAGGGAAACGATTTACATTATTTTTCACAGCTTCACAGATGCTTAATAGATAAATAGAAGAGGCAGACTGGTTCATTCTCAACGCTAAAAAATGAAATATTGTGTTAGGGTACAAACTGAAGCTAGACTGCAAACTTAAATCAAACTGATGGTGGGTGAATTTAAAAAAAAAAAAAATCTGATGCTTGTAAAATATCTTTTTACTCCCAAGAAAATAATGACTGGATTTTCATGAAAATTTCACTATTTGATTGAAAAATATCACAAAAGTAAGAGCAAATTGCCAGCTATAGGAATATTCTGAAATAGTTCAGTTGCTTCAGAGCCAGCTTGCATTCAGGTGATTATTCACCTAACTTAGCATATCAACAACTCCTGTTTTTGTAGTTGCTATGAATGAAGGAAGAAATAGTGTGACAATATTGTTAACTGAACATTTTCAATGCAGCACTTAAGTGATTGCTTGGCTTTTCAACTAATTGTTAAAATTCTTCTGCTTCTAGCCCATCAATAAGAGCAAAAAACCCTCATAATAATAAAATAAATACAATTAAAGCTTTATTTGCAAAATGCCAAAGTAAGTCCGGGTAAAAGTAAAGAGATTTATTCTATTTTCATAATAATCTTGGACACTTATTCTACTGGTGGAAGCACTTGCAGCACGAGATGTCATTCTGATCAATCATTACTTAGTAAAGATTACTTAATGGAAATTCTCTCATACTGTTGTCTTTCACTTTTTGGATAAGAAATGTGGTATTGATAGAAGTAGATAATTTCTGTTTTATATTGCAGAAGTAGAGTAGTACTTCCTTTTGTCCTTGAGAGTTGTTTTATGTGAAGTTAGGACTGACACAGTGTGTACTTTAGCTCATAGATTTGACCCTTAAAAACTGGTTAGAATTGGTCCCCTGGACTTGACTCTTTCCATTACTGAAGAAGCTACTGAAGCTATTCTTGGCTGCAGTTTGTCAAAGCTCGCTCTGTTCTTATCTCACCAGCCTTTCCACTTGGATCTTTATAACATGTTTTTGTATGGGTGCTGCATAATCACAGTCTGGTGTATGTTTGCCTAGTTAGCTGTCTGACTGTTTGCACCTCAAACAACTGCTGCACATCTAGACAATTTCAATCACATTCTGCTTTAAATTTGGCAAACTCCTGGTCTTCAAAAGGTTATTAAGTTTCTGCACTTTTTGTGAAAGATGACAACAAAATAGAGGATATGCTCCCAGCTGAGCTGTTCTTGAGAGAAAAGCTGCAATATAAACACAATCTTTATTCAATGCCATATAATCCACACAGAAAAGAAATCATGAACACTTCAGATAAAGAGAAAGCTTTAGATTGGACTCCTCTTAGGCATGGGCGTAAGGATCAAATCCATGGAAACCAGGATTCATTAACTGAGCACTCGCAAAATTACCTTTTCTTTTTTTCCTCCTGGTTTTCTCATGTCCTTGGGCTTCAGATTGAGTGGCTTTATTTTTTGATTGTATATTGGTTTTGTTTGGATTTGTTATTTTTTATTTTCATTTTAGTTTTCCTAGTCTAACACTGTTTAAATGGTGCTTTGCAGTTTTCAGTATGAAACTTAGTATCCCTCTAAGTAAGTGGAAATTTTTTCCAGATATAAAATGCATTATTATCAAGTGCATTTTTAACTCAAATGAGCCATTTTCCCCATTAATTAATTTATACAGATGTATATGTACATGGGTCCTGGGGTCTTGCTATATGCTATACTGTGATCTCACATTTCTGGGTCAAAAGGATGGAATATTAAGTGAAGAATAAGAAAAACTGAACAGTCCTTCGTCAGTACATCCATTAACTTTCTTTGAAAAACCAGATCTTTCGGGGGAACGAAGAGGCAAAATTGCTGTGTTTTTTTTGTTTTAAAATTCATATTTTACCATAGGAAACATGATTTTGAGGAACAATGTGATTTCTTAATTGGAGAATTCAGGGAAAAATGTGCTTAAATTCAAAGTTTCAAAGAAAAAAATAATGTTAAAATATTTCTTCAAACTAATTTTGAAATTAAGTGCCATTTCTAAAATTATTTTAGTAACAAAATATATAATGGCACAAAAATGTCATTTGGAGAGAAATTTCAAAATTTCATATTTCAAGACTAGGAATAAAAACTCCTTGGAAAATTTACACATTTCACGCAATGGAAAATAATTTTTAATTATTAGAGCTTTTTTATTTTTTTTTAATAATTCAAATGCTTCTAAAAAATGACCCAATTTTTGAAGGAAATCACGTAATTATAAAACAGAAATGAATTTTCAAAAGGTCTTGTAGTCTACTTCTTTATCCTGCAGCAGGATAGCTGAAGGTATATTGCCCCTGAAAGTAATTTTCGATGATGTTTTTACAAACTTGTGAAAAGAGAAGAATTTAAATCATCAAAATATTCCAAGTCAAATATTAAAGGATAAACTGGAAGAAAAATGTTTTAAGTCTAGGAATACATAAAAATAAAAATGATAGGACACAATTCAGTCCTGGAAAGTTAATTTATCTGGAATTTAAAGGGACTATATAGAGGAATAATTCTTAGAGAATGTAAAAAAAGAGTCCTCCTAAAATATAACATAGATAGTTACCTTGCTGAAATAAAAAATCTTCCATGGAGAAGTATCACATCACTTCTCCAGCCCAAATCTCTTTATCCCATGAATGTAGCTGTTCTAAAGCAGCTCTAGGGCTGAATACTCACTCAGGAATATTACCTGGGATTTACCTGGCTGCCGTGACTTTTCAAATATCATGGGGAGTGGCTTGACAACTACATCAGTTAATTCCTTCAGGACTTTGGGCTGCATCTCATGGAGTCCCACAGACTTATGTATGTTCAGCTTCCTCAAGTGGTCATGAACCTGATGTTCTCTTACAAGAGGGACTTTGCTCCATCTTGCAGTCAACCCACACATCCATCAGAAGCATTAATTAATTGCACTTGCTCATGTACTGGACAGCCTGTAAGAGGAGTTTAGAGAAGGTATCTTCTTTAATTTGTTTACTGACTCAAATTAAACAATTTGAAAATCAGAGTTCAGTTTTCCTGTTACTAGAAAAATCTAAATTAAATGCTTTCCAGATTTTGCAAGAACTCAGTAAAACCCACAAAAATTTCTGGCTTGCCTATATAATAATTTTTTTCTATTTTGAAAAAAATACCTAGTTTTGCCTAATGCCATCTTCATAGGAATCAGTGATAGTTAAAAAACGGCAGTCAAACTGCCCAAAAAAATTTTAGCGAATTATCACCCTCTACTTCTGCCAGTCTACCTTGTACTTTTTAGCATATTATACAATCCTAAGCAATTTTCAGTGTTTGAGATCATCGAAGTATGCAGCACATAGTATATAGCAAACTTTCAGCAAGCCTGAACCACTTCTTCCCTCAGGTAGTTCTGAAAAATGTGTTTATCCATCACAATATAGTTATAAATTCTTTTGTAAATGCTGTTAATTTAAGCAAATGTATAATTATGATTGGAATTAGATAAGCAATCTGTTTAAAACAATGGTTAAGACAAGTTATAGATCATCCTTTACATACATTCCTTACATGTGGATTGCCTGCCAAAGTCAGACCAGATACTTTGCTTTATTTATCAATCTTTTTTTTTTAAATTAAACTTTCTTTACTATCTTTTTTAGAATTCATTAGGTCAGTTTGTGAATTTTCTGCCAGTCACATAATACTGATTCATGTGCTCAGTGAATGGATGGTCTCCTAAATTACCTTTTTTTGATCCTTCAAAAATAATTTCACTTTGCAATTTAACTACTTCTCCAAGTCATCAAAAAAAGGAAATCTTAATGCTCATATAAAACACATTTAAATCAAACAATTGTTCAAGAGTAAAAGAGACCATTAAACACTTGAGTCAAATCCCATGTTCTAATTTGGTACGCCATGTCTGGATCAACATAATATACTATTTTATAATGTCTTAATTATAATTTCCATCGAAAAATAACTTAAAATCAGGTGTGTGAAATCACCAGTGTTATGTTATGCTATGACACTTGGATGATAATATGGTTCTGAGATGCAGAAAATATTAAGATTTATTGTTGAGCAATATTCCCAGTACAGTACGTTAACTGTGAACTCAGCCCTCTTCTCTGCAGGAAAAAACCTGTCCTATTAAGACTCTGCCTGATTGTCTGGTTTTTTCCCAAACATTTCCAAGCACAGTCTTGTAGAGTAACTATCTGAGAGATGAGAAAACTTTTGAGATTGCTTCTACTGTATTGCTTCCACTCAATGTAGGTTGTCTGATGTGAAGTAACTTTCAGAATTAGCTACTGTTCCTATGAATATGAGGCAATGACAGAGTTTAAAGCTTACAAAACTGTTTTGATGATTAATATAAACATAATTATTCTCAAAGTCACAGTGCTTTCTCAGTCTATTGTTATATTGAAGAAGTTAAGCAGCTAAGACATTTAGAGTGGTTTATAATACTTTATACATGACTTTTGTCAGCTTTATTACAGTATGTGCTGTAAATCCTTTGGCATAACCATGGTCTACTAGGCCCATAATCTCATTTCTGAAATGCCTCTAAATATATATTTACATGAGAACATAATAGCTCCAAATAAGCAATTATGGCCGAGAAGGTTAGCAACCCATGTTTAAAAAGTCCAGAAATTGTTGCATTCCTCTCAGTTAATTCAGATGTTGGGTTTCTATAAAGTAACTAATCCTATTCTCAATCAGCCATTCTTTTAAATTAACTTCTCATTGAATTAGTACAGCAGCATGATTCAAGGGGTACCATCCCAGCTACAGTTGAAGGTAAAGAAAAAATCCCAACTAAATTTTATTAATACTTAACACAGTGTGAACAAGATAAATTTCTGGGGAAAAAAAAAGTAAATCAAAGACAGTCAGAAGTAGATTTTTTTAGCTTTTTTTATTATTTTTATTTTTATTTTTTTTATTTTTAAAAACCCCAAAGGAAACTGGAGAACAGAAGGATTTCAAGAAAGCTACATCCCAGACAATTACATATACAGGAGTGTCATACTGTAAAGCAAGAATTGTTGTTTCAGCAGGACTGTTGAAAAGAAACAGAATCATGGAATCATAGAATCCTTTGGATTGGAAGGGACCTAAGGATAATCTAGTTCAACCCTCCCTGCCAGGAACAGGGACACCTTTCAGAGGACGAGGTTGCTCACAGCCCCATCCAACCTGGTCTTCCAGAGATCAGGCGTCCACAACTTCTCTGAGCACAGTTCCACTGCCTCATCACACTCACAGCAAATAATTTCTTGTTATTATCTAATCTAATCCTATCCTCTTTCAGCTTGAATCCATTTCCCTTTGTCCTGCCACTACATGCACTTGCAGATCCTCTAACTTTGCATCTTTTTGCATTTTACTTCTTTTAAGATTGCAAAAAGACAGCAGCTAAACATTAAAAGATTAAAATCACTATCCACGTGTCAGATGCATCACTGATAACCTACATAATTTTATTAGACTATCAACTGTAATAGTATAATACAAATTTCAAACGTTTATCTAAATTTTCAAGCATGCAATAAACAGATTTTGTTCAACATTTGTTTAAAATGTGGAAGAGAAATCAAAATGCATCGTAGATATAACCAACTCAGAAAAGGAAGACTTTTTTATATGATTCAGAGTGAAGCAGGCCTATTTGCAAATGAACAAACTTTTCCCTGAAATAACCATTTATCTGCAAAATTCAGAGCAGTTTGCAATTATTTCTGATCGCTTTTTTAATCTAAAAGGAATTTACATTTTCATCAGCACATGAAGCAAATAACTAGTATCCAGAACTGATGTAGATCTTACCCAGAGCTTTTATACAACATGAACATCTCTTTTCATGGAATCACACCCTGGGAAATACATTCTTTATCTACATTATCTAATTGATATATCTAGATTTCTGAGTGCTTTTTTTTTTTTTCTCCCTCCCACATAAACTATCATTTATAGCCGTTTTCACACTTGGCAGTTTTGCATCCTGTTTTTCCTGAAAGTCTCCATTCAGACTCACCCTGGATGCTTGCCAGAACCAAAACAATTCTCATTCTACTTAAAATGCTTGCCATTGTATACATACATGTCTGTAATAGGTAATAGATCTGAATTTAACTTTACAGGACGATGAGCTAGGCATATCTGTCTCCCTGATGCATTAGACACTGGGGAACACAGATCACTGTAGGGGACACACTCCATTGATGCCTTCCCATTTTGCTAATACTCAGCTTTTAACTGACATCAGCATTGCATGGTAAAATTGCTTCCAACATCATTTAAACAGCTGCACGTTTGAACAGCCTTAAATGATGGGTTTTAGTAAATTGGTGAAGCATAAGTTTGGGTATGCATAAATTAACCTGGCCAAAAGCCAGCTGTTAAGAAATCCATTCTTATTTAGCTGCTGAAAATACATGTCTTGTCTCCAGGGGTAAGGGAAAGGAGATAGGGGCAGTGAGGGAACTCTTACTTTACGTCCTACTGATTTCCACCTCCCAAATGATGCAGAGCACTGGTGTGCCCAAGCCTGTGGATTGAGCAGATCAGTGCTGACCTACTACCTCTGAACTCACAGCTGCTCAGCTTTACTTTCTCAGTGCTCACTGAACTGAAAGAACGCTTTGGAGCTCCCGCCTGATTTTCACAGCCTTCCTATGGCAGTACAATATCCACTGCTGTTTCCCTTTCATTGAAGTGTATCTTTCATATTTCCCCCCTTTTCTCGCTCACAGTAGTCTACACAGACTTCATTTGTACTTTCTTTTTCTTTTCCACAGAAATTACTCTTTTGCAGCATTAATATAAACTGTCCTCCAAAGATTTCTGCAGGCTGCCTATATAAATTGAAACATGTGAAATCTCAAAGAGTGAAGGAAAGCATTGAAATTGTACTGGAGAATCTTGAAAACATTTCTTTTCTTCTGCCCCCCTTTTCCCATTTTTGTTTTTACCAGTTTTTAAAACAAATTATTTTATTTTAATTTTTTAAAATATTTCAATCATTCTTCAAATGGAGTTATTTTGGTAAATGAGGCTGTATCAAAGAATGTCTTGTAAATGGTAGTTTAAATAGATTGTGATTTACTTCCTTCTGCTCCTAAACTTTCAGTGGCTTTAACATGTATTTGTGAAAATTAGCTTTCTAAATGTCTTTTTTTTCCCTTTTTCCTGGAAATGCTAGATGCTCCATCTAGTGGACTAATTGAGCACGATTGAAACTTATCACAGGTAGAATCCTCTAAAATGTTAAGAAAAAAATAACCTTATTGTAACAAATAAGAAGTGGGGGGAAAAGAAATGGACAGATTTTAAATTGTACACAACACGTAGATATTTGAGCAATAATGATAGGCATTATAATGTATCATAAGAATTTATTCCCTTTACAAGAAATACCTTATTGAGATAACCCATTGTTGCCATGGCAATATGTCATAAATTTCTGTCAACTACCTAAAATAGCTGCAGATCACAAGGTATTCAGATTTGGGTTTGCTTAGTTTTTAAAGTGCTTTATAGCTTTTTAATTTTCATGAGAAATAAATTATCTTTGCTTTGTAATTGTAAGCATCTTTGTGGAATTTTGATGAACAAACCTACATCTATTATATTTTTTCACAGTGAAATGTTTTACACATTGTATAAAAATCTTGCATTAAAATACCTTAAAATGTATATAGATATCTTCCTCGAGTGATATATATTTATTTCCCTGAATTTATGCTCTGAGCATTAGCATTGATAAGGCTGGAAGAATGTGCTGTGTTATTGTGGGTTCTCTAAGGATCTTACTCATCACTCCTGTCATCGTTTATAATAACATTTTCGGCATTGTCAAACACTCATT
>JANRMJ010000066.1:83664621-83680093 GCA_025584955.1 Alethe diademata
TTAAAAATGCTAAAGAGCAGGCCATCATTAAATCCAGAAAGAGCCATACGTGTACAGGAAAAGATAATTAAGAGCAAATGTGAATTCACCTACAATGTCACCTACTCATTAAGGTGCTCTAGTCATCAGTGTGATTGAAAGCTGCCCTCCATGACAGAAACCTTAAATAGATCTGAAATAATATAATATAACAGATCTTGAAATAATATGATATTAGGGACTGCAGAATTTTTATCACTAAAAAGGTATCAGCATATGATATTTCTTCGGGGAAGCATTAAAATTTTATAAAAACTTCCCTAAAATTTAAACTTTAAGATCATATTTAAATCTGGGGGGCTGGGGATTTCAGGTTGAAAAGCAGCATTTTTCTTGTTTTTTTCCTTTGTTGTATTTCCTCTCTCCCCCAGTTTAACCTTTCTGTCTATGCATATATTTTCATTTTCTGCAACAAATCAAAGTCACTTGTTTGCTGCGCATGTTGGTATATGATTGCAAACAGCAAGACTACGGTTTTGTCTTTTACATTCTGCTTTGATAGATTTGTATTGAAACCAGGCAGTGCAACCACCACTTATCAGAAACTTGTGCTGCATTTTTGTGATGTAATTTAGTCTGAAATACTTAATATCATTAACATTCTACTCAAGCTTCACATACATAATGCTGCAGACTCTATAGCTACCAAAGCCAAAGATATAAACAGGGTTTAGTGTCCTGAGGAAAAAAAAGCAACCCCACATTTGGTAGTTGACAACCCTATTCATTGATATAGTCAGCCTTGTTTGCTGAGCGTGAGAGGAGAGTTGCAGAATAGAAAAGACTATATTCAACATTCATGAGCCAGACCATTTTTTGTAAATTACTCATAAAATACATATTTTGCCTATAAATGAGCCAACTGAAGGTAATTTTATTATCGACATAGCTCAATTTCTAAGGAAACTATTATAATTAGGGCAACAGGTCTCAGCATTCATTGATGCTAAAAAAATAAACAAACCCAGAAAATTTAGTATTAAGTCCTTCATGTGCCTTTTTTCTCTTTCCCCCCTGCCACAGTTTTAAAAATCTCTGGGAGAAAAATGCAGAATTTTCACTGTATACACAAGGTGAAAAGGCATATAAAGCTTTATTTTCAGTTCACTTATTTTCATGCTTGCAAAACACTTAAGCAATAAGTAGTGGGAGGAGATTCACAGAATGTGACAGCAGATGAAGTTCTTGTATATGTAGAGATATATATATATATACATATATCTCCATACATGGATAAAACTGAAACACTCTAAAAGCGTATTTGAGAAAAAAAAAAATCAGGCCAATTGTATCAGCCTAGGCTTACCTCTAAACTATAGATCATAGAGCAGTACTTCCTGACGGGAAAATTGGTATAAAATTACTATGTTGTGACTTACATGTAGTATTATAAAAAAATATACGTTGGATATAAGAAAAGCCAAGCTTCTTGATGATATAAAAGCTGCTTTTCAGGCAATCAGTGGAAAGGACATAAAAAGGGGAAAACTGTATGTCAAAAATTAATTTAGCCAATTTTGATATTCTAGTTTATAATCTGCATTCCATACAGAAAATTATATCTATGTCCTTCCATTTGGTTAATACCTAAACCTCTCCTTTTCATGGGTTACAGTGGAAAACAATATTTTATCAATGTCACATGCAGATCAAGACTTCTCTGATGTCACGAACCTTGAAGCTTTTCCTCTTTCCCTGGTTGTCCAATACTGTGAATGCTGGAATGGAAATAAAACATACTGCTGGTGAAAGTTTAAGTAGTATAATCAATAAATATAGCATTTTTCAGAAAAAAAACCAGTTTTGCTCAAGCAATGGAAATGCATTAAAAGAGTGAAAAATAATTTCAAATTAGAAGATATTTACTAGATGAATTTTTTTTAAGCAATTTTCATTATTTTTATGTCAGGGATTTAATTTCATACCTTCTTTTAAGCTAGCCATTCTATTTTCAGCTGTATATCTGAATGGAACTGAAATCCTATCCAGGGCAGTTTTTAAAAATAACCAGTAGTTCTCCACAGAAGGAAGAAACAGCAGAAATATTTTTTTAGAAAAAGGAATCACAAGTACTGCCCCAACTTTAGTGGTTAAATATCTTTCATGGAAGTTCTTCCACAGGAGACTAGTAATTTTTTTCCCCATCAGAATAAATTACAATTTCTTTATTTTATTTTTTATTTTCTTTCTTTTTTTTTCTTTATTTGTTAAATTGTTTTATTATAATTTAGTTTAGTTTAGTTTTCTGAAGTGCTTTTTGTTGTCAAATTGCATGCCAATGCTATGGTAAACTTCGTTCCAAATGCAAAAAAAATATAATTTATCTTATTGGAAAGTTTCATGCTCATGTTTCTATCAGAGAAGATCTTGACAATCTTTTCTCATCTGTGTAGAAATCCAACTTCATTTTGTTGAGATTGAGACCATAGAAAGCTGATTCCAACAAAAAACATTTATACCAAAGACTACTTGACTATGGATTCAAGGGTGTAGGCAATTCTCACAATAAGCATAACAAGAATTTTAGGTACTCAGTCACTTCAGTTTCAAACCTAAAGTTAATTATAAGCAGGACTTTGTGAATTCCCCTTAATTCTATCCTTGGGTACTTTTGGACCTCTGGATTTATGACAAGAAATGGTTTGTCTTGAGGTGGTGTTTGATTTACTATGGCTAGTGCACTGGCTTCCTGGTGAAAGAAAAACTGAATCGTGATGTGGCATCTCAGCTGTCTTAGGATTTAACATATAATGTCATTGGTTTCAGTTTACCTTACCCAGAATTTGCAAAGCTTTGGCATTTCCACCTATCAATCCAAACCTTTAGTCTGGAAGAATATCAGTCTCACTGACTAAATTGTCACACAAAATCAGTATGTGAAATACTAAAGCAGTATTACTATGTATGAATTACAAACAGCCTTTTGAGCCCCTCCCAGGTCACTGGGCCCATAACTTATTTCACTCAGAGTCTAGTCCTATCCTAACTATCCTTAAAAATACAGCAACAAACCAGCAGATAAAAAAAAATTCCAAATCCACAAAAAAACCCCAAAAAATGTAATAGAAAAAAAAACCAATTCTTTAAAGTTTGAAATTCCTCATTCATTTTTAAGTAAAATCGGCAATATTCTCAAAATGATATTTTTATTAATTAGCCAAAATGAATGGCAGATATCATTGAAATTCATTGCTAGGAAAATGCCAGTTTGACTGACCTTCCATCTTTAAACTGTGTCTCAGAACAACTTGTAAGAAGGATGCAGCAATAAGAGACAAGACTAATCGATCAATCAATTGCATAATTTAAAAAAAATAAAAAGAAGTTGAACTAATAACACCAAATATTTCCTGGGTGAGCAATACCATGTATAAAAAGTATTTCTATAATTCTCCCTCAGAATTTCTACATAAAACCAGAGCAGGGGTTTATTTAACTCAATATTTGCTGTTAGGAAATATTGCCTGTTAACCAATAGTATCCTGTCCCGTACTGTGCCTTTATTTTGACCAAGCAGGAAGCTCATTTGCCTGGTTCCAGAACCAGTTTTTCCTTTTAGGGTAAGAGAGTTATCATAAGAGAATGACAATATAATTTTTGACAGATATCAATTATTTCTGCAACAGAGATTTGACTTAATTCAGTAAAAGCTTTCTAAATCTTTTAGAAGTGATTTTTCATTAATATTTCAACAGGCTAATAATAATAACCTTGACCATGCTGTTAATCTTTCCTTCTTTAGAAGGCAAAAGATATGTTTTAGGGAGGTTTAAATAATATTTTCTTGAGAAAAAAAACCCCATTTATTGAAAAAATTACCTATCTGATAAATATTATACCCTCTACTGGTAAATACTAATTTTGGGAATAACTTAATTTTCCTATATATATATATATAAATAGATATATTATAGTTATCTAATATATACAAAAGTTGGAAAACTCACTTCAATGAATTTGGAGTATTTCCCATCAAAGTCCAAACATGCTATCAGTTATCACAATTACATTATCAGATTTCTTTTTTCATTCAATCTGTCAGAAAAAATTTTGCCAACCTTCTCAAGAGGTTTCTGCTTATGATACTGTTGATTTATAAAAAGAAACTTTCTTTCCTTTAGGTTGCATCTTTGTAAATTACTGTGTGACCTGGGTGTGAAAACAGACAAAAATATGACATTTTCTCAATAAATTCTAGAAGAATATTTTTTCAAAATTTTTGTTTGGTTTTATGCTTAGATTTTGTTTTCCACTGTAGCATATTTCTACCCTAATTAGCCTATTTTACAAACAGGAAACCTTGCATGATCACAATATTTACTGTGTGCATATGAATGTATTCTAATCTCTCCTAAATGTCTATACCTGTAGTATTAATATGTAAGAAGAGAAATTGTTTGTTTTTCAGTCTCACATACCCAAACACTTGGCAGTGCATGAATCATTAAAAGTAATGGAGTCCTGAAATTTTGCCAAACCCTTTCTTTCATTGTTTAGGGCTTGATTTTGCTTACAGTGATTTCAGCTGGACTTTTGCCATAAATTTCAAAGTAGAAATAG
The DNA here is from genome assembly GCA_025584955.1 of Alethe diademata. Taxonomy (NCBI): domain Eukaryota; kingdom Metazoa; phylum Chordata; class Aves; order Passeriformes; family Muscicapidae; genus Alethe; species Alethe diademata. The sequence goes on from JANRMJ010000066.1 coordinate 83,669,221, forward strand.
GTCCTTAGAATAATCTCATTTTTCCTGAACTTTCCAAAGGAGATCACTTTGCTAATTGAACTGTGTCAAAAGTTTTTTCTTGCATTGTCCACTTCTTCAAGTTTAATTATTGAACCAGATCCTGTGTTTATGTTAATGATTTTTTTTTTATTGCTGTTGTTGTTTTCTCTATTTCTCAAACTAATGCCTAATTCAGTGTTCTAATGTCTTTGGCATCGTAGCTCTTCTGTCAAAATACTGCCAGTACATTAAGCACTTAATTTGTTCTACCTCGTCATCTATGTATCTGTGTATTACTGCCCACAGATAAAATACATTAGCTCTCACCATGAACATTTATATAGCTGGGAAAATTGCAAACCCTTGCTGCATGAGCCATGGCTAGAATGTTCTAGTTATGTGAAACAATGTGGTTCTTGACAATTTTATCACCTAGTCACATCCATGGATTCTTGACATGTCCATCAGGCAACATTCTTAGACCTCTAAGCACAACAATGTAAGCTCTGCTTTATGTCTCATCTGTGGTAAAAAGACTCAGTAATTTGGATACTGGGAATTTGGACAATGACCACCAACTTTCTGTAGTAAAACTACAGGATCATATTTCACTTCCTCAGAATATAGTTTTAGTAGGTTTTCTTGCAGCTAAAAATAGAGAGTAGAAAATATATTACTTGTACTTTAATTATGTTATCTTTTTAATGGTGTCCAAAATCTGAACAATATGGCATCATTACATTAATTTTGTAAAGGATCATAGAATTTTAGTGCAGGATCAGTTTAATTTTATCCTTCAGGATCTTTGATGAATATTAAATGAGGGATAAAAAGATTGTAAGATAAACTTTGAATTAGGCTCTCTTCTATTTGGTTTTCAGAAAGAGCTCTCAAACTATACCAGATTTATCACTTCCATTGCAACTCTGAAGCAACATGTCCTGGCATTTCAACCCAAAGTGCCTCTTCTTTGGACATAATTGTCTTCTCTGAGCCTTCTAGACTATTAAAGCTTGCCTTTGTGAACAAATTATATTTGATGAGCTTGTAATTTATGTATGGTTATGCAGGTGCTATTATGCCAGGACATCACATTATTAAGAGAAAAGAACATGTGTTCAAAAATTTTAAGAAAGTAGAAAAAGCAATTATGGAAAATTAAATAAGATAATGGATGTGGCATTGAAAAAAAATTTTTTTACTGCCATTTAAGAAATATTACTATATTTCTCTTCATAATAGGAACAAAAAAGAGATAATTGCATATTATTGTCTTGACTAGAACTTTGCTCGATGGTATTTTTCAAATAAAACACCTAATAAGGTTTTGTTTGTAACTTTTTCATTTAAATTATGTAGATCAATAGGTTGTGATCTCCCTCAGAATTTTCAAGTATGTGCAGTTTATTTATGTCAATTATTATCACTCACATTGCTTTCTGCTGCAGAAAATGAAGAGCTGCACCTTTTCCTTCATAATTTTGCCTACTCAACTTTTCATTAAACATTGAATTGAGCAGTAGTAGCTGTGTCGTTTCTGTGTTACTCAGCAGGAGCATATAAATTTTTAGCAAGTTATTGCTCACAGCTTTCTCTAAAGAGAAAACTCAATGGCAATTATTAGCTGACATTAGGGATCTAGAAGGAAGAATTTAAATAAAAAACATGGTGTTTTGTCAATATTATAACCCAAGATTAAGGGTTATTTGGTGAAATTGTGAAATTTGATGAAATTCTGGTGGTCATGCTTACAATAAAATTTTTCAGTCTTTTACTCTCTACGAGGTTCTTACAACTGTGAAAAAGTAAGTTGACATTCTTTGGATTTGTTTTAGGGACCTCACTTTACTGTTAGGACCAAGCATGTCGAAACAAGTTGTCTATATCAAATGAAACAAGCCTGATTCTTCTATCAAGACAGGAACAGTTATCAGGGGAAAAAGTCAAAATGTTCTAAAATGAATCAGAGAAGTCGAGGAAAACCTGGTTGTATACAGGGGCTTGTATACTCTTCTTAAATTGATTCTAACCATTACTTAGACACATGAGAAATTAATTTAATAATTTCCACCTAAGGGACATTTCTAGAAATCAGTGAAATAAAACCTTGCAGAAAAACAGGTATGTGACTGAGTGATTCATCTATTCACCCATTGTGGATGCTTATTTTGAGAAAAGAAGAATCATTCCCTTGAAATGTCAAGCATTTTCATCGATTATAAAGGGGATCTAAATAGGTTGCACCTCTCCTAACTGTAGCAATTTGCAGTGCAGTATTGGTGTCCACATATTGTTTAGTCATCTTAACACAGTCTGTACGTTTCTGCACAGTCAGTAGAAGTGTAGTTTTTGATAAAATCATCTGGAAAAATAACAGAAGCCTAATTCTAAACTAAAATAATTTCTTTTTCAAAAAACTTGTTTCTTTCACTGGCTCTAAAGGGAGCATGCAGTGATGAACTCAGATGCAGACAAAACATTATTCAGTGCATCAGACAACCACACAAGAATTCTGACACATTACTGTTTTGCAGTCCATTTTTTTGATTTCAGTGATACCCAACGTGCAAGGAGACAGAAAATTATGCCAGTATTACATTGTGATATAGCTAAGGAACTGGGTACTGGATGATGCTGACTGTGTGATGTCATTCTGCAGGACCATAAACAAATACCTGTCTCAGCACAATAACAAAAAAGCTGTCTTAAAAGATTATTCCAATTTCTATTAGATGACCTAGTTAAGAAAAGCTCTTATTACTACAGACATAAAATGACTACAAACACGAGTCTGGCAACAGCCAAAATTATACAGAAGCACTTAAAAAGTGTATGTATCAAAGCTTACTGATCACTGATGTATCTTGAGGCAAAGGGGCTTTTTTCACACTGAAATTACAATCTGCATAGATTTTTTTAAGCAACAGATTTTCTTAATTTCTTCACTAACTCCTTATGAATACTTTTTTATTTTTTTTCCAGATGGTTTTATTGAAAATATTTAAACCCATGACCAGTAAAAATCCATATGGTAAGCATATTAGCTGTATGTACATAAACACACCAATATTTTTGCATGCACACAATTACATATGGGTAACAGGTAATGTAGGCAATGATATTAGTTCTTTTTTTTTTGAGGTGTCTGTTACAAGTATCTAGTATTTTGATGTACAGAGGAGCAAAGGAGCTTTAACATCTTCATTACCTCTGTCCTGCTCAAAATGAGGGTCCGAAGGGACAGGGTAAGTATACTTACTATGTGTACAGTCTCCTTATGTTTTTACTCCCATCATTTACTAAAGGGATTGTGTGTAAGCACTCACCCTGCCTGAGTATTTGGTTTGTCTTCCAAAGGAAGTTAATACATGTGAGATTTTAGCATGCAGCCAGGTCCCATCCTGAATGCCAGCTCGGACACAGCCTGTGTGACCCAGCAGATAGGAATGAAAGCTGAAGCTGTCCTGTAAACAGAAATTTTCTAAATGGGAAAGGTGTAGAAAGATTGTTTGTAAGGCTGAGCAGATCCTTTTCCCTCATGGAGATCAGAGCTCACTTCAGATATTATCAGTACTTGACTGATTCTATGTTTCTGTGTATTTTCTGGAGCCTCTTAGATGACCTCAGCAATTTCTGGAGGCCACTGTAGCACGTGACACAGAAGGAAGACCTAAACCTTTCAAGAATGTTATTACTATACTGGTATCGAATTTCTATAGAGTTGTAATATTCCTGCCATTCTTTCATCTTATTTGAATGATATATCAGGAGTTCTTTTGTTGATGGGCTTTCTGTTCTTCTCCCACTCTGGCCCTCTTCAAAGTAACTGGTTCTGTTTTTGTGAATACCTCATCCTGAATGGAATTTTAAATGTTGAGGACTACAGCTAATATTCACACACTCCTACTTCAAACCCCCTTTTTACATTATTTTCTCCATGTACAAACTTTCTCATGTTTTCTCACAATCAAGAAGCAAGAATAATAATTAGCCCTATGAATATTCATGAAAATTACTCTGTTATTTTAACATAATTTGCATGGAACATCTATTCATTGTACCATGAAGGAACTGAAGCCATGAAAAATGAGAAAGCTTGTAGTGTTGATAAAAACAAAGGAATGGGAATAGGCATGAATATGAACAAAACTTTTGAGTGGTATTTATTTTCCATTTAAAAGCTGCGAATTTAAAATGTCATGCAATAAATACTTTATGGATATTTCAAGGAAACCTTCTTGATTAAATTGAAGGATTAGTTTTAAATTAATATTTATTTATTTCTAATATGTGAAATGGATTATTCTGCTCTTTTGTTTGACTTTAATGCTCTAGAAACTCTTCATTCATAACAATTAAATCTTTATTACCCATAAACCCATATAATCAACATATGGATGAATACAGAAAAACAATGTCAAGAAGTCAACAATTGCATTTAGAAAATGCCAAAATTAAAGTGAGAAATTTCTCACATATACAGACTCATAATGATATTTTACTTAATTACGAAATTATCTTTTGAGGGGGCAGGGCAGGGGAAGGCAGGGCAGTGAAGGTAAAGAAAGCGAAGGAAAGGCAAGGCAATGCACAGCAAGAGACTTATATGTGGCATAAACATCAGCCTGAATGGGAAGACATGCAAGTTGGGTGTAAAAACATCTACATATTTCAAGTTTTCAAAACTTAAAATCAGTGTCATGATGTTTTGATATTTTGAAGTATTTTTAATTCCAAATGAATATCAGTCTTCAATTATGAATAGACTAATAAGGAAGTTCTCATACCTATAGATATTGGGCTAAAGCATAAAGTAAAATTAATATACAGAAATATGGTTGAGAAATGAGGCAAAGAGCCTAGATATTGAGCTTAGACATTGCAGTAAATATTTGGTACCTGACTCTTCAAAAAAATATTATAACCCTGCCTAAGGTTTTAGCACAGAAAGAGGTCTTAAAAAACCTAAATGAAGTGTAGTGGAATCACAGTGCAAATGTTAATGAAGAGAGATGTTTAAACATTATCAATATTTCTAAAATTCTTCTGTGTCCAGACATCTTTCTCTGTCCTTGTTATGATTTTTTTATTTTGTTATAACTGAAAAAAGTGAATGTTGTTATTTTAACAGAAAACATGTTTGAAAGCCTCTAAATAAATGCATATTCTTTTACTCAGAAACTTATCATTTCAGTGTGTTCACAGTGCTGAGGAGACTTCATAATATTTTTATTTATTTTTAGTGTGCAGTGCTAATAGCCAGTCCAGAAGGCCCAAGCAATTCCTTTTTGACACAATGTCACTACCAACTGTGCTGTCTGAATTTATATGTACATATTAAAAAGTATCTCTATGCATTTGCCTGTAATATTTATATACATAAATAACATTAAAGGATTATTTTTATCTATGTAATTCTAAATATTAAAAAATAGCAAATAGTAATAGCAGAAATTTCATGTACATCTATTGTACGGTATATTTTTCTTTCTGTTTCCTTGGGAAATAACAATCTTACATTTGAACTAGTCTTTTACTATTTTAACAAAAATAAGTCCTTTTTTTGTATTTCAGTAAATCCACCAGGGGTCCTATTGTCTTGTCTTTTCTTAATTACTGTAGGCATGTATTTGAATGTGGTAGTCATTTGTATATTTCAATACAAATGACATAAGGTTAAGAGAACAATTTTATAAATGCCTTTGTGGCACATTAGAAGCAACAGTGAGTGGTAATAATGGCTTCTTTGTATGGCATTAGACATCACTTACATATGGTGGTGACACACTGCTATAGATTGTGGTACTCCAGAGATTCAACATCTGATGATTCACCTTTAATTGCTGAATTTTACCCTTTCTTACTAGGATGTCAAAATTTTCTTGAGTCATGAACGATATACAATACCATAAAAATAACAGTAGCGTATTAAGTTATTATCTAATGAACTTTTTTGAAAAGGCAGCCTATGGAAATCTTTGGAAAGTACATATTGTTTTAGTTAATCAAATGTCAGGAAATACAAAGTAGGAGATAGTAATGTTTTTCAATTGCACCAGGTAAGCTGTGTAACCACAGCAAATGTTGAAACGAAGATGATGTGATATATGGTGAAAAAAAACCAAACTAAACCAAAACCAATTAAAAAACCCAAAAACCCCACCATTTTTAAATTATATATAAATGGGTTACTTGTGAATGCAAAAATTTTTACCTGAACCACTAATTAAACACCCTGGAGACTAACCCAAAGCAGAAATTGACTAGTAAAGTTTATTATATAATCTTAATTATTTTTAAAAGTTATGAACATGTTCAATTAAATAAGATGAAATCATCAATTCTTACTATATTCATTTTTGCACCCTGGTCTTGTAGGTTAAATTAAAATGACAGAAGCCTCAGCAAAGCTGTGTTATATTGCTGAAATACAAATTCACTGAGAGTGCTCTAAAATCTGTTCTGTGTCCTGAGCCTCAGACAATACAGTTTACTGCTGATGATAGGATGTCATTTAATTAAGAAATTTCATAGAGCATTTTGGTGCAGCTTAAACAATGATGATCTTGGTTCTAGCGTCCAATTCACTCAACAAAATACAACAGACATTCATGACTAAGAAATTACACTCTACTGTGTGGCAGCAAGTAGCTCACTCTGTGCTGGGAAACACCATCTAGCTGCAAACAGAAGTTATAGTGCAACATATAAAAATCAATAGACTCAATTCACCTATGCCCTGCAGCATACCTTCATGATTTTCTATAGTTATCTTTCTACATAGCCTTTCTTTATGGCTGTCTTTGATCATATCTTTCTCTTTTCACCTACTATATAATGTAACCAGTATTTGCTTAGCAGTTTATCAGAGATGGCCAGTTTAAATCTGAAGGCTTTCTTCCACAGCAAAAGATCCTAACAGAATTCATCTAATGGCTACACTGACAAACTACAAGTAACCTTTTTGGGTATTAGGTCAGGTCCCAGATCAGCAGAGCTGTCTAGAAAGAACTGCTAAATTGCAGCCAGTAGTTTGGAATGCACTGACTTCAAAAGAATAGCTTTTTTCTTACTTTGAAGCACTATAAAAACTGCTGTCTCTCCATCTATAGCCTCGAACACTGACTTTGTGACAGTTCAGATCTCCTTGAACATTTAATGTCTTTTTAAAACGATGTACTGGAAACAGAATAAAACACCAATTTCATCTCTTTAGCTAGAAATAAAACAGAATTCCAAATCCAGCATTTTAACAAAAATCCTTACAAAATTTTGAAACCTTTTCCCCTATGAACCAGGAAACACCAACCTGAGGAAAATCATGACTTCACAGCTTTGAAGTAAAAACAATTCTTTAGCTCTTCTCCACAAATTATTTTATAAGGAATTTCACTGAATCAAGAAGGAAAAAAATATAAACACAGAAAGAAAAAGAATAATGCATTTATTGATATGCTTACACTAGAAGATCATAAAAAATTGGTAACATAGCTGACATTTTAACAAAAAATTATTTAATAGATATAATAATTTCTTTACCACATCTCCTAAAGCAGTGGATACAGGATATTTTAAAATTGAGGTGTTCCTTTTTAAGAATGGAACATTCTTTAAAACTCTATCAACCAGAGCATAGACTTGGTTCATGACATAAAATTCATATAGTCAAATCTACTACTGTTGGAATGGGTTTTTTTTGTGTGTGTGAATAAATGTTTGCAAGTGTAAATTTCCTTTAACTAAAAGTTCATTTGTCCTCTGTTTCCCCTTGATTTCAGATTTTCCATTCTGCAGTGTAATGAGTTGTTCAAACTCTGATTGATTAGTGGCACTAGCTAGTATTACTAGAAATCAGGGAGCAACTCATATTTAATACCTATTTAATATCTTTTAATCAGTAACAGGGACATCAAATAAAGCTAGGGTCTTCAGAGTGGGGAGATTGGCTACCTTACCTAACCCTTAGGAGACTGAAAAAGCAAAAAACAAAGGCAGAGGAATTGCGTCATAATTTCTTGATAAATTGTACAATTCGATGCTGCAGAATATTGCGATATGTATGGGCTCCAGGCATGGCAGGGCAGTTCACAGAAAAGGCATCTGTTTTGTGACCATGAACACACAGATACTACATCTGGCTCAGGAGCCCCTTGATCTACAAATAATTGAAGGTTGAATTAAACTCCCAGAAGTAAGGCTGGCCATTTTCCAATACTGTTCTACATATATGTAGCTTTAAACACTCTAGGAGTCAATAGATGAGCATGACAAACCTTTGGTCTGATTCATCATAAAAAATCTGCTAGCAAATAATACTTGAACAGTTGTGTAACCTATTTGGTTATTTCATTATCCAAAAATATTTAAACAATCTGATTAGATTAGCAAGAAGGATTTTTGGAAATTGCTAATGGTTTTGCTTCCTCAACCAGGAGGCAGATAAAGCAATAGCTTTTTTTGTTTCAAAATCCTATAAAAATTAATTGATATTAAAAAAATTCCTCTGCTCTTCTGCTATTGTATTCCAATGCCACTTTAATTTCTATGTCCAGGATAATTTTTTATTCACAATGGAGACATCCAATATTTTTCTGACAATTTTGCACCTTAAGAAAGACAAGGACGTTAATGCTGAATAAAAAAGATCTATACATATACATAGACCGACCCATACATAGTAAACATTACATGCGATGTGTTTTTCCACATCTGTCCATTATTTATATTTTACTTTTTCTCAAATTATTCCATTTGAAAATTACATATATACAGAAAAACAATCTCAATAAGTAGCAATGCAACTATATTGAGGATTCTTAAAATATTAACTTTTTCAGGCAACAAAATGTAGGGTTTGTTAAATTGATTTTTCTTTTCCTCTTCCTTTTGCTAGCAGTTCAGTTCACTTCTGTTGCAAATGTTTTACAGGAAATCAGTCTATCTAACTGCAATTACCCTAAATTTAAGTTTCTGCCTTCAAGTGCACGTAATTTCTATCTTGAGGTCTTCAGGGATATCTACAACACATCACTTGTAGTCTGGTAAGAATTATTTCTGTCTCTGTCAGTGGGATGCTCTGGTCCTGGTGCTGACCCCTTGGAGAGGTGGCCTGGGCTGGATGTCCCTGGTTTAACCTCTGCCCTGGGACCAGAGACTGCTGCCTCCCTGCTCCAGCTTCAGCTCTGGAGGGTGTCCCCCTCCTGCAACCACTGCCTGAAAAAGCACCCCCTTTTGTATCCTGGGGCTGAGGGAAGCAGGCATGAGGGTAGCCCAGAGAAAAGGGGTCATGCTGGGAAGGGGTGTTTTGTGCAGCAGTTTCTTCTGTTTTGGTCCTGAGGCTTTCCAGTGCAACTATGATATTACCTCCTCTGCAATCTGTGCCATACAGTTCATTATCTTAATTTAGGCAGCACTTTAACATGACTAGATGAGTGAACTTTCTGCTGAAATAATGGAAATAGAAAAGAATGGTTTCAATACATTTAATATTGAAATAGAAAGCCTTGGCTTTGACAGGAATAATTGTGCCACTTTGTGTTTGGTTCATAGAAAGATCTTCAAAGAATGATGAGCAGCCAAATAAGTGACCTCATGACAATGTGCTTAATTAGAATAAATTAGGAGAAAATAGTGTTTTAGCTGAAGAAAATCACTAGAGTTGTCTCTAACAAGACACTTAATTATATACATCAAGGGGAATTTCTTAAGGGACATAATTTTCTTCATCTATGTAACTAGTTTAACATATTTCCATCTTTGTAAATGTGACTGGGGAGATACATCAAACTGGATAAATTAGATCTAATTTCATCATCCATATAAACTTTGTAAAAGTTCCAACCAATCAAGAAAGATTAAATCCCAAAGCTGATTTTGACTTTAATAAAAATTACATTTTTTACTTGTGATGAGTGACTAAATTCAGGTGTAATATCTTAACGACATATTGAAATGAAAAATTGCCATTGTTTTACAGTTCAACCAGATGTTTAGAATTGTGAATAGTAATACAGATATGAAAAGCAAAACAATGCAACCAAGAAGGATGAAAGAACTTTATTTTATCATTGGGATTTTTTCCTTTAAATCACACAACTAAAAATTTTAATTTAGGAGACAAAGAAGACTGGAAATTGTGTCTAACATATATATATATATGCATACTTTATTTAAAAAACATACATTGTAGGACAAATAACAAAATAACTGAATCGACTCTCAGGACTTTATGAATTACTTATCTAAACACATAGATAGACACATTGTCACAGGTATGTGTACTTCCATTCACAGGAATATGCAGAATATAAATAATCTTACATATTGCATCAAAAAATAGAAAAGAGAAATTCTTATATATTGCATTATTAGTATGTATTTCAATATTTCATGATACCCTCTTCTACTATTATCTTAGACCACAAACTGCAAATAGTCAAAAAAAAAAGATGACCACCAGAAATACTTCACCTTCTACATATCAGTCCTGAGGGGTATTAAATGCTCGTGAAAAAATCTTGAAGACTGAAAGGATTAATGCTCATGATTTTATTGTAATTCAGTTTACACAGGAGTATTGGATCATGATACTGTCTTGTATTTAAAATCAGAACAATTCAGATAGTCTGAACTGCTTTCATAGTAGTTTCAGAGTCACATATGTTTAAATCAATTTTATAAAGCTAGTTTATTCTTTATCCAAGAATAGAGAGCATACTGCAAACTGTACTCTTGATTCAGATTTAAAATATCAAGCTTAAAAAGTGATCAAAGTAAGGAAAAAAATTAGACTATGTATTGTTTCTTAAAAGATTATATCTTGAAGCTATTTTTTCATGACTGAAGGCCATTTCCTGTCCTTCCTGAACTAAAT
>JANRMJ010000066.1:83680193-83703713 GCA_025584955.1 Alethe diademata
CTTGAAGCTATTTTTTCATGACTGAAGGCCATTTCCTGTCCTTCCTGAACTAAATTGTCAGCGAGAACTTTCTGTGGAAAAGCTCACAAAAAGAAGTTAGATTTTTTTAAAAAAGTTATTATTTCATTTGGTATATTGCTTTTTTTTGTTGTTGTTGTTGTTGTTTTTTTTTTGGTTTGTGGTTTTTTGGTTTTTTTTTTATATCAGCTTCTGATCTATTTAGTTTTCATGGTTAGAAGTATTTGGATGTCCTCCCAGCTTGGTGACATATTTTTAAATTTTCTTTCTTTTTAATTTGTTTCACATTTAAATTGCGCTCCGATGAGTACATTCCATCTGCTTACCATACAACTGACAAATAGCTTGCAAATTAATGGTCTCAAGCTGTGAGGAACCTCTTTCTCTTGAGCTCAAAACTCATATGAACTCAATGTTGAAGTTCCTGACATTTTTGAGGGTCTGAAATGCCATTATTGAGCTACATAATGAAGCACATTTGGAAACGGTTTTAGTGAAAAACTGAATAATAAGATGTCCTTGTAAGATTATATATATATTTTTTTTTATGTTACCATTGCATTTTTCCCCACAAAACAGTATACAACTTTAAGCTATTTTTATATCTTCTATTCACATAACGCCACTTGGTAGGTAAAGCTACATATGTCTTCCAGCAAGGGGATTGACCACTGACAAAGCAACATAATGTCTTATTCTCATTTGGAAAAATAAAATCAAGAGATAAAGAATATTTTCTTTATATCTTGTTTTCAAATTCCTAATATAAATAATAATTTCTGACTCAGAAAGTAGATGCTATTTTTTTTCAGAAATGAGATTAAAACAAGGGGACTTTTATCCCCTTGATGGTATGTATATTGATTTGGTTTTAATGGGACACATTTGCACTAGAGTTCTGGAATAGGTAAATATAACAAGACCTTTTGAGAGAAACCACACTATTTTGTAGTAACTAGAGATATAAAAGGAACATAGAGTGTCTCAAATATCTCTAAAGATTATGTTTAGATTACTGAATCCTGATTTTGGTCAACACAGCTAATTGCAGTAAATTAGAACTGTGCCATAGTTGTAATGATGGGCACCACAAGTCAATTACATCAACATCGTAACAAATGTCACAACTGTATCCACAAAATGCAATTTATTTTTCATGCTAACTGGGTTTTGGAGCCCATAGAGTTTATTTTTGATGAAACTACATTGAAATATTTATTTCAGAAGTATATATAAGATAATTAGACAGTTGAGGGATTTTTATAGCCATGGTAATCGAAAAGACTCTAGCCAAAGAAATACTCCTTACAATGAAAATATTAAGGTTTTAGGAATACAACCAAGGTTCCCACTGCAAGCCATCTGAGTTTCTCCAATTAATTTATTGACTACATTGCCATTAACCATCATGTGATTTTAAATACTTTGCTCCCATACACATACCTCAATTGAAATATTGGTCTTGAACTGAAACCAAGCAGAGAAAAAAAATGTATGTGAAAAATAAGAAAAAGAACACAATATCAACTAGTCATCTTGAATAATTACTCTATTTTCAAATGTTCTAATCTGAACAGCCTCAGGGTTTTCATATGATCACTCATCCCAAAACAGCTATGATCTTCATTTTCCTCAGATGCACTGGGGAACACTTTTTGACTCATCTCTCTTCTATTGGAACTATTATCCGGGAAATCTCTGTGACTATAAAATTGAGAAATGTTCTTGGGCCTATGACAGAAAACATCAAGTGAAAATTTTACACTATGATACAACTGTTCTTAAAAAAAATAATTTAGCTTCTAGTCACATTATGGCATCTGAATCAAAAGCATTTTAATCAATTATGTTTCTCAGAGCCTTTTTCTGAAATACAAAAGAACATATTAATCTTGTTGAATTATCACTACAAATTTAAGCCAGCTACCCAGTTATATTCCTTTTTTTATCCTGATGAAAGCAACTCATTTAGCACAATTATCCTATTAACACAATTTGCTAATTTAAACATTCTGCATTTTGTTTTGAACTTACAGTTCTGAAATCTGAAGTCTTCTCTAAGAGTTTCATAAATTTACTTATCAAGCAGGTTATCTTTGTACTTTACCTCTGCATGTTTCTAGTTAATTGTGAAGTTTATTTACGTTGTCTCAATTTTTGTGTTTGTGTTTATAAATCTCATGAAACTGAAAACCCTTAAAAATGTATTTTGACTATCCATGAGTTGAGGAACCTTCTACTCACAAAATATTGGCTGACAAAGGCAGAAGTGTTCATTAGCACTGTAGTCTGTCCCGTTCACTCTAGACTTCCTTGAATTTCATATGAACAAGCTAAATGGATGAAGATGGGATAAGTCTGGATGAAAGAGTAATTTTAGAGTTTAATTGCCTTTATTCTTAAGAAAAAGGACACAAAATCCCATTAGGTTATGAGATGGAAATTGCAGGTACATCTACTACTCTCAAAGCACATTAAAATGCTGTTAATAGATTGGAACACAATACTCTGATTCTTATCAAAGGGTAGTGTACTCTTACTTGAGAAGTATTCTGCTGCCATGTTGTTTCATTGCCTTAGTTTTCCTTCTCCATAGTTTTCAAGTTTAGTAGAAGTCATCGCAAAAAATTAACAATAGTATAGAAACTGACTTACATAAGAATACTAGCCCAGCACTCAATGTTGATTTGAAGAATTAGCATTGTAATATACTTTCCCTTTTTTTTTTTTTAGTGAATTCTCCTTTTTTAGTTTCACACAGTGCATATCTAATATTACCACATCAATATTTATCAGTGTTACAAAGATGCTGATATTATAAAACTCCCAACTTCTTCCTCTACTGCAAGGTAAAATGAACACATGCTTCTGTAAAACGGTCATTACCAAAACAGGCACAAGCAGGGATTCATCATGGAATAATTTGGGTTGGAGGGGACCTTAAAAGTCATCTAATTCTAACCCTCCGTCATGGACAGGGGTACCTCACACTGGACCAGCTTACTCAATGCCCCATGCAGCTTGACCTTGAACACATTCCAGCAAAGAATTTCTTTCCAGTATCTAGTCTAAATTTACCCTCTTTCAGTTTGAAGCCATTACCCCTTGTCCTACATGTATGTATCACTGTAAACTCCCTCTCCATCTTTCCTATTAGTCCCCTTCAGGTACCAGAAGGCTGGGATAAGGCCTTCCTGAAACCTTATCTTCTCCACCCTGAACAGCCCCGACTCTCTCAGTCTGTCTTCACAGGAGTGGTGCACCAGCTCTCTGATCCTGTTTGTGACTTCTTCTGGACATGCTCCAATAGGTTCATGTCCTTCTTATGTTGGGAACCTCATAGGAGTGGAGAATAGGGACAGATTTACTTCCCTTAACCTGCTGGACAAGCATATCTTAATCCACCCCACGTTCCAGGCTGCAAGTGTACATTGCTAGCTCATGTTGAGTTTCTCATTAACCAACACCTTCAAGTCCATCTCCTAGGGGCTGCTCTTAGTCTTTTCTCTGTACAGTCTGTATTTCTGCTTGCCTTGTTTAGCTTCCTGAGATCTGCACAGGACAACCTCTCAAGCCTGCCGATGTCCCTCTGGATGTCATCCCTTCCCTCCAGCATGTTGACTGCACCACACAGCTTGGTGTTGTCTTGAAAACTTGTTGAGCATGCACTCAATCTCACTGTCAATGTCACCAACAAAGATGTTTATTAGTGCCAATCCCAATACTGATCCCTGAGAAATGTCACTCATCACTGATTCTCCACCTGGACATTGATCCATTGACTGTAATCCTTTGAGTGAGAGCATTCCAGGCAATTTCAAGCTAGTAATGGAATTACTGGATTCAAAAATTGCAAATCCTTTCTGGATGACCACATAATATCTTAATTTTTAATACTGTACATCAGCAGTTGATGGGCAGTCCTTTTCCATTTTACTTGCTCTTCGCTGTCTGCAACACTATTTTATCTACTTCATATGATTTAGCAGCTTTAGTGAGTTTCTAATAAGTTCCTTGCATTAATTAGATTTTAGATAGCAGAGAATTGAGTGAGTAGACTAAACTCTAGCGAATATGTCTTCCATCTACTATTATTTTAGGTCATATTATTTTTATACCATGCTTTCCAGGCCAAAGATTCATACAGACGCAGCACATCTAGCTGTGTCTGTAAGCTATGATTTATAATCTTATTCATTAATACAGTGAACAAAAACTGTCATGTATTCCAGGGGTATAACTGTAATAATGAGCACAATTGGTACAGCAGAAAGCTTGTTGTCTGCCTGTATTCCTATTTAAATATACATCATGCGACATATGGGAAGAATATGTGGGTTTACAGTCATTTCTGTCAAAACATGACATTAAGGTCCCAAGTATTTTATCATTGCTCTTTGTTTAGTTTCTTAATACACGACACTTTTCAACAACAATATCAGGTACTTTTGGATATGTAGTAGATTCTATGGATTTCTCAGAAAAGAGGCTTGAATAAATGATGTTTATATTAGCAGTGAATTTACACTGAATGGTTTGTTATCTGTCATGCTATTTTCATTCAGAAGAGTAAGTGAAAGTTCCTCCTATTTTTCAGAAGAAAATAATGAAATAAAAAAAGAAATTATATTGTGAATTTTGTTTGTTTTCAACTCTTTTACTGCAAACCCATTAAAAAAAATAAAAGGAGAAGAAATTTCAGGAGCAATGTTATTTACCGTCAATTTCATTGAAGATCTATGGCTATGTTTTTCTTTTTACCATGAGCTCAATTTAAAAATAAAATATACTCTACATTTAACATATAATTCCACAGGTGGGACTCTGAATTTTAATTTTACTTCTTTCATCTTGATTTTCTAGATGCGATCTTTAAACTAAATTCAAAAAAACACTTGAAAATTCTTATTATGCTTAAGCAAATATTTAAGTCCCACTAAACCACCAGAGATAGACGCTGAAACCTAAAATCATGTGTTTTATTCTTCTAAACAGGGTCTCAACTATTGTCTAAAATCATGTTTTACCGAGATTCTCCACCTCCAAAATAGGAGCTCCAAGCTGCAAAGCTCTCCAATCTTTCAAGAATGATTAAAAATATCACAAGAACTGTCTCATAATACAGAATATGTTCATTCTGAAGTGTGTCTTTATCCACATGAATGAGAAGAAGGTTATCAGGAGTATCACTAAAGGTCAATCTTGTTTGACCAGCCTGATTGCCAAAGAACAGGACACAGCATAGTGGTGTCCATCTTCTTGATGGACAGGATACTTGATGCTTCTTGAGCTGGGCATTGAAAAGGTGAGATTGCTGAGATGTAGTTTTCAAAGAAGGAAAATTATAGAAAGAGACAGTTACTTTACCTTTATTGATTTAACTGTAGTCTAAGAGTTCAGAAGGAAGGTACAGTTTCAGAAAAGACTGAGAAACCCTTACAGAGTCATTAAATAAATATCAGAATACTTCTTGGTACAAATTCAGGAGAGACTTAAATGTGCAGCTGTTCACAGAAAAAGAATAAAGGATAAAGCAAGAAGTAGAACATCTATAGAGATAGAAATAAAATTGTTACAGAGAATAGTTTTTAAGGAGATTCATCCATTTTTCCTTTTTTTTCTTTTCCGTTTGCTTTTAGAAAGCAAGCAGAAAATCTCTACCAAAAATATTTTTCATATTATAAATTATTTTTTGAAATAGGCTTGTTTATTTAACATCTTATATGATGTCTACTGTGATCACTACTTTCCTGAAGTGCCAGTCTCAGGCAATTTGAGGTAATATGCAATGTAAGCCTCTATAATGTAAGTCACTATAAAGACCCATATCAGTGACTTGTACTGGGTAGGCTATTAATGAGAGTTTCCTATGAAAGGATTTGTATACATGCTGGAAATATCAGAAGAGGATAAAATTTCTTAAAACTAATTTGGTTAATCCAACAGCAGGAACTCACATCACTGTCGTGAATTCTTCATGAGGCACATTGAAGACAGAGGCTTCCATTATTGTCAAGTTCAGAGCAAGCTGGCAGAGAGAAGTGTTTCACAAATCAGAATAGTTTAGAGCTTTATTGTTGACTGTAATACCAAATGCCATCTGAAAAAATGATAATGTTCCTCCTGATACTGCTCTGTGCTATGAAGACATAAAAATAGCATTGCTTCAGTACTTAGAGATTGTACAGATTGTATTAAATTTGAAAAGTTACAGACCAGAGAAATTCCTTGATGTCAAAACACACTTAACTGGAAAATCCAACCTGAGTCCTGAATCTTCCAGAATAAAAACTGCAGCTAAATTCCCCAGTTTTAGAGATTTATTATGAACATATTAATTATTTTAAATACTAAGAAACCGATTTTTTTCCTAGTTTATTGATAAAAAACCCAATTGTTTACTGGAAGAATTGAATACTTGCATCATAAATTTCAAGTGCAATGTCATATTGGGAGTATTATTTTGCCAAATTAGTAGGTAACATTTGATAATACTCCAGGTGTATACAGGTACTCAGACAGTAGCAGTCACAAAGACAAAAAGAAACTTTGAGAACAGCAGATGGGGCATTGATCAAACACTTGGATGAAAGTTTTGTTGTCATCGATTTCCAAGTCTGTCTACAAAACCACCATCAAAAAGGAACAGGACAAAATAAATGTTTCTTTCTTCAGTATGATGACATATATGTTTCTCTGAAATAGCAGGTGTACAGAAAACTGTACAGTGTAGGTCTTTTCCATGAAAGATATGAGAAGAAAGACAACAAATTTTTCAAACCCTGAGAAGGTATAACACTATTATATTTACAGTCTCAATTGCTGTCTAAAATTAATACACCTATTGCATCCTAAAACTAAAAAAACCCACGAGCTTTTTGTAGAAATACTGTGCTTTCACACAAAAACATGGCATCAAATATTTTTAATATTTGAATTTTTTTGAGTTTCACAAAGATTAGAACTGAAGGTTTCTAAAACAGGTAAATTGCATGATGACAAAACCAGACTTTGCTGAAACTCCCATTTAATCCTTGAGGAAAAAAAAAAAAACCCTAAATTGCCCAGTTTTACAAATGCATTTATTCCATAGACTAAATGGCTATACAAATGTTTCTTGTTTATGGCCTTTTTATGTATGTCAAACCACATAAAGCTAGGTGTATTTCTAAATAACAACTTGTTTCCTTTTCCATGAAAGATTTTTTACTCTTTATGTTTGTGGGGGTTTTTTGTGCTGTGCTTTAAAAAAAAAAAAAATCTTGAAAACACCATGTAAATAAATTTCAAGTATTCTGGATTTTTCTTCAAGGATTATGACAGAGAAAAATTAATTAAGTTAGTCCATGGTTCTTCATTTAACAGTGTCCACAGTTTCCAATCCACCTAAATTGTTCATTAATTATTTTTTTTTTTCAATTTTTGGTACTAAACTAGCTGACGTACCTAGAGATATTTGCCATCTTTAAATTTCTGGTGTAAAGAAACTATTTCAAATGTCAACTACTGTCTTACAAAACTTATCAGTAGTAGCACAGGTAGACTATTTTGCCAGTTACTGTATATACAACTAGTATATTCTTGTGGAATATATGAAGTACTAGAACATTGCAACAGTGGATCATGAATGACATTTTAAAGAGTCAATTAAATGAATTGCAATTATATAGTTAATTTTACTCTTCAGTGTTTTGAAATATATTGAGGATTTACACAGAAAAACTAATGCCCCAAATCAGTTCAGTATGCAAATTTAAAAGGCAGATAGTTCAGCTTAATATGAAGATCCAGGTGACATTGTGTCAAGAACAACAACCTCAATAGCTTCACTAGATTTTATTCAGGCTTGACGCACTTAAAACTAAATGGGCAATCAAAGGACTGAAATTAACCTACAATCTATTCCTCTCTGGTACATGGGAACAAAATTTTCTCCTATAAGCTTGTTTGTTGCTTAGTTTTCTGCCACAGGTAATGGCCAAGATGCTACCATTTGAGAAAAGATCTCAGAACCCAATCCATTGCTACTAAGACTCTTAAAGTTTTTAAGTTAGCCAGCAGTAAACTTTTCCTAACTTTTGGTTCCTTTACTGTGTTGTTAGTATCCCCAACACACCCCAAACGTTTGATACAATTACCATAATCAATTGCCTCTAAATCAATGAATATTGCGGAAGAGGATAAAGGCTGCTAGTCTGCAGACTGTGAAAATAAAAAAAAAAATAATTCAAGGAGAATAGAAATTTTCAACACTTATTTGTAGATTACTCTCAGCAGGCTAATGAATTCTCCATCTTTCCTGGCACTCTGCTGTCAAAATTATAATGAAAGTATCACAAGATTAGGGAAAGTAATGAAAAGAATGCAAATTCTCAGTAGAACTCTCAACCTAGATAAGAGAGCCCTGTTTTTTATTGTTTAAATTGCTTAAATATTTGTATTATTCAGTCACCAAACAAAAAGTATAAATAATTAGACATCTGAGTCCCATACTTCAATATTGTGTGTTGTAGCCATCGACAATATTAATTTCTGTCTTGGCTTCTATCTTGCTCATTTCCTTCTGCACAGAGCAACAGGTGCATGAAGCAGCTCGATACTTTCATCATGAAAGCAGTAGCTTTGAATACTCTTAGGTCAAACCTGGATTCCTGACCTGCTGTACTAACAACTAGGTTTTGTACAAAAAGGGTGAGGAGCTTTCAAACATCTAATTCTGTAAGCACTTCTTGACGCTTGTCTATCCTTTAGTGACAATGCTACTAAGCAAACAGAACACATCTTGGACAGAACTGAAACCTTGAGTTCAAAACTGTAATCCAGTGCATCTGGAGCTACTATATACTTCTCTGTTGGCTTTTTTGTTTTGTTTTGTTTTGCTTTGTTATTCAAATGAACGGGACTGATGTAATTAAATTTAACCATCTAGTATTTGCACGTTTTTCTCAGCTACTCACCAAGTGAATTTTTTTGAAGACAGGTTCCTAAGACTAACAGAAATACAGACAGTTTTTTTTAAGATTGCTTGCCTAAATTCTAAAAAAAGTTAAATTAAAAGTCCTCGCTTTTATCAAATTCCTAATTTATGTGCTTTCTTTTGTGTTTAATGCACAGTTAAGGCCATTCAAATTTATTGCAATCTAGCATTTACCTTGACCAGCTCCCACAAGTAGCATCTACTAGTGGTTGAAGTTGCAGTACAGAGGGCTTTGTAGCACCCTATTTAGTGTTGAAAGCATGTCCAATGAAAGTCAAAATATGCATTTTCTTACAGTAGAAACTGTTTTTAGAAAACAGCACATGCAGAAGAATAGCTGTGGCCACCATTGTGCACTATTTTAAACAAAGAAGATTAGTGGCTAAATTATCCAGTCAGAAAGAGATTTAGATTTAACTCCCTCCTTGGCCTGAAGGGGAGATTTAGAGTGTCAAAAATAAAATATTTGCATCCTGGGGATAGAATAATATCCTTTACTAATTTCTGGGGTATATGAACAGGATCAGAAAGTAGGAGAAAGTGACAGGGAAGAGCAATAGGAACAGCTGAAAAATAATATTGTGCTAATACATATGACTTCAATGTCTTCGATTTCTATGAGGTAAGATGAATCAAATTTTCCCCAACCAAAAACCTGTTGAATGACAAATTGATGACATTTTTTGACTTTGTGAGTCAAAGCATATAAATATGAGAAAATTAATCCAACATTATAAGTAATAGGTTTTTTTCTTTCTTTTTGATTTTCCTATTGGAAGCTTTCTATCTATCTATCTCAAAAAAATACTGTCCACTAATTAAATAAATAAAATAGGTCAAAGAGTAGGTTTGGAGCCCTTACCAAAAGAGAAATAAATTTGTTCATGGAGTTAACGTTTTACTGAACTATCAAAAAAACCCCCAAAAAACCAAGCTATATGACTGTCTGCAAATTGACTGTAAGAAGCAGGTTTTCAGCACTGATGTTATACCCAAACTAATACTGATAATTTTTTGACACAGTGTAGCTAATTTGGGCCACAGCCAAAGGATTTTCTTTATAATAAACTGTATGGACAATTTTGTATTAGTGTTCAGATCTGTATTTTGTTCCTTTTTCTTTTCCTGCTATCGAGGTATCTATCATAATCAGCAGTAGTAATATGGCTTTGCAATACCTGTGCTAGGTAAGAATTAGGTAGATAATTTTACTTGTTAAGGAAGGATATATATTGTATCAACCAGCAATACTTCCCTTCTTACTGAGGTGATGGTTCCATAGTTTTGGAGATATTTTTGCCTCTGCATTTTTTATGGTCAGCTCTTAATGCTGCAGTCTGACTTTACGATCCTTTCAGATATAGAAGAAGCTATGTGACAAAAGAGCAAACAAAAGGCAAAAAATGTATCTTAGTCCTTCCCAAAAAGCTTTCAGTCTGAGGCATACTTCAGTACAACTTTATGGACTGAGGTACAAATATAAACATAGAAGATTGGGTCAGAAATTTAAAAGAATAATAATAATTTTCACTAGCCTATTAATTGAACACATTTAAGGAAATTGAAGCATAGAATGATTGGTTGCATTGAATACCCGTGTTTTGCTGGGTGCAAAACAGCCATCCATGGAGCATGGCATATCTTTGCTAATTTCAAGTAGATGATCACATTATTTTCCATGATACTCTCCTAATTTATTAGTCTCCCTTCTTAAGACACTGTGAAACTGTGGTGAAAAGTGTTAGGAAAAAGTGGTAGGAAACCCATGGTAGAACACTTGCAATACTTAAAAGTCACTAAATTGAGAAAAATCTAAATGTTTATTATGGGAAAATGCACATTAATCAATTTTAGTTTATGAGAGTGAAAAAATATGCATGATATTTTTATTCTCAATTTTATCACTGACAAATATCAGCAAATAAAATAATTGGCTATTTATAATCTTAATTAGTGCATCCACCATAAATTAAACAAAAATATGGAAAAGAATAGACAAATGCTCTAGCAAGATATTAGACAAAACTTACAGATTCTTAAGTATAGTCTCAGTGAATTTACAGAAGTCTATTTCTGAACATACACATTTCTTAGTATAAAAGCCCAAACAAAGTATGTAGAGATTAGTCTTGTAGGAGCTTCCCTCAATAGGTGGAATCTGATTCACCTTTTCTTCTCTATTAACCAATACATAACAATTTTGGATTTACTTTCCTTTGTAGCTAATAAGAGAAAGTAAAAATTAAATTGTTATACATTTAGCTCAAATCACTTATTGAATGAAAAAGCCTTTCATCAATACCTTCTGATTTTTAACAAATTGATAATCTCCACAGTTTTTCCATTGAGGTGGTGAAAGGATCAGCAAGTGAAAGGCCATGAAATGGATGAGGTTTCAGGGTGGACTTCTTGCTTTGGAAGCAAATTGTCTGGTGCCTTTAGAAGAGCTTTCCCTGTGAGAATTGCATATAGTATCTCCTTGTCTCCATTGAGTCAGCTGCCTGTTTCCAGTCCCTGGCCACACTCTAGTCTCTCTGCTGCAATTCAGTGAAGCTCTTCCAGGGAGAAGTACCCTTCTGTCACTAATTGCCATTTTGTCTACACCTTGGAGAAAAAAAAAAAAAAAGATCTGTGGGTTTGCTTCCCACACAGACAGAGACTGATAAAATGTTCTTATTGGTTCATTAGTTGAAGTAAGAGGAAAAATAAGGAATTGTCCATCATCATCCATTGTTTATTGTATGTATTGTCACAGGAAAGTAACACACTATTGCTAATTTTAGTTTGCTTCGTTCATCTCATTTTTGCTTTTGATACCTTATAAATGTGACTGCCTACTGTGATATGACCCAAGTTTCATGAAATAAGATTCTACCTGGATTCTGCTGTGTAAGATGTGCTGTACAACTAAAAGCATAGGAAATATTTGAAATCACAATACTACTTCAGTTTAATTTAAATAAATGATCCTGATTGATTAGGGGAAATCAGAAAGTCCAGATAAAAGGAAGGTGTTTGGAATGCTGGATTCTAAAGGATGAAACGATGATGTGATCCCACTCAATGAAGTGCTGGCTTTCAGCCTGTTTAGGGTCAGCAATTTTCTCTCTCATTAGGTGGCACTATGCCAAACAATGTTCTCATGTTCTTTAGGAGATTATAGTTACTCTGTCCCTAGTCGAAATATACGAGGAAAAAAAAAATATAAAAAGAAATTTTCTAGGTGCTCGGAGATATTCTATACAGTCTCTTTTCTTTTTATGGTCTCTCATTTCTTAAATCTGTGCATTATTTGTTACTGTAAAATTGATTTTGTATCAGGCAGTTTAATCTGTAAATTAGGTTGTATATGCATAACATTTATCGTAATGGTTAGAAATACTTTTGAAAAACATGGCCAGGACTCTTTTCATAACAGAATGCAGACAGACCTTAAACTATATTTTAGTTGCACTTTTTGTTGCACTTCTGTGATTCTGTCTAACTTCCTTTAGTACCTCAATAGAATATTCTCCCTGAAATACAAAATAAAATGAACAACCAATAACCTGTGATACTGAACAGTCTTGAGGAATGGAAAAATCAAAAATCTGATGTTATTTGGTTATTTATTCACACAGTAAGAGAAAAAAATGTGTGCAGTGTATGACTTTTTTTGTGTCAATTTGACAAGTTCCATACCAAACCTTTTGAAACTAGAGAAAAGGAGATTCTAAAATCCAAACGCCCCCCTTATAGACTGCTTCCTCTCCTCTGTATCATATGTTCTATACCTTATATGCCTCCCATATTCCATCCATTTTCTCACTCATCCACGCAGCAGCTATATTCATATCGAAGAAAGCTCTTAAGTAATGGAAATAGGCAAAGACTGAGTGTTGGAAACTAGTCTAAAAAAACCCTTCTCACACTAAACTTTCCTCAGTGAGCAGAGGAAAATCTCTCCTCCCAGCTTAAGGCAATACATTCCCCAGTCTTCCTTTATTTCCCCAGCAGAGACACTTAATTCCTCAGAAAACCACTCGGGGCATCTAGACTGCATTTTTCTTAACCCCTCCAGAGATTTAGGAAAATATACAGGGACACTTTTTTTCTTAATAGAGACACTTAGGTTAGTATATCTCAGAATCATGGAAAAATTTAAAAATAATTTCTACAAGTCATTTAGTCCAAGACCTCACTTCAGGCAGCATCAAATAGACCAAGGTATTAAGAAGCCCGAGTTTAAAATCTCTCATTCTTAGGGAAGGAGATTCCATTCCCAGCCTCTCTGGGAAATTGTCCCAGTTTTTGGTTATTTTAGTGGTGAAAAACTTTATCCTAATGTCTGATTTATTTTTCTTAACATCAGAGTTTCTGTCATTGCAATTTCTCTCCTCCAGAGCTTCTTGTGCATCACTACACATCTCAAAGAATGGTCTATCGCTCTTTTCTGCATAAAACTTCATTAATATTTTTCTTAAGCCTAATCTTCTTAACACTGCACAAACTCAGGTGTCTCAGCCTCTAAAACATTTTGTGCTTCATACTCCTAATCATTGTGATGGCTCTCTGACTTATTCATTCTAGTACATCATTATATTTCTTTCACCAGAGTATAAAAACTGGACACAGTACTCCAAAAGCAGACTCCCAGCCACCAAATAGCAGGGAATCATCACTTTTCTTGACCTGCAGGAAACACTGCTCCTGCAAAGATATTTTCTGCACTCCATGACTTGCAGGTCTGTTTCTCACATCATTACATAGTCTCTGGTGTCCTCAGATGATACAAATACACTTTTAAATGAACTTTAAAAAACAGCTGGAAGGTAAAGCATGAGAATATGGTGTGGCAAGTAGTGTTTATCTGACTTACATGTGTCACACAGAAGGTGAGAGTATGTAATCTCAGTTGTACCTTCTGGCATTAAAAATTAATACTCTGTGATGGTATTAGTATCTCCAGTATGTTGTTTTTTATTTAATCTCTAAGCTACTTCTATGAATTATAGTGTCTCAATATCTTCTATTTCATAAACAACAACATCTTGATGCCTAAAGAGGCTACCTGGAACAGAGGCTAGACAGTGTTGAAGAAATAAATAGGTACTTTTTAAAAGACCTTCAAAGGATACATCTTGGGCAGTACAGGAGCCCAGCCATGGCTACACCCAAGATGGACAGTGGGTCAAGAGTTTTCACACTTTTATAAGTTTTGGTCTATTTACATACTGAGGTTAATTGTCCAATTACCACTTCAGGTTATGAAGTCCCATCCTCCCAAATTGCTCTCCCCAGTTTGCTCGTTTACACTTTTTGGCCTCGCAGCTGTAAGGGTGTCCTTGGTTCTCAGGCTGGAAAAGGATTGTTTTGTCTAACTAAACTGTGAATAGAACTTACGCTTTATGTGAAGTTCAGAGTCACACATCAATGAATCTGAAAAATATAAAAGCTAAAACTTAAGGCATGACCTTGCTTTGATATATGTGTCCAGCCATCAAAGAAAAGTGCTTGAATACAGGCCATTTCTGTGGCAAACATGAAGTTTGTTGGCTGCAATGTTCCTATTGAGAGAGAAAGTACTAAAGTAAAATTTCTCAATAGCAGTCAATTATGGGGTAGGTAGCATACTGGCTATTGTGTAAATGTTTAACATTCCAGTATATTTCACTTTGCTTCAATTATTTCAATGATTCTACAAAGTAAATTCTTTCTTAAGATAAGTGAGAGGGAATTTATACTTTAAGAAATACAAAATAACAAGAACTGTCCTTCTTATTTAATTTTTGAAATTTATACGGAAAATTTAAACCATACTCTATCTTCAAGCAACTTGTGTCCTTTGAGTTTTGCTGCTATATATACACAATAAATTATAGAGAAATTCTCATATTGAGATAAACTCATGAAGTAAATTATCATAGTTTTTCCATCAAGTAAAAAGAAATAATAGAAATAAATACTAATGTGACATTCTTCTTTATCTGTCTCTCAATTTTTTTTCTCATCCTTCCTTTCTATAAGAAAAATTTAGGGAGTATAACAAAAGGTAATGATGTGATGACAAAATTTTTGAAAGGTTTTTCCTGAAAAATTCCCTTTTATCTTATAATTATTAACTATCTCAATGTTGTATTTATTTTCAGATAAAATGAGTAAAAATTAGAAAGCATTTTCCCTTGGATATAAGATTATTTTCCCAATAACTCTTAAAAAAAAATTAACTATATCATTTAGTGTGGATGTGGGGTTCTTGGGCTTTTTCTTTGTTTGATTTTTTTTTGGGGGGGTTGTTGTTTTATGGTAATAACTTTCTATCTGTTTGCACTTCTGTTTTTTTGAGAAGCAACTTGTAGTTTTTCATGCCTTTGAAAGGCATATCTTACATAACTTATGTTGAAAGGAAAAAATCTCTAACAAAAATGCATTCTAATTTTAAATCTCTTTTACTTGAGTCTCTTTGTATGCTCTCTTCCTATTTATTTCAAGATTATTTATTCGGAAAAAAAAATAGGACATCACTTGTCTTCTGCTGAAGATGTAATCTGTACTTCATGTTACCTATAATCATCAAACCATACTATAAAAATATCTGCAGGCACAGCTTACCTCACTGTAGCTATGACCCATTTTTGAGTGTCTTGAAAGAAATCTTATTTAACATTTTCTCCACAGTTTAAGATTCCCAGTAAAGTACCATGCAGCATTTGTATGTCAGAAAAAAAATTCAAACACTGACACCTAACTGTCTTGATCACCTTGCTGTTAAAAGTAAAGCTTCCAGATAAAGTCAGATGTAGCTGATCTATCAAGCTCTGAAGATCTGGGACAATTTCATAGAGGACTGCTAAACTCTCGATGTTTTTGCTTTGATTGCCTTCTTCCTCTCCTTATTTTTTTCACAGGGTCTTAACCAAAGAGAGAAAAGGGCCAATCAGGATAAAACAAAAAAACAATTCAGTGGAGCAGTATCCTGTCCTGCCACAGGCTCTCTTCCCAGAGCAGCAGGCTTTCCATCCACTATGCCAACATGGCCAGACAAGGCAATTAAACTGTTTATGCTTAATAGGCCAGCAGACTGGATAGTTCTTTTACAATTTCTATGGGAAACAACTCAAATTTGGAAAGAAAACAAGTCCCCTATCCTAAAAATCTCATTCACTATTGTTCTTCTTCAATTAAGTAATAATCAGATGAAAACATTCCTACAGCATGAAGTGTACAGAAATTGCATTAAGTTCAAAATATTTAATTGCTGACTTAAGCACCCTGTGGACAATAGGTTGTCTATTAACTCTTCATGAGTCCTCAGTAGTGTCTACTTCATGGCTTAAAAAGTAGCACTTAATTTTTAAAACAGCATAGTTTTTAAAATGTAATTCATAGTGGAAATAAACTGTAGCCCATACGGTAACCTAAGAATTTGAATCTGATCATCTCATAACTGTTTTATAGTGTAATAAAGAAATAAAGAGCTATTGAATGTAGTTAGGATGTAGAAGGAATCACTTTTTTTTTAATGTAATGTAGAGATGCTTCTTATGCATAGAACACATTGAGATAGTTTTCAAGTCAAGACAGAGAAGAACCTTGCAAAGATTGCACATCATCCTCAATGCCTTATCTAGATATTGAGGAAATATTGTGTATAAGACTCCATACAAAAATTGTGTTGATTTATTTAAGTTTCAACTACACTTGAAAGTTTTTGAGTTGAATATTTCATACCCAAGAAAGGAAGGAAAATGGTCCAGAATACTAATTATAATAAATCACTGTTTTCAAAACCATAGTGTATCTTTAATAAAGTAATTAATGTATAGTTTTTTATTGTCCTACATTGTGAAAGCACTCATTAAAAAATGTCAAACACAGTACGTAAAGTTTATTTTTCCTGGGATCAATTACAGTACAATCAGCCATAAGGGGTCTACTAGTACAAGGAGTAGGTTTTGATGACTGACAGACATCCAAAAAGCAGGAGATTGCAGTGAGAAAACCACTAAACATATGAAAATTTATAGTCTCAAATTTTTTTTCCCTTGAGACTCTTCAGGAGAAAATCATCAGTGACAGGAAAACCTTGTAAAAATATTATCAGAGAAAAATACTTATAAATAAAATATGAATTAAACAGGAGAAATACATTGGGAAACTAGAGTGTTAATAGTTCTCTAAGGCATATGTGTGTAAGTGTATATAGTTCATACATATGTTAAAGCACCAATGAAACAAGTGAGATTTGCATTACACTTGGGTATGGCATTGCTGTATGGCATAGATAATGAATATAACTAAATATATTACTTGCAACTTGTCTAAAAGAGTAGTGTCTATAATACTTTGGCCTAAAAATTGGGTATTTGGCTATTTCAGAACAAATACATGGAATTCAAATTTGAATTAATTATTGGCAATTACATTAGTTTCAGCTATTTGAATTAAAAATAATCTCATGACAGACAGATAAAATTTTTATTATTTACTTGAATTAGAAGAAAGGAAAAATGATGAGCAATGATGCAAATAATGGAATTACTATGCTGAATGTGTTTTTAAACAATTTAGCATGAAATGAAGTGCCAAGGCAAGCCTTAATCTGTTGCATTGCAGATGTTAAGTAATGAAAATGAGATGAATTGCATTTAAAATTATCAGGGCCATTTTTTAAAGATATCTGTTATGTAGCCAAAATAGAAGGTTTTGATACCGAGTCTTCACAACCCTGCAGCCAGGCAAACTAATAGATGATCTTGTTCTTTTTTCATGAATTCCTAATTTAACTACCATGATTCTGCAGCCTTTTTCCGTGCCTATGGAAGAGTTCATACAGTATACTAAATACTCAACTAGGCTCAGCAGCTGCAAGTTAGACTAGTTTTTTGGGTTTTTTAAAATAAATGTAACTTCCAATAACATTTTGTAAAAAATAGCCACATTTTCAAGGAAACTTATCATGTGGGATGTAATAAATTCAATTTTTTCTATATGAAACCTATTCTAAACCACTTACAAAATTTAATAGCAAATGATAACCTTTCAGAACATAACAGAATACCAAAGATTTCCTATATGATAGTGCCATCTGGGAAAGTGAACACTGATATTTTTTAAATGGGAGATTAGCCCTTTCTGTTTATCTAATAAAAGTTACCATCACTTCTTTCACCACCATTTTTTAGAAATCAATACTGTTGTAAAGCCACTCTGCATTTTTACCAGGTTCAATTCATCTTCTGTGTAACTTCCATGTTCTGCATCAGGGAATTTCTGCCTGAAATTAATTCGTCTATTGTCTGTGAGGGAGAAACAGAAGAAAAATGTTATTGTCTGCATTATTTCTTTGGCAGAACTCATTTGAAAACAATTGCCTATTGAGATGCAGTTTTAATTTTCTTATTTAAACCTGAATTTAGAATTGTTGCCAGTAGATAGGTGGATCAGAATTATTCCAAATACATAAAGTATTTATTTTTTTCCTGCTGAAGCTACTGCTTAAGAACCTTATTCCTTTTCAGATAAGATCAGTTTTTTGCCAAGTAAAAGAAAGTCTGGAAGGGTCTGCTAAAGCCTGGCATAAACATGCTTTACAGAATTGACTTCTCAAGTGGCCATCACAATAATAGAAGAGCTAATCAAAATGACAAGTACATTAAAAACAGCAGACGTCTGTACATTGTCAGTCTTGTCTGTGTTGTATTATTCTGTCTACTTGCTGTTTTCCTATTCTTCCAAGACCACTCAACCATGTAATAAGTAGATTTTCAATGTGTGGTACTTCCTTCATTAGTTGTTCCGTCATGCACTGGTGCAGAGATTTTCTACCTTTTTCCTAAGCAGGCTGCACTGATAAAGGAAATGCAAGTTATTCATGCTATGACCAAAATACCTGCTGCATTTGCTTATCCAGTGTTTTTCCGATGTTTTAGGTGTATTATCCTATATTTTCAAATACACCAGTTTTATGCTTCAAGACTGCCAGAACATGTGCCATAATTTATATTCTCACAAAAAAATATGTTAAACTTACCAAGTTTCAGTCACTAGCTGCTTTCATCAGTACAAGAGGCCGTTCAAAAGCAGTAAAAGAAATCACTGATTCTAATGAGATTTTGCTCCACATTTGTTTCTCAAGGGGTATCATGACTGTAAGGTACAGACATAACTCAAGTCTCATAACTGTGGTATGTCAAGCCTAAATCCATGACAAACCTAAGAAATAGCAGCACTACTAGAGCTGTAATCTAAAGCAAAAGTGATTAAAGGATGTGGCTGGCCAACATGAGAAGATCAAATGCTGAAACCTTTCTCAGCCTTTTGGATTTCAAGCTTTCAACTTTAATCTCTGAGGAGAGAGACAGGAATAAATTATATGCTACTCTGATGTTGGGAATGAAATTTCCAATTCTCTGTCTAGAGAAGGGCAAGATAAGAATGAAAGAATAATCTAAGGTAATCTTGATAAGAGGATACAAAGCAACTCAGGAGGGGAGATCATGGTTCCACTAAGTGCCTAAGGGTTGACTTTATATTAACACTTAGTGAACAAAACACATGAATGTCTCTTGTGAACAAGGCTCAAAACTTATTTTCCTTATTCTATGACATTTTTTCATCAACCAGCTCTTTTCCTTGAGCTAAAGACAGTGAGTGATTGTTCATGTAGACAGTCTGCATATGAGAGCAAACCAAACTTTCAGTCATAATGCCAATAAATATTTTTATTTACCAGGAATGGGAGCACAAATAAGAACAGCTATAATGAACTAATAATGAAAAAGTGAAGAGCAAAAATATAGATTATAAAAAAACAGAAAAGTGGTACAACTCCAGTGAAAGGATAGTTTAAGGACTCATTATGCTAGGAATGGGTCAAGCAGTTAATGAGAGAATGATCTCTAAGAGGCCAGAAAGTTGATTAAAGCCCAGGAATTTTCCAGCAAATCAATTAATCTATCAGAGGGATAAAGACAACTACTCCCTTGTTGCCACAGGTTACTGTTAGGCTTGATGTGGACTCAATATAAAACCAAGAATCAAGGTTGTTAGTGGATGTATGTATATATATATATATTTATAACCAGAAAAAACCAACTTTATTTTTAATTTGGAAAAAATCAAAATAAGAAATCATCAAATAGTGGCACTACTGTATCAGACACTTCAAACTCCTTCTGATGTAATTNNNAGAAAATAGTATCAGAAAGAGAGATTTGCTGAAAGAACTGTAAAAGGAAACATTTTCTGGCATACATAAAACCTGCATGCCGACATTATATTTATTAACTATACTAATAAACCAACAATGCCCCTCCTAAATCAAACCAGAATCAAAAAGCTATCATCCTCTATAAAAATAAGTAGACTAGACTAAGTCTCATATTTCTTGTTTTTGCCAATTTATCCTATAATTCTTTTGAATATAGTCAGTGCAGTGTTTTGTCATGTTAAAAGTTACAAAATCAATCTAATATTCTTTAACACATATATCCTTGAAATATATCTTCCATCATAATTTAAATAAGTAAATCAGTCATCATGTAAGATGTTTATAATATTTCCTTTTGAAATCATGTCAGTGAGATAAAGCTCCATTTATGTGTAAAATTGGGATGAGATTTAATAGCTTTTTAATGCTTAGATCCCCAAAATGGGAGAGATGTTTAATTATGAATGTGAAGTTAGTAATGAAATCAACAGAAGATTATACTTTCTAACTACAGGATTCTTTTCTTTACATCAGACTCTCAAAGTCAGTAGACTGATATATTAAACAGAAACATGCAAAATATATGGGCCAATTTTTTAGAAATAATGTTAATATTGTTTTTTGTCCCTAGGTACTCACCCGTGGCACAGCAAAATGAGCTTTAGGAGAGATCAATTTGTCTACTCGTTTTTGGTTTAATGGTGGAACAATATAAATTTTTGCTGTGATATGGTGTAAGTCAAATTTCAAGGAAAACAAATTATCAAAGATTTACACGGATTATTTTTGTTATAGCAAATTCAGAGCTACATTATAGGCATTTACCAGTAAATATAGGTATAAATAATATAATTATGATGCAGTATAGTATTCACACGTCATGCAGCTTGCATGTGTATAATGTTATGTGAAAAACAACTGTTATTATTTTAAAAATTATACATAGTATTATCAGTTCAAACTGGCATAGGAAAAGTAGGTTAATTTTAAGGCATAATAACCCTTAGGATGTCTCCACCAGAATAACATGAAGGAAGGATACTGCTGTGCAGTGAGAACTATAGTTTAAGGTCAGGTTTCCCTTCAGTGTGTGTGTCAGCTCTGTCCCTTCCTAGAGGCCAACAGGAATACTGAGCCCAAACCTACAGGAATCTCTCTTCCCCTTAGTCCTTTCAAAAGCTCTTTCCTTCTCACCCCCACCTTTGGTAGAAGCAGATACCACACAGAAACTCCTGCTCCTCTTTCTTAACAGCAACATGCAATTCTGCCTGCACTGCTGACATGCCATAAACTAGCTCTGAGAGGCATTATATAGCATTTCATAATGACTTACAATTCTTTTAATGGAATTCCTAAAGTTTTTTAATCCTCTCTGATTATTGGGAATTAGAGATTTGTGCTATCATTCTATTACTCCTTGAATATATTTGTTAAACAAAATATAATCAAATTTTGATTAAAAATAAAAGAAACTTTCATTTGTCAGCTGAATATTTCTTTTTAGCTGAAGTGACCTGAAGGACTGGAAGAACCAGCTAGCTAAATCCCATGTTTCTTTGGAGGCTTGCATTCAAAATAAATAAAACAGAGTTTTGCTGCTTTCCATTTTAAATATAAATCTGTTCCTATCCTTCATATAAGCAGGTATCAGACTATTCCTCAAAGTTGAAAGTTTCACTTTCCTGAAAGTGACCATACCAAAAGAAACGGAATAGTTTCCAAATTCCTAGGTAAGGCATTTTTAGAGCACAGTCTAATGTCTGTAGATAGGTAATTTCCACTCTCCACAGGGAAGACTCAGAACTGCTCAGTGAGAGAAATTAAATGAAAAGGTGTCAAAAAGCTGAAAATCCATTTCATTTTATTGAACTAGAACTTTCTTCTTTTGTGAAAAAATACATAATGAAAAATTTTATGGGTTTTTTTACTAAGCTGGTTCATCTACCTCCATGTCTGTTTTTCCTTAAATGTTTCCAAGAAAAGTTCCTAATTTTTTTCTGAATGCCTAATTTTATATTTTATTTCATATAATAACCCTTTAACCTATTTCTGATATTTTAGCCCAAAAGCGATAACATTCCATTTTACATTGCAACAGACTAATACACAAAAATAGCAACCGAAATTTGCCCCTAAAACACCTTTGAAAAATCTCTGTAATAAGTTCCTTCCTTCTGATTTCTTCCTAGACAGAATTCAGCAATTGATATGAGGGGACATTGTGAGTTTATTATGCTTCTGAGTTTTACTAAGTGACGATACTTGAAATTTTCACCTCTCATTCCTATTCTGTCTATGCTATTCCATGGTCAGTAATATTTTCCCTATCACTTTGACCTTTACTGACTTCATACACAGCAGTGCTGCTAGTTTTTCCACTATATTCATATTACTACAAGTATTCAAATGCCTTCTACTGTACTTCATTTTCCTCTCAAAAAAAAATTACTCAGAATGACTTTTGAGAAGTTTTGCTATCTACTCCTAATTTGTGATGTTTGCTAAGCTTTTCTGACTAGTATTCTAAAGTTTTTCTGACTACTCAGTATTCTTTAGAATATTGTATATTCAAGTAGCTCTATGTATTAAATTTTATTTTTAAAGGTACAATCAGTTAAAATTACAGTTGAAAAGAAATATCTTTTTTCAAAAATCGTCTTTATTTGTGTAGAATTTTCTATAGAGCTAACATAATTTATGAGTTCCTTTAATTTATGATTTTGCCATTTTTAAATACAGAATTTTAGTTACAAACCTCCCTTCTGGAGAAATTTGGGAAATAAGTTTCTTCATGCTTGTGAAATACTCTGTTGCCATAGCAATGACTGTGATAGAAAAAGCTACAAGAAAAACAGTAACTGTCTTGAGGACATGGTTTCAATGCAGTCTAATAAATGAAATATACAGCTGTAGAGGGAAAATAAAAATATAAGAAAAAATATTAAATGCCTTTTCTTTGTATCCCAGGAGGATCATCCATTTTACACACTTCATGACATAGTCCTGGGGGAAGGGAAGGTGACTGGAAGGAAAGGATGCAATTGTACAATTGTTATGTACTTGCAAATTTACAAGGAGGTGCACTGTTGAAAAGCAACCTTAATTCTAGAATTTCCTAGGTTATTAGGCTTGGAGATATTTTTCTTGAACAAAATACTGTTCTAACCCTTCCCTGGATATGCAAGAGATGTACCTTCAATTCTGTGAAAATTGGCATACTGTTCCTATCCTTTTCTCTCTGGAAGATTGGAGCCTTTTTTCCTGCACATTTTTTTTATTTTTTTTTCTTTTTTTTTTCTTTTTTTTTTTTTTTTTTTTTTTTTTTTTTTTTTTT
>JANRMJ010000066.1:83704334-83717540 GCA_025584955.1 Alethe diademata
TTTTTTTTTTTTTTTCTTTTTTTTTCTTTTTTCTTTTTTTCCTTTTGCCTCCAGTCCTGAAGAAACTACTGTACACTTTCCAGGGAGGGGCCTGGCTAATTCACAAGACTTTCTTTGTCAGCACCAGCTAGTTTTGGGTTAATGTAGTTCTGCTAGCACACATACATCATTGCTTACATAACTGTCAGATGTAACCCAGAGATAGATAACTTAAATTGTTTATGATGATTTAAAACTGTTTGAGTCCTATCCCAATTTCATAAGAGAAACATATAAACTTTGTTGGAACAAAGCATGAGGACAAATCTAAGGCTAAATGTCTCTTGGGTAAAATGTCATGGTTTTCTAAAGATATTAGGGAATGTGATACCTAGCTATATTCTGGGTTTAGGCAATGTATGTATCAGAATATATACAAAAAAATATGTTTAAATCCTTAAAATAATTTTGGTGACACAATACAAGGGCAGAGGACAGCATATTTAACGCCATTTTGAAATACAGCATATGTACTACAATAAAATCTGTTTCCAATAGTTGATCAAATGGAATGGGGTAACTGAGCTGCAGCAATCACATTATGGAAAAATTTGCCCTATCCAGGGTGCTGAGTCATTTTTATCAATCATGTATACTTAATTTATGCTTGTGTGTGTCTGTACATCTTGTTATACTTATTTATAACAGTGAATACTAGTATTCCATACTTCATTCTGATCAATTTTTCCCCAAGCATTGTAGAAGGTAAGGCATTAGTTTGACATTTGGGCAATGCATACACCAACATGGAAAATTTAGCTACATTTTGCCACTTTGATGATCTTCATGGATCCCTTCCAACTAAGAATATTATATGATTATATGATTTTGTGATGCATAATGACTAATGTGGAACAAGTATGAGATACAGCAATTTAATAAAAAATTAAAAAAACTGGACTGTTTTCTGACTATTTTGGCTGGGGTTTTTTAGATAAAAACAATTTTACAGTAATTCAATAACCTGTCAGTAAGGTCTCTTGAACTATGTCAGTGTCAGGAATGTAGTATTTTTACACAGTAATATATTTGTTAAATACAGAAATATCATTTTATCTGCCTCCTGCCTGAAAAAGGTGAATTCCCAAAGAAACGTACAGGCTCCTTTGCTGTAGATGTCAATGGTGACCATTCTGAACTCACATTTAGGAAAAAGCATGCAATTGGTAAAAGCATGTCTAATTTCACCCAGTGCTGCAGAACTACATTTATAAATTAAACAGTTTATTTCAACCACTGTCATTGTTCCAGAGGGAATATAAATAAATATCTATGTTAATGCAAACTTCAAGAGGTACTTTCTAGCATAAATGGCTATTCTGAAACCAGATTTCCCTGAGAAAACTAGGATTTGTTCACAGATTTTCTTTTTTCCCATTAAAAAATATGTTGCTACTGACAAACAAATTTCCTGTGCCTCCTTGTTAATAAAGTTCATAATATCCTGGATATTCTTTTAAAAATGAAATTATAAATTATAAAATTATTCAAACACAAAAGTTCTATGAGAACATGTCAGCACTTTTTCAAGAATTTTGGGAATTAGGATGTCTTCCCAAAATCCTTGTGCCAAATAGTCTCTTTATCTGTCAGTGCTCACTAGAAGAAGTTATTTCTCTCCTGGAAGTGCAAGTCACCTCTCAAAATGTGTTAAGTGTTGTCTTCTGAATAAAAATCCACAAACATTTACAAACCATCAGCTGTACCCCTCAAACAAGCCAC
Source organism: Alethe diademata (assembly GCA_025584955.1). Taxonomy (NCBI): domain Eukaryota; kingdom Metazoa; phylum Chordata; class Aves; order Passeriformes; family Muscicapidae; genus Alethe; species Alethe diademata. The sequence goes on from JANRMJ010000066.1 coordinate 83,706,096, forward strand.
CAACTAAACCCACCAACACCCAACCAATTAACCAAACAACCAAATAAAAAAATCTCATCTCAAAACTTTGGAATAACAGAGTATGTTCAGTTGTCATTGTTTCACCATGTTATTTTTTTCATTTTTATTTTTCAGATGATTGTGTGAAGACAAAATTATTTGTAATGTTACCTTGATAGCCTCAAAAAAAGTTTCCAAGAGAGAGAAAGACTCAGATATTGACATGAAATTTTATCATAATAACACAACATCTGCAGTGATATTGAATTTAAGATGATGGTCTTCTAAACTTTTTATTAATAATACCTGGTAATACCTGGTTTCAATATTATTTTAATTACAATTTTTTTTCAACACCAAAATATAATTTGCAATAAAAAGCCCAGAGGAACATACCCTCATTCCTTTTGGAAACACTCAAACATCTATATGCTCATAAAGGCTATAGAAAACACGTGCTCTTATCTTACAGTAGATGTTATTCTGGCTTAGTCTCTAATAATCAATAAACATGAGGCAGCTCTAAATGATTAATTTCACCCTCTCATATTTGAGCTGTTTTTCTCCAGCAAATGATTGTATTTTTTCTTGAAACAGGGATGTTGACCTCAATTTTCCTTAACTGTTCCAACTTGCAGGCTATTGAATCTGCAGGTATTGGGTATTTAATTATTTATACCTAGTGAAACAGTGTCATCAATAAAGACATGCATAATTCCATCTAGTTCTACACTAAACTGAAGATAGAAAATATACGACAAATAGGAGGCCGACTTTCATCATTTTCATGGTACCCAAGTAAACCAAACAGAAACTTTCACCTGTATTTCTCATTCTTTAATAACCAGTATATTAGATACTTTGAAGGAGGCATATGTGTCCTTTGGATTGTGAAAAATACTGGGATATTTTTTAAATTAAGAGAAACAAAAAAAAAAACCCACTAAGAATGGTCTGTTGAACAGAAAAACTTCATGTTTCTCTTTTTTTTTAGCAAGTTCTTGGACCATTTGCCTGTCATCAAGTTCTCCAGGAAGGCTGTGGGAGACCACACCAAAAGCCTTGGAGAAATCCAGGTAGACAATGACCTGTGCTCACACCACATAAACTGAGCAGGTTATTTTGTCATAGAAGACAATAAGATTTGTCAAGAAAAATTAACCCATGCTGGCTTTTCTCAAACACATTCTTCATTTGACTTGTGATGGCCCCTAGGTGGATTCATTCCATAACTTTCCTAGGTTCTAAAGTAAGACTGATGAACTTAAAATTTCCTAGAATCTCCTTTAAACTCTCCCTAGATGAGGGTGACATTAGCCTTCTTCCAGTGGCTTTTCAAAGATTGTGGAGAATGGCCTCACAACAACATCAGTTGGCTCTTCTAACAGCTCTCTTGGATGTGTATCATCAGGGCCCATCAATTTGCTGGGATCAAGCTCCTGCAGTAGTTCACATACCCACTGATAGGAGGTCTATGTTTGCAGAAACCTGGGTTTTTGTTCCCTAGGTCTGGGGCTCAACAGTAGTGGGAAAACAGAAGTGATAAAAGCACTCAAAATGTTTCCAGTGTTGTTGGTAATTATTTCAACTCTCTGACTGGCAAAAACCAAGCTGGATTAGCCTTGCCCAGAAAACTGCAAGTTTAAGCTGCTAGTTCCTTGCAGGGCTCTCTGTTCTTCCCTGTTTTGTTCCTGGCTTTGGAAACCCACATATACATCTTTATTTAACACAGCCACAGACCTGAACATTGCCACAGCTGCACTGACAACTGTGCATAAAGATCATAAAATACAGTGGAAAATATGCAACACAATAATGTGTAAGAGATAACTACAGAGAATGTCAGGTGTTTATTACCACCTCCTCACTATGTCTGAATCATTATGCATTGCAGAATTGCATGTTTGGAATTTTCACTTTTAATTTTTGTGTGATAAAGGCTTTCTTAATAAGATATTAACCACAACATGCAAAAACTATAGGTAGTTGTCAACAAGAAATAAGAATTTGAGAAAATGTTGAAAAATGTGGTTTATTATTTCTCTGCTCAATTAAAACATAGTGAAAAAGTCTTGGAGCACTGAATACACAGCTGGGAAGGAGAAAGGATGCGAGCTGTAGTCAGTAACAACATAAAGTATAAAATAAATTGATGTTCAAAAATGTTCAGGGAGTGGAGGCTCAGCTGTGCAATTAGTATAGAGCCAAATTAGAAATGACAAACCCACAATATAAAACATAATATGTGTCTGAAGTCTAGAATGAAAAAATTGAAGACCCTGCCCAGATTTCTATCATGCTTTAGAGTAAGGCAAAGGGAGGATTACTACTTTGCAATAAGAGTAGTTATGGGAATGTTATTTTTTTTCTATTTCCTCTGCAGTGCAAATATTAACGATGTCATGGCAGCAGTCTGCAATATCAAAATAATTTTCTAAACCTACAACAACAAAATGGTGAAACAAGACAAAATAAGAGGAGGCAGAACTCAGTCTCCAGCAGCATGGTCTTCAACCATGCACTCACTCTGACTTCAGCTAATACATAGGTGTCCACAGGGGGAATTGAGTTAGAGTTTTCCTGGTAAAAATTTAGCAGATGAAAAAGCAGTATGGATGCATCAATGTCCAAGATCTCAAAGCATCCTAGAAAGTTTTATAGCTTTCCAAACACTGTGTGGCTGATTCCTCATTCCAAAGGTGAAAAGCGTGAGAAGATTCATAAGTATGCTTTAGTTTTGAAGATCAGATTTCAGGGAACTTGGGTTTGGTGCAACCTTGAGGCATCCATTCGAACCATGCTGAGTTCTTGGCTTCTGCTCTGACAAATGCTTTACAGTCTTCTTACTAGTTTAAGACAAACTTCACATGTGCATCACAGTTTCTCAAAGTCATCTGTGTATGTTTATACAGAAAAAAAATTGCTTTCTTATTTCTTTAACCATAATCAAAAGGAAAAACTTCTGTAACAAGTAAAAGATGGATTGCCATCATTTTTACAGTCACTATATTCTCACAGTGAATTGTGGTTCAGTAATGGTCAGCAGCTCAGAAAATTGTGTCTCCTTCCTAACATGTCTAACTGTGGGAGAATTAATGACTTTTGCAAGAGATATTAAATAGTGAGATACTGTAATTACCATCCAGCTCAGAAACTGTGCAGTTCAAGAGACCAAAAAGGGGTCAGGAAGTAGCAAACATTCATGACAGAAGGCTGATACATCATTTTTATTGTCCTAATTTTCACCAGTTTCTTATTCCAGATCTAAGTTATGTTGAATGTAATCAGGCTAGGGAGCTTCCTATGAAGAATTATCTGCTGTGACCTTTTACTTCATATTCTCTAGTTGCTCAATGGGGAAACTGCACTCAGTGAGAACTCTGAACTAGACAACTCGTGTTGTCTCTCAAGGCCTCAGCCTCCAGTCCTCATAAGAATGTGTAGAAACTGAGAACTGATCATAAGCTGAAAGATCATTCTGAATAGGTGAGCTGCTGAGACACACATTTACTGAATAACAATTTACTGACTTACTGGTTTAAGAAGTTCAGGGAAAGTTTTTTAAAGGTTCATCTGAAACAATATATGGAAACTGGAAGAAACCTGTAGGCTACAAAAAAGAAAGATTTGTTATGGGTAATGGTAAGTTAGTAAGTTTCTATGTAGGCTGAAACAGTCAATGGTTGTGCAATTAATAAAGAACCAATTTGATTTTAGGACTTATCTTATTACTCAGTAAACATTATTTAGCGTAATGTAGGAATTGACAGTGTAGCTAATCCCTGTGCAAGAGAGTATATGAGGCAAACAAAGCATTTCCTAAGAAAAAGAAAATACTATCAAACAAATGTTGCATTAGCATTAAAAAAAACCCCACAAACACAAAAGACTTGATTAAGCTTTGAGGCACTATCAGGAAAAACTGAGTTACACAGAACTAATGTCTGGGAGAAAAAAGGTAAAACCTTATTTCTATTTACACAAAGAGGAGAAGGGAAAAAAGAATGAGGACAAAACTGAATTTCCAGGGAGAGTTGACAGCTGCCTGAAGTTGGAAATGTGGGAGCACTTATATTCCAGACTCATAAAGGTTTCATAATTGGATAGTCTTTATATTCAGGACTATCAGGGTCAAGTCCTGCATCCCAATTTCAGAGTATATGTCAGGGAAAGAAAAGTAACTTTATGTAGTTTATTGTAGGCTGAAAGATTTGAGACTGATATAGAGAAACTCCTACAATTGCATGGGACACCTACCAAAAAAATCATCCTTCAGACACTGAAATAATTGATGAAAGCATTTTGCTAAGTTCTATGACTAATGCAAAAAAGACACTAGAGGCATACAGATTTTGGAGGTTTTTTTGGTATGATTTTTTAAATGGCATCTGAGACATTAGAAGAGAATAGAAGAAAAAACAGACACTTATTTTAGTGTTCATAACCATATGCAGCATTCAAAATACTGGAGACATTTTAATGTATAAATTTGAGATGCCTGTGATTTATCTTCTCCTTTACCAAAAATGCCATGCCCAAACCAATGAACTATCCTGGGAAAGCATGAAGACAGGAAGTGCTATAGAATGCACTTGTAAGCTGAAAGTAACACAGAAAAAGACATCAACGCAAAACTGGTTAAGCTGTGTCCAATGACTCTCAAACGTTGAAGAAAGAACATTATTGCCAGGTTAAAAAAAAAAAAAACAACTCAGTAAATGGACATACATTTCAGAGTTCTGAAAGAAAACAAAGCATAATCATAGCTTGAGGATGGAAATATTTCAAATACTAAGCATGTTTGCTGCTGTGCCACAATCTAATCCCACCGTTAGGAAATATACTTTGCAGAAGGCAGCTGCCAGCAGCTGTATCTGCAACCAAGCTACAACTTACAAACAACAGAACAGTGATCTGCTTGATTTCAGCTCTTCTTCAATCCCAGCTATAAGTAATCCTAACACTGATTTGTAAAAATATTAGATAACCTTGGCCTAAAGTAGCTTAAAGAAAGAGAAAAAGAAACCAAACCCCATTCTACTAAGAAAATTGCAGAAGCCTGGATGTTTCCAGCAGTTGACAGAAAGACACACCATGCTCTGCTGCTTGCCATAAGTTTGTTTTCTACAAAGTTGATTGAAGCAGAAGATTCACATGGACATGAATGTAAGTGACAGGTACCATGACCTCTTACTGACAGTATGGAACACGGGACTTATTCAAGGAGATGGACACTACATAGCAAATTGAAGTAAAAAATAAACTACATAAAAATAAACTAATTTTAGGATGCATATAGATACCTACGGATGGTCAATTATGTTTCCACAATCTGTGATTATTATTCAGAAACCTATGAATATTCCACATGACAAAAAAATTGGTCAATGATCCAAGAATTAGTACACAAAAAAGCAGCTATTTCAACTTCATCTGTAAATATCTAAAATAATGCAGCTTAAAAGCAAGTGAGCTCTGACTGATGTTCATCCTGCTGTTGTTGTTGTGGGCTGACATCCTTTCATGGCTTTGGTCTGTCATATTCCCCATGGCCTTGCCCAGACATTGTGGGACTGTGTCTAACTCTGATTCTTCTCACTGGCCATGATCACAAACCCCACCTGTAGACTCATGTCCTGGCCCACCCTTGAGCCATTCCTGTCCCCAGGTATAACCATGATGATGGGGATGGGAGAGACCCAGTGCTTTCTGGTTTCCCCCCTACTGGCTGGAGGGATAGAATGAGTCCTGTCTGCCTGACTCTGCCCTGACAGACTCCTGGGGAGCCCCCAGCACTCCCAGTTCTCAGCCTCATGGAACCATCAGTCTCAGATGTATCCTGACAATGTCTACAGGTGCATCCTACAGGGCGACATAAACTATATTTTCTCCTGGAGGATTCACAGAAAATCATCTAGTGCCATGACAATTGATTTGTACTCAAATTTGTGGAAAGGGTAGGTGAATGTTACCACCTTATCTCCAAGCCCGAAATACCACGTGATTTTAGCAACACAGACTTATGGGGTATACTGACATAAATCCAGCTGTTTAGAACTGAAAGACGGAAAGGGACTGAAAGAGAGAGGTGAGAAAGATGTCAATTGTGCTTTTACTGTGCAACAGTGATCTCTGGCCATATCTGGGCCTACAATAAAGGTATAGATAAATCAGAAGCCAACAGTAACTATGCAGACACATAGAAAACTGCCCCTAAGTGCAGTAGATAGCACTGAGAAAGGCATTATCCCAGTGATATGAGGATATAAGGTCAACAAGTAGTTTCTAGTTAAGTAAACTTTTAAAACACCACAGCCAGTCTATAATGTGTCTGTATTAGTGCTGTCCACTTTCATCAAACAAGTATTGAGGAAGAAAATCCTGTGGAGGACCTCCTGTTTTCACAGAAATTGCTAATGTAGGTGATGCCCAGGTGTCCAGATTCATTGCTGCATCCACTGAGAGCAAAACTGCTTTGTGTATATCATCACGAGTGCTCCCAGTTGTGTTCTTCAGGACACTGATTGGAGATGGAGTGTGAATTTGCACTGAAAAATAATATTTTTGCACTGAATTACTGATGCAGACACACAATAACATACTTCATACCAGACAACGGGAAAATCTGGGAAGTGTGTTGTCAACTGCAAATGGTAGTTATAACTTGGTGATAGGTATACATATAGCAGTTTATCTCAATAAATTTAAAATAAACTCTTTTACCATTAAAAGTTGATTCAATAAAATTGATGTTTTTTCTTTTTCTCTGTAAAGTCATGCACTTGTTCAAAAATTTATTATGAAATATATTCGAAACTTCTGAGTTTAAAACACTTGTAGTTTCATTTTGAAAATTAAAAAATTAATTTCAAATGTTATTTTATTCTTCTTGTTAGTAATTTTTTAGTGGTGTGGATTGATAATATGGCACAGAACATCTGAAAAGATATGGCAGGAGAGAACAGTACAGATGGGCTCCTTCCTCTAATTTCTGCTCATAAATGAGAGGAGCTAAGTATCTTCTTAACTGCTTCTCAGAGTACCTGACATGGATAAAATTTAAAATGAATCTTAAAGAATATGATTGAATCTTTTAATGTTCTAAATGTTCCTTCTTGGACAAACCATACACTTGCAGTAAAATCTAATCTAAATTAATGGGGATTTTTTTGGTAGTTGTTATTTTAATTTTTCCAATGGCAAGGGTCAGATGGGAATTAGCTATGTCCTTTAATTTGAATGTCAAACAGTAATTCAATTAACTGAACAACACAGTGATGCTTTTTGTACTTCTGAATCTGTTACTATTTGTTCCATAGTTCAGTTTGTTGCATTGTTATCTGTGACAGATGCACTCAACTCCTTAACCAAACCAACAACAATTTGGTATAGGCTCCAAAGGAGGTAAAGGCCTGAGCCATAGCCAAAACAAAAGCTACTCCAGTTTCAACCCCTCCTCTGAAAAGCCACAAGGGACCTGAGAGATATGGTGAGGAGAGATGTGTATGAGCTTGAAAACTGATCATGTCATTAGCACATGAATAGCATGTGACTTTTCTAAGACTCATTTATTTAGGAACAAAGAAAGTTATGGATACAAGGAGTCACATGCCTACTTTTCCTATTACATGCAGTTTGATTATGAGTCAACCACTTTATGCCATAAATATGACAGCCTGACTGAGCGTTTTTCAAGCTCTCGCTGTGAGGCAGTGTTGGGTGCATGGCTGTGATCTCCCCTTGAGCTGGGATACCCATGTCAGACCTTTGGTAAAACAACCAGTATCACAGATAACCCTGTAGTGTGGTAACTTAAATTACTGCCTTGATAACTTCAAATCATTGTTCAAATGATTGTGCTGTAATTGAGTGAACCTTGCCATCAAGCTTTCCTAAAATGCACTTTTACAACATCATCATAATACAGCTTTTGCTAATACCTTTGACAGTGGTTCTTCAAGCAATCTAAATCGCCCACTCATGACATTATGCTGAATATGGTTGAATAATTAAATTCTTTCTTGGTTGAATAATGAAATTTGCTCCAGGGCTTTCAGCTATTCTGTGACACAGGTACAGTGTTGAATTGCTAATGTGCTACTCCTCCTTTTCATAGCATATGCATGTGTGTGTAGAGTTTGGAAAGAGGAGGTGCAGTTACTGTCATTATGCCTTTAGCAGAGTAAATCAGGCATTCCCATCAGGTTTGTTCCAGGGCAGTTCACAACTTCAGAGCTAGGCTTGAAGTTTCTGATTATCTTCTGACAGATTTGGTTTGTGCCTGAATCTCTAATTAGGTGGATAAGTTAGTTATTGTATCTAGCCCAATAAAACAATCATAACCCTTCTTCTTGACTGATATTCCAGATTCTCTAAATAAAACAAACAAATCCACTGTAATTTTAGGAACTGTCTCCACTATTACACACGTAGTCGACTGGCAATGGAAAAATAGCACCTCTTGTCACCTTGGTCAATTAAAGACAAGTCAAATTTCTAGCACAGATTCCTGAGTTAAAAAAGCTGTTCTTTCCAAATCAGCAACCAAATAATCCAAGGACTAGAACAGCAGCCTTTATCATGTTTATTTATCTTTGCTATGTACATATCATCTAAGTTTTCTCAGGAGACCACCAGATGGTTGAGACTCAGACCAGACAAAATAAATCTGAACATAATAAAAGATACTATGAAGTCTAAATTATTCTGCATCATCCAGAAGGGAAGCAGAATTTCAAGTGTAGTTAAGAGTGAACTTGGTTTCTATAGCTCTAGGAGAATACACAGGTCATCTGCTGAGGATACTGAATCCAGGTATTTCAGGTCCTTGAACAGAGATGTGGGGACTGGATTCAGTGTTGAAAATATCTGGAGTAATTAAAAGATCATTTCTATACATTGGAATGAATTACTAATTCTAATTATATCCCTCTTTGGTTTACTTTGGCCTCTCTCTGCAGTAAATTACTATAGAAGTACAGCAGTTCTGAAAGCACAATGCTCACCAATGAACTGAAAATGACTGTGATCATTCAAAACTGGGTTCTTTGACACAGTTTGGTTAAAATATCTCTAAACTCTAATATGTAATTTGATATCTGTATGCAAGAACATTTAATTAATTAAACATTTGTTAAACTCCAATGGAGAAAGTACTTATTAGCCAGCCACAACTGAATTTCCATTATTCCCTGTAGATTTATTCTCAATTGTGCTTTCTTTTTCTGCTGAAATTTTTAAGGCAGAGAACTTTTCATTATATCGTGTCTTATTGTATAGCTCATTCACAATTTTTCAATACATAGCTATTAAAATCCATTGAAAAATCCAGATGTTATAACCAAAACCAGGTGCCTTGAAATTATGAGTGAAGTTACTGAACCCAAAATCATGATCTAAAACATGTGATTCAGGGATTTGAATCAGTTTACTATGCACTGGAAGAAATAGTTGCCTTGAATAAAATGATCTATAAAATTCACAATCTCTAACTACTTGATAGGGAAAAAGATGTGTATTAAACTCCAGTATTGGTCCTTCCAAGGCCTCAGTGCCTGAATCAGGACTTCAAGTGTCTTCTTCTTAGAAGGGCAAGGTATCAGTTAATATGTTTTGAAAATATTCACTACTTTTGCAAAATTACTGAGTTATGATGCAAAGTGCACCTGTAGTTAGAACACCTCACATGAATACAGAGGTTAAGTAAAATTTAACCTCCACGAGAATTCCTAACTGCCTTGTGAGAAAGACTAGTGTGAAAGACCTAATATTCAGTTGAAATTTCAAAAATAAATTTTCCTAAATAACTAGCTGATAAGTAATTTGATATTTCTGATCCTCAGTACAGCCAGTACTCATTCTCCTTTGGCATACTGAATCCTATGTTACTTTATGTAGAGTAGTCCTACTTGAACAAGAAGGAGCACCATTATTCTAAATGTATTTAATTATAATTTCTTCCCATAAATGGGTGTTTGAGTACTGCCTTCAATCCCAGAAAATGAGTTTGAATCACCATTATCTCCAAAGAGTTGTGGTAAGAGCCCTGGTTTTGTGGTGGTACTCTCTAACCATGAAGTGCATAAAGAAAGGCAAAACTGCTACCAAAATAGACACAAGAATCTTTGAGATGTATGATTCACATAACAATTTTTTTTAGGCATACTAGAGATATCTTTATCTGGTGATGCTTTATGAGAGATTAGACGATTCTCTGCCTTCAGCAAATGGTTGGATATCTGTGGATGTGTTCTCTGCACAAGACTACTGTTTTCCTTGCTTTTTACTTTCTAATGTCTCAAAAACTGACAATAGCCTTGCTGGTCCTATCACCCCAGACAAATTTCTATGACTTACCCAATATCAAAAGCCAACTGTTACACAAGTTGCCATCAACTTCTGTCCCCTACCCCAAGTATGGTATACAGATGTGGAGTGATTAAGAATTCATCTGTAGCTTCATTTTTGGGTCTGTTTTCGTCCCTTCCCCCAACCCCACTATATATAGATACTGTAATATATATTATCAATATATAACATATACTAGACATAAATATTATTTTTATATACACTGTATGTATTAAAGCATTAGAACGGGGAAGACATAATCTACAGCCTTTGGGAAAGCCCCACCTCAATTAAGTTGCTGTTATTTTCCTTGTTTTCCTGTCACATGCCGGCATCATCTAATGATGCAACTGTGCTTTCAGCCAGGCTTCACCCCCCCCTGCAGATTGTTATTAACGATATCAACTCTGTAGGATTCAGCTGAAAAGTTACAGAGTTCAAGTAAAAATTTTGCAAAGGGATCTACAATCTGGTTTTCCCTGGGCCTCATAAATTTTGAAAAAGTAGAGGTAGCAAATTGAGTAAAGACATTTTAGAATGAGTTTCTGATTTTTTCCAAGTTTGACAAACATTCAAGTTTGAAACCCTTGTATAAAATTAGGTCTTAAACACCTTACTTTTATTCCACATTAAGTTAAATTTTTATATGTAGAAGTTGTGAAATACGTGTTCTATGTTCCCTTCATTCCTCATGCTGCTTGAGTGCATATCATGAATAGGTATTCCAAGTGACCTAGTTTTTAGTACTTATCACATGAAAACAAAAAAATTCTCATGTTCAACCTAGTACATGAAGCTAAGGCACAAAAAACCATCACAGATGTTTGAAAGTTTAATTTCAAGTGAAATTAAGATATATCATGATTTGAGTACTCATATTTTATCTCAAAATAAGCAACTTTTTAGTTCTTAATAATGTTTATCTTTCTGTAGCTTAGATACTTGCCTATTTATTTATTTACTGGATAGAAGAAATTTAAAGTAATACCAGATATGTGAGGATGAAGGTGATGGTACCAGAGGTGTGCATAAAGTTTAAACATGAAAGAAGACTTAAGAAATTTTCACCAATAAATGAATTCCTTCCAAAAGTTTTTG
>JANRMJ010000066.1:83724775-83735867 GCA_025584955.1 Alethe diademata
GAAAGAAGACTTAAGAAATTTTCACCAATAAATGAATTCCTTCCAAAAGTTTTTGTTCAATAGCTAAGGTATTGGAAGTCCCAAGGTTATAGATGGTTTTTTAACTAAAATTCCTGATATAAGAATGTTTCTCACCAAATATCCAAGTTGGAAGCCTTCTTCAATTGTTAACTTTCACGTTCTTTTCAAATGTGAAGCCAGAAGGAAAAGACCAACTAGCTGAAAAGTTTTTAAATCGGTTTTTGCTCTCTTCTTGAACTGACTTGTTTTTAAAGATCGTTTAAAACCTTTGCAAGTCTAAGTACATATTTCCCAATGTAACATGCCCTTTAAAAATATAGGACAACTTATTTTACTAATATGAAGTGCCTTTTTAAAATTACTTTTAAAGTCCTTTTTAAGGATTTTCAAAATGAGTTCCTTTAAAAATGCCTAAACTTGCTTATAAAATAGAGACATGCAGATTTGCTGGTCATTGTAATATCTTAAACATGCATATACTGTGGTTTTTTTAGAATTCTAAGTTTTCTGAAGGTGAAATAGGATAAAAATTAGCCATATTATTCTAGGACATTTAGTCTAACATCCTATCATTTATAGGACAAATCAGTAAAAGCTGATTATTTTTCTTGAAGAAGTACATAAAATTTATTTAATTGAACTGATAGTTACGTAGGCTGTAGCAATGTTAGGAAGGCAAAAAATCTCAACCATTCATGGGGGCTCTATAATACTTAGGGAAAGAAACACAGCAACAACTAAACAAAACATAAGAAGTAGCAGTGCAAGGAAACATAGGCAAAAATGTGCAACAGCTGACTGACACATTTAGTTGGAAGTTAGGCACTTGAGGATATTCATTCATCAGAACATTATTGCTTCAACATGTTATTGCTTTTTAAGTGTAATCCTATTAAAAGTTAAAAAAAAAATCCCTGAAATCCCCAAATTAAGCATAACAACATATCTGTCAACATGAACCTTTGTTAAATTTACTGGTGTGACTCAGAAATTGTAATTTAAATAAATGAGGCATATAGGTGAGCAAACTTCCAAAATAAAAGATAAGCCCTACTGGTATCACTCAATATGTCACCCAAAATCCAGTGTTTTATCTTCCTGATGTGTCTTTCACTGTGTCACTTCGCATGTGAATCTTTTAAACTGTGCTGTTTTGGCAGGGATTGAGTTGATTTTCTTTCCTGCAGCCAGTATCAGGTGCAGTGTTGGAAACAAGAGTTGATAATGTACAGATATTTTAGTTATTGCTGGACAGCCCTTACACAGTATTAAGGCCTGTTCTGCTTCTATCCCCATCCCAGTAGAGAGTAGGCTTGGGGTGTGCAAGGAGTTGGAAGGGAACACAGATGGAACAAATGAACAAAGGAATATTCCATACCATATGATATCTTGGTCAGCATATAAATTTGGGAGAAAAGTTGTCCAGAGGCCTGCTGCTCATGGGCCGGTTGAGTGTTAGTCAGCGGGTGGTGAACAGCTATTTCCATTTGCTGCTCTTTCTGGGACTTTATTTCCCTCTCTCTGTTATTTATATTTTTAATTATTATTAGTAGTAGCATTAGCATTATTAAATTTTCCTTATCCCAGTTTCCATATTTTCTTGATTTTACTCCTCTAATTATCTTCCACCTATCCTGCTGGGGCAAGGGAGTGAGTGAGCAGCTGTATCATGCTTAGTTGCCAGCTGGTGTTACACAACACTATAAACAAAGGAATGTTCAGAGTGTTTTTAATTAGGATACCTAAAAATCCTGGAGAGATGGAGATAAACCAGTCAGGAGTCATTCCTGGTTGTGACCCACCTCAGAAGTTTAGATGTCTGGCAACCTAGAATAGGGGTTTAAGAACCTGAATGGGGTAGAATTTTAACAATACAGCACTTCAGGGCTCCTGAATAATGAGATGCAAGTGGCCTGAGTTGATCTCCTGGTGGATTTAAGGTCACTATAACCTTGAATAGCTCTAGATTTCTCACAAAATCTCTTACAGAGAACATGAGACTTTGGTTTTAGGCATAATCCTTCAGGTACAATCTTGAGAAGTCTCCAGAATAAACCAGGAAGGGATGTGTTTAGGATGTTTATTTCTCTATATATATTAAATACAACTTCTTTTTGACTTTATTTATTAAGTTTTCTTTTGGGCCTTGTTGTTGACATATTGGATTATTATTTTACCTTGATTCTTGACAGTTCTTTCAATCAGAACCTACCTGCACCTGTACTTCCATCTATCTAATAGGCTGAAATCAGTTTTCCATTTATTACTCTCTTTACATCTAGTATTTGGGCATTCCTGGTTGGAAATGGGCTTAATTTGGACAAGTACTCAGATCCTGTATATAACTTAGCTTCATGGTTAGGCAAACACCCCTGGAATGAGCACCAGACTGAGAAAAAGCTCAGATTTGAAGCATTTATTTATTGGGCAAACAATTTAATAACAATCTTACTATGTATATGCTTTTATTAATGTTTTATTGATTATTTTTAATAATACTAGTGGAATTAATCAAAATATATCTTTAATTCATTATTCTGGATTTCCCTGGAGAGGGAGCAAGTAAATCTTCACAGAAACAGAATTGCGTTAAGAGTATGACAGCTTTGATTCTATTATATTCTTGTGGTCAAAATGAAGAGAACTGAAAATACTGCATTTTTAAATACTTTATAGAGTACCTTTTTAACTCTATCATAGCTGTGGTGAAGTCTACTTTACCTCCTTTCTCTCCATGTACAACTCTAACAACAGTAAATGCTAAGTCAATTTATGATAAACATCCATTTTACTGCTAAGCACTAGTGAAGTGATTTAGAAAGAGGTGTGGGAAGGATGAGGTGTAGGATGAAGACCATAGATCTGGAAATATATGGGCCTAATTTTAGAAAAAGATGAATATAACAGTGAAGCTAAAATCAATAAAAAAGAAAAGTGCTATGGTGGAAAAGAAAGTCAGCTTTAAGTACAGCATAGAAACTCTGCTGGGTGCTGCCATACAGGACGATTATAATAAATCCTGAAGAGTGAAGGGAGAAAAGATCCTGAGTAGAGCCATTTCTATCCTGAGGATAACCTTACTTTGATTTGTGTCTTTATGCATGCTCACCCTTTTTTTATTGCAGATATTTTACAGTGCATTGACTGCACCATACTTTCAGTTTCAAACAGAAAAATTATGAATTTGGCTGTGAGTCGCTAGGTATAGGTTATTTTACCACATATATTAAATTGGTAAGTAGATGTACCAAGAGAAAAATTACTATATCTATGCCTAAATATATGCTAATAAACAGATATGATATGAAATATTATCAGCCTATTTTCTTAGATTGTGTACAGAGTTCTTACCTACAGTTTACCATCTAGCTTTTCATTTTTTTCCCCTCAGAAATGCTTAGAAGTGTATAACAAAAAATTCATTGTAAGTATGATGGCCCATTTTGAGCAATACCAATTAAACATCTATATATTTATTTTTCCTTCCAAATAGTTTTAAAGCTTAGTATATTGTTAATATTGGGCTAACATGATCATATGTACTGAGAATGCAGTCTTCTATTTCTTAAACAAAGTGCAACGTATTTTCCCATGACTGCATGCATACTCTAGCAGAATGTTTTATATAAAATTGTTTGCTCCATTTCTAAAAATCAAATTATGAATGTGGGAATCAGTTTATTGCTTACCCAATGCTTGTTAATACTTTTCTCATCATATATAACATGATATGCATGAATGTGCTTAGTTCCATATGGTGTCCAGCCATAACTATTACTTTTCCTGAAAACCTTTAGCTATTTCTGATTATCTTTCACCTTACTCCATCCTTTCCGATAAGCTATTGCTATCCTCTTTTCATTTATACATCTAGAAACTATTTAACTGCATCATATATTCTTTTTAAACTATTTAAGCTTGAAATTTTCCAGATATGTCTATCTTTCCTGAATTTCTTGACTTCTGAAAACAAGTATGCAATTGTTTGTCATGTTTGAGGTTTTTTTCTCTTTTCAATTTTTTTTGTTTATTTGGATTTTTTCCCCTAGTTCTTTTTTAATTAGGGACTTTTTTCCTAGGTTTATTTATGATTTCAGCTCGGGAGTCCTTTTCTGGGATTACTTCCCCCTGCTAGATGGGTAGAATGGATAGGTTGTGAGTTCAAGAAAAACCTAGATTCAAGGTAAAATGACAGCCCTATATACTATATAATGTAACAAATTTTCCCAAAAGAATACTTAAGAAATAAAGTGTAAAAAGAATCCTATTTATCCATCTGTAGAACTGAACTGATCCCATCCCTTTGTGGTTTTCTGTGGAAATTTCTCAAGCTGCAGGCTGGGCAAGAAAAGCCCTGGCAGAACAAGCCTGAGGACCCCAGCCTAAGGCCTCACAAGTTCAGCACAAGGCTTACAACCATACAATTACATGATCACAAAGAACAGAAGAGAAATAATTATTTTGGCAGAGGAGAGGGAGCACTTTTAATTATTCCAGCAGTAATGAAAATTTAATGTGAAACCTATGCTTTGTCACTTGGGTCAGTCAGCCAAAGACAAAACTGCAAGAAACCAGTCTTAATTTTCTAGACCATATGAATCTTCTAGTTTTGGGGGGTGTTCGTTTGTTTGTTTGTTTTTTGGTTTTGGGTTTTGTTTGTTTGTTTGGTGGGTTTTTTTTTGTTTTTGTTTTTGTTTGTTGTTGTTGTTGTTGTTGTTGTTGTTGTTGTTTTTGTCTTACTGTCTACCTACTATGTTTTTATTTTATTTTTTTAGCTCATCCCTGCCAGTTACTGGCTGAATTCGGTGCTTTTTAGCTATTAAAAAAAATCATAAACACATCTGAGTCTCTTATGCTGAGAAGGAGAAATTCTTTGAAGAATTGCAATAATTTTTCATTTATTTTAAAGCTACAACTGTGGTCTCTCTAGATGATAGTATAAAATAAATATACACTTTTTAATATTTGCTGTGGCATTTTTTATTCCTTTGTTCATCCTTTACATATGGCTTTTACATTTCAGGAGAGAACATGTATTTATACACTACATGTCACTTTTTAAGCGGTATTTTAGAATTTACTTAATACCCTAATAAAAAACCAGGAAGGAATGAAGGACTTTAATAAATGCCAAGTTAAATAAATTTAAAGAAAGCCCTAGGGTTTGTTTGGGATTTTTTTCCCACTTGTTCCTTTTAAGCATTTCAATCATGCAGGAGTAATTACTATTTCATTTTACTTTAACTGACTGAAGTTGGATTCAGCATTCCTGTTGGTCTTCACAGAACAGAAACACTGTATCTGAAGTGAAAATTGCACTAGATTTTAGAATGGTAAAAGGCTCTTAAAGTAAATTATTTTAAAGGGGGGAATAGTATGAATCCAAATGCAATCAGACTTTTATGAGGATAGTGAAAATATTGACTACTAAAGGAAGACAAGACCTGCTATCTGCATGACATGAAATATTATATAAATACTGACTTAGCTTTATCCTTTGTCTTTACCATCATTCAACAAAAAGGAAGAAAATGTGTTTTTCTATAGCTAAAGGTAAAACACCTTCAGAGTAAAGAACTACCTCCGTGTCAGATTTTCAGTGTACTCTGTAACTCATGGTAGTTACATGGAATATACATAGTATGTGACCATGTTACAGGTACTAAATCCAGTAAAAGACAACCTGTATGAATTAAGGGGGAAAAAAGGAATAGTTCTATGATTTTCCAGGAGACTACCATCTTGTTTACACTTGACCTTCATTCGCTGCCTTCATTGCGGTCTCCTTCTGTGTTTATGTCCAGACATAAATATTAACAGCTACAGATAGTAATACAACAATTCCCACTTCTGCACTGCTAATACTTGTAGTGAACATAAGGAAGATATACTTCACTTTAGTTCCACTTACCATTTGGGGATAAAATACTAGAATTATGAATGTTTCTGTGCACAAGAAATAACTTTAATTTTTGATGCCTTCACAAAAATATTTGCACATTACTCTACAATAAAATTCTGCTTTAATTTGATGCAGCTGAAGATTTTGTCTACACTTTGAGAATAAACTATTTGCATCATGTTTGTACCACTTCATGCTTTTGATATTATATGCCCCTATCTGCTGTGAGAAAGATGAATGAAATACAGTCCCAGATTCACATGGGAACAGGCTCCCCAGGGAAGTGGTCACAGCACCAGCCTGTGAAGCATTTGGGAAATGCTCTCAGACACAGGGTGTGACTCTTGAGGATGGTCCTGTGCAGGGCTAGGAATTGGACTCAATGACTTTTGTGGGTCCCTTCCAACTCAGCATATGTTATGATTCTGAGATTTTGTGATTGTAGTGGGAATTTTATCACCTAGCTCACATATAAGCATTTTGAACTACAGTGCAATCCCATGTTGAGTGTTGAAAATATAATTTATCTTTCTATATGCAGACAGCTGCATTTGACTTGTCCTAGTGTACCTGGTTGAGATCCAGTTGTCATTCAGACATACCTTGAGATGGTTACCTACGTGTCACATCTGTCAACCCTCTTCAGAAATTTTGGACGCCCCAAAATATTAAAGAAGCTGTTAGGTATCCATATGTGGCATCAAAATTAAACTCAAATATGGACTTAGCATGCTATATTTGTAATGTAAAGCATTCACATATTTACACTCCTCATCCCCACATTCTTGACACTATGCATTATGGGAAGATATAAAAGAAGATAATCATAGCTAAAACAAGTTGGGTAGTATTATTGCAGATTTATTTAGGTTTTAAGTGTTAGAAAACTACAGCCCAGGATAGTTTAGAACAGGCAAGTCAAAGTTCTTGGATAGATCATGCATCTGAGGTAGGGTAGACTGCAGGAGGAATAACTTTTGGCAACTGTCACAGCTATTCTGAGCTATACCCCACTCATCACCCCAGCCACTCAGAAAATGTACAAATGCCATAATTTTAATATTCAGCTGTCCTACTCCTTGGCAATTTTTATTCTCAGTATATATACCAACTTTAAGTAGCAGAGGCACCCTTCCATTCCAGTTTATATGTGAATGTATTAAAGCTGGCACCAATTTTCTGACATCTGATAGGATGAATTCAAACAGCTACAGCTCAGAAGCTGTTAGATGAATTCCTGAAGGAATTTTATACTATGCAAGAAGAAGCTACTAAATAAATGGGATAACAAGTGGGGAAAGAGCAACCATAAACATTCTGTAGAAAATCATGTTCACTCCTAGGTCAGAGCCCAAAGCTTCATTGCCTTAATCTGGCTATAGACATTTGCTCACTAAAGCAACTAAATGTCAGCAGAATAAAGAATCATTGGTTGTAGCTCTTGATGTTTGGCCCCGCAAAAAAATGGCAGCTACATGGTCTTTAGAAAGGAAGTGTCCATAGCACAATATGGCACATTATTACTATGAAATTATCAGCTTACCCCCACAAGCAGCCCTCACATACAAAAGCAAATTACTAATAAGATACATAATGGGAGAATGGAGGGTACAAGAGCTGAACCCTTAGATTTTTTTTTTCCAATAAAACCGTGCATGAATAAACCATTCAGGGGGGATGTTTTTGCAGAAGGAAAGATGACAATGGTAACTGGGGATATAATTAGGTCAGTAGATAAAACATTCTTAGTTGCTGATAAATGAAAATCAGTACTTTGTGCATTTCTAAGACAAATGACGTGGTACTCAAAAATCTTATTTACAGAAGAAAAGCATTCCCATAATTACATTAAAAAGTTCACTGTTCATATTGTTGCTAAAGGCTGAATGGTCAAGAACCTAAGTTATCACAGGAGCGTTCAGACTTTCAGGATGCAATTCTAAACCAAAGGTCTTCATTCCTGGCATGAAAAAAAATTAAATCTTAATGCTTCAGGTTATTTCCTTGCCCAGTAATAATGCATCCTGTTTCACAACAGTGTTTGCAAATTGCTATGCAGGTCTACAATTCCCTTTAAATGAACAAAGAATTTTGCTCTTACCTAAAAAAGTATTTTTTCCAAAGTGAAAATGAGATATATGAGTCTGCCTCAGGACGCACTCTGAGTTTCTTCCGTTAAGCAGAAGAACTCAGGCTTTTTATCATTGTGTTTTACATGCACATCAAGGACTTTTCAAAAAGAATAAATGATCTTTGAAAATTGGAGCAATAATCCAAATAATTTTTGAGGGTTGTTTTTTTTTTTAATTTTCCTCTTTCAAATATTTATTTCATAGATTTTAGATTGGAATTTTTTAATATTTTCAGGCCATATGCTGATGCAACATCATCCCTACCCTTCCTTTGTACCTATACTTTGTTATTTAAGTACTGTAAATCATGTAATTAAACTTGGCATTACCGAAAAAGTAGTTAGCAAGAAGTAATTCATACTAATTTAGAGAGTAATCACATAATTTTAAAACTGTTATTAAACAAACTTTGTTTTGAAAAAGTGTGCCGCTTTATTTCTTCCATTCATATTTCACATATTTTAATGGGAAGAGAAAAGTAAACCTTTCATGATTTTCTTGTGACAGTATCACAGAACATTTTATTTTTGACCTGGAAAAGTTAATATATGTCCATATTGACACAAAGCTCGGCTGATGTTTGAGAGGAGACGTAAAGGTATTCATTGCTGTAGAAGACTACATTAGACACATTCAGTAGTTTTGTAAAAAGCTATGAAAGTCATAGTTATACTGTGAATATGTGACAAATAAATTGTGTTTTTAAACACAGATGGCAGGTTCTTTCCTTCCACAGTGAGATGGGGTAGAGAAATGAAAGAGCAAAAGTGAGAAAAGTCATTGGCTGAGATAAGCTGCATACACAAGCAAAGCAAAACAAGGAATTTATTCACTTCCTCCCATGAGCAGGCAGGCTTTTAGCCATCCCCAGGAAAGAAGGGCTCCATCAGGTCTTAACAGATACTGGGGAAAACGAACACTACCACGGTGAACACCCTTCCCATTCCTTCCTTCCTCTCCACCTAATTTTATATTCTGAGCATGATACCATATGGTCTGGAATATCCCTTTTTTTCAGTTGGGGATCAGCATTGCTGTCTGTGTCCCCTGCAAGGTCCCTGTGCACCCCCAGCCTTGTCACCTATGGGTTGGGGTGAGGAACAGAAACGGGCTTGGCTCTGTGTAAGGGCTGCGCAGCAGTGACTAAAACAACCCTGTGTTATCGTGCTGTTTTCAGCACAAATCCAAAACATAGACCTTACTGGCTCCTGTGAAGAAAATTAACTCTATCCCAGCCAAAATCAGAACATAAATGGAGAGCAAGAGCTTCTAGTTTTAAGTAAGTGCATGTAGTTCAGCACACTCATGTTGCGTATTTATCTCTAAATACTCTGGATATTATACATGATAAGGTGGGATAGAATAGGCTCACAATCAATGTATGATGAAAGTGCTATCTTTGAACTGTTGATGTGCCTGTGATCAGATGGAGTCCATTAGAATATTCAAACACATCTCTCAGAGGAATTACAAGGTTACTGATATAACAGCATTGAAACTCAGGCTCATTCCCTTGATCTTTTTAGATCTTTTGTTAATAAACTGAAAACTTGAAAACATTGTTGTTAATTAAGATCTGAAGAAAGACTCATGACAGCAAGAAAAAGAATACCTTTTTCGATGCTTTCTTTCATGAAATGACTGTGCTGATTGGCAAGACCAGATGCTGTATATTATGCAGGGACCACACTAAATCAACAATTCTCTTTGTTTTGGAACCTTTTCTTCCCTTAGCTCTTTTGATACCACTTGTCAAAAGCTTCCTTACATGAATATTTTTCAAATAAATACACCTTCTGAGCCTTCTTTTCTGTCAAGCTCCTTAGGATATTTTTTTCACATAAGGAATGTCTTTAGACTAATTCTCTGTAATCCATCACCTCTTCATATGACACCAATGTTTTCCTTATTTACTTCTTTTATTTGGACAGCTCTTACTGTCCCCAGCAATGTGTGAGGATTGCAGACAATAGAAATTAGGATTCTGAACACATATTTCCCTGTGTTTGATTTAGTATCTCGAATTCCCTCTTTATTTGCCAGGCAGGAATATCTTTTTTATTTTGGTTCACTAATTACCAGGATTTCCTAGACTTACAGTCTCTTTTAAACTAAAAGATAGTAGTCAGTGAAAAAAAAAAAAAAAAAGAGAGACAAGAGAAAAATGGACCTTGCTGCAACAAACATTGTTTAATTTGGCTCTCTGGGACTGCCTATAAATTCTCCTTATTCTTAGTTGTAGAAATTGTGAGCCTGGAAACAAGCTAGTGAAGAAAGGAAATCTAATTTCTTGCTGTTTAGCTTCTTACACAAAATATGAGAATCATGTTTTTAAGCATCTGCCTCTGCTTGATTAAGTTGCTGTTGAGTTGGTCGCTCTATATAATGTCTTTGCTTCTAAAACATCTAATCTTTTAATGTCTTTAAACTGATGACTTCATGATTTTGATATTGCTAAGGACATACCTGTAAGGACTATATGCATAGTTATTCAATTGAATGGCAACGGAGAACAAACCCAAAGATGAGCATAATAATTGAAATAATAAATTAAAATGATTAATTGATCATCTTTTTATAAACAAATTGTGGTGTTTGCTCTTGTACCAAAGAGAGTAAATAAAAAAGTCCTGAGGGTCCAAGCAGGTAGTCAAGTGTTTGCCAGGCCTTTTTGGCTAAAGTCTTGGTTATACCTGAGCCCGAAAGATTTTAACACAGCTTGATGTGAAACATACTTTACAATACATTATGTTTCTTTTTCAAAATTGTTGCTCTTCTGAATGTGAGTGCTCCAGTGGACTTATTGATGATCTCTGGTATAAAGACTTGGCTCCAAAATTCAGATTCTTGTTCAACGTAATAGTGCATAGGAAAAAAATCTTAGTCAGAAAGACTAATTTTTTGATGCCTGCCAGGACAGAACATTGCAAAAGAACATTGCAAACAGTTTAAAATACCCCAGAAATGTTACCCAAATCTGTGAGTACCAGAATATTCTTAAATATTGGACCTGAAGTTGCTGAAATGAAGCTCTGCT
>JANRMJ010000066.1:83761549-83777772 GCA_025584955.1 Alethe diademata
AAACCAAATGGCTTGCAAAATATTCATCTGCTTGAATGATTTTTGATGGATCAACGTGTTCTTATAAATGTCTAGCGAGGAAAAATCCATAATGCCTGTAGGCAATCTATAGCAGGTTTTAAAAGTATCTTTTTAAAAATATCTTTTTCCTAATCTCTAACTCATTAGTCTCATTTGATGTAATTTTCATCCATTACCTCCAGTGCACTTGACTGTGGGTATGCAAAACACTTTGTTTTATCTTCAGTGCTTGCAACCATATTTTTTGTGTATTTGAAATAGGTTATAACCTCCTACCCATGCAAGTCCAAATGCTTTCAGATTGTTTTTGTAAATTACATTTTTTATAGCCCTGGCTTTCCCCAGTTGATCTACACATTAGAGACAGAGTATACACTCTAATTTAGCAAGTTCAGGTACAGAAGAGACATTACCCTTACAGACATCACATAATTGTACACCTCAACCTAATATTTATCTTCTTTTCAGAACAGCAAACTAGTTCAATAGTAGTTCACCACAGTTTACTTTGTATCTTAATCCTCAAAACCTACTCTGGAGATTGCAATCTACCCTCACACTGCTCTTCCAGTTTCTGAAATCATTGGTTCCCTAAGTGCAGAATTATGCCTTCGACTTCATTAAACCTTTTTTTCCATAACAGTTTTCCAGTGTCTCAAAATGGTTAAAATTCTAATCCAGTCCTCCTACGACTGAAGTTTCCTCCAATGTGGTAATGTATACAGATGTAATAAATATTAATAGAGCATTGAACAGCATTGATTAGTACTAGATAGAACCCAGGGGAAGAGGATCACAGTAGGTACTCCCAGTTTAAAGTGAACCATTGCTAACAATTTCTAAATATAGTTTTGCATCTATCAGTTCTAAATTAGTTGTGCTATTTGTCAAGGATTTACTCCTGAAAATTTTAAAGTGCTTTGATATAATCAAATGGAAAAAAGTTTTGTTGGTCCACAGTTAATATAAACTATATTTTTCATGTGTGTATTTTCTATTTCTGACTGATGGCTTGTGGTGTATGTTTTGAAACTATGTAGGTCTCAACTGAAGCAATTTAATATTTATAGGCAGTATAACAGTATAAACGTATTCATTTTGTCAGAAACTATTGTTTTTTCATTACATGTCCATATTTCTGTAGATTAAATATACTACCTTTTATAAAATTTTTAACAAAAATGAAAAAATTCAATAACTTATAAAAATCATTTTACTACACTGGAATTGCTACTTTCAATATTATAAAAACTAAAAACAAAGCATGTGTCTACACATTTCCATTTACAGGAAAATATATAAATGGCATAGTAACTGTATTGTATGAAAAACCCAGCTAGTAATAAAAGAACTTTTGAGACATTTTTAGTAAGTAAAGGTTTTAGGAAAAAATATGGTATAAAGTGAATTATAAAGTGGCATTCTGTAATAGAAATATCATGTCAGAGTTCTTACCAAATATGAGAATGTCTTACAAAGTACTCATTATGGAAAAAAAAACCCTAAAACAAATAAAAAAAACTTATAATACTGTTTATTTAACATAGTACAGTACTGGATTAAAATTACAGAAACTTCAATTATTATCAAATTTAAATTAAAAATTTTGTTAGTTCAATAATATGTATTACCATAACTTGTATTTCCCTTTCTTTTCTTATAGTTTGAAATATAATTTCCACAGTATGTTACCCAGAGAAGAAAATAATCACAGTTGTTTGTTTTTTGACAAAAAGAATACTTGAAAATGCCTCAAAGCTTAAACTAAGAAAAACTAAGAAAACAGCAAAATTAATTTACTGCGTAAATGGCAGTATACTCTCACTGCACACATCCAAAACGTCAGGAAAGAAGGATCCAAAGGAAATGTCCTCTGACGATAGATGCAACAGATCTGAGAGAAAATATGAGGAAGGATAGACAGCAGCATTAGGATCTTCTCATCTTTGTGACCATGGGTTGAGAGCCCTGATTCAGCCCAGCTGCTTTGCCAAGAGCATTTCCCTATGTGCTATTAACATCCTACACTCAGTGCAGACATCAGACAGTTTAGTGATTGGCAGAGCTCAGTTCATGAACTAAAATAGGCAGATGTTCTCTATTTAATTTCTGTCTATTTTTATGGATTTGCAATTTTACATATTTTTCATTTTCAATAAGTGGTGTTGATTATGAAGTGTCTTACCCTGTGAAATAGAAAAACAGAAAAGCAGAGTGAAAAAATAGTCCTACAGCTTTAAACAGTTTTAAGCAAATTTGGAATCACATATACCACTATTAAATTAAGAGACATATGTCAATTACAACACCATTTAGCAGATGTCTAATATTGGAATTACTCAAGGGCAGATTGAATGAGGACTTTGAGTAACTTTGACACTGTGGGAAAGATGTCCTGTGGTGGTGGCTGGGGGCATGGAGTTAGACTGGATGAAGTTTAAAAAGATTCCTTCTGACCCAATCACTTTATGATGCTATGACTCCTATGACTGTAATATGACATATCTTAGAGTACAGCCTTGTGTTAATCATGATACTGTTTTGGAGAGTGCTTTCATGCATATTTAGGTCTAACACTTCAGTACTTACCAAATTTCCTGTGGTTGCCCATGCTGAAACCCCTCATAAGAGCTATTGCACAGTCCCCTATATGATGCACAGTTTTATCATCTGAAATCCATGTTTAACTTTCAGAACATTTCTTTGGAAGTAAGCACATCTTATCATAGCAGTGGTAAGCATTGTGTCATTTAAAATATTTTGGAGGCAGCACCCACAAAACTGCCTCCACAGACTGCTGTGACTCAATATCTTCCAGGTTACTTGCTTAAAAATAATCTTCTGAAAATATCTTCATGGTCAGAGCATGATTTACTCTGCTTTGAAGGACCCTTGGAACTCTAAAGAAACTTTGTGACTGGAAAAGTGGAATTCGACGATCTTATTGTTGGTACAATCTTTTGAATGTACACATGCAAGAAGCAATATTTTGCCCCTTATATTTTAGCCCAGGAGAACTGCAATCATAATTTAGAAATTCAATCACCAATTTTTTTCAGTGAAAAATGTGTTTTCAGTAATGTATATCATAGTATAATATACCTCAACTACTTTTCCCTCAACCACCAAAATGCTATTTTTCGTTTTGAATTCCTATTTGCTTTTACTTGTGCAATCAGCTTTTTCTTAAAATGAACATGGTAATTTCCATAGGAATTACAAGTCCTGTGTGTCAAAGCTAGAGTTCACAAGATGTAGGAAGATTTAGGTGAAACTAACTTATTTTGCAATTACTTTCCATATCAAGCCCCCTCACCTGAAAAGCATAAGGGTGCTTCACATTCAGTTTGATGAATTCTACACTCTTAAGTTTTGTAGTCATACAAAGGAGAGCAGAAGCTGTTGGCAATTTTTAAATAAAACATATTAATCACATTATGTAATTGTGCAATTTATTTATTTATTAATCTGTGTTTATTTTAATCACTGAAGAATGCAGTTTTATGTATCCCAAAACCATTTGTAATCTAAGATCTATTTAAACAAATGGTTTGTTTTTTGTTATGTTTATGGGGATTTGAACTTTTATATCCCAGGAAATTTCCAAGTTGTAGAGTCTTCAGTGGAAATGTTATTTATTCTCCCTATAGCTGTCATATTTTCTTTTCCTTCCTATAATACTAAATGATGGCTAGAGTTAAAAGAAAAACAAAACAAAAACAAAGACCAAACCAAACAAACGCAGACGTAGCACCTGTCAGATGGCTGTTACATTTACAATGTTTGATATTTTATCTGAACACAATTTAAGTCAGAACTTTGAACAAGTATTTCTATAGTCAGCATACCCATTACCCATATTACACCTTTTTTTACACCCAGAATTTATCAAATTATTACATATTCTAAAGAGAAAAACCCCAATGGCTGCAGATATAGAACCTGACTGAAAACACAGAACTGTATGTCGAGTCTCTAGTAGAAAGCATTACTCTCCAGAGTATTGGCTGAGATGTTTGGTCTCTGATGTCCTGATCCAAATGACAGGTCTTGACTATCTATTTGATGTGACTCACCAGTGGAGCTCTTACCCTACAATTCCTCATATTTAGGAAATCAAGGCAGACCAGGAAAGTTTCACATTCAAAGATAATTCTATATGTGAGGGAATAAATAAATTTACAACTGAATTATTTGTATGAAATTGGTTTTTTGGTAGTTTATTTTGTTTGGTTTTTTTTTTTTTTCAGGGATAACACAAAATCTAGGACAAATAAATAGCTCTTCTAGAAAAGTAGAGTTTGGAGTTACATCACTTCGCAGAATAACGGAGATATTGTGATTATGTACAATATTTTTTTGTTATTAAGCATATCTATACATTTTTCTGTTAAAAGTGTAAGTCTTAATATCCTCAGACAATGCATTACCTTAGCTACTTTAATTCTGTTTTTGAATGGGAAGAATAACTTTTGCAGACATGGATCTGAAAGTAAAAATTGTATAAGTGTGATATGACAAGAAAATAACTTCCTGGCTCTGTACAATTCAACTGCTTAACAGGTTTTTTTCTCTCACTTTTTTGGAGGATGTTGTAGGAATCTTTCTTTGTACTTGCCCAAAATCAGTGAATAGTCTGAGTTGGAAGGGATACAGAAGAACCATCAAGTCCAGCTCCTAAATGAATGGCCCAAATGGGGATCAAACCCTTGTCCTTTCTTGTCTTAGCCCCATGCTCTAATCAACTGAGCTAAACTCAGAGTCATGTTCTTCAAGCACGTATAACTGTAAATGTAATGTAAATTTTTCACTCAGATTAGTGACATAATAGGGAATCAGATCACCTAAATCTGTGTTACCTCACTCTCACACTTAGAAGAGTCTTACTGAAACTCCAATTGGCTACTACAATTCCTGCCTTCTGAATCAGAAACAAAATTTTTGTGATAATGGGAGGTGTTTGAAAATCAAAAACATGCTTCTCCATGTATTTTAAGTCCATGGCTGGACTTAGAGTAAGATTCATCTACTCATTTGGCAAACCTGGACATTTTACTAATGTGATGGTCAGTTTACTATTTTAACCATTACTTGTTGTAACTTTTATATTTACTGAGCTTATGGTGTTATCTGCCTTTTGGTTTCTGTGTGGTATGTGTTTTATGGATATTGCCCTCTTGCTTGCCCCTGAACAAAAATCTTCATATCTTCAATCACAGTTTCCACAAGCATTTCAATTACAGAACCATTTTAGATTGTAAGTTTACTTTAGTCAGGACCTTCTTTTGTACAATTTTAGTAGAGTTTTTACATACTAATCTGTCTTTCAAGATTCTTTCAAACTTTACTCAAACTAATGTTATTCTGACCATTTTTTCTTTTTTTTCTTTCTCTCTTTGTATTTTTCTTTTTCTTTTTCCTTTTCTCCTTTTTTTCTCTCTATACAAAGACATACTTCTGTGTTAACTTTGATTCTTTTAAAAAACAGAATCCTTTGATGCAAGTTATTCTGGCGTTAAACACACTACAAAATGTATCTATTTTTTCCTTTTTTGTGAATATTGTTTTCTGTTAGGCTCTTAATGTGCATAGGAAACTGTCTTGTCACTATTGCTATCCATGGAAGAGGAATTTATTTATATTTTGCTGTATCAGTAAGTTAGAGGTATTTCTTCAGTGTCTTTGGTGTAAGAATGCAGGTTAATTCTTGTCTGTATTGCCAAAACCATGATATTTCCTGAACTGAATGGCTATTTTAATTCAAAATCAGAGGGATCTGAAGCAATCTAAGTTTGGCCTGGAAACATTAACAGAGTCCTGGAGTCCTACCAGTGGCCATCTGACATTGTCATTTAAAACCAATTACCTTGTAGAGTGATCTAGGAAGAAAGAAATTCTGAAGTCACACAACAAAATTCCTTGTCTATTTTTGTGATACTCAATAGAATATAAAACAGGAGTAGAAGGATTGCTAATTAGACTAATGCCAGAGACATTCCTGTTTAATGGGCGGATGATTGTGGAAAGCAAAATTTCTGTGTTGTAGAACTATTGGGTTTTATCCTTTAGATTCTTTTCTTGTAAAAATGTGTGTATACTTACTTGTAAATGTACCAGATTAAATATTTTATATTCACTAATACGGCAAATGCAAATTGTTTGAAGCAAATATATACTTTTATGTTTATCAAGGTACTGCAACTTTTTCCTTAGAATTATATATAACAAATTCAGTATGTGATTTCTGCTTTTGCTTGATATTTCCAGTAGTAACAATTGAATTAAAAGACTGAACAATTACCTATAAAATACCAAACATTTAAAAACCTGAGAGCTTATGTATATGGATGTGTGGCTAACCTTGATAAAATATTAGAAGGAGAAAGCTAAAAATAATCACATAAATGGGGAATTACATCATCTAATTGAAGCTTTAAATGAAAACACAACATTTTAGTCTGGACAGAAGAAGAAATAAAGTAATGTAAAGAAAGTGTACCTTTGACTACCTCTTCCTTCTCTCTTTGATCATATTTTCTTTACCTATGCAGAAAACACCGGCAGATATCCCAGTATAAATTCATCCTTGAATAAAAAGCAATAACAAGGTGAACTACAACTTTTTGTTAGAGATGCTATTTTTTATCTTGGAAGAGAAGTTTTGTTTTTTTTCCAATTTGTCTTGCAAATATTAAACTCAGGGAAAAAAATCACCTGAAGAAGAAAAGAAAAAGAAAGAAAAAGAAAGAAAAAAAAGAAAAGAAAAAGTTAGTCAGGATAAAGTTGAAAAAAAATTATCAACACACCCCCTTCCCCCCGTATTTTAATCAAGCAGCTTGGGAGTTAAAACCTTCATACTGAAGGTAAAGACCCTAGCTTTAATTCTCTCTCCTTTTTGAGAATCGATTTTCATGCATTTAGCTTCTATATTCTACTGGACAGAAATCCTTACTCCCATGCAAACGTGGTTTTTCTTTGTGTTTGGATGTTAGTGAGCTGAGGCAGCCAAAAGTAAACAGAGGTAACTACCCTTGAGAGTAGTTTAATGTTTCCATATAAAATTGTACCCAAAACCATACAGCATTTAGAATTTAATCACTTTTATTATGCTAATGCTAATTTTTGTGCTTCCATATATCTGCAGTCTGTAGTAAATGCATGTAGAATATCACTGTCATTATTTGTGTTCTGACATCTTCTAAGCAAGGCACAGGAAAATGCAGTAGGGAGAGTCAATGCAAACTTCGACATTGTGAAGCAAAGCACACAGTGAAAATTTTTCAGAACATTTTGACAGTGGAATGACAGTTTTCAGAACGTAGCAAGTAAAACGAATTTGAACAGAATAATTTCTATAAATTTTCAATGATTTAAACATCCAGATCTCTTTTTAAAGGTATTTTCCTGAAACAAATAACATTTTCTTAGGATTTAGAGTCTAGGGACTTGTGGGTGAGATTGATTTTATGTATATATATATATATATATATTTAATCAGTATATTTGGATACAGAATTTGTTT
Organism: Alethe diademata; assembly: GCA_025584955.1. Classification (NCBI taxonomy): domain Eukaryota; kingdom Metazoa; phylum Chordata; class Aves; order Passeriformes; family Muscicapidae; genus Alethe; species Alethe diademata. Next base: position 83,769,093 of record JANRMJ010000066.1, read on the forward strand.
AACTCTTTTCATCATATTAGTGTATCGTATATGAAGATCTGGTTTATGCAACGGATTATGTGAGGCAACCCTCTTCCCTCTGTGCATCTTTTACATTCCCAAAGTGCTGTAGCATGACTGCTTTGGGCTTCATGCTGAGGTAGTTCACTTAGTTATCTCACATCTCTAACAATGAACTTTGAAAATTTCTGTTCAGTATACAAGCAAAAGAGTAATCCTGCTGTTCTTGCTCTTTGTTACAAAACTCCTTATACCATTTCCTTATGAAGTGCTCCCTAAAGTCTCTTTATTCTTTCATGTTACTTCTTCAAAGATTTATTATACTTTAAATAAAAGTGTTTTCCACATACTGATGAGCAATTATTATTCTTTATATTCACTAGGTTTTCTAACACTCTGTTTTGTTGTAGGATTTACCAACAAATTCCAAACAATTAAAGATCAATTATGGTGTCCTTGCAGGGGAAACTTCACATGTAGGTTTCTAATTTAAACACATGTAATCAATTTTCTGTGATCCTATGACTTTCCCTTCTAAATACCTTCCACTTATCAGTGGACAAACGTCTAATGAATGATAGAAAAGTTGCCTGGAATTTAGAAAAGATGCACTTAACAGCAGCACCACATCTTCATAATGATGACCTATATCTAAATTCTGATACTTGTGCTAAAAAATACAGTTGTAGCTGCAGGAATCTGCCTAAAGCAATTAATTGCCTTTTCAAAAAAAAAAAAAAAATTAAAAAGGTGTTTTAATTAGAAAATAAAATTAAATAGTAAAACATCTTTATGAGCCAGTCTTTTGTATCGGGTACCTCTTCATGAGAGTCATAGTTCAGAAAAAAGTCCATTTCCCCGTTATTTTCACCAGCACCCTGGTGTGCCATGCTGTTTGCTTCCAGACTGCTCAAGCTGAATGTGCTTTAGATAAAAATAACACGGAAGAGTGATTTCAGGGGATTATATCTAATGGACATCAACTGCTGACAGCCACTAATTTCATAGGACTAAACCAGAAATTGTTTAAACTACACATCTGAAGTGGACAATATAGATACCAGTTCCACAAGTAAAGTTGTCTATTCCCCCCTAAAATGATAAAATACGTGAGAAAAATAATATATTTAAGTATATTCTGTGACAGTGTTCAGTAATAATTAATGGGAAGTATTTTCTCTATGCTGGGGAATGTCTTGACAAAGTATGTCTGCATTTCAGATTAGAAGAGGAAGTACAAATGTTGGAGCTCCCTCTGGTATGAATATTCTGAAAGAAAATGCTAACTGGGAAAAAAAATCAAATAACAAGCATTCTGCTAAAATACTAAGCTTATCCATTTTGATATAGGATTTCACTGTAAGTATGATTTTAACATTATAACATGAATATCAATTAAAATATATATCTGCACAGTTTCTATAAGAGAGGTGTATTGAAATGCCATTACCACCCTATTGACATATAATATTAAAAAATAAACTAAACAGTAGATAATTATTATATATTGTAGCAGTTACTTTTCAATAGGCAATGACACTACTTTTGGGGTAGGTGTTATTCATGTGAATAATGAGGTATCCCTTATTGTTCACAATGCCCCAAGTATAGCACAAGAGAAAAAAGTACTTTGATAAACACTGGAGTGAGCCCAACGAGACTGATTGGTCTGATTGGCAGACAATTATGTGTTGTTTGCTACCTCTCTGGACCTGATATGATTTGAGCTATGTGAATAGAACAATTTTTCTCTATGGTAACAATGAGGTAGTTTAGTTATAGGAGCTTAGAGAGGGAGAAACTGTGGAAGAGTTTGTTTATAAATTTAACCAGTGAGTGATAAATGCTGATATCGTAACCATACAGATGTAGAAGTTGACCTTTCATCATTTTGTGACAGATTATGGGTAAGAAGAGAAACGTGAAAGGAAACAAAAATATCATACTCTATATGATAAGAGAATGAATGCCAGTTGAGAGATATAAAGAAGTTAAAGATTTCAAGCTTGTGAAAGCTAATCTTTCTAATATTATAGCAGATAAATGGAAAACTGAAACCATTAAAATTAGCATTTTTCACTTGGCCTTCATTTCTTTGTTCATTAAAAGCTTTGTTTTTCTCACAAGAAAAGATTTAGTTGAAAAATATCTAACTGAATCTATCATTGTAAGAAGAATGGATTTGCTATGGTTCTACAATTTTCTTGTAAACGTTGGATTTCATTTTTTCCCCTTTGAGTTTGCCAGCAAAACACAACACTCAATACTTTCCCCTAAATTTTAACAATGTACTGCTGAATACTTGAGTATGTATTAATTAGTCCTAAAATCTGGCTATCTAATGGTCCCTGAAATTTTTGCTGAGATCATTCCTAAAGGTTTGTAAATTCTAACAGTGTAGCAGTTCCAATTTTTTTTAGTTTAGGTTTGAGTTTAAGATATTGGAATGGATTCTCTTATCCTCCATAGCTGTCCCTTTTGTAGCCCACTCCAACGAACATTAAAATCCTTGTTCCAGTATAGCTACTTTGCTTTATATCACAGAATTATATTCCTAAATCTAGATTTACTTGAAGTCCCCAAAGATTACTTTCAATTTAATGAATAGCCTGCTGTTATCTCTAATTTTTGCCCCTCAATCACAATGTTAATAAGCAACCAAGGCAAATTATTTCACATGATTCTACTGTTTACTTCAGACAGACACAAATGTTTAGGGCCCTATTTTATGAGGGATACATTTTCCTTCGGATCCATTTATTCATTTATAAAGTACTAAAATATTTTAAACCTCATTTCAAGTTTAGACTATAACCAAGATCATGAGTATTATGAGCCACCATCTGGATATTAAATTGGTGCATAATACTTCAATTTTCTCATAGAAAAGTGAAACCATGCAAGTTTTCTTGTCTTGTGGGTTTTTTGGTTGACTTTTTAAGCTGATCACTATCTTACTTCTTCATTTCAGATCTGTGCCATACACTTCAGAGAACTATTCCCTGTAGGACTATAAAAAAATCTTCCACAGTCTCAAAACCAAAATCCAACCAACCAAACAACCAACCAAGCAAACAAACTCACCAAAAACCAAAACAAAAGAACAACAGCGAAATTAAACAAAAAAAAAAAAAAAAACAAAAACACAAAAAACACCCCACCAAGACAAAACAACAACAACAATAACAACAACAAGAAACTAACCAACCAAAAAATCCAAAAACCCAAAAAACTCCTTGTACTATCACAGGTGTAGTCAAAGCTTCCCATTTTTATTATTTAAAAAATAATTCCCAGGGAATCCTTGTATTTATTTATGCCGTGTCCTACCTTATTGCTGTGTACACTATAAAAAAACTGTGGTTTATTTCCTGATGATTATCAGACACATAATGTTCCTTCCCTAATTTCCTTAATAACAAGAGTTCGTCCACAAGGAGTAAGGGCTGTGAGGGTGCATCCTGCAATCTTTCCATTATTCTGGGGTAATACATTTGGAATGAGACATTATCAATGCTCTAGCATTACGAATTTAAGTCTTGGTTTGCATTCATGTCCTAAATTTATTTTTTTTAAATGCATGCAACAAAAATGTAGAGCCCTGTTCCAGGGTGATTCTGGAAAAGTGTTGTAAAATCTGCTTTACATGCAAAAATCTTAGTTCTTTCTTTGTCACAACTGAACACTATTTTACTTCATAGGACCTCTAGGGAGGAAGGAATATTTTTCTCTCCTGCTTCTTGTTATGGCTCTCTGATTACAAACTTTTGCTGAAAACTCAAGATAAATATTTATATATGATATTTCGATAACCAGTGAAAAATATAACTTTGTTGAAGACATATAAACCCTCTTCCATTGAACTTCATTTAAAACAGTGTTAATCACAGTATCTTTACTTGTGAAATGAAGAACAAGGATTTTTAAATTAAATTGCACCTCATTTTATCTTCTTTGGTTAATTCCTTTGTCTTTGGGATATTTTTTACCAAATTCTTAAATATAATTATGGTACTTTCTAACCAGCCAATGATTATAAATCATTCTTTTTTTTTTTTCTTTCATGAAAATATATTTCTTCCTACATATCTGTGCTATGCTGCCTAGATGTTCTGTTTATGTGTTGAAATGGTAAATTACTCCAGCAGAAGCGCTGGAATAGATACCTTTGTAACAACTAACAAGAAAATAAGATAAATATTATTTGGAGAAACTGTGAGAAAATATTTATTTCATAATTTATTTTTCCATTGCCTTATTTTCTGTATAGTCTGACAAAACTTCACATCCATTTGCTCGTCTGAATGTATATAATTGCCCTCACTTAAAGAAAGTGCAGATTAGTGAAGCCTAGATATTTCTCAAGTCTTTGATGTACAATTTAATTGCTTGTTTTCTAGTAATTCCTTGAAAAGTGTTAGCTGTTAGGAATGCTGTTTCTTTTTATTTGAGTAATTGAGTATTTTAGTTTCCAGAGGCAATTAATAGATGAGTAGATACGGATTTAGTTCTATATTTTTTTCTTTATTGCACTGACATTATAAAGGATATAAAATGTAGTTGAAATATTTTCTATGGAAAATAGCCCATGAGACCATATATTTCCATGATGGGTGATACTTTCATTGATTTTTTAAAAACTGACATACTACTCCTAATGGAAAGTATTTATCAATTCTTTTAGACTTTGGTTTTTTTGGTCAGTTTGGCTCTTTTTTCCATTCCAGGTCTTCCTCCTCTCTTCCTTGAAGAGTCTCTCCTCCAAAATATCTACAGTCTACTGCTCCACTTATAGACTGTGAGCATCAAATGTTCTTATTTATTTGTCGCATCAAATTTTTCAATGTTGTAAATACAATATGTCCCACAACTTCAGGTTTGGATACACTGTGTCTCAAAAACTTCTGGTTAACAATGTTGCACTTTTGCAATACTGTCAGTATTCCAGATTCTCTAAGGTGGCTGTTTTTCATTAAACTTACCACACAATTAATATGTTTCATGGTGGCTTATATGTAAAAACCTCAGTCTAAATTTCAGTCAAGTTATATTATTGAGACCTATACTGAGTATATACTTGCAATTTTCAAGTTAATTCTTAGACATATTGCACCTGTTTATTTCTGTCTAGACTTTTGCCTTCTCTACCCTTCCTATGAGAAATGAAATATGTGTTTTTTCTCTTCAAGAATTATCCTATTTGTGCTGTAAGGGAAAGAGATATTAAAGACATGAGTGATTTTGCCAGGTCACATAAGATAAATATTATCCCCAAGAACTTTGTCAGATGTAAGGACCTCTTGTTTATTTGTTTTCTTTCTTCTCAAGAGGCTATATTTAATCTGAACTATACATACATGAATGACAGAGTAGCTGCTGCTGGCAAAGATCAGTCTGCTTCATTTTAAGCATCAAATTATTATATTTTTTTGTTAGTATGGACAAATACTAAGATTACATAGGAAATTCAAAAAGAGGGTAATGCATGTGTGTACTGCATTTGTCCACAATCACAGTTGAAAATACAGGGACAGCATGAGAGATAGTTTTATTGCCTTGGGGAATATTACACATTTTTTATTACATAGTTTTAAAAATAGTTTCATTTGATGATTTTTTTTTAAGTTGAAAAATCATTCAGCTATGAGAATAATATGTTTTAATACTAGATTTTAAAATTCTGGAACGTTTACTTTTCTTGACTTCAGGAAAAAAATGATTGCAAAAAATCCCCAAACCACAGAGTTACATGAAAATAGATAAAAGTGTATTGAAAAGCATTAACTTGAACCAATATTCTGTAACATACAAAAATGAAGTAAAACACAAGAAATAATGCAGTTGGGAAGGAATAATAAGACTTTCTGAAGGAACAGTGCATGAGTGAGGAAAAGATATAACTGGGAATTGCTTCAGCTATATGGTGAAGTTAGTTCTTTCCATTCTCGAATTCAGAGTTTAACTGCATCCTAAATTACCAAAGTCATTAGGTTACACAGAGAGAGTGAAGTTTGCTAGTACTTGCCAAGGAAAATCAATAACCTGTGTCAGCTATGAAGCTGCACTTAGTTGTACTAAGCAACTGCCATTTTCTGATAATTTGCTTTAGTAAATATTTTTTCATGGCATATTGAAATTACCTTAAAGTTTCCACTTTGAGAAATTATTTTGTTCTTTTGGAGTTGCTTAAAAATATCAGTCATTGATGTTTGTGGCACATTATCCACTCAGAGAAGTTCCTATCTAAATAATAGACCATAAAATAAATGAATTAGTTTTATTTTCTAGTACCAACTCTGGTTGTTTTAAGATGCCAGAGCAGTGGACTGAACCACAGACATGTTATCACTTACATCCAAAATTACTGCATGAAGTTAACATGGTTAAGTCCAGTTAAGCATGTCAAGTGGAAAGCACTTAGGAAGAAACTGATATCCCAGCTGAGTACTCTAACTTCTGCTATTGAGTCAGTGATGCACATTCCAGACGTAGCTTGCTCAAAGCAAGGTCAAGAAGTACTTCCTGGGCTGTACTGTGTGCAATATATTTACTTTACAACCCCAAAACTATATTCTTATGTTCCAGATGACATACAGTGTAGTTAGAGGCTATAAACAATTTGCTATAGATATAAACCAAGCAGCAGTGAGCAATAGAACTGTAAATTAGGTGGATTTAGATGCTTATGTTCAAGAGAGAAAGCAAGAAAAAACCTTCCAAAAATGGTAAGCAGCAATAGGATGCATAAGTATTTACATGAAAACTCATTTAAAACACTGCAAATGTTGCTACTAGAAATGTTCATACCCTGAAGTCTCACTGTCTGGGCTGGGTTTAGCATCAGATGCTGAATTAGTCAGCCTTGTAGAGCAGCAATATACATGAACGTGAGGTAATACAGTGTATGGCTTCCTGGCCATATCTGCTTCAGACCGAGCTAGCTCTGATCTGATGGTGACTGTCTGATACGTCAGAACAGTCAGCAGACAGTCAGGTGGAGAGAAGAGAAATGTCACCAAGCATCTCTCTCATTCTAGTTCAGTTATGTACTAGTGTATTGCACTGCTTTTCAGTTCTAGTTTTCCTTTCTCTTTTCTGTTTTAGAGTTCAGTGAATGTCTGCTCCATAGCCATCCAAAGATTTCAGTAACAATTTCAGTAACAATTCTTCAGGAGTCACCAACAGACATAAGTTTATTTGGAGTAGTATAAAAGGAATCTCTGCAGCCACAGCAGCTCTGATAGGACCAGGCTCCCAGATAACTTCCACTGAGGTCATCAGACAGGAGGTATCACCTTGGGAAATGGATCTCAATGTTACAGAGCTTCAGACTGCTATAGGACTCCTGCCCTTCCTGATACAGACAAGGTCAGTGGTCATATGTGCACAGCACAGACAGCCCTACACAGCCCCTGAGGAATCAGAGATTCTCTAGTGTAATACTATGCATGTGATGCCATCAGTCTGTGAAGAAGATGGGGACATGTCAGTTTCTCTGTACATCCTTCCTTGCTGTGAAGTCTTTTGACACACTTGTCCTCTGCAGTAGGTCTGTGCTGACAGCTTCCTTTTGAAGTGATATTACACATTTTTAAGGGATTTATTTCCAGATTTTTCATACATACCCTTATTTCCCAATCAGTTCCTTAAAGTCTGAGCTGCCGACCTTTTAATATTTTCTTCATCTTTGTTCACTTCATTGCTATACAGTGCTAGAACCAGCAAACACACAACTATGGTTGTGCAAGACTCTGTTTTACACTTGGAAATCTGTTCCTGCTGTTGCTGTGGTTGCAGTTCCAGTTTTGTTAGAAACTAAAGTTTTAGAAAGGCATATCATAACCAAGAAAGCCAGCATGAATCCAAACTTAATAACATTTCTGAACCCATACCCTCTGTGATCGACATTTCTCAACTCGCTTGTGAAAACATTCTAATTAACTCCACTGTGCCTTAGATAGCTGAACAGAAGACAAGACTGAGAAAATTATGATGTACACTTCTCCTTTCCCCTTTTGTCTTTCCATACTGAAATAGTTTACTGTTCTTTTCATACAAATATTTTACTTTTCCAAATACTGTAATAAACCTTCAAGAAGAGCAGCATACCAAACAGAGAAAAAAGATTCTTTCATCTCCATCCTTCATGATAAGTCTGAGGGAAGGGAAGGGGACATTTTACTTTCCTCTGGCATATATCTAATGACACATGTTATGTTATATATAAAAACTGCTAAAGTTGTTTGTAATCTCTTGGATTCTATTATACTGTATCATACTCACGGGTCTGATTGAACACCAAATTTAGATTCTTGCTCTCTAGATCTTCCTGAGGAGGAAAAATGGAAAGGGAGGTGCTGAACTCTTCCCCCTGGTATCCAGTGATAGAATTCTTAGGAATGTTTTAAAGCTATATCAAGGGAGATTCAGAATGGATATCAGGAAACATTTTTTTTACCAAGAGGTTGGACAAACACTTACCAAGCACTCTAGGTTTTGTAGTGGGGTGGTTGATGATTCAAGCTTGTTAATGTTCAAGAGGCACTGCAACAAAACCCCTAATAATTAACTTTCGGTCACACCTGATGTGGTCAGGCAGTTGAACTAGGTGATTGTTGTAACTGCACTATTCTATTCTATTCTATTCTATTCTATTCTATTCTATTCTATTCTATTCTAT
>JANRMJ010000066.1:83784627-83800376 GCA_025584955.1 Alethe diademata
ATTTGGCCAACCCCAGTCACACCGTGACACTCTTCTATCAATTTAATTTTACTGGTAGTGCTATTATTAGTTTTCAAATAGCTATAGGTGAGAAGGCTTTCCGATGACTGCAAAACTTTTACTTGCACAGTCCTGAACATTAAGATTTTGCTTAGCAGATTTTGAAATGCCTTCATCCCATATAAATACTAATTATCATACTTAATAGATGCTCTCATCAGCTCTTACGCAAAGACTACATGCTACACACATATGTTTAAACTCTGGAACCTATTTAATGCTAAATTACTTGTTTACTTTGGATATAATTTGCACAAAGTTAAATGATTAGTTTTTACCTAGTGAAAATATGTTTAATAATTAAACATGAAAACCTCCATTTAGCTTTGCTAATTTTTCATATTAATATTTTTAAATATGCTTTTTTTTCCCATTCATATGTAAGAATTTATACAATAGTAACTTTTCTGTAACAGTTATGGGTTAAGTACTAGGGTTGTGTAAACCTTCCAGGATCATTCTCACAGGTAAATGAAATAGTCATTTTCTTTTGCTCATAGACACCTCTCAGACAGACATTCTCTATGACACATCCTTAGACAGAAGGAATTTATTTCAGATACCTTACAAATTAATTTAATTGAAAACAAAAGGAACTAGCAAGTTACAGGTTCTATAGGTAGGAAATTGGATTACAGGCTGCACTCTAGAGGGTGGTGTTTAATGTTTTTTACTCAGATCGGCAGTCTGTCAAAAAGGGTCTCCCTTGAGAATTGAAACTATCCTCACCACATCTATTGATATCATAAAGCTGGATGGTGAGGTGAACCTCAGAGGATGGCTAGAAGGGAAAGCCATCTTAGCTTTAGAAAGACCTAAATGGGCTGAAAGAACAGTATGAAGTATAACAATGATAAGAGTAAAGATCTGCATCTGAGGCAGCATAACCAAAGATCAAATTACAGGTTAGGATCTGTGTGGCTGTGAAGCAGACTTGTTGAAAGGAAAATAGGAGTCCTGGTAGACAAGTTGAACATGGGTTAGCCATGCAGTGCTGGAGCTAAAAAGACAATTCCTGGGCTGCACCTGCAGGGCTGTTACTAGCAGAACTAGAAATGTGATCATCCCTCTCTCCTCAGTGCCAATCAGGATGCACCTGGCATGTTGTGCTAGTTTTGGTCCCCACAATTCGAGAAAGGTCCAGTCAGATTCTCTCTTCACAAGGAGCGACATGGGGAAGACAAGGCACAATGGGTAAAAGTTGCGCTGGGAAAGGTGGGAACAATCACTCACTGGAATGACTTCTCTGAGGACATAGTGTTGAACCCATCATTGGAGCTTTTCAAAATGTGAATGGGCATGGTACTAGATAATCTCATCCAGGTTCCTGTTCCCACAGAAAGTTGAACCAGATCATCTTTTCAGGTTCCTGACAACCTGAGACATTCTATAATACTACGAAAAAAACCCAAACAAACAAATAAACAAATGAAATTTCAGCTGTTCCAAAATTTCTCTTGCTCTAAAAATTTGAGAGACTAAAATTGAAACCTTGGCAAGGCTCTTCTTTTGCTGCTGTATTTTCTCATAGTAAAGAGTAGCACAAAGGTTCTTTGAGGCAAGGAAAGGCGTTTTGAAGAAACAGGTTTTTCGGCTGCCACATAGTCACTAAAGCTGTTAAGCTACTTAGGATAGGATGGAAATTGAAATTTTATTGAAGCTGATGTATTTTACAGATGTAAAAGTTTCAACAAGAACTGTAAACAGAATTATTTCTTAGAAAAACTGTCAATACCTCAGTATTTCTCAAGAGAGTACAAAACAAGAATCCAAAAGCAACAGACCAAAAGAAATTGAATTTTAAAGACAATATTTCCAGCCTGAAAATGGATATTCTTACAAAACAGATCCTCAAATGCATTAAATGTTTTTCTTGTTGTTTTTCCAACGCAACAATATGTCTTTTAAAACATAATTTTGTGAAATTACCTCAAGATTGAACACTTGGTCTCTCAGGAGCTCTAATACTTTATTGAAACTGTCAACTTAGCACAGAATAGATAATATAAGACAAGAATTACTTGTTTTAAACATAGCTGTGACTTCCATTCTTATGAGGCTGTGTCTCATAAGTCTGAGATTTCTTCTGAAATTTTCTTTTTGTTAATATGTCCTCCTACATAAAATAAACATTTTAAACAATTTGCACACAAAAATTGCAGGTTTTGTTGTTAGCATTAAGAGATGTTTTCTCATGTTGGCTAAACCAAGGAATATGAGTCTTCTCCAGCTCACAACTTCTGTCCAAGTACTTCCACACCTAACAGGGTAGGAGATTGCAAAGAGGGATAACTGCAAATCTAATATGTATGTGATATCAACTTTCTATTTCATTCAATGTGGCTAGAAACCTGTAAGAACTTTTTTTTTTTAAATTACAGAAAACTGTCATTTATTCCTTATGTTGACACAAGGACAATATTAATGTTAATTTTCTGTGCCTTTATGGACCTGCTTTGCATGACTCCACTGTCTGTTCTAGCTTCTGTGGAGTGGAAACTTGTCATACTGTCCAGGTTACCAAGGAATCATGACTTTACCAGCTCCAAAGGCAAAGCTCAGAAAGTAGAAAGATAGAGTTTCTTTGGCAACATTCCCACAGACTCAGTACTGATTCTGGGAGACTGGAGGGGCCAGTTATTTCCCATGCTGCAGAGCACAGAAGCAAAGTAATTTCTTCAGCTGAGCATTTCAGCAGGTCCAGTTTAATACAGAAGTACAAGTTATATAGGGATTAGTTGAAAAACAAAGAAATCAAGGAAATGCAAGGCTCTCGTCCCTTATTAGAAGGAAAAACCAGAAATGGGGGAAAAGGGCAATTGCTATCCTTTCTTAATTGTGCCTCAGTAATACCAACAGGTTAAAGAAGAAAAGAACACTATAAATATTTTTGGATTCAAAATCTATATGAAGGTCACAGCCACTCACATGTCATCACATTGGAATCCGAAGGTTTAAATTAATTGATTACTATTTTGTAACTTCATAATAATCTAAACACAAAGATTTTGACCAACATTATCTCACTAGTTAGGCAAGTCTAATTCACAAAAAGTACAGAAACTGAAGAAAGAGAGACATCTTCTCTTGCTTCCCCTTTCTCCCTCAAAGTCAATCACTTAAAAACCATATACCAGTGGTTTACCAAAAGGTCATGAATAAAAAAATTAACAGATTAATTTGATGTAATATTGATCTTTTTTCCTAAAGATTTTTTTGTGGTTGGTGTCCAGACACCACAGGTGGATTTTTTTCCACTTATTTTTCACTGCTTGCCATAAGAAATGTACTATGGATCCAAATATACCTGCTTTGCTTGTGCAATTTGTGTGATCCAGGCAGTTAGATTAATGTCTCTGATGGTAAAACATTATAATGTATCTTAACTGATACCTCGGAAATAAGCATTCTTGGATAAATGCAGGGCTCTTGAAGATTTGAATTTCAGCTAAGGCTTTATGTAGTCAAATAAAGCAATTAAGCTTCAGTGAAGGGTTATAAAATCAAACGATGATGCCGTGAGTTTTAGTGATATAATTTGCAGGTGGCATGAACAATATGCTCTGCACAGTTGGTAGCCTGGATAAACCAAATGGAAGAAAAAAGAAGTTAATGTTTTTAAGATAAAAATAAAATCACTGAAGATGACTATAAATAGAATAGTACTAGGCTATGAAAGCAGAGGATAAACATAAATTATTCAGTTAACTCTGCTCTTCATGGCAAGATCAGTTGCATCCATCACAGTCTTGAGGCAACAGGCTTTTCTGTTAGAAAGCTACTTGATATTTTCCAAGATAAAACTCATTTTAGTTCTGTATTTATTTTCCATATGTTAAAATTTATCTGTCTGATATTCATCTCAGGCCAACTATTCTCAAGCATTTTTCAAAAAGAAGGCCAGTGAACAGGTTTCAGCATTATTATGATAATATTCCTGTAATGAAAGTTTCTGCGTCATGTTAAATTTTGTGATTAGGTGTAGTACTTCCTGTGCAAAAATAATACAAGTTTTATTCTTGTTCATTGCAGGATCAGTGTGCTGCTCAGGGAGCAGCTTGGGCAGTTGTTCCATTGCCTGTTACTTATATGATGCAAAATTGCCTGGACTTGAAAAGGGGACTTGCATCATTGACTTCAATGGGATTTGACAACAATAATACACCAGGATGTTGCATATTCAAATGGGTCAGAGATAGAGCAATCTGCTTTGCTCTCAGCTGTGCAGTTACCACATTATTGCTACACAGACTAGAATTCATTAGCTTCCAAACAAAACATGTCCATATAAGCCAAAAACTGCATCTTTCTCTTAAAAACAAACAAAGACCTCTACCCTGGATTTTTTTTAGGATCATGCAATAATTAGTAAATTATAAATCTGAGTAGTTTTGACATCAAGAAGAAATTTGATAGTTCCAAACCAGCTAAAGATATAATCAACTGAAAACAGTTGACACTAGAGATTATTTTGACCAGATCAAATGGACATATTGTATATGTAATTATTTTTATAATAATTGTTTGTGAATATATTTATTTATACAAATCCAAAATATTTTGTGCTGAAGTTATGTTTAATTAGGAAAGCACAGACACAGATATGTATTATGTGTTAAGATAATCTTATTGAAGGAAGATGAAAATAAACCTGTTGAGTTTCATTTCTATCTACCTGCAGTTAAACAAAGATAGAAAGACGGAGTAGATGATGACAGTTGTTATTGCACACGCACAATAAAATATAGTTCATTACAGCTTTGTGATAAAACATAGGTCAGCAAAAAATCACAGCCTGTTATAGATGTCAATAGATGTCAACACTGTACAACACTGTACATAACAGGCACTCAAAGGACTTCCTAAACAACATGTTGGCAGGTTTATTGATGCAATGTTTTGTCTTCCTGAAATTTAAGAAAAGGAGGAAAAGTAATGAAAATCCCAAAGTTCATTTTCTTTTTTAAAAAGCACTATCTAATTAGAACAAAGACAAATTTAGAGCATTTTCAATGCCCAACACTTAAGGGTTACCTACCTCAGATTTCTGACAAGAAACAGGCTTTACAAAATTGAGCGTAATAAAAATTCTCAAAGAAAGAAGGAAAAAGAATGAAAGTAAGAAACAGAAAAGAAATAAAATAATGAATTCAAGAATGCTTTAAAAAGGCACACTGAAAAATAACTTCTCTACATGAAATATTTCTCAGCTCGCTTTATTTCAGACTTGAATAGGAAGTCCAGAGAAAACATTAGATGAAGGGAATCTTCCTCAATAGGCTATAAAAGCAACTGAACTTTTAATTCTGCCCCATCTTTGCTGAACAACAATAGTATCCAATTGGCAAAGAATTCCTACAAAAAACTACTCGATTATGTATGATCTCATGCAATGAAGTCACAAAAGCAGACTACATGCAGTATATCTTAACCATTCTCTTGTTAGCTGACCCACTGGTTCACAGTGGGGAATAGCATTTTCTGCAACAATAAGTAAAACTCTCTTTACTTCTTTTGTAATTGAAGTAATTTTGGCCACTTATCACAATTTTTTTTCTTTTTAATTTAAAAGCTCAGTGATGTTGCCTAATTTTTTTCACTTATTGCTCTCATTTATTTGGTTAAAACAGAACACTTGAATATTCATTCATGTGTTTAGTTTAGCTATCCCTTTCTCTTTTCATCATTTACTATGTCATTATGATGTTCACCTCCTATATTTCTCCTTCTTCTACACTTTCTCGTCATTCTTTGCAGTTTTATGTTTTTTTCTTTAAGCAGTATGTTTAAGAGGTGACAATTATATATCAAAAAGTGCTCCCTTCTATGACTTACACTGCTATCAGAACATTAGCAATCTTCCTCACTCTGCAGTTAATGCTAAAACTTAAAAACAGGTTTCAAAAGTTTCAAATAGCAAAATAAGAGAATATATTTTTAGAAACACCTGATGTTAAAGGAATAAAGCAGTAAAAATCTTAAACGTGACTGAGTCATTTAAACTTCAGAAGTTAAGAGATAATGCATGATTAAACTGCATCAAGAAAGTCACTCAAATTATATTATTATCAATTTCCCACAAAGGAAAAGTTTGAAGTCATGTACTGCTTAAAATTCATAAAGACCATAAGACTTTCAAACTATGAAACATTGTGCAGTCGATACAAGTTAAACTAATGATTAGTTCTAAAAGAAGACAGCAACTGATACAGAAAAAGGTGGCAACATCTCTGAATTTCTGTTATGTTAATGATAAATACTCCACAAGAGTTTGGACAGAGAAATTGGAAAATAATCACATGTACAATCGCAAAGTCCCTGTTTCTACACAATATAATATCTGTAGAAATTTAAAGTTTCCTTATTCTCAACCAATATTTTTCATAATTTTCCTTTGTCATTGACTGTTAGATGGGTGTCATGTCTCAACTGCAGAAACAAGATTGGTTTAATATATTCAACAGGAAAAAGTCGTACAACTACTGCATAAACATGTCCATACATATGTTATTATATACACCACTGAATACATATGCATATTTAGAGAGAGATAGTGCATTCCTTGTCTGTAGCCAGTTTCCTGAAGTAGGAGGTTATTAGGCAAATATAAAAAGCTGTCAACCCAACTTTCAAGCAAGTTGTATGTTTCTAAGTTGAAGGACTCCTCAGAAATCACGATATCATCACACAAAAGATCTGATGTCAATGTTTGGCCTGAATAGAAAATAATAACAATAGTAGTGGTAATAATAATGCTTGCTAATAATGATGATGATGATGATGATAATAATAATAATTTCTACCCTGACACGGTCATTGTGAGTTCATGTATATTCAGGCTTCAGGTTTCTTAGTGTAAACACTGGCATAACTATTTAAAAAATATTGCTTCTTAAGAAGAAAACATGAGTAAGAGCAGATGAACATAATAAGCACTAGTTCATTACACGTAGATATGAACAGCAGCTATCACAACATATTCTGTGTAGAGGAAAAACATGATTGACTTGATTGGCTGCACAACCCACATGTCGAGAATGTCCATATCTGGCCTCTTTGGAAAGCAGTTATGCTTGAAGACATAGTAGAAGAGAAGTAAAGTGGTTTTTAATGGCATAGGAAAAACCTAATACCAAAAAAAACCCAAAACCGCAAACCAAAAAAAAACCACCAAAACCAACCAAATAAAACAAAAACCAATGCAAGCTTGGTTATCACTGAATCCACGATTTATCAAGGGAATTTTTACTTCCCTATTAAATGTTTTCTGCATGTTTCTGAATCTTTTTTTTATCACTGAATAGGCCAGAAATAATTATATAAAAAAGCTCCAGTCTAGTTTCAGAAAATAATTAAAATTCAGCACTGCAATATCTAACAGCAATGCCCAATGTCATAGGATATCAGAATACCTATTAACATTTTGCATCCCTGCAGAATGAGAAGGAACTCAGCTGAGTAAAGCACTCATAAAAGGTATTGTTCAGACAAAGGAAGACCAGGAAATATCAAAGACGGGGGTTATGCTTTATAGGAACTGGTGAAGTAATTTTGGAACAAAAGAAGCTGCTGTCTCTATGGAGATTTACTGCCATCATCTCTGAATTAGTCCTAAAAGTCATATCAGCCTTCTGTCACACAATTCCCCTTATGTGATCAATGTGAATGTATGTTCAAAAAATGCAGGAATATTAAAGTTCATCAGCATTATTCTCAAATTCCAGCAGTTGGTAAAAAAGAGGATAAAAAGGCACTCTGGTAATCAAAACTTTCAAGGTTAAATGTTAGACATCTTAAAACACACTAAGAAGCAGATTTAAAAAATGCACTGTATTCATAGACAGTGACAGTTTTGTGTTTGTACTAACAACAGAAGGCAACAATGGCAGATTCTTTGCACATATGAAGATTGGAGCTTTTTTTTTTTCCCATGACCCAGTTACTAGTAATAGTGTCATAATATGTTTGGCCTTTTGATCAAATGCTTCAACCCTGAGACACTGCAAACATAGGAATCCCAGTATGAGTAGTCTAACTATATTGTAATTATTCCAGAGTTGTGTTTTTTTAAGAAATCATACCTTTTTTTCTCCCTGATCTTTGTTGCATGATCAAACTACTCCTGTGAAATTAAATAAA
This sequence comes from Alethe diademata, assembly GCA_025584955.1. Classification (NCBI taxonomy): domain Eukaryota; kingdom Metazoa; phylum Chordata; class Aves; order Passeriformes; family Muscicapidae; genus Alethe; species Alethe diademata. The sequence continues at coordinate 83,792,827 of JANRMJ010000066.1, forward strand.
TGTTCTTTATGATGCAGTCCCTTGAGATACCTAACAGAGAATTTAGTAAATGTTACAACTTATCACTTCTAAGTCAAAACATGGGAAATATACTAACAATAAAAATTAATTTTAAAAGATAACAAAATAGAAACCTTGATGTCAGTGAATTCTCTAGTTACCATGGAAACATGAGGAACACCAGCTTTGAAAACAGTATTCCTTTTTTTTTTTCATCAATTATTAGTCAGGCCACAAGACCTGAAATCTCTCTTTGACATCCCTACCTAGCTCCTCTGAAATCTGCATAAAGGAAGAGCATTTAAAATACTTGATTAGAACAGCACCAGTTGCCTTCACACTAACTTCCCTGTCTCCAGCTTAACCTGTTTGTGGACAAAGCAAAGCATTTACAGGTCGTACCATGGTGGTTTAACATCAGATGGAAACTATACTTTTAAAAAGCCACTCCTCTTCCACAACCTCTTCTGCTAGGAGAGGGACAAAGGCAGAGATTATGGGTTAAGATAACAATTTACTGAAAGCAAGCATCAATGGAATGAGATATGCACAGTAACAACAGAAATATTAATAACAAAAGTATACTAAAAGAGAAGGTGCTTTACACACAAAAAGGGTTCAACACCCTCATTTAGTTCTGTGTGTCTGCCGGCACAAAGGCAAGATGCTCGGGAGGAACTCCTGCAGCTAGTGTTTCCTGCCCCTAAAAGAGAGAAAAACGATGGACGCACTCCCAATACAAGGTCATCTGAGACACGTGGTGATGCTGCTCTACTGGGCTCAGTTCTCTGCTAGTGCCTCCAACAATGCTTCAAACTGCTCCAGAGTGCTGGGGGTCAGTCCTGCATGGTGCTGTCATTTTGCTACCTCTTCACTGTGCTCTTTTTGGCTCAGCTGGATTAGGGCTCCCCTCCCTTGGCTCTGTTTCCTGCAGCAGCCTCTCCCACTGGCCCCATCCTTCAGCACCATGTTGATTCCATGTTTCCCCACTTTTCTTCAGCACCATGTCCTGTAGCTGCAGCTCAGAGAAATGGTCAGGGATGGAGTGTGGCAGCAGATGACAGAGTCTGCAGTGCTTTTGCCGACAGCCTTCCTACAACTTATCAATTGGCACAACCAAACAGGGCTTTGGCCTGTCTTCTTGATATCCTCCCTTCAGTCATATATAGACATTGATGAGGTCCCCTCTCAGTAATCTCTCTTCAAGGCTGAACAGACCTAGCTCCCTCAGCTTTTCCTTATAATCTAGATGCTCCAATCCCTTAGTCACCTTTGTTGCCCTCCAGTGGGCCTCCTCCAGGATCACCATATCGTGCTCGTACTGAGGAGCCCAGAATTGGTTATTATAAGGTTATTTCTTCAAGAATTTTGTAGTGAACCTACCCAAATACCAATGTATTTTGCATCCCCCTCGTGGGTGAAAGGTCAAGATGTATATCTTGGTATTGTAAAATTTTGAGTTGTCAAGAGAAATCCATCAACAGAAGTAAAATGAATTAATTACTTAAATTCTACAACATTGTATTGATTCAAAACCAGTTGCATGCACATTGTCAAGCAGAGTAGTGCCTTTTTCCAAAAAGTCTTTTTCAAATGTCACAGAATATCTTTCCGTAATTAATAAGCAGCCTGAACACAGACTGCTTCCTAAAATACTTGATGAAAAATACGATCCAGTAGTATGGACACAGGGAGAAGGTATAGAAAAATAGATAGCTTTAACTTCCTTCTTGCATAGATGCACAATGTATGTCTGTGCTACTAATCAAACATGCTCAACCATGACCTTACACTGAAGTCAACTAACACTGCAGAAAACCAGCATAGCAGAAATCATGATTCTAAACTCAGTTCTCATTTAAAGTGGACAAGATGCATTGAAACCATTTCTTCAAAATAGTACCATTCCTGCAGGCATGCAAAAGTGGCAAATGAGTGGATTAGTGACCAGCACTGGACAAACATTACTAATTAATCAACAAAACTGACACAAATTATCTTCCCAGGATCGTTCCTTGGTTCTACTTTTCTGTGCTAAGACTATACGGCATTGAGAAATTCAGTGGCAAGCCCTATTACTCTAAACAAATACCTTATTTCTGGTAGGAACTCATGTAAGGATAATGCTCAGCAAAACTAACAGAACACCTGTACAGGTAGAGGGTTTTAAATGTGAGATGGAAATAGAACTCTGCAATTGGCCTGAAGCTTTAATACAGTATTAGAACAAGAAAACACTTAGAAGAGACTAATAAGAGGCCAAAAGCTCAAAGCAAGGTATTTAAGATACAGTGTATATATCTTCCTGAGATCACTAAAAAATCTATTGTGATACAATAAAACAAAATGCAACAGAATTGATAACCCATTACCACAAATAACATCTACACTTTATCTCTCCCCAGTTAAATCATATTCAATGGCAATGCAATGAATCATTAAGAGTCCACTTATGAAGCATCCAAATAAATTGGAGAATCACCACTGAAATTACTCCAACATAAAATTTTGGAAGATATTAGAAAAATAAATTGAATAATGTCTCCTTCTCTGAGCATAGTTTGTATTATATGAAAGACTTAATTTCCACTTGAATTTTGTGTGCAGACCTGATATTTAATAATATATAGCTCCAATCAAAGTAAAAATAAAACAAAACTAGCAAAACCAAAAACAAACAAAAAAAATCCCAACAAAATACAGACATTTTTGAACCTGGCAAAAAATTTTATATATATTTAAAGAATAAAATAAAATATGTTGTAATAATATCACAAAATTATAAAATAATATTTACTGAGAAGGACTTTTAATTGTTTTTTTTCTTTAATCCTGATTCCTGAGCAGATGAAACTGCTGTCCTCTTTGCTAGCATGCCTGTGTTTTTATACCCTTTTTTATGGCAGGGCCATATAATTTTAGAACACCTTGTCCCATTTAAATCAAAACTAACCATTAAACTGTTGACTGAAAATTTCTTTGAATATTTTTAAGATTTAATATTGAATTCCTAATATTGAATTTCACTCTAAACATGACAACTGATTATAAATGGAACCTAGATGTTTAAGGTGTAAATGTCCTCATCTGTTGTGACAAATCCTACCAAAACCTTCAAGGATCCAGCTAGAGAAAAGATACTTTGTTACTGGCACCTTTGAGGGAATGCAACTAAAAATGTTATTATGTCTCGAATTCTCTGAATTATACTGATTTATTCTGGTTGAATTATCAGTTTGCCATAACTGCTTCAAATAATGCATATTAAAATTCCCTAAACTGAAATTGATGTATGGAGACGTTGCACTTCCAACCTTTTAAAATGCCAATAAAAGAATCTGGCTACAATTAAATACCTTGAAGTCCACAACTGGAACATAGTAATTTATTCTTAGTATGTTATACAGGAACACAGGACAGGAAATTCTAACTTGAAGTAAGGAAAAATAATTCTGAAAATCAGTAACAACCCTTTCTTTTCTTTTTTTTTTTTTTTTTTGCCTTTTTGAAAAATCATTCTACAACAAAGAATATAGCATCAGCTGTGTGCCTCTTGGTGTTCTGGTATATGTATATATCCACTGTACATAACGAATGGCAAGCTTGATCTCATCTGGAAGTTGTCAAATACTGCCTGTTCAGCTATTCCATAATACATGAATGGCATATCACTCTCAATTTCACTTGACAATGCTTACCTTGTGCAGGGTGAGGAAAGGCTTGGATGCTGATAAACTCACCTTCATCCATACTGCTAATATAGAAAACTTGCATATTTTGGATTTTTAATATTTAATTCTGAAACTACTGGTGTATTTGGTGAAAAATTTTGTAAGGCATTTAAAATATAATCAAATGAGGTGGAAAGAAATAACACAGCACATTTCAGAAAAATTGTGTCATAGGTGAAGTTCAACTCTCTTGGAGTTCACATGCCCTGGAACAATTAGCTTTCCACAGGCAACTGCTTAACAAATCCCAAATCACAAATACTCGTTTTTTAGAACTTTAAGGAGAAGATAAAACCCCACAATATAACTATGAGGCAATAATTCCAATTATGCAAGATGATTCTTTAAAATTAGAAAAACCTTTAAAATGCTTTAAATAGAAAATCAGTACTCATCAGAAAAATCAATACTGCATCAGTAGTATGCAAGTAAAATCCAAGTCTTCCTAGGAGATTTTGTTTCAGCTTTAGTATTTTTTTTTTTGCTTCATTTTCTTTAGCATCCTCTACACCTGAAAGAAACTTATGGAATAAGTGTGAATCTGCTTAAGTTTGATCATATTTGTGTGATAAATTTTAATGTTAAATGCAATTTTAATGTATAAAATCAATTGGTGCAATGGCTTTCTATTGTTCAAATAACGAAACTTCACCTACTGCTTCAGATTTACACCAAGGAAGTGATTCCTAAAATTAGTGGAGACCACTTCTATCTTATCTGCTTACCTAGGCCTTTCAAAATTTGAAATCTATAACCTGACAGTTCAACATTTCTTCTTGTACAGGAAATACCTATCTAAATCTGTTCTATATATTGAAACTGTAAATATATAATTCAATCTTCAGTCTTTTTAAATATTCAACCAGTAAAATTTCAGGAATATTATCTCCGATATAGAAGCCAATTTTCTTTCTGGACATAAAATAATTAAAGGTATTACATTTATTAAAAATGTATGTTTTGTTTTTTCAAAACTGACTAATACTAGTTAATTGAATGTTCTGCATTTTTGGCATTGCCTTCCCATAGATCATTTCAAGCCTTGGGCCTACAAGACTTTAAGTATGTGTCATCATGAACAAAATTTGGCTCATGCATCCACAAACTTGATCCACAAGATAGGAACCTTCACTCTTCTATTTATGCTAATCAATGTAGTAACTATAGACAATTCTGTACCATACATACTTCTCAGTTATGTGTACAATTTTTCTGGCAGCAATTATAAGGGAAAGAAATGAGGGAATTTTCTTTAGTTAAATTTGAGAGGTAACTTGGGATAGCTCAACTGAATTTGAAAGGGAATGCCATACCTGGTGTCATCTAGCCAATTTCACTTTTGACCCCACTGTCTGTAAAATCATGATGTTTAAAAATACAGGATGCCTCAGACTACACCAAGAAGCCTACATCATATGTTTATACTGGAAGTTTATAAATCAAGAGTCAAAATTAGATAATAGATGTAGAAACACAGTTCCTGAAATTTTTTAAAAGCAGGGACTCTGATCTCATGGTGAGGACTGTAGTTATGCCCCACACTTTGCAGATAATTTTCACTCTTGAAATGAAGACACAAGTAATTTGATAAATCAAGATTTTATTATTTTTTCTTTTAAAGGTTTATGAAAATCTTATTTCTTGTATCAAACATGAATTTCCATCCCAAGTGTCGTTTAATACTTTATTTTGTGACTAATAATCCTTGGCAGTATATATAAGAATTGCTATTCAGCAAATAAGAAGACAAAAAACTACTCAGTAGGAGGTTGTCTAGATTTTGTAAGAATACAGTTTCCAATACAGTAATAAATAAAGCGTATGGCCTTACCACAGATCTAGACTTTTACCCTCTCAGGATTTTAAAAATGAGAAAATTAGGGTACTTTAAGCCACTGAATTTGGTAACCCATCATGAATATACCAGTGCCTCTTTGCTCAGATATGTGGTCCATAACAAGATTGCTCATTGCAGGATGACACTTGTCAGATGACTTTCATGAAGAAATACTCATTTATTTCAGTAGACAAGGGTGAATCACTAATTTATAAAAAAAAAAATCTAAAATGTGCATAAAACTGTGAAAAATCCAGTCTGTTTTGTTACCCTGAAAAGATGAGACCATTTCAAGGACATTCTTTCTAGGTGCAAAACTCTTGGAAGTTGTTTAGGTAGCAGTAATCATCAACAAGGTAAACTCATAAGCTCATGATATAGTCCTGTGATCTTCACAAGAGTGTTGCCTTTCTGTCCCATGTCTCTGAAATTCAGTCTGACCTATATTATAGCAATATTTCTAACTACATGCCTTATTTTGCCTCAAGAAAACTGTGGCTGTACAGTTCTTTTCAGACAGCCTGTAGTCTCTAAATAAATACTTTCTCATTTTCTTTGCATTTCAAAATGGAGTTGGAACCCTCTCAAGATTCCCCATGGTTTTGTTAGCTGGTAGAGAAACTATATATTACTGAGGACACCAGATTAGCAGCTCTGTCAGTTTTATTGTTACTTTAGTTAACATCATATCTTGCAGTGTATCACTTTTGCAATTTCCTTTGATTTCTCATTCAAGGGTCAAGGTGTTTTAGTTTTAGTAACATATAATCTTGCAGTAATAATAGTACCCAGCTTTGAAGTATACTGATCCAGGCAACATTTACAAAATACTTTACTGTGTTGGTATTTTTGTAGCCACCTGTCCAGTCTTAGTTTCAGGGCACAGAAAATTAGTAACTCACACTGACTGAGGGTACCAATTTACGCTGTTTCAGCTACTCCACAGTAATTATGACATGCCTCTGCAAATAAGAAAAATTAGAGGTTTGTTGTTTGCTTTCACTGAAAGAATAAGCAAGGTCTTTTTCACAATGGGTTAAAAGCATGTATCTGTATGAGTCTTTCTACTATATAGCAATTTGTTGGAATTTGTGTTGCTTTCACGTCTGAAAAATGTACTCACAGCAATTTGCATATTTTTAGAAGGCCCAAGAGGGAGACAGTCAGAATTTAACTTTTCATAAATTTAGTATTCACATAGGTAATTATCTATAGCAGACACTCCAGGTCTATGACATTAATTTAGTCAAGGTTTAATATTTCTCTTTTTTTTATAAAACAGAACACCTCTATAGGGATGCAATGTTATCAAGGGTACTCGTGGAATAGCAACTGCTGAAAAGCCAGGCCTCTGTACGTAAGTGTGTATTATTTGACACACAAAGGCTTGACAAGAAGCAGCAGACAAAAAGGAACAGACTCTAAAGTTTTCTTTCAAACCTGCCTTCTCTAATTGCTCTACTGTTTTTTATAGACATATATTATTACATTTAGGAGATCTCTACTCTCAAGGTGTTTTTTAAAATATGAGATCTTTTTTTTAATAGGAAAGTATGTTTTGTCAGAAAATTATCAGTGATCCTAACAGTCAGATTGAAGATTGAAGAAATCTATGCATGAAAGAATCGTTTGCTGTTCAGGAGAACAAAAAAAAAAACAAAAAAAAAACAAAAAAAAAAAAAAAAAAAAAAAAAGAAAAAAGAGGCAGAGAGAGAGACTATGCTCAAGTGTTGAGCATCACATACACTGTGAAGCAAAAATAATTGCCCCATTGCTTTCTGCCTTTAAATTCAGCATGTTTTGCATACAAAAGAGCAATAGCTATTTTATGTTCCAGTCTATAGAAAGATATGTAACAGTCTTCACAATATTTTGATTTTTGTATGACTAGACTATGTTCAAATTGCTCTTTATTAAATGTATTTCATGGGAGAGAGGAGAGGAGAGGAGAGGAGAGGAGAGGAGAGGAGAGGAGAGGAGAG
>JANRMJ010000066.1:83808928-83828981 GCA_025584955.1 Alethe diademata
ATTCAAGAAAACAATGACACTCCAAAGACTGGATGCAACATTTTCAGTTTAACCAGCCAACCAACCAACCAACCAATCCACCACTCAACCTCCCAAGGATTCTTCACACTCTTCCCCTTCTACAAAGGAAACAGAAACATGAACTTCTCTAGTGTGAATCCTTCCATAGGCTGCAGTTATTCATGAGCTGTACCAGCACAGGTCTCTTCCACAGGATGCAGTCCTTCTGGAAGAAGCTACTCCCGCATGGATCCCCTGCATGGTCAAAAGTCCTGCCAGCAAACATGGTCTAGTGTGGGTATCTCTCTCCATGGGTTCACAGGTCCTGCTCTGAGTCTCTTTCTTCCTACATGGTATTCCCATGGAATCACAGCAATCTTTGGGCATCTCCCTGATGCAGTGAGGTCCCTCCTGGGCTGCAGATTAATCTCTGCTTCATCACAAACCTCTGTGGACTGTGAGCAGACAGCCTGCCTCATCATGGTCTTCATCAGGGGCCAATCTGAAAAAACTGGTGATCTGAAGAAATTCCTGAGGGCTGGGAAAAGGCAAATATTGCACCCATCTTTAGTAAAAAAAAAGAAGTTCCAAGGAACAACAGACCAATGACCAAATCTTTCTGAAAGACAAATACAGGAAGGACAATGTCAGGACTCTAAGGACTGCTGGGCTCTGAATCACCTTCAGTCATAGCCCCTGCTCAGGCAGCCCATGCTACAAAGATATCTGTGTTTAGCCCTGCCTCTGGCCCTGTCCCAGGATATCTTGAAATCTGCCTTCCTAACTTTCTTGCTGGACTTCTCTGCTGCATCCAGACCTAATTATTTAGATTCCATTATCTGACTGCAGGCAAAACCAAGTTACTACCACCAACTCATATTGAAGACAGACTTTTAGTGTATTAATCAAATAGTGTGGTGTAGCAAATTTTGCTATAAACTATCAGAATAATTAACAGTTTTAGGAATACAGTAATCCAAAACTGGAAATGCCTAATATGTTATGAATTACACAGAATATTTTGTCTTATATTTCTTATTATGGGATCTAAAACACTGCAAGTATAGTTCATCACATAGTTGATTAGCTGGTAAATGAGCCTTTACAGAGAGAGGCTGCAGTGCTTCTAGCACATTTACTTGCAGATGGCAAATGTAAATTTACATGATTGATGAACTTGCTGAACATTTTTAAACCTATAAGTCTGGAGATCTTGGAATTTTTCTTCTAATTGTGTACTTTCCAGTGATTCAAAGTAGCTTTTAATAAAAGATTCACCTCAGCAATTGCCAGAGACCATGAAGTTTTGTTTGTTGTGACACTATCTTTTGAGGAATTTATGATTACTTATGCATTCCAGCTCCGTGGATTACTGTCCTAGTGTACCAACATGACTCCTATGCTCTAGTTTTTCTGTCCTGTATAATGGCCAAAGTTTCTGTTAGGATCACTTCATTGTGATATCATAGAAGCATGGAAAGGCTTGGGTTGGAAGACACTATGAGATTATATAGTTCCAATTCCAATGTCATGGGAAGAGATGCCACTCACTACACCAGGTTGCTTAGGGCCCCATCCAAACTTGAATAGATATCATGTTGCTTCTGTGCACATACATCTTTTAATTAAGGAAAGAATAAATGTACTTTACCTAAGACTAATTTATCTCCCAGTGCAGCAAGAATTTATGAAATGTAATAAATTATTTTACTTGTTTTTAGAACAAGGTCCAATCTAATTTGCTAAGATAGACTAATAAAAGAAAGTTCATTTTTAAACTAAATTTTTCTCAGCCTTATGCAAAACTCCGAACAATCTTATTTCCTGTGGTCTTCACTGGAATCACAGTATATGAATTATGCAGGAACTTAGAGGACCAGATACTCTATAAAATAAAGTGATTAACTTTGGAATCTAGATTTTATTGAAAAATTTAAATAGACAAAATGTGTTGAATCCACGTTCAAGTGTAATTATTTAGCTGGTTGTTAGCAGTAACATAAACTTAGTTCAGGATTTAACATCCTAGGACTTCTAATTGATAACAAAATATATAATATCTACAAGTTAGGGTCATTAAATGATAGAATTGTGGAATCAGAGAATGGTTTGGGTTGGAAAAGACCATAAAAATCATCTAGTTCCAACCTTCTGCTATGAGCAGGGACAATTCCCACTGCACCAGGTTGTTCAATGTCCCATCCATTCAGGTCTTGAACACTTCCAGGGATGGGACAACCACACCTCCTCTGGGCAACCTTTTCAAGAGTGTCACCACCCTCACAATAAAGAATTCCTTCCTTATATATAACCTAAATTCCCCTCTTTCAGTTTGAACTCATTCGTCCTTGTCATGTCAGTAGATGTTCTGATTAAAAGTCCCTTTCCTTGTAGGCCCCCTTCAGATGCTGGAAGGTTACTATGACGTCTCCACACAACCTTCTCTCCTACAGGCTGAACAGCCCCAACTTTCTCAGCCTGCTTTCATAGACAAGGTCCCCTTATCAACATCATGGCACTCCTCTGGGTTAGCTCCAACGGTTCCATGTCCTTCTTACATTGGGAACTGCACACAGTACTGTACACAGTACGCCAGGTGAGGTTTCTTGGGAGCAGAGCAGAGGAGCAGAATCATTTCCTCTGACCTGCTGGTCACATTTTTTGGTTCATCCCAGGATAGAGATGGCTTTCTGGGCACACACTGCAGGCTCACGTTGAGTTTTCCATCAACCATAACCCCCAAGTCTTTCTCTGCAGTGCTGCTCTCAATCACTTCTCTGCCTAGCTAGTGGATGTTGGAAATCTGGAAATAATCAGGAAATAACATCTGAAAATGAAGAATGGAATAGAGCAAGCTGTCAGCTTTGTATTCAGTTTAGTGAGCCTAATGTAGATGAAAATGCCATACAGTCTTGATAAAATATTAAGATTAAAATCATGTGATACAATATAGTACATTCTGTCATGGCTCATATATTTAGAATATGACATTTATAAGAAGAAAGTAGAAAATAAAACGAGAAAATAAGTTAGGTGATGAACTTCATATCTTAGTAGATACCTTGCATAGTCAGGGACAGGAAGGAATTTTGAAAAGTCTTGCATGAAGACTGACATAAAAGACTAATTTTTAAAACACCTTTATAATTAATTGGAGCTTTTGCTTCCATAAATAAAAGGTACATTTGTTGTTTAAGGTCATCTCCTATTTGAAGAGAAAAGGACAGACTGAGAACTTTGTACCGTCTTTTTGTCCTTTGTCTTTAAACTTGTAAGCGACTTAAACCAGCAAGGTATTTCATTTTTCATTTGTGTAACAGTGTATTTTTAGGTTCATAGAGAATAACAAACAGGAATTATACATTAAAATACATCCAATGCTCTGTATCTGTGCTGGTTTTAGCTGGAGTAGAATTAACTTTCTTCACAGTGGCTAGTATTTGGGCATGTTCTGGATTTGTGCTGGAAGGAGTGTTGATACTATTTAAAATTATAAATCCTGAAACAAAATAAAAGGTATGAAAAGAGTAGGCTAAGAATGGTCACATGATTTCTTATTACAAATTCTACCACCATAATATTTGCAAGGTGTTTTAAAAGACTGCAGTGACAAGTTTGGACATCCTAATTCTGATATTTAAATACATGTCTGAATTTATACACAGGGAAAATGGCATTAATTCAAATGCTAAAACCGGTTAAAAATTTTTCTGATTTACAGTTAGGAGTGTCTAATGTATGTCAAAGATTATGTTTATCTCATGTGCACTGGCAACATCTGAAAGTTTACATTCTGAGGCAGAGACAAATAAATCAAATGCAAAAACTGTCAACCAAAATAAGAATATAATAAGCGTCTGGCAAAACCATTTTTATTAAAACTAAACCTCAGAATTTAAAGAATTTGGCCATTATCCTGGATTTTTTTATTATTGTCTAAAATGCAGTTGAAATCTCTAGGACTGTATGCAGAGTACAGAAATTAAACAGCAAAAAACACTAAACAACAGGAAACTGAAAAATAACGTTTTCCTGCAGCTTTTGTGTCTTACCATGGCTGAAAATCACAAGGGAAACAGAAGAATGACCACACTGAAAACAGATGAAGAGCAAAAGTTATCTCTATCACTATTTACTGGTGCCAAGATATGGTTAAGACATGGAAACGAACCATATCAAACTCAAAATCTGTAATAGTCCTACCTTAATGATACCAGGCACCTTAAAAGGTGAGAAAAACAGCAGAAAAAACATAGGTCTGTTTGTGTTTTGATGGTTTGAAAGTAAATACTTAGTTCAGAAAAACATCTTAATTCAAAAGAGCATACTAACATTTTTTTTTTTCCAAACTCTGGATATGGAGTGCTCCTGAGGACATTTGTGAGGCTAATAATATGTAAACACATGAAAGAAATACAGTGTTTTATCCTTAATAAGTACCTTTTAAATGTAATAATTTAAATTAGAATAATTAACGTGTTTAATGATCCATTTATAAAGATCATTCCCAATGATGGTGCAATATCAAAAAATACACAACACAGACAGAAGAATATACAACCCAACAGAAGAATATTAATCATAGGAACATCTCTCTCAGTAACATTGACTTGTTCCCACACAAAAATGATCACCAAACCTTTCTTTATTTTTGTTACAAATTTAATTTGACACAACATACCAAGACCAGAAAATGCGCCCATGCTCTGACACGATTGTCTCCACCACTTAATTTCTAGGCCAGCACAGGTGATGACTTAGACAAGGAAGATCCTCCCAGATAATGCCTGAACATAGTTTTAAATCATTAAAGGTTGGAGAAAGTGTCACATAAAAAAATTTACTTGGTTTGAGGACGAAAAGCACCGTATGTTGGTGGGTTTCACCATGTCATTCACCTGCAGGGTCAGATGAACAGCCTTAATCCTTAATCCTTAATCCTCAAAGGGAACCCATTGATAAAGAATTGTAATGAATTGTCCAGTACTAGGGGTACTCTAGAAAGTATGATGTCAACATTTCTATGCTCTAGAAAGCTAGAAATAGCTTATTCTTTTTTTAGCTTACTTACTCAACCATAAAGAAAAACAGAGCACCAACTTTCTCTGTGGTGCTGTCTAGAGGATACACACATTAAAGAATTTAGACTGTTCCAGTCAGTTTCTGATACTGTCAGTAATATGAACCCAGGACAAAGACTTCACTGTCCCTGTACTCCAATTCTTACTCATATTGCAGAGTACTGTAGCAATTCAATATTAATTACTTGTGTCCTGTGATGAGGGCTAGAAAATTACTGCTTCATACAAAGAATAAGTAAACCTTATGATTAAGTAGAGCGTGTATTTCGCACTGTTCTCCTACAAAGCCACCTATTGCATTTTTTTCATACTTTGCAATTTCCTAAATTCTGGGATTATACTTCAACATGCAGGAAAAGAGTGTGGTGTGAAACTACCAGACAGTGCAAAGAGAAGTCACTAATATTCTGCAGTTGAGTTTGGGTCAAATTGCTGCAATTTCTTTTCTTTATGTCTAATTTAATGCCTTTCCTTACTTGGAAGGAAAAATCCTTTCTATGTGACGTGAAGATGATCAGAAAACCTGAGATTTTGCTCATAAAATTCTCAAAGCATGCTCTACAAATTTTCATAGAAGCAGCAATTAAGTCTTAATAAACATACTACTGTGAGATTAAATTAATTGTTCCTTAAAAGTAATTCAACTTTTGCAACAAATTATTCCTTGAAAATTAATCAATTTTACTGTTATGCTTTTGTTTGATTATTTTTTTTTCTTTTGAGTGCCAAAGTAATTATAGGGATAAAGCTTAATTTTATATGCCAAAAATTTCTTTTGTCCATTTTAAAATGTTGATTACACGTGGTTTCATCTCAGCTATACAACCTACAGCAACAAATTTTCTTTGACTTCAATGAAAGTAAGATCAGATCTACATCATTTTTTCATGTATGACTTTCATATTTCTATTAAATCATATGACAAAAACCTTATCCGAATACTCACAAAGGAGCACATAGAGAAAATGAGCGGTGGGGAAAATCCATGAAATAGTCTGTCCCAGCTCCTCCTAGACCCATCCCAGGAGCCATCAGACCATCAAAGGTCCATCTCCACAATCCCAGAGGAGCAAAGAGCCCAGAGGCAGGTAAGAGTGCAAATTGATGACTGAGAGGAATGGACAGTCTGTTCGTATTCCTCACAGGGCTGTTCCAGGAGACTCTTGGGGGCTCCAAGGGTGAGTCCATCACCAGCTTTGGGGAGTGAGAGTAGTACCAGAGAATTCTCTTTGCATGTGCATGACAGTCTGTGCCAGAAACTCTAGTTCTTGAGCTTGAGGTGTTTGTATTGCTTAGTTTTGTCAAGATGATTTTGGATTAACCCATATTTCATTATGCTCATTTTAGGTTCTTAGCAATCTTTATAATTATTTGTGACTTGGGGATGTGATGGGGGAAAATGCAAAGACAGCCATATACTTATTCGTGATAATTGCAATCTATATTCTGTATAAGATCATATAACTTAATGTGATAGGGAGAAGATGGCGACTGCTGCGACATTTTACTTAAAAGTGTATCTGGAGGGTCGACTTTGGCTGACTTGACAGCTAATCCACCTGCTGTCTCATGTCTCCCCTATGGGGGAAGGTGAGAAAGTAACATAAAAAATCCTACTGGGTCAAGAGAAAGACAAGGAAATAACTTGGCAATAAACATCACGGACAGAGACTGGACTGTGAAAATATTTTTATTGCTTCTTAAGTATAAGTAAGAATATGTATACTTATTGTATGTATAAGTAAGAATTGAATTTAAAAGAATTCAGCTATTCAGATGTACAGGGGAGCCCATGGCCTCATCTCGCAGAGGATGTCCCCAAAGCCCTCATCTCCCTAAACCTTGTCATGTAAATGAAGACCAGTGCATTGACTGGGGAATTCAGTCTTTCTTCTATGCTCTCTGGATAGAGGTAATCCCAGAAGACAACTGATCTATTTATTCTAGAGTTGTGTGTGCTGCCCACAAGTTTCTTTGACTTTTTTTTTCTCTTGCGCATTGATACTTCCACCTAGCCATTTCTCTGTCCTTTATATCTGTTTTTGGAGATACGAATTGTTTGGATAAAGAAAATACCTCAAAATTTGTTGAACACATGTCTTTGACAGGCATTCCTTTGTGAAGTCCATCCCTCTTCTCCCTATGCAGAAGACAAGTATGTAACTCTATGAACAGCGATTTCTGTTTCAGTGGAAAACACTTATAATTTTCTGCATATACAGATAAGTCTTTTTAATTTTTTTCCAGAAACTTGTATCAAGTTTTGGCAAACCAGGAAAGAAAAAGTTATTTTATTTATCACTTGCTGAATATTTAATTACATTTTCTGAAATTCTACAGTTCAATCACAACCTGCTTTATATAGACAGGATAAAGAAACAGGCTCATATATTGGCTCATAGAACTATTGAATGTGATATATCTTTCCTTTACATCTGTGAAAATAATATATATTTCAAGAACTGGCTAATTAAGCAGATTTTCACTTAAATTATACAATCCCCGTAATTTACACACTTTTCAAAAGAAGACTTCACTGCAGTATGCATCAGAGGGATTAACTGTTCTTCATAGGAAAAAGATCTTCATATTGAACTTTCAAGATGCTCAAAATTTTACATATTTATATCTGTAAATAATTAATTGAATAGTTTTAATCAGATTATATTTTCAAACTAATGTAAAAGTTATTTCTGCATGGTGACCAGAATGTTGAAAGCCAAGCACTTCAAATGACACTTTTTTGGTTGCTGGAAGATATTTTCAAATATAGATTCAAAATGCTAATTATCTCTTCATGAAGAAAATTGCTGCAGGTCAAACATAATGGTAATAACATAAATGCTTTTTTAAAAATAGAAATATTTGTAAAAATCTGTGAATGGTTAAGTCATCATTGCTATCAGGTAGCTTAATTTTTGATTCCTCTCATAACATAGAAAGATTTTTGACTCCTGCTTTCCACCTGTTGCTTCTTTCAAGGGAGAAAGGAATAATTATGCAGTGCACAATTAATTAAGTTAAATTGAGTAGAACTATTTATTTTACAAATACTGGTTTTATAAAATGACAATTAGTAAATGCTAAGTAAGACAAAGACAGTTTGATTTGAAATTACTCTGTAAAGTATGCTTATTTATAATCAAATTTAATGGTGGCTCTAATTGTTAATTTTGCTAATTCAGTTTGGAGATAAAGGATAGTAACCAACTCCATATTAATTTACTGAGGATTAGCAAGAGGAGTGTTGAGAATACTTGAAAGGCACATTCATATGAAAATAAAATACAAATTAAAAGAAATCTGATATTCAGATGCAATTCTAGTTTCAGCTTACATTCCTTCACAGACTAAAAATCATCTGAATAAATAAGACAAATAAATTCTTTGATGGTTTTTGAAATTGATGAGGCTGAACTAATTTTCTAGCTCTTTTGGAAAACCATTTCTACAGCTATCTGCTAAAAGTCAAAGTCAGTATAAATTATGATGTATGTCAGCTGCATTTAATGGAATCTGATGTAGGAATGTGATTCTCTATTAATTGTGAATCTCTTCCATGTCAAGATAATAACAATGTGATTGGTGGTAATAATTTCATCATTGTTGGTATTCCCTAGTTGGTTACTGTTGATACTCTCACATCATCTAGACATTTCACCTATGAACAAGGCTGTACATTGAGACTCATCTCACCTAAGAAAAAATCTAAAGAAATCTACATTGATCGGAAGGTCCAGAGTGTATTTTGTTTAAGCTACAGGAATAGCTACACACTCACTGCTGTGCTAAAGTCCACTGGAAATTAAGTTTAACTCCAGAAATGGATAGACTATTATGATCATGCCATGAAAAAAAAAAAACAAAACAAAACCAGATCACGGCTCTTAGACTCCTATGGTTTTCTATTCTTTGACATAAAAAGGCAACCTTCTTTTGAATTTTTTGAGATTCTCTTGAACACATTTGGTTTTGTTGAGTGGGAGAAAAGTGGATTGCAATGCTATGAATTGGTTCCCACACACTGTAGGGAAATGCTTAAAAGTCCTGTCTTCTGAGAATCATAGAAGGACTTGGGTTGGAAGAAGTCTTAAAGACCATCTAGTTCCAACTCCCTTGCAACGGACACAGACACTTTTAACTAAATCAGGTTGTTCAGAGCCCCGTCCAATCTGGCCTTCAACACTCCAAGGGGTAGGACATCGAGACCTTCTCTAGAGAAGATGTTATAATGCCTCCCCAACTTCATAATAAAATATTTATTCCTAAAAGCTAATCTAAACCTACTCTGTTTCAGATTGGAGCCATTCTCCCTTGAAGCCACACCCTTGTACAAAGTCTCTATCTTTCTTGTAGGCTCCCTTCAGGTACTGGAAAGACACAATTATGTCATCTCAAAACCTCTTCTCTAGGCTTCAAAATCCTAATTCTCTTAGACTTTGCTCATAGGAGAGATGCTCTATCTCTCTAATCAACTTGGTTGTCCTCCTCTTGACTTTCTCCAACAGGTCCATGTCCTTCCTGAGCTGGGTACCTCAGAGCTGGATGCAGCACTGCAGGTGGGGTCTCACCCCAGATCAGAGATCAGAGGGGCAGGATCACCGCCTGGCCCTGCTGGCCCCACTGCTTTGGATGCAGCCCAGAATACAATTGGCTTTTTGGGCTGCAAGTGGACATTGCTGGCTCATGTCAAGCCTCTCCTTCACCAGCACACCGAAGTCCTTCTTGGCAGGACTGCTTTGGATTTGTTCATGCCCCAAATTCTATCAATGTTGGAGGTTTTCCTCAACCCAGATGTGGCACCTTGCACTTGGTCATGTTAAACCTCATGGCATTTCCATGGATCAACTTCTTGAGTTTCCTCAGATCCTTCTGGATGATATCTCACCCATCAGCTGTGCCAACCACACCTCTCACTCAGTGTCATTTGCAAATTGGATTAGGGTACACTCCACCCCTTATTCTATGTCATTAATGAAGATATTACACAGCATTGGTCCCAATAAGGACCCCTGGAGGACACCACTGATATTACTGATGTCCATCTGGACTCTGAGCCATTGACACTGCCCTCATTCTCTCATTATATCTGCTTGAGGAAGCAATATTTGCAATCTACAGAGGAAGAAAGACTTCAAGCTCCTGACTTTTGTTATTTCCTTAATGATGCTGAACTTCGTAATATTTTGTTGCTAAAAGGTATTTTTAGAAAGTCTTTGCTTGTAAATAAAATGCATACTTCCAGCATATTTAAAATGTAATTTTCAGTGTCTCTCACTCTCTGGACCCTTTGTAACAGTCTGTATATGTATAATAAACTTCTATCTTACCCTTATTTCTCCATGGATTCTTCTTTCATTTTCTTTTTAATTTAATTCTTAAAAAGTAATAGTAGAATTTTCTCATCTTATTTCTTTTTTGTGGAGGCTCATCTGCCAAATTAGTGAAGTCTCTGAAGTTTCAGTATTTATTTTGCAAATATGAGCCTATGTTCTTCCAAGTCAGGCCTATATACTTAGAACCTGAAATTTCAAAAACCATAAATATTGTACTTTTTCTTGGTAGGTTTATAGCCACACTATAGCTAAGACATGGACTAGGAGAATAAATCTAGATCTTGAATATACCTCTCCTCATATAAATTTGGCACAAGTATCAGACCAAAAAAGGACAACATATATCTTAGTTTCAGCACAGTGTTGCACCTTTGTAGTCTGCTGCTGTTTTAACTACTTTACATGGTTTAATTCATAATTCTAGCAGATTCAATTTAATTACCTAAAAGCTGCAGATCTCATCCAAATGCTTTGTCTCTGTCTAGTCAGCAGACAAACAGAAGTTCCATTAGAGGAGATTCACAGTACTTACACGTGTAAGGGAAAAGCCACATATAATAACGCAAAATTATTTTATGGCTGAGAAAATTATATTATATTAGATATGCACTTTCTAGCAAGGTATAAAGTGGTTTATTCAGTCACATTAACGAAAGTGTTTAATGTAATTTGAGATATCTTAAGGTATGCAAGACATTTACATATGACTGGCAGTTCCTCTGGTCTCAATGGAGATAATGATCCGGTGGCAGCTGGAAATAAAATATCCTATAGGATCTTAGATGGTACTACATATGTTGAGAGAATTGAGCCAGACTTATGATAAATAAGATAGCAAGAAAACACGAATATTAACAAGAAAGATGGATATAAGAAATGGAAAATTTTAAAGATAGAAATGAGATTATGCTACTTGTTATAAAGCTATACATTTAAAAGGCTCTTTCTTAAAAATTCAATAATGCTTTTTCTAATTCAATTATCTGTTTACTTCATCAATTGCATTGTAATTATTTAACAACTTCTAAATTAATGCTGGGGTGATAAATAAGACTTCCTTAAAATGCAGACAAGTAGAAAATCACAAAAGATAGGGATTAAAAAGGTTCTTATAGGCCACCTAATTTATCTCTTTGCTAATGAAAAATTGTGCCTTTTTTTTTCGAATACTCACATATACACCTATAAAGGACACATGTTCATGTATATTCACAGACACTTGAGTATTTTTTATTTTATATTATGGTAGTACTTTTTCAAATTCAGTTTTGAATGCCCGAAACAGGGTATTTTTAAGAGATTTTTCTTCTTTGTCTCTGAAGTTGTTTTCCGACAGACTATTTACCTTCATTTTTCTTTAAAAAATTTTAGTCATTATTCCTAACACATTTAAAAACATAATTTTTCATTAGTGTTTGAAAGTTTTGAATGCTTTTCATGAATAAAAATATTTTTCCATGATTCAATCTTTCCACAAGTGTTGCAGTATGAAAGTGCACTTAGTAAAGCCTGCTGAAGATGACTTTCATTGCTCCTATATAATGAGTGAAAGCTCTGTGCTGACCCAGTAGTGCAGAATCTCAGCCTCAGCTTGACTCAGTCTGGGTTTATCTGGTTTAACTCCTGCACTGGGGCCTAGTGACAGCTGCTTCCCCAGGTTATTCTTGAGCTCTGGGGGATGTGACAGAGGGTGCCAATAGTTTGGAGGTCATTGTCAGCCTGCAGCCCAGGAGGAGGAGACACTGTAATAGGAAAAACAGACCCAAGGCCAAGTAAAAAGAAATCACTTCCCAGAAATATCACATTCACAAAATGAAGATTTTGGACATAATTCATCCCTACAATCCTCTCTTTTCTTCTTAAAGAGGTGTTGACTTTGGGGCTCAAAAACATGCTGGTGGTGTAAGCATTAAAGGGAACAGACGGGGTACATGGTAGCAGGTTTGAAGGTTTTTTTTCTTTTTACTAATTTTAACAATATAGGTTAGACTTCTCTCTGTTCTTAGAGATCTTGGACAATTCAACTGTCAAAACATGAATTGGTTAAATTCTTGATTTTAAATGTTTCATGTCTTTCTTTTATCTGTAGAAGTAGTCTGTGTGTCATGTTACAAAATTTCACATGCTTGCTTTTTTCTTTTAAGTATTCCTTAAGAATTATTCTTCTATCTGGCATCAATATTATTTCTGCAGATGCATAATGGCAAAATATCCTTTCTGATTGCATTTTTTCTTTCATGTTTTGTCTGTCACCTGGATTGCTAGTTCTTCCTGGCAGCAATTATGATTTACATAACCAGTAAGACATATGCATAAAAAGTAGCAAAAGTGTTTGTTCTATCATTAAAAGTACAAGCAATTTGATCTGAGAAATTATGTTACAAAAAAGATATTACTTAATTTGATGTACAACTTCAAAAAAACACAATTAAAGTTTTTTGTCTTTGTTTTGTTCTTTTGGGGGTTTTTTTATATTCAATAATATTAACAAAAATAATTCAAATTTTTAAAATTTCATTGAGTATACAAAAACTCTACAACAAAGATTATGATAGAAGTAATAAAACTTCTATGTAATTACTGCCATATTCCTGTAATTGCTCTTACAAAATCATTGTCATGGCATGCCACGATGGCTAAGTTTATGGTCCTACAAGACCTGTAGGACTTGTAGCATTTTCATTTTGCCCATCTCTATGAGAAAAACTGAAAGTAATGCAAATTTTGAGCACTTTAAATATTAATTAATGTCACAACATTGTGATATCTTCTTTAGGTTAAAACACTTCCTTTAATGTTATTATTTTCAGCAACACAAGAAAGCACAGAAGACAAAACAATTCATTTTTACACACATAATACATTAATACATAACATACTTTTTGCTAGAATTTTTCAAACTGCAAATTTATATTTATTTCTTTGCCAGATTAGAAAAATGGCAAGTCTTGCTTTAGAGTATTTTCTATGTTGAAATTGCAAGACTTCTCAAATGCAAGTAGTAAAATACTCTTCTGGAAGACAAATAAACTGATCTGAAAATGAAATATTACTTTCTTGGGGGGAAAAAATTACCTAAAAGTGTAAAATACACTTTTGCTATTTTTAGCCCCAAAATAAAGTTTTATGGAAAAATAGATTGAAAACAAATCCAAATCCCAGCTAAATAAGAAGGACTCCCAAGAAAATAATTCTTTTCTTGAAAGAAATTGCACCAAAATGTTTTTGGAAATACTGTGCTTGTATTGGACAATGTATTGGAATAGCACCTGCTTGTTTTGCCATTGAATGTTTCTGTCTGAAAAACTGGCAATAACCTGAAAAGCAGAACATAGCTTTTGCCTCTCATGCTTTTCTTTCTTCAACAGCCTTAGAGAGCTGGACTTCTTACTCCTGAAGAAAAGAAGGCTGCAAGGACCTTACCGCAGCCTTCCAGTAACTAAAAGGGACCTACAAGAAAGCTGGAAAGGGACATTTTACAAGGCTATGCTAGGACAAGAGGAGACATCTATTAACTGCAAGACAATAGGTTTATATTAGATAATGGGAAGAAATTCTTTACTATGGTGCTGGTGAGGCACTGGAACAGAATTCTCAGAGAAATTCTGGATGCCCCATCCCTGGGAATGTTCAAGGCCATGCTGGATGGATCTCTGAATCCTTTCATCTAGTGGAAAGTGTCCATGACTATGGCAGTGGGATAGAAATGAGATGAGATTTAAGACCCCCTTCAACCCAAACTGCTCTGTTCTTCTATGACTCTGTGAGAGAGACATTAAAAAAGAAGGAGCAGAAATCAGGCATAAACTAGGTGGGTATTGTGAAGAAGGAATTCTATTTTTCTTTGTCCTGAAACACCAGCAATATAAAATGTTGAGGCAGGCACACAACCTTTGACTTTTCCGTATCAATTTGAAAATATGTACCTTTTTACCAAAACTTAAAATAAAAGAGTACAAGAACAAAGCAAGGCACTAAGATATAAAAAATCCCTACGATCTCTTTGGGTTGTCCTAAGGTCCACCCACACTAGCTAGCACTGTTCTGCAACAGTAGTAACCAGGAGAAGGAGAGTTGAAACATACAATGCTTGTATAGTAAAAAACTGCAAAGAATTATCTCTATCATCTTCCCACAACGGTCCTGCTGTTTTTTGTTGTTCTTAGTCTCATTTCTTTTAACTTTTTCTAGACCAAACAGTTAGGGGTTATTTAGCCATTCCTAATGTAAATTCATAATATGCATCTAAAATTTTTGAAAAAAATTTTTCATTTTAACTTACTGTACATAATTAAAGATAAGAAAACTATGTTTTTCTACAACAGAATAACTATTCTTTATTTGGTTCACTGGTTTAGTTGTTTCTGTTACTACCTCAATAATTTCTGTGCTTTTTCAATTGTTGATAAACAGTGAAATTGACATCTTCATGAATTATCTACATTGTTCAAGTTCTTGTTTCTGTGTAACAAAGGTAAACACTAAGCTCGTCCTTTTACACATGAAGTGAGCAGTTATTTCTTTTCTATTCATATTGCTGCATCATAATTACTTTGTTAATCTTTCAGGAATAGCTAGTATTTCTGAACCAGCTATTCAGAACAGTGGATTTTACTGTCAGTCATTATAATTGCAAATTTCTCAGTAATTTAACAATATCAGGATTTTTCCTGGATGTTTGAAACTACTAAATATTAAAATAAGTATTCATTCTGAAATGTTGATGGGGATAAAGAGCTCTACGAGCACAGTTCAGTCTGATTTGATAGGCAGGTAGGGATAGCTGAGATGCCCTGGGGTATCCCTCCTGGCTCTAAATTCTTAGTCCAGAAGGGCACACATGTCTTTTCAACCTTGTGTCATCAGGATGAGTTAGAGACTGAGGGATAGAAAAAATGACAATAGATATTTTTTAGGCAGCTGAGTCATACTTGAGAGCAAATATGTCATCTCAACAAGAAATGGTGGTTTTTTTACTGTCTTGTAATATATCATTTAAAATGAGAGTGAGTTTTTTATGTGAACATATAAAGTCAATCCAGCAGAGTAAATGGCCCCGCTTTTTTCCCCAGCATTTGAATGCTTTTCAGAACACTGTTTGGAAGCTGGATTCTGTCTTTTTGTCATTGAATCTATGATAACACTGATCTATTATAATTGCAGTTATAGCTGGCTTTCCTTTCTGATTGTCTGAATGTGCCTTGATAGTCCAAATAAATTGTCATTCCACTAATCATTAAATGTATATTTTCATGAAAAGCAACAAATGAGTGGTGCCTGCCATCTATGTTTGTTCTCTCATTCCTCCACTGTGTCAGGTTACTCAGGGCCAAAGATACCCTGGACTTCAAAATGTCTTTTGTGGGATTTAGAAATAAATATAGCAACATTACACAGCTTTTTATGTTTTGAAGTGTTATTCTGCCTGCAGCTTTGAGTGTAGAGGATATGCTGGAGCCATGAGGAAAGGGATTGGGGCTAAAGCGGCAATGTTTGTCAAAGCCTTGAGGAGGGCAATAATAGATCAGAAGAGAACATTTAAAGCTGAAAGTTGAAACCACTGTATTTGTTGGGAAACCACAAATTACTCCTTAGAAAACACTGTGAAGAAAAGAAAGCCTGGCTGAAAAAACACATTGCAAACAATATAAGAGTTAACTGTCCAGGGAATGTGTAAAAAATAGTCATTTTTTAAAGAATGTATGATAAAATTTCTTGCAACCCTTATAAAAGACCAGTATTTAATAAATTTAAGGAAATAAAAATAAAATAAAACTGATTAATTAACTGACTACCAATATAGGAAGCATGTTTTCATTTGGTATTATACATATACATAATATGCATGTCTTTGAAATAATTACACTACTACATGGCGTCTCTGATTTAGAGATAAGTCAAAAGTCCACTTCGGAATAAAAATTTCCTCACAGATTACAAATGGAGTACCTGTTTATCCTAAGAACTCCATTTGGGCAATCGAGATGAAACATAAGATAGAATATAGCTATTCATCTAGATTTCTAATTTTTTAAAAACTATTGATTCAAAACTACATGAAGATGTTACATAAAGGGCATACCCACTTCTAAGCATCTAAAATTCTGACTTGCTGCAATGCAAATGTTGCCTAACATGAAACCACATGACTGGTGTAGCAATTAATGTCAAGTGGAGGGGTCAATATCTCATATATCAAACTTTGGCAAGCAGCCAGTGAAAACACTATGTGACTCTATAGCAGCAATCGCATGTTGGTTGAATTGCATTTCTTACTTCCAGTTAAAAAAGAGACACAAAATGAAATATTGTAAATGATTTGTCAAGTAAAGGGGAAGTGTGTAATTATGCTTTTTCAAACAAAACAAAGTGAATATGCACAGACAATAGAAATATATACTCTACGTATTATGCTTGCTTTTACAGATGAGACATTCCTTCTGGGGGGAGGTGAGAGGGTGTGCTAGAATATAATTTCCATAATTTTCTTTTCCTACTCTAGGCACTAATGTTAAAATTAATATATCAGCTACTTTAATAAAAGAGCTATAGTAAAACAGAGAAAACCAAAGATACTAATTTAATAAGCAAAATTTTTGTGTAATCTGGGCCATCTTTACCTTGTAGACTTTGTTTACTAAAATAGCTTATCAAGGGGACCCAGGCAACTCTGATGCCAGATAAAATTATTAATTCATAAAGTAGTAAATGTGATTACATAAAAAATGTTACTGGCAGTAAAATTTTAAAGCTTCCTTACATGTAATAGAATATAGCATCATAAATGTTTTGTTAGCAAGCCAAATATTAGTAAAATCAATAACTTTTATTGATTAGTTTGTAGAAAACATGGTTTGTTTTGTCAGTTTTGGTAATTCTTCCCTTCAAAAAAGAAAATGGCCAACCTAACCATTATCTTGGGCAGCTATAGATCTCAATTAAAAATACTGAAGCAAACACAGTGGTACTTATTTCAAGGCCATTTTCAAGGCCAAATAAATGTCCATTTCAAGAAATAAGTATCAAGAAAGGTAACAAAATAAATAAATCAGACAGCTGAACTATTCAGGCAGCTTCCTTTAAGAGATGGATCCTGAGCTTTGTCCAATTTCTTGTTTATGATTTCACAGCTACATGATGAGAAATAAAATCGAATTTGAGGAATGAATACTAACATTTTAAAATCCAGAAAAATTCAGTGAATATCCACACTAAGCTTGCCATAGGTTTGGCTTTTTTTTTTTTTTTTTTAATGAGAATGTTAGAGGAAGATCTAATCATTAATGGCCTTCAGGAAGCAGGTAGTCAATTATTGCTGCAGTTAAAAGTAAGGTCAATACAGTTTTTTTCCCTCATCTTTCCCCAATAGGAAATTGGTCTCTATATCAAGAAACCACAAACACATGAGAGATATTTTTGGCATATTTTATTGTTAAAACTTGCCTATATATCTGATAGATGGACAGTTTTTAAAAACTAACTTTATAAGGCCCATTATCTCTTCCCTTCTCTCTTTCTTCATTTTTATAAGAAAAAAAATACTCCTCTTTGGGAGCTATAATTGTGTTCAAAGTCTGTAAGTGATTCACTCAGTGCAAACAAGGAGTCCCATGAGTGTGGTTCTTGCATCTGTCTGCTTCAGGTAACCCTTTGGGCTAATATAATCTTCTACTTTCTTTTTTCTCCTCTTCTTCCTTTTGACATTGTTGGCTGCATGCAACAACTATATCTCCCTAGGGCAGGAGCAGATTTAAAGCAATTTACTCATGGACTTATTTTCACACATTTGATTTTTGTATATTGAAATTGTGATGTTACCCAGAAGTTTTAGATATTTTCCATGTCCTGGTACATTCAGCAAAATAACCAAAATGTTACATTCAAAAGTGATAGAGAAAAGTTCAATAATTTTTCTTCATTAAGAATAATTTAATTTATGAAAAATCTCTGACAAGAACCTGTGGAATGTTGGTTTTCTTGCTTAATTTAAGTCATCATAAAACATAAACAATTATGCTTTATAAATATTTATATATTTTTTATAAAGAAAGATAAAGATTTCTTTTTTTACTTTTACAGTTTTTTTACTTTTAACTTCTTTTTACTTACGTGCTTTGTAGTATTTAGTACAACTCTATTAAGTTTAATGACTTAATATATTTTAAACATATTTTAAATGTAGTTTTCTACTATAAATATCTGTTGATCACATTGATAATAAATATTTTGATATTACTTAATCAAAAATTCTCTTTAAAAAGAAATCATGTTTCCTCTGAGATCTCTCATTTTTTATTTAAAATTAGTTCTATTTGCCTGGTGATATTATTTATTTTCACGATGGAGACATTTTTGGTCCAGTTTTGTCTAAGTAAATGTAAGTGAATGACTAAAGCAAAAAAGTGGCTTTACATGTCTAAAAAATTTCCTAGAACTGCGAGCCAAATCATATGTTCAAAAGCAAAATTGGGAGTTCCTCAAAAAATGTTTGATGCATTTCAATCTTGATGAATTTCTTTATATTGTTACCACTACCATGTATATTTATATGGCCAAAGATTTAGTCATCAATGAGAAAAGTTGTGAGAAGTATGTGCATTCTTCTCAGATGCATTCACTTAATATAAAAAGAAATGGAGTCGTCACTGTCCTCAAGATGTGCCAAAGTTTTTTAGCATCAAAGCAACACAAGTTGATTTTATCAACATTGTCATACCTAAGTTTTCTGTTAGGAAAGTAGTCACATATACATGAAGAAATTAAGACAGCAAAGAAGAAGACAGGACAGAGGAAGGAAAGGAAAATGCAATAGAGTGCTGCAGATTTCGAAGTTTTCTATTTCCTATATTTTGTAGTATGACTATTGGTAGATGGACACCACATATTTGTATAAATTTGTAAAACTTGTTCAATGAATATTAGGCACAGAAGAGCACAAATCGGTGACACTGTAGTGTCCCACTGAAAACCCTTTATATCCACAGCTGAAACTCAGTCTACTGCAGAACAGGGCAGAGAAGCATTGAATGGCAAAATGATTGACATGGACAAGCAAAGCAGTTTCTCTCTCAGAAATTATTTCTTCTCTTTAACCTTCCCAAAGTATTTCTTCTCTTTAACCTTCCCCTAATACATGGTATAATATCACTGCATATATCAAATATATTTCAGGACTCATATATTTCTGTTTTGTACAACCGACCAAAAAGAAACTAAACACATGTAAACATATGTATTTCTAAGTTATCTCAATGCATTTACTGTTCTCTGATGCGGCCCAATAGGCATTTTGCTAGCTTTCATCAAATTTTAAAATATATTTTAGACTTATTAGCTCACCAGATATAAATTTTTAAATATAAGCAGATTTTTTTTCTGCTATTTACTTTTAAAAATAGAAAAAATCATAACTTGTGACTTTCATACAGTTAACTTCATATTTTCTGTCAAAAAAGTATTTCCTACGGAAAATTTCAGGCCTGACTTAGTTATTAAGTGCAAATTGTACTATTAATAAACTTATTATGTTCCATGTAAGGGAACTAGTTGGACTAAGTCTACAGTAAATCTTTTTCCGTCTCTCTTTTTCTTTCTTTCTTTCTTTTTCTTTCTTTCTTTCTTTCTTTCTTTCTTTCT
>JANRMJ010000066.1:83829343-83842869 GCA_025584955.1 Alethe diademata
TTCTTTCCTTCCTTCTTTCCTTCCTTCTTTCCTTCCTTCTTTCCTTCTTTCCTTCCTCTCTCTTTCTCTTCCTTCCTTCCTTCCTTCTTTCCTTCTTTCCTTCCTCTCTCTTTCTCTTCCTTTCTTCCTTTCTTCCTTCCTTTCTTCCTTCCTTCCTTCATTGTAGATTGTATCTGGTTGAATACTTCTTCCTAGTCATCAGCAGTAACTTTCCCTGTCTTTTATCTACAAAAAAAAACCAACTATGATTAGCATAAATTAAAAATATTTGGGTCAAAAAGAGGAATTTGTGGCATGATACAATTGTAAAGCATGTCTTCATTTCATCCCTGACTCTCCACAATTTTCAAAATTCCCCTGAAGTCAAAATAGGAAGAAAAGTTTTTTAGAGTACAATGGAATAATTACTGTTTTGCCACGATTTCTAGGTGAGCGGGTAATCTAGCTGTACACATGCAACTCAGGAGTATGGTTAGGCACTACATGTATCATACTATATCTTTGTCATGGGAAGTTGCAGAAGACACACTAGGAGAGAATTATTTTTAAAGGTTTGAAATTCTTTCCACGTGTGTAAAACCTTCGTTTAGTACTGCCATTGGTGTTCAGAAAATAAATTATCATTCTAATGCATAATCCTCCTCTGTTAATAGCCCAAATTCAATGCCAGACAGAGGTTTCATTGTTAGAAATGTTGAGTGTGACACAATTGATTTTGGATTACAAACATACATTGAATATCAATGTCTGTAAAGTCTTATTCCAAGAGTAAATAAAAATTATCTTCATATTATTTGTTCTGAGAAATTACATTAATTAAAAATAACATTCTGTAGTTACAAATAGACATCTAAGCAAAAGAAAATGTATTTGGGACAAAAAAAATCCTTTCAGGAGTTACTAATTTAGTCTTAAGGACTTAAAAGTGTTGAAAGCAAAGGCATTAATGCCCTTCAGGTCCCACTGATTTCAGCTCAGACTCAGTAAGTTTTTGTTGCTACCCTTTTGAAGTATAGAAAAAAGATTCTCTGTCACTGAAATGAATTTACTAATTATCAATTTTTTTTTAGTAGTAGTTGTGGTAGTAGTAGTAGTAGTAATAGTAGTGGTAGTAGTAGTGCTAGTGGTAGTAGTAATAGTAACAGTGTTTGTACACAGGAGCTAAATTTTTTCCTTACTGCCATATAAATATTCAGCAGAAATAAGGCATGTGCCTTGTGGGTTTTTTTCAGTTTACAGCAATAAAGAACTAGTAGAGGTTGATAAAGGAGTGAGTACAAAGACAAAATGACTTTTGACAGACTCTAGTATCACAATATCTGTTGCCAAATAGTTTCTAACTTTTTGGGTTTTGGGTGGTCTGCCTAAATTCACTAAAAAGTTTTGAAGAGACTTTTTAAGAAAAGAAGATGATATTAGATTATTATTTTTTATTGGAAGGTTTTAGCCTCACGAGGATGTAAAGCAATATGGGAGAGAGAAGAGAACAATTTATATAAAGCCAATATAAAGTATGGTAACATTTGCTGATCAGATTTATTAGCTAGCCTACTCACACTGAAGAAAGATGATGAGAATAGACTACATATTTGAAATAATAATAAGGGGTAAGATACAAGGGGTAAGAGGGAGTAGGTGAATGTTAAAAACTGCTTGAGGCAAAGCAGAAAACTTAGGAAACCTAGTGTTTTGGATGGATTACTTAACAGGCTGAGGATTTTAGCTAGATAAAATCAGAAGTGGTCATCGAAATTTATTTGTGGGAGGTAGGGATATAAATTTAATACATGTTCATTCAAATCAATTGATAAGATGGAGGCATTTAAGACACCTTCAATCTAGACATTTATCTCTGATCTAATCACACTAGGACCACTTCACAGCCAATGGAGAAAAATACTTTCAGGTATGATGTGTACTGGCATTTACTTTAAGACAGGATGAATCTCTGGAGAAATTACTGGTTTTTTATACTGAACATTAAGAAAGAAGCTTAAGTGACAAATTATATGGTAAACCTTTTTTATTATAGGGTCAATAGTAAGTAAACCTCATTTGACAAGGTTTTGTTAAAAAATATTCTTTTAAAATGAGAAATTAACAGTTATGTTTGGTAATAATACTTTTTCATCAAAACTTCCTGGAGGACTCTAGATATTTTCAATAGAAACTCTTGCTTAATTCTGAGAATTATTCAAATATCATTTTTCATTTTAAATAAAAAAAACCTAAGATCTTTCTTAATTCTATCTCATTGAAAATAATTTGATATTAATTTTCTACTTTATATTTTAAAACTAAAAGGGATTCTTTTTGATATACAATGCTAATAACCACCACACCCTTATTAGACTCATGTTTTATTTTGGAAGATAATTTTTAAAAAATCTTAATGTTTATTCTGTATTTTTCAAATAGCATTTGGCTTTTATCTTCTACAGAAAAGAAATTTCATTAAACAATGGAAAAGTACTTATTGTCTCCAGAACTGAGCATAATATCCCTACATAATTTTCAATTCTGAAAAATAATATATTAGCTTTAAATTTTAAACAGAAAAACATGATTTAAACATCCTGAAACATGGAAACAAAATTCTAGGAGGGCTCCAAAACATGAAATTGCCTTCCCTTAAAAGAACACCATGCTAAATCTTTTTGTCCTTTAGTCTCCATTTGAAGAATTGTTCCACAATGCTGTTAGGTGAAGAACAGAATCTCCTCTAATCATGAACATGCAAGGTTTGTTAATATCCACTCATCTTTACTGTAGGATTATTTTTTTGTTCAAAGAGCTTTTAACTCTCCTTTTTTTTATTAGAAATTCATCAAATCCTAGCAAATTCGGCTCCTTTATTGGTTAGAAGCTCTTCACCAAAAGAGAACATTATCTAGCTGCAAGTCAAATACTGTCACTACATAGATCTGAAGTGGTAAGATCTAGCAGAAATTTTTAGACTTTTTGAACTATGAATGTAGTTGTCTATAAACAAGATACAAATTTTGCAGCAATATTAAAAGCTTTAATAAATGTAACATCTCAATAACTGAATGCTTATACAATAAAAATACAATTTTTTTAATAAAAAGCAGCAGTAGGAAGGAATAGAGACTCTAACAAGCAATTTGAGTATAGAATAGCAACAAATAATGGGAAGTGAATTTTCATAATGTTGTGCTTCCTACACTGACTAGGTAGCAACTAATCTATGTGAGGTATATAAATAAAAACATAGTAATTATTGTGGTAAATAAAATAGACTGAGTATAACTGACATTTCCACGTTAGTGCATCTGTGAGTTGAAAAAGCCAAACCAAACTAAACCAAACTATTCTCTCAAACATGACAGCAGAAACAAATCAGAAAACACAAAAGTTCATCTGAAATGTACTTATATTTAAATAAATTTTCTGCAATTATTGTATTTTACCCTTGGTCCATATAATTTCTAAGTCTTCCCAGAGACATTGCTGAACTTTATGTTGACTTTTAAAAATATTATTGAAATATTAATAATACATAGTATCTATCTGCCTGTTATTATATAGTTCGTCAGAATTACAAAAGATCTTTCTCAGTTGTTACACTGTCATAAATCCAGTGATTCTTAGATTTGGAATGCACAAGTATTGTGAAAACAAGGGAAATATATCACAGAGCTGTAGAATTTAATTAAAACAAGGAGAAACCAGATAATTAAGGTACACTACTAACATCAATATCACATTTAAGTGGCTTTGGAAACCTTTATAATCACTGTTTACTTCAGAAACAGCTTGTTAAGCCTGTGAGTTCAGATACTTTGCCTGGAAAAATTATGTGTTGAGCTAGCACATCAGAAGCTAGCAATATCGGCTAATACAATTAAAAATTTAATAGAAAATTGTTTAGAAGTGAATTATCTGTAAAGAAATACAATTTCAAAACTTCAGGCCAACTGAAAATATTTAAAATTAATTATATAACTTTTTTTGAGGGAACATGTATAAGCATATTTGAAGGTTCTGAATCAGATTTCTCTCAGATACTAAACTTCACATACTCTAAAGATAGTGGTCTCACTATTTTTAAAGCCCAGTTGATTTTAAAGCCCAGTTGATTTAAATAGTATTAAAAGTGTGTCTTTTATTAAACAATTATAACAAATTGTATATATAAACCCCACAGCAATTTAGTTGATCAGATATTACCAGAATGTACACACATATTCATGGGTGTGTCTGTGTGTGTTTGTGTGAAATAGGTAAAGGAAGCTGAACCTGCCGTGTACATGTTTGTCTTTTGAAATATCAAGTCATACAGAAGTAATAAAAAATACTATTAAATGAAAATCTTGATTATTTTATAAAAAAGGAAATTTGGAAAATATTATATATATATATATATATATAAAAATTATGTGAAGCTATTTGGAAAAAAAAAATCCCGCTTTAAAGGATGGGTCAATATACATAATGTAATTAAAGAAAGTTCACTTAAATAGCTAAAAAACTTGACTAAAGAACAGAAATAAAATTTACATTCGAGTCATGAAGTATCCTCTTCTTTGTTTAAGGATAACATGCTTTGAAAGTCCTTAAATTGAATGCAGAGAAAAATTTGGAGCTTTCAAAATCATAACATTAAGATTGTGATGCATAATATCCAAAAAAATCTGGTGTTATGCAGGTGGAACTAATGATGTGGAATCTATTTTTTTTACCAAGTTGTCATTAGTTAACAAAAAAGTATGAGAAAAGAAATAATAAGTGAAACAAGTAAATAAAATAAAGTAGTAAATGAAAAAGTAAGAATTACTAGGACTCGTGGAAAGAATGATGCAACATAGAAAATCACAATTGTGCCGTCTCATGATCTTAGTCACACAGTAGACTGCCTGTAGATGAAACATCTGAAAATAACATCTCCAGAGAAAACAGATATGCATGAAGTCTAAATTTTAAAGTAGTGTGGATTGTTATAGATTTCCTGTGGGTACTGTCCAATTGTCTAAATAAATTTCACCTTAGATACTTTGAAGATCATTCTAAATACTGATTTGTGCCACTCATCAATAATAGTGGTCCAAATAAAATTAATCTATCACTGTTAAAATCAAGTTAGTAGTTTGTGATGGCTGTAAAGCTATGGAGTTATTAAAAATACTACAAAATAAATTTGGAATCATATAATACTGTTTGTTTTTCCCAAAAGCAAAACAGCAAAATAAATTAATGAAAAAGATGTGTCTTCTTAAAACTACCACAGGTTACAATATAATCATAACATCATAGAATTATAGAATCATTTATTTTGGGAAAGATCTTTGAGATCATTGAGTCCAACTGTAAACTTAACACTGCTGGGTCCATTACCAAACCATATCCCTAAAAGTCACATCTACACATCTTTTAAATACCTCTGGGAATGGTGACTCAGCCATTTCTTGGGGCAGCCTCTTCCAGTGCTTGACAATATTTTTGGTGTTCTAAACCTCCTGTGGCACAATTGGAGTCAGTCTTACTACTTGTTACCTGGAAGAAGACACTGACTCCCACCTTGCTACACCCTCTTTTCAGATACTTGTAGAGAGCAATGAAGGCTTCCCAAGCCTTCTTTCTTCAGGATAAACAACCCCAATTTGTGCAGCCACTTCTCTCAGGACTTATGCTCCAGACCCTTCTCCAGCTCTTCAAGCGTTCTTTGGACTCAATCCAGCACCTCAGTGGGCTGGATACCAGGGTAACAACTGCCCTTACTATTAAAGAGTGAGACAAACAAGGCATTAAATGTCTCAGCTTTTATCATGTTTTCATCATGTCCCATAAAGGATGGAGATTCTCCTCAGCCCTCCTGCTGTTGCTAATATATTTATAGACATGTTCTATTGTCATTTACAGCACTGGCCGGATTACATTCTATTAGGGTTTTGGTGCTTCTAATTTTGCTCCTGTGTAACAACTCCCTGTAGACCGTCTGAGTTGCCTGGTCTTTCTTCCAAAGATGTTATCTTTCTTTTTTTTTTTTCCCCTGAAATCAAGTTCAGTCAAGCTGGCCTTCTTCCTCAACAGTTCATTTTAGGGCATCATAATTTCCTGAAACTGGTAGGAAACAGAAACTGAGCCCACTGATCACTTAATCAGACCTCTCAAGGGCCTGAAGTTTCTCTTGATTGCACAAAAAATTCTTGTTCCAAATTCACCACTGCTTTCTTGAAAAAACAATAATAGATAACAATTGAGTGTCACACCAAGCTAGAAAGTTTTTCTTCCCATCTTTATCCCAGGCCCCAAGGAGGCAGCAGACTTCCTTAAGAAGTAGTTCCAGTCTGCATGTTGGGCTTTCTCTTCCCCTCAGAAGAGAGTCTTCTATGAGAACAACCTGTGTTTTTCCTTTATGGATGTGGTTTTATTACAGGGTGTAGGTCATTCTTGGTGAGGACTCAAAGTTAAACAAACCATTGTACTCATTACTGGTTCCACCTGCAGAGCCTGGTACTCACTATTATACATGTGTGATAACTCTCAGACAATGACAATAGACTTCCACTACTGTGGTTTGTTGATGTGTTTTATTAATGAATGATTTGTTACAGATGCAGAAAGTGTAATTGCAGTAGTATATGTTTTAAGATG
This sequence comes from Alethe diademata, assembly GCA_025584955.1. Classification (NCBI taxonomy): domain Eukaryota; kingdom Metazoa; phylum Chordata; class Aves; order Passeriformes; family Muscicapidae; genus Alethe; species Alethe diademata. The sequence goes on from JANRMJ010000066.1 coordinate 83,835,959, forward strand.
TTTTTCAGTGTAAGGGAAAATTTATGTCCGTTAGCTGGTAGTTATAGAATTAGTTTGATTTAGTATTTGACATATTTTATGTGAGTTCGAGCATCACAGGCTGAATTGAATTAGGGATAAGTCTGGTCTTTTATTTGAACCATATCACCTCACAGGAACCACAGCAGCTGTGTAAACTGAATTACTTGACACAGTCTGGGAATTAAGGCAGAGTAATTACCTTGAACCCTAGTAGCAGGCATCCCAAAATACAGATTAAGGTTGTCATTTTCCACTTTGTCTCCAAAAATGTTTACCAGTATCATCAGTTATAAGTAATTAAATCTGCTAATGTATGAAGGATGCTTTGAAAGCAATTTAAATTATAAAAAATTGTGGCTTCAATATGTAAGTTGTTTACTTTTAGTTTCAGGTCTAGCTGTTTTTTAATGAAACCCTTCTACTTCAGGGACACTATTAGGTGGAGGGCACTTTACAGTGAAACTGAATAACTGTGTCATTAGGGAAAAGAGCTTGAACGACCTCATATTCACCAGTGGTCTGGTTAGTCTGAACACACAGCTCTCTCAGCTGCTCATTACTGTTTGTTTTTTTCTTAAATATCAGAAAAATGGACTGTCAATCAGACATGAAAGAAATTCACAAAAGAGTAAAAGAAGAGGCAAGCTTTTCCTTCCTTCTATCTAAATTTCTGATACAAAAAGATTTTATCAACATTTAGACCTCTAAACACTGTGGTCTCTTTGTAGCAGAATATGAAAGTGTTATGTAGAACTTCAAAGTTCTGATGCACAGTCTTTTCATTTGGAAGTATAAGGCACCAGATTAAAGAATAGTCTCATGAGGGTGTTCCCGCCTCTTGAATGTTAGAGGTAATTCAAAACAATCAAAGGAAAAATATACCATTGCTCCCTAGTTATTTTAGTACCAGCAAAAAACCCTCACAGGGTGTTCATCATGTTTCTTGGAAGCACTTTCATATATAGACAGTTCTGTGAATATTTATATATGGTAGGGAGCTAAATGCCATATTCCACCTCCTCCATAACACAGTCAGAGCAGGAGGTTTAACAGAACAAGAGCTTTGGCATAAAAATGTTGGACACCAAAAGTACAAAGTACATTTGCCAACAATTTTTTTCAATAGAAAATTAGAACAGTTACTATTATAATTTACAAGTTTACTAAAAACATGCTTCAAGAGAAAATGCGAGTAATGGAAAAACTAAGTTTCTTTAATGAATAATCACTGAATGCTTCACTGAGACAGCCTGTTGCCAGCTTTTGGGACCTACCCTCCCCGATTCTTCTCACCTCTTCTCTTCCCTATATTTAATGTTATTTGTCGCAAATTCAACAAAGTTTGCAACAACAATATAAATATCTGAGAGATAATTACACAGCATTATGTACTATGCGTATTTCAATCCTTTGCTTCAATTATCATGATAATGCTGGTGAACTGTTATGCAAAAGCATTCAAAAGTAGAATCTTTGACATATATTTGATCTACAATATCCTGTCTTTCCAATTCTTTTACTAGGTCCTTTCTGTAATCTTCTCATAATTATCATTACGCCTCTTGGTCTCACAGTCACTAGTTACTTACCTCTTAGCACTTAGCTTTTCCATTTTGAAAGACTGTACTTTCACCATGGAAACTCAGTTTTGCCATTAAAACACCAAAACAATTCAAATTCAAATTTTGAGTTTCTCAAAATAAATCGTTGGATCATTAAATTGCCAAAATGGTACTTGGTTTACATGATAAGGTAAGAAAAGGCTTCAGGTATGTAGCACCTGTGAGAAAGGCATAAGAAATACATGTGAGAAACAGCCATGCAGATGTCAACAGCAACAAAGAATGTGAGGGATTACATGCTCCAGTTGCTGGAGCAGAAATTCCCCTGCCTGGGACAAGATCATGGTGAAGCAAGGGAAAGGTATGACGAGCAAGGTGTACCAGGAAGGAACTGCTGTGGACAGGTCATAACTCTCATTTCCCCATCCACCTGCACTGGAACGGATCACTTAAGTTGAGCCTGGGGTGAAAGGAAGTGCAGGGAGAAAGCTTTTAATTTTGATATGTTTTTACCATCCTCCTTTATTTTTATTTGGCAATAAATTATATTAAGGTTTCCCAATCTGAGTTTGTCTTGGCCATGATGATAACTACAAAGTAAACTTCATGTCTCTATCTCAACCTGTGAGCTTCTCCATCTTATTTTCTTTTCCTGTCCTGTCTTCTAGTCCATCCTACGGGGAGTGAGCAAGCCATTGTGTGGTGCTTAACTGCTTACTTACAGAGGGGGAGAGAGAAACAGCTTGATGTGTGTTTGTCAGCCAGCCAAGGATAAACCAATACAAGAACCTATCAGAGTAAAGGTCAGATGTTGCTTACTGTTTATACTTTTAAATATTACCTAGTACATCTGACCAGGATAAAAGTATTGAGTGAATCCAGAAAGTGAAAACAGACTGCAGACTCAAAATGCCACCCTGAAGTCACAGTTGTTTGGTAACTGACATTTTCCTATAAGTCACCTGCTTCTTCGACTCAAGGAATTATTTGTTTGTGGAATTGTATATTTTATCAAGTTATGTTGGACATACTTTCTTGTTATATGGTTGTCAAATGTCTTGTTTTACATTTTTTGAAGGTACATAGTAATGAAAGGAAGAATTTATAAAATTCTACTGTGAAAACATCTAAGAATAGAGGTCCATTTTTAAGAACAGTCTTACATTTCTGATGCCTTCTTGCATCATTCCTTGGTAATATGGTGCTTAACTTTGAGCTTAGAAAGAATAAAAACAAACAAAACAAAACAAAACCCAAAATTTCAAATGCTTAAAAATCTGCCGATAGAAGAAAGAGAGATATAGTTTCATTCAAATAATGACTGGTTCTACCTATGTTCAAAATTCACATTTGAATTATGATGCATATTCAAAAAGGTCAGTGTTACACTTTGACTTCTGGATGATACAACCTGTGGACATTTTTAATAATTACGTAACATGAAAATGTCCTTGTTCATTGCAGCAAGGGTTGAACCAGATAATCTTTGAAGTTTCTTTTCAACATAAATTAATCTATTACTATGAAAGTGCTAACTCTGACACTGTTTAAGCTTTCTCTGTATCTGTTCTGCCTTATGGTGGTTAAACTCCAGCCAGCGACTAAACACCACACAGCCACTTGCTCATTTCTCCCTTTTGATATCCAGCAAGATGGGGAATAGAGTCAGAAATAGTTAGAATCCTGGGTTTATATAAAGATAGTTTATTGTTGATTTTATTATTATTATTATTATTGAGATAATTAGAACTACTTGGCTGTGAAAACTAAGCAGATAAATTCTTAAAAATAAATTACTGACCTCACAAGTATAATATGTTTCTTTCTCATCATCTATATACCTGAATCCTGAAAATACCATCTGTACAAGATGCTTCCAAGAATCTTTATCTGTATGAATGAAGGCAAATGTTTATTTTCTCATTTTTTGCTGGTAAAAACATGATACACTAAAGTTATATCAAGTGGATATTGTGAGAGAAGCCTCAGGCACTCTGTACTGTTCCAGTATTGTATATTGTAAACATTGCCTTTGAATTGTACAGGTGCAGTTAGCTTATCTAAGAAATTTCTTGAATAAGTTTTTCGGGGTCTGGATATGTCTACTGCTTACTGCTTTTAGAAATATGTTTCCTGAAACTTATGACAAATATCTTGTAAGCCCTCAGAAATTGTGAAGACAGCAAAAATGTTGTTATGTGTTGTCTCCTTTATTTAGCTTTTCTGTGATGTCATGGGTAGTTGTGGATTTGAACAGCAAAATTTATAAGCAATATGATTTTACAGATTAATAAAATCTTTTGTGCAGTTGACTTTTTTTAGAATGACAGCAGTTGAAATGTGCAGCCTCACTATCTCATATGAGTGATTGGACATCATTCAGCAGAAACTCAAAGGCAGCCCTTCGTCTATATATTGGACATCTTTTGGACCTTATGTAGAGAAAAGATTTTTTTTGTTTTGTTTTGCTTTGTTTTGTTTTTTAATTAATTCCTGTGAATCTAAAACTGCTTGCATTTCTTTAACCTTTAAAAATATCACCATATTTGTTTTCTGGGGACATGGGAGGCAGACAGTCGTGATTGTGAGCTAACAAGCCCCTCTAAGTCCTAGGTTCATCACCTTGTACCATGTTTTGCTGTACCCACCACTGACTAAGATCAAGTCACATTTAAAACTCCCTGGTAATTTACAGTCAAACTACATTCATACTTTCATTAACGAAACAACAGGTTGTAAGTAATTCCCTCCATTGTTGCTCTCTGCTTTGTTTCTACATGCTTCTGTTCACTGCTACTTCCATTGTGGGGTACAGTGCTTTGAGAGACAACATTGCAACTAAAATAGTAAAATTAAGGACCATGCACTTCTTTCTGGAAAAAAGAATGAGAAGGTATTTTTAATTAATTGTTATTGATGTTTTAATAGAAATAACTATGAAGATCCAGGTTACCACCTCGAGACACAGAATTAAAGGATGAGAAATTTCTAGAACGGTATTGTTATTAGATGAAAATTGCATTCTCTCTTTGTGTGTCCATCTCAATAAGGAGGGCTAGGAGCAGCAAATCACATCCACTTTAGGGCTACAAAATATTCAATTTGTTTAGTACTGCCCTGATGAAACCACACCCCAGTAGTGTGTTGCATATCTGGCACATATAAAGTGAAGGTGTGTTTTTAGAATGCATTAGAGAGTGAAGCAGTTTCAGCAATCTCCAGACTTCACTGTAGAATTATATCTAGGTAAATTAACAGCTGAAACTAAAATATGAATAGAATTTAATTATGGCACTTGACAAGGAGGTATTTTCCCTTTGACATCAGTTTCTGAAGAAACTGCAGTCAGGCAAGTTCCTGATGCTGGTAGTATGATTCTGCCTTGTCACGAGTGTATCTCTGCAATAAGTTGTTGATGGATTGGAGCTTTTACTTATGGCAAGTGGAAAATGTGTTATGGATAATTCTCATTCTACTTTTTTTTATTGCAAAGCTACATCACTGCTTGCACATAAAAATGTTCTTCTCTTAATCACTATGTTTGAGAGCCCTTGAAATATTATGGTGATGACTCCTAGCTAGCAAGCTAGATAGATGGAAATGCAAAATGAGTCATTACAATTTAGGTATGACCTACTGCCTAACACATTCACATAATTTGAAAGAGTGATATAAGCATGGTATACAAATCATATTATCTCCCTAACCAGCTTGAAATAGTGCACAATATTTTCTCAATCATATTAAGGCAAAGCATGGTCTAGCAATCTATCTCTCTGACCTTTCTCTTCTTTTGTGGGTCAGGCACGTGAATTATTTTAGCTTGCAGAATTAAGTGTATAATCACACATACATACTTCACCTATTCAGCAGTGAATATTGACCATTAAAAAATAATTCAAATTACTCATTAAACTTCTTTTGACAAAAGTCATGAATTAGTACCATCACATTTTATACTTCCAGAAATTAGATTAAATTCTGTGTCCAGTCTTCAGAAGATATGTGCTATTGGAGGACCACTACAGCCCATTGTCCTGTCTATATCACAGCTGGAAAATGTATTGACTTGATCTAAAATGTTGGTAATCTGGCAAAATATGCACAGTGATATCTATACAAACCAGCAGGATCAGAACAGTATAGTGATTTTCAGTCATATATTGCTTTGTCAATTGCATTTCTTGCTGTGTAACACCCTCTATATATCTACAAATCAAAGAAAAAAATGGAAAATGAGAGAAAATATGTTTTCTCACTGTATTTTTTCAAAAATAGCAAGTTCTATTTGACTTTTCATGTCCTTCTTAATGTGAAAGGGGGGAAAAAAGGGCAAGATAATTTACAGCATCACTCCTGACTACTTTAAAAGATTATTTAGTATTCTTTCTCAGTTCTCTTTACATGACCATGTTATGGCCTACTTTTACTGATATCTAACAATTACTTACTGATTAATAAAATTTTTCCAAAATAACTGTTGAATACCTGATTAAAGTGTCAAACATTTATATTGATAGAAACTTCTCTTTATAAAAGATTGTGTGGACAAGAGCAAAAGTGTAGGTTTTACTGGTAGCTGAGCCTTTATTAATAACACATTTTTCTGCTACTTGCCTTGCAATTGGAAAATAAAAAGTACAAAATATTGTAGAATAGCTTTCAAAAATATTTATATTTGATCTTATAATGCACGGCCTCTGATTGAAATAAGAGTAAGCATGAGCAACTTAAACATTTTAACTTGCTCAGTAGTTCATATCACTTTGATGCATTGAACTTATAAATATTAATAAAATCAATAATTTCTTTCTGTGTCTAGAAATTAGCTTTGAATCAATGATGCCTAGTTATCTGTTGTGTTTGTGACAACATGAAAACGGGCACAATCTTCTTTCATTGATTTACTGTCCAATAAAGAATTACTATTCATTATTTATTGATTGTAAAGTTACATAATCATTTCACTTCCTTCCTCTGCATGGTATCATTGTCTGTTCTAAAGCTAGAGCAATCTACTTGATCAAATTTTAAAATTGGTCATGCACACAGAAGAAATGGTATTCCATAGAGCTGTTTAAATTCATATAAGAATAATAGGTTTGCATACCTCAACCCATTTACACCATTTTAGAACCCTGTGCTGAGAAGGACAATGCAATTAATCATAACCCAAGAGAAGCTATCCAGAGTTTACATTATGATAACTAAAACAATTTATATATATATATATATATATAATTTATTTTTTTTAACATTCTGGAGATAGGAGGATTTGTGTATAATTTTGTCACAAATACACTAGCTAGGTGCATGATGCAAATTATA
>JANRMJ010000066.1:83842892-83853417 GCA_025584955.1 Alethe diademata
AAATTTTTGCAATAATGATGGGCAAACTTTTATTAAAATATAAACAATTTTTAAAAATTTGTCCCCTCCCCCATCAGTTGTCTGTCATAGAGAAAAGAAATTTTCACACTTAAGCAAATTTTTCAAAATGAGTTCCTAATATACTTGTTTGGGAAGGAAAAGGATTTTAATTCCATTGCATTGAACTTCTTTAAACAACACAGTCTCCAAAAATACTTATTAGAAGTATGCACTGTACTAAAAAGATCTCTCCTATAGGATGATTCTGAGCCTACAGTATTTTTGTGTCTTTTGGATGCTAGTCTGGATCACTCCTCTCCATCTTGTCAAAGCTCATCAAAGCTGTAGTATTTTTCATTTATCAGCACCATAATGTATTTAACACATTCCCTGCCTTTGGTCCTTTAATTCTGAATCAGACCATGTACAAAAGGCAAATGAACAGAAAAATAATCAGAACTACTCAGTGAACAGATAAATTTTTTATCTTCAAAGTACTTTTCTGATTTTGTGGTTTGAACACACGTATTAAAAACAAAAAGTCTGATTAATCTCAAAGAAAAATAAGCACATGAATTAAAACCATTCACAGGAATTTGCTTTGAGTTATCACCTTCCAGTTCAGCAACAATAAGTTATTCCCATAGCAACCCCTACTGTCATATGTCACCAAAACCTACTCTTGAACACTTAGAAAAAAACCTTACTAGACTGAAAAACAACATTCAAAAATAACAGTTTTGTAATTCTAATTTTTATCCTAGGGACAGTATGGAAAAAGAAATGGCCTTGCAATAGAAAAGAGATATTTTCATACTACATATTTTATAATGTCCCCCATAGACTTTGGTTAGGAGAATAATCTTAAAATTGAGTCCTGTATTTTGTTATTACACCTCTTCAAGGGATGACGAATTATGACAGTCATGGCAAGAAGCACAACACTTACTATAATGTGAAGGAATGTATGTTGAATTGTTAAATCTGTCCTAGCCATGGGCTAAATGACAGCATCCATTTTAAGAAAAATTCTGCATTGGGAAAATAATGAAAAAATGTCCTTTACATAATACAAGGTAATATGAACCATCTGTATTTGTTTAAGGGTGTTTGTATGTACTCATGATGTGGCAGATTCAGTAGCCCATCACGCCTTGACAGAACCGTTATGTCAAAAATCAAGAATTAGGATCACAATCATGTATCATCACAGGAACATAAAATTTGAGTTGCAAGGGGTAGTAGAAGGTTGGTAGTCAAACCTCCAGCTCAAAGCAAGGTCAGCACTGACATCAGGTCATGTGAAGGGGTCTCTAAATAATGTAAGACTAGAGTAGCAGAACAATGTGTCTTGCCATAATCTCAAAATTAAACCAGAGAAAACAAGCCAAAAGGCATCCACATCTGCTTGATATCCTGCTGTCAAAACAAACCAAAGGGAGTCAGAGGCACAAGGCACAAAGTAAATTGCAAGCCAAAGCAACCGATAGTATCTCAGTTTTCCTAGTATTTTTATTAACATTTAAAGAAAATATGCAAATAAATTATTTTCAACTACTTGAAGTTTGCTAACCACCTTACACTCAAGGTAACATAGATACACATACACGTGCATGTACCTGAGTGCATACATGATTTCCTTTCTGTAGCAACTTAACCACTGTCTAGGTTGCTCTGTGGTTGATAACATCCAGGACAATTGGATTGGTGATGTCTTAACCATGCTCTTTTCAACCAGGGGGAACAGCTGCTGAGAAGATTGAAGGCGGGCTAATGCTTTTTTGAAATCAACTTCTCCCTTTTCATCATGACCACAGCACAGTCACCAGAGGTGGTGTCAAACAGCAGTCATATCCCTAAAGGGGGCTATGGACCTTCAAGGACCCAAAAACTCCTCTCAAATCTTTGCAGGAACTTTCAGACAGAAGGCTGTGCATGCTCCCTGCTGTTGCACCACACAAAGAATCCTTTCCCTGGGCAGGGATCTAGGCAGTCCCATGCCAACTTGAATGTATGTAAACAGACAAACAGAGCTGCAGAGACAAACAGATCAGAGACTGCAACCATCACCTTGCTCATGGACATCAAAATTACATTTAAGTCAACAAGTCAACAGTCAAGACTCATAGCTGGATCCACAGTCATCTCTTTCCTCTCAATTATCTACTCTATACTTTGCTTCTCTTTCTTTCTTATCCCCATATTTATAATTTTATATTTTTATAGTGAAGAACCAAAACAGCTGTGCGTCTCCTTTAGGCTTTAATTAATATTTTTTAAAATAAACCTGCCTCATATGTATGCACCAGTCATTCAGTGTCACTTCACTCTGATTCCAGGGGATCCGAAGGGATTTATTAACAGGAACCTCATTTATTCCGCCTCAGGGATGGGTCATAACATATCTATGTGTAGGAAATCACATAATTAATAACCTAGGCATTCTGAATGCTCTTGCATAGTGTAGTATACACCTATATGTCTACACCACTTCTTAGTTTGAGAACTTTAGCAAGAGAAATCTGTATAATAGAGTAAAAGACAAACGGTACCAAACAGTAAGAGGTAATACCTATCCACGTGTGAAAGCTATAGAATGTGAGGATCAAAGAGAAGACATGATAGTCTACAGCAGAAAATGTATTTATTGTTGATCTTACTGGATTGACATATTATTCCATTGATTTTTCTTCACAAATTACTCTCACAGCACACTGATTGCATCTTTTGAATTATTTTCATCTGAAAGCCAAGACCATTGGCTTAAGAAAGTAGCTATTACACCTTTTTATTCTTATTGCAGAGTACATATAAGTATTAGACTAGCATTATTTTAAATTTTCTTGAAATTTCTTTCCTTGTCTACTTTACTGTATCCCCTAGACACACAGCAAAGAACTTAGACCTACAAACCGGTGTGCCAATAGTTCTACAATGAAGATCTCTTAAACCCTGTGCTGAGTCCTGCCCTGAAACCTGCCTTTAAGTGTACAATTTAGCTCCTCAAAGATACATAACAGTTGTAATATAGAATACGTGCAGGATTCCCATGAATCTAAAAAAAAAATACCTTTTACATAGGAAACAGAACAAACTCACAACCATAAAGTAAGAAATCCTGAGTTATTTTGTCTTCATTGTTCTTATCATCAACTTAAAATATGCTCTGTCCTGAGGTCATATTCCTTCAGCACTTCCAGATGATGACTTCGCTTACTAATGTGTTTTAGTTGTGTTCTAGGTTGACTTCCAACCAAGCTGGCTTCATTTTCTATGGTAAATATTATGGCTAAACTATTCTTATTTTCCAGATGCACATGCCATTTTATTTCTACTCTTCCTTTCAAGACGGTACATTTCCTACCAATGCTTGGTTCCAAAGGTAAGGTGTGTTCATGCAGAGTTGACAAACAAAACCATCCTTCTAGGACTGAGCCATTTTTCCTTTGTTCTCTAAGTCTAGAAATACTTGGAGTTAAGGAACAAATAGTAGTGTTCAATAAAGTTACTTAGCAAAAGCTCAGTTCTATACACTTTGATATTTTCCAGAATATAATCAGAGTTCGGTTGCCACCTTGAGGAGGGATTCTAGGTGAGGGCTCCTATCATCACAAATATCAAAAAAGAATTTAGAAGCTGCATATACATAGATACTGCAAAATCAGTGCAGTCTGCCTCAATTGTTCAACTCTCTGTAACAGGAATGATAACAGACATTTGGTAAATTCCTACTTTTCCTTTTTAAAATATTTTTTTCCCATAAGAAAATTATAGTGTATAGAGCTGAACTTACAGGACTTCTAATAGTTACCTAAAGAAAAAATAATACAATGTATCACTGGAGTGAAGAAAAATAGCAGAATACACATTGGCAGAAGCATCCAAAATTACAGAACACTGAGAATAACAATAAAGCCCTGAATTTCCTGCTGTTGGGAAGAAAATTTTCATTCAAATACAGGATTTAACTGAACATAGTGTTGCATCTGCTGGCTATTTTCAGTGGACCATTTTCAAAGATATGAGCCTGAGTGCAAATAAAATGTGAGCATTTTTGCAAGGAAGCACAAAAAATATAACTGTAACTATCTGAAAAGAAAAAGGAAAGGATGACAGAAGCAGTTATTGTTACAGTAACTTTAATGTCTGAGAGACTTCAGTTTTACTAAGGAACTTTTGCCTTAAATAACTATCTCCTTTGTTTAAAAGGAGATTTAATTCCTTACATTAAGGTATTTCTACACCTTATGGAAAAGTAATAATCTTTCTAATAGACCAATAGATACTTAGAAAGGCTAATCTTTCCTGGGCTTTGGATATGACTCAAAACACCATGAGTTTTGGCAGTTGCCACTGCAATGCAAGATATCAGATTTGTAGAGTTCTGAACATGTGATCAAGCTGAAAGCTAGACCTAGCATGAGATCTGAACCAAATACTCAGGTCAAAAAATAAATGTTCATGTGGTTCTACTAAGTCTTGAGCAAATATCTGAAGTTAAATCACTCTTTGTTAGATAAAAAAATTGAGGGCATAATATATTGCATACTTAAGGTTTACTTAAAATATGAGATTTAGGATAAATTTCTATTTTTTACTTGATCTGGCACTAGTTTGATACCCAGTAACAGAAATTAGCACTATTGGAATCATTATCTTGCATGTAAGACAATTCAAAGCAGTTGACTGAAGTGACATGTTTTATGGGGTGCTTGCAACTAGATTTTTAGCCTATAAATTCTTTCCATGAGAGTATCATTTAATATTCAGTGTAGTTTTTCAGGATGTTAAATTTGCCCTAGTATATACTGACTGTAAAAAGATCTTTTCATGATTACTTTTGAAATGTTATTTAAAAGGGAATGAAAATACACAGGATTAATACAACAATTGTCTGAGCTGTCACTAGGTACAGGAAAATAGAGAAAACAGAAAAAAAAATTATAAGCTTTTAATTTTTTAAGAGCGGGGTGTTGTTATTCGATTTGAATGACAAAATTAGCAATCAAGAACATGGCTTATTTGCTATAATAACATGAAAATAATAAAAGAAAACCCTGCATTTGACTGTTTAAGGGTGAAGACAAACTTGCCCAAACACTGCTAAAGGATCAGAAAGACATTTAGCTACTTGGTATTTTCCCCAAACAAGTCCCAAACAACAAGAGTGTTTGAAATGGGTCTGGAGTTATGCTAGAGTGGATCACGGATCATCCTAAAATGAACTTTTATAAATGTACTGTTCCTGTTAAGTGCATTTATATATGTCACAACATAACAGTTTAAGCAAGGCATTCGAGGACTGCTGATGCCTTAAAGACTGATGAGAGGTCCCTAAATTTTGACATAATGACTAAAAGAATATGAAATATTATGAATACTGCATTTAGTCTTTGGGAAGAATTGCCTGAAGTGTCATAAGCAAACCAATTATTGAAAAAATGTAAAAATGGATAAGTAGAAAAAACCCCCACCTGCTTTAAATACATTGTTGTTTTAATTCAAATAGTTATTTTAATTTCAAATGCAATTAACCTCTCTAGATACCTAAAATCCTAATATAGTAAAAAATCTCTGTATAATAACAAAGTCTTTTCAGTCAGTATTTCTTCAGTCAATACTGAGCTCTGCAAGTATCTTTACAAGTATTGTTTTTTTTAACAGCAGGGGAGTAAGATAAAATTAATTCCCTCAAGGACACTCTTCTCAAAATGTCTATTGTTCTCAAGGCAGAGAGGTTACGAAAACTGTCAGTTGCTTTTACAAATGCCCTTTATCAAACTGGCCAAAACCTTCCATCACTGTTAATAGGAGTAAGAGAAACTGCCCTTACAGAAGACAGGCATTTCCCTAGTGCTTGGGAGTTTCCTTGACACCTCACAATAAATAGAAAAATGAGTAGAACTTAATTCTGAGACCTACAAAACAGCCTGTTTTAGTAGTAAATCTTGGTGAGGATCCAAAATTGGATGTTCATTTCACAACCCACACAGTATTATTTGTGTACATTCTTACTATGTACTTCCTTAAACAACCAAATCTATCTCTTTCTTTAAAATAATTAAAATTTATTTTGTCTAATATTTAATGTTTTTAACAAGCTTTTCTTTTACCAGAAGTTCATTGAACAGCATGATTAACATTTACCACAGTCTTTTTGCCATTATTAGGGCCTACGTTTCTAAAATAAAGTGTGTGGATTATATTGTTAATATTTTATATGTAGTTCAATTGATCTTTGTTTAAAAATATTTAGATTTATGGAGAAAAAGACAGACACAGTTGAAAGATGCGGCGTTTTGCAATTAGCCACCCCCAGCCAAGACCTGCAAGATCTCTATTTGTGGACATTACTGTTAAAGTAATTTAAGATTGCTTTGTTCAGGCATTGCTTTTGCTGGGCACAAAGAGGTTTCATGCAGAATATGTGTAACTCATAAGTCTAAATCAATTATGTACTAGATAATGCACATAAAAATCAGATATTCTTTAGCAAACAATGAAGTGTGATGGTACAGCATTTGGAGAGCCTTCACCAGCCACCTTGGTGAGGAGGGAAGGGTCAGTGGTCATGGCTCCTGGGAGCCATCATCAAGGGCTGTCACCTTTCCAGCTCCATCAGCAGTGACAGCTCTGATAGCTTGAATCCAGTATGACAAATCTGACTATCCTGGACTAGTCACCCTCCAACGACCCTCTCTGCATTGTTTCTTTTTTAAGATTTTATCTTTTCCTGCCAGTGATTTCTTTTCCTTTGTTGCATTCTTGATCTAATAATGATCACCAATGAGTAGCCCTTTGTAATTTTGATTTTTCTTATCACTATAGAGATGGTGTCATGGCTCTGTCTCAACAGTGTGAGTCAAGGCTCCAGAGCTGGAATGTATCAAAGATGGACCTTTGTAAAATGACAGCTAAATTCTTTGAGGCACAGACTACAGCAGGGACCACAGAGAAAAGGATTACACTGCTTGGCTTCAGACATTACAACTTAAGAAAGATGTGAATAAATTGTGAACAAGCAGAGGACAAGAATGATTAGAAGAATACGATCTGCTGGAAAAGATTAAAAGTGGAGTAAGGAAAGGGGATGAAAGGGAAGAGACTAGGGAAGAGGAAAAAGAGGTAACACAAAAGACTTCTAATATACACATATATCTATAAAAATGGAGATAGTTGTGTTAGAAGACTAATGGCTGAAACAACAGACAGGGGAATTTCAACATTTTTATAGAAAATTTTTCTACTGCTACAAATAGTTAAACATTGCCCTGGATTAAAATGCTATCAGTAATCTATAAAACATCTCAAAATGTGATACTGGTGCTCAACTAATAGTCAGTGATAATCTCTTATTTCTACAGAATAGAAGTTCCTAAAAAAAATCTACCACTCAAAAGATGTTGTCTATTGTGTTAGAAGAGCCAAATGTCAATCTTTATCTTGGAACTTTTGGAACTTCTGGAGATCTTTCAGATACCTTGGAATTAAGCCACAATGTGTCATGAACATAATTTTATGGGAGCTACTATAGAAAGTACAACACAGCTTTGATGCGTTTTTGGTGGGCTGTACTTCTGTATTTAGTTTGAGTTTCCTAAACACTCCAGGCTTTTCGCCCAAGTATATCACATTTCTGTAATCTGGCCAAGAGATTGATGAATATGTGAGTAACAAAGGCCAAGGCTAGCTCATCATATGCCAAAATCTTCTAGCCAGATGGAAATGCTAGGAACACTTTTTTTTTTTTTTTTTTTTTTTTTGTGTGTGTGCGCGTTACTCTTTGAACATTGGAAACTACAAATGGGCTGCAAATTCTTCAAATTCTTTACCTGTGATACTGGTGGATAAAACAGTAGAGAATGAGCCAGCAAAATCTGTTTGCAGCTTAGTTTGCCTAAAAAGGTGTGGCCAACTGGTCGAGGGGAGGGATTCTCCCCCTTTACTATGCTCTCACAAGACCCAGCCTAGTATCACATCCAGTCCTGAGGTCTCTATATCTTTCTGTTTCTGTTGTGTGGTCTTCCAGAGGCCTATATATATTATGTTTCTTCAATAAAACACATTTTCAATGTGTTCAGTGCTGTAGTATATACACAGTGCTCTGAAAATGAAATGGAAGACTGTCTCCCTCTTTCCAAATTCAATCAACTACATGTGCCATCGGTACAATTTCAGTTGACACTGGCATGTGTGTCAATCACTGAAAACACAATTCACGACTGGATTACATAAAACTAATTTTCTCGTGATCTTACATTAGAAATTTCAAACACTATTGCATAATTTTTTTTTTCTGAATGTTATATCCTACTATAAGCTTTACAGAAATGTAAGAAATATATTCGAGCACAAAATAGCCCTTTCAAAGTTAAATTAAAAATGAAGTGCTGAGTGTTACTTTTATGCCATGCTTGGCAAATCAGGCAGCCAAAACATAAGACTGATGTCTAATTCCTCTGCCTTCAGAAAAAAAAAAAAATAAAGTTGAAAGAAAAATAATTACTGATATATTAAAGTTTAAATTAAAAATGCTCCTTAAGTACTTGAGTAATACCAAATTTAAAGAATAATCCCATCTTCAATGAGTTTACATCTTCCTCTTTATTTCTTCCTTGGAAGAAGAATGAATGAAAAGCCTTACTTTCCTAGAAATAGACACCAGCATTTTCAGTTTCAGCAGCAATGTTTTTTTTCCTGAGTGGTTTGAGCGTATTGTAACTTCATACTTAAATGTTCTAGGAAAAAGCTGCTGTTTAAAATGGCATCTCATTGCTTTATTTTCTCATAGCAAAAAGTTTTTAAAAAATAGAAAAATTAAATCTAAATATTTCAAGTTACTCAGTTCAAATGCATAATATTAACAAAGATGTACCAAAACTGTATAATTAAAAATTATTTTAAACAACACGTTTGATATATATATACATTTATTTATACATGTATAATGTATACATGTATACCTGTCTTTTCAATGATGCTTTACAATTTAAATGTCCAGCTATGTACAGCACAAGATCATACGTAATGTCATCATATTCCTTTTGCTTTGGGATAAAATTTGACTTCATTTTTCATTTGAATTACCAGGCTATATAGACACATGTAAACATACATAACTTATGTGTCTTTGCTGCTGTCATTTCTAAGGTATCTGAATTATTTCAAGGTAATATAGCATGAAGGCAGAGTGATGCAGACAACATTCATTTTGAAACATCATAGCATCTAGTTGTCTCAGGTTTTGCCTTTAAAAATGGGCTTTCTTTCTCTTATATATAGCCTTACTATCTAGTGCTGGAAAGATTTACATCAAAAGGCATGGTAGCTAAAGCATTCATCTATAATGCCAGAAACTTGTACTCATTAAACCTTTTATTCTAATTTGACATGGTATTTCAATCAGTCCTTACTTGTAACATCATAACTGCTGAGCACTTTAGAAACTATTTCTCTTGGTTTCCATTACAAAAGTTTTAGTTTTTATGTGTATTCTGATAGATACGAAACAGTAAGACAGTCTGAAAGACTGAAAGAAGTTATAAGGACAGAGTACCTAAGTCAGTTTGACTATGGCTTGAAATTAAATTAGCTGTAAATAGTTTTCAAAACCTCTTTGCATGAATATGAGAACTCTGGTCAGTAATCTACTGCGTAAAAGAAGACTAGCCATTGTTTCCCCTTATATCAGTATGAGTTATGGTGAAAGTAGTTAACACACTTGAAAAAAATTCATAAAACCTTCAGAGTTATTAAAAACAATATTACTAGCTAATAATTGTTTAAAATGTTCTTGCTTTTATTCATGTTCACAGTTCCAGCTCCAAGATATCTTTATATTTACATGAATATAAACCTTTCTATAATTATGAAAAAATTTGTTCATGTCTGCCTCCATCTGGCAGAGAATCCAGACATGGACATATTCATGTTACACATTCTATCCAGATAAGTACATAAAAAAAGAAATGGTTACTCTCTGGCTGTTAATATTTCCTACAGTAAGGTAAATAATATAAATCTTATTATGTCCATGCTGTGTTCAATAGTTATCAAAAAACATCTGTAGCTATTTTATCTGTGTGAATTTTTCTGAGTTTCCAACCAGATCCTATAACCTTGAAAGTCACTAAATGCATTTCCCAGGCTTTATACAGTTACCGGGTGGACAAACCCAAAAAACTTGCTTTTAAACAAGTGAAAGCTTGTCTCCAGCCCTTGTTTCCTTTAAGAAGTGGGTTAGGCAGGCATCTCAATACAGAGGCTCCTGTGGATGCTGACATTTCTAGTCTTTCAGATTTGCCTCCTGATCTTAGTCATGTACAGTCCAGAGATCAATTACAGTCCCAGGTTCAGGCAGAGGAATTTTTCCAGCATGGGAGTACATTAAGATCTTTATCAACTACACGTAGCTTAAGCGGCACATATTGGGCAGCTTCACCCTACAGCACAATGCAATATGTTGAGTGCATTTTTCTATCACAGGTGGAAGGATCATATGTACATATCTGCATGCAGCAGCTAA
>JANRMJ010000066.1:83856931-83868891 GCA_025584955.1 Alethe diademata
TAAACAAATAGAATAATAGAAGAATAAGTGAAAACCAATAACTAAATGACATTAGAGACATCAGCTGCAAGCAGATTTCCAAATGAAGAGATGGGAAATGATCATTAGCTGAATAACAGGTTCTGCCTTTCCAGCTTAATCAAGCAGCCTAACATAAAGGGTATGGTATCATATGGATAATTTCCCGGAATAAAATACACAAGGCATAGCATTCAGAAAGCAGGGTGTGTTTTCTTTACAATTCTGTGATATTTACTGAAAGCAAATGCCTGCCAAATGAGAAAATGGTCCCACTAAGCAAAGACATTGATTATCTTGGTCTGCTTACATGATTGACTCCATTTTGAGGTCCCTCCCAACCTCAATTATTCTATGAACCTAACCTCTAATTTTAGTACAGGTAAAATTACCTTTTGGATTTTTGTTAATTTGGTTGTTTGCTGAAATGGCCAATGATTGTATGGTTGGATCCAATATAAAACTAGATATAAGCAATAAACACTTTTTCTAGCAGCAGAGCAGATTTTCTAGAGAGGTTGAGGTTGTGTTACCTCTGTCTTTGAGGATTTTCAAATGTACCTGGACAAAATTCTGAGCAACTTGATCTGAATCTGTAGTGACAGGATATTGGTTTACACCTTGAGGTCCCTTCCAACCTGAATTATTCTATGATTTGTAGTGTATAACAGGCCCACTGGTCAATTTTTGAGTTTTAGACTCACCTGCAGAAGTGGCCTTATTTTTTCAGCACCAATTTTTGCAACAGACTAGACGAGTGTCATGTAAAAACTGTTCATTTACCCAATATTTCATTGGGTCCACAGCACTGTTGTTATCAGTAAAGCAGGACTGAGAGCCTTCAGTCTGAGAAATTAAATTTTCTCTAATGAATGACAAAAAAAATGGCTTCATGTAAGCTTGGCAGTACGTAATCAAGGAATCCTAAAGCAAGCACACTTACATTTTCTCTTCCGAGGGTTCTGACTAAATTTTCATCTTTGCCCATGCAATTAAACAAATGCCCGGGTAAGGAGATAAAAATACATAGCCATAAGACAAAAACAAGGATAATACACGAGGCAAAAAATAATACTAAAATTATTAAAAGTAACTAAAATTTAACAAGTTACTAAAAATTGCTAGAGTTTTAACTTCATTAGACTTTACAATATGTAGATTATAATTGTAGTTATAAAGTTAGAAGATTCCCGTGCCCAGGTAATTCTATGGAACTTCATTATTTTAAATTCTTAGTATTTGTTCTCAATAATTCAATTAATAGCTAGTATTTTATTTCCAGTCAGTTTGAGTTTGAAAAATATACGGATTATTTTAAAGGGTAGTTTTTATATTTTTAATTTTATATTTCTTTATGAGAGTGGATATGATCATAAAATGTCTAGTTCATAAGGACAGATACACATGTGTCCATATAAATTAGAAGAAATTTGGGAATAAAATTTTATGTATTTCACTCACTCTCACTGTATCTGAAAGTGATATCAAGAAAAATTTAAAGTGCTCAGGTTAGTATGCATCTATGGGCAAATAGCAATGGGACTATTCAAAAATCAAAAACTCTATTGGTTGCAAAGAAGCTAAGCCAATTTTTCCCTTAAAAAGAGAGAAAAAAAACAACAGAGAAAGTTCAACTCTAAGCAAATCACTCAGAAAGTTAAAGCTTTCACCTGAGATGTACAAGGGATGAATATAAACTGTGAATGTAATTCAGCCTGTTAGTCATAATGTGAAACTCAATATATGGTTCAAGTTTTGACAATTATTTCCCCTTGTATTTTCATGTTCTGTTTTTGTGTATGCACACGTATCCTGATCTTTAGAAAGTTTCATAACTCATGAAATACATAAGTACAATGAGAATGGAAGACTTGGTAATTTCTGCAAATACTTTCCATAATTGTTCGATATACTGCATATATATACAGCTCAAAAAATCATCTCTTCCCTTTCTGGAGCACAACTGAGAGAAAAAGTCATATATGCTTACCCAAAATATGTTCCCATTTACACATACTGGCAGAGATATAATTATCAGTAAGGAAAAGGTTCAACATCACATCCAAGCCTGTGAACTTGATATCTGGGGTGCAGATATTTTTTCCTTTTCTTTTTGAAGCTGTTTCACTGCGCAGAAAATAATTAAAATTTATAGGATCTGAAAGAGAGCAAGCATAATGGCAACTCAGTATCCTACTGATTCAAAATCTCACTTGAGAAAAGAGACCTGGATTATGTTCTGTATTCCAAAGACTATATATTTTACATGAGACAGACACTGGATAATGTGTAAATACCTCTTGAAGCAACCTAGACCTTTCTCATCCCAAGTGAATACCTTAACCAGCTGACATGAGACCCTTACTAGCTGTTGGACTTCCCTCTGCTTTCTATGAATATTACATTTTAAATATCTCACGATCACTATGTCTGAACACACAACCTCACATTTAAAAGGAACTCTTGGAATTGTTTGATATCATGCAACAAGAAAACAAAAAAATCTAATGACTATGGTAACTAAGCTACGGAAATTGCTACATAGCCAACAGCTACCTATAATGCAGAGTGTTCTCTTCAAGATATTCCTACTCTGCTCACTTGAAGACGGTTCAGTCACTGCCAACTGAAAATTTTAGGATTATTAATTTCCTAAAAAGATGCTAAGGATTAATAATATTCCCAATTTAGATTAGAAAATCTGAAAGAAATATTTTACAATTTATTCTTTGTTATTTTCACAATGACTATTATGTTGGATCTTAACTATTTATCAGATTCTAGATGTCGTTGACACAGTATATTCATTCCCTTTTAGAAGTTTGTTGCATTCTATTTCTCTGACTGAGAAGTAAACCCCTAAAATGGAAAAAGAGGAAATAAGCAAGGGCAATGTGTCCATGAAGACCAGAAAGCTATGCAGGATGGGACTGACCACAGATGTTGCAAAGAAGCTGCCTTTTTTCTCATCACAAAAGGAACCAAACAGTGGCCTTTATTTTAGATGAGCACCTATCAACAGTTAAATGGATCTGCTGGCTCTATAAATGTTTCTTCCAAGTTCTTTAAAAGTTTGACTGTTTCCCTGAGCTAGCCAGATTAGCATGGGGAAAGTGAATATGTGGCTCAGCTAAACATAGAGCATAAAACAAGACAAGTGACAAAAGAATTTAAAATACAGCAGTAAGTTTGAGATGGCTTCAACCCACATTTTCCTTTCCAGCAGCTGGGGACTACCAGCATCCTGATAGTGAGAGTAGATATAGAACCTGTTTGGGTTGTGATCCAACTGTCTATTGACATTGCTTTATTTTGTTAAATTTAACTTATATTTGTAATAATTTATGCAGTATCTTTTTAATCACACTGATAAATCAGAAATACCATGCAATACCAATTATCTTTGTATAAGCAAATTTGATAATAAGTATTAAACCTTCCACACATGGAATATATAAAAAAACCCAGTCAGCGAGTGTCTGACTAAAAATTTCCTTGTTCCATCAATAAATGTAATTTTTAATAAATTCACCACTATGTGAAGCTATTTCTCAGTCACATATGTTTTATTTTTTTTTCTGGATATCTTGAAAGTCTATTTGCTTATTAAATTCAGCTTCTATACATATCACAAGGTTACTTTCCACAGATTCTTTAATTATTTTTGTAATTTTTTTCTCTTTGGTTTCCTGATGGAATATATACATCAGATATTTTCTCCAAATGTCTGCAAACCTCTCTGGGTCAGAAGTTGTCCAAGCGGAACTTTTGTATTATTACCACCATTTTTAATTCCAGTTTCTTATTCTGCAGTCCAGATCCATGGAGTAGGAAACACACTACTGCTACCTAGCTTCAGGAAGGTGAGCAAGTCTCTGCTTGTTTTCAGATGCGTGGTTTGATTTCCTTACTGTATTTTATTTTGTTAAAAGTAGAAAGTGAGAAGTTGCAAGTGTTAGATTTCCTCCTTTTCCTTCTACATTCTGGAACATATTTTAGCTAATGAAAATGAACATCTTCATGACAGCAAAAGCCGATAGGTATGAGAAGGACTGTATTTGTAATTCAGCCTTTGAGAGGGCGTTTGGGTCCCAATGCACACACCACCTTCTCTCTCCTTATAGTAATCTCTCATTCTTCTGATTCAAAAACATGTTTCCCATTCCTCCTAATATTAGTTTCTCAATTTTTTTTTCTACTTTCATTTTCCAAGACCTCCAAATCACTAAAATTAAGTTACAGCTTGTGAAATCTATAGGATTGTGGATCTGGATGCAAAAACACATGATGGTGTGAGAATAATTATCATTTTATTGGAGTAGTCATTATTAGCATACTAATATTTATTTCAGTTTAAGGGGTTATTTTCTTACCCTTGCTCAAAGTGACATGTATGCATGAAAGCTTATTGAGCCAGAGCCAACTATTCAGTGTGAAGAAAGTAGAATAAATCAGGAAAGCATATCACTTTCAGCATCACAGATGTTCTCACTTCGTGTCCTATTTGGTAGCTGGGCTACTGAGAAAAGCAAATACCTCTTTGTCTTATTTCAGACTAAGTAAATGTCATAGCAACCCATTAGCATTGACAAGGTCCTTGTTCCTGAATATCAACTACTTTAACCCGTTCTCTTACATCAACTGTTTTTCCATTATGTAAGTCACAGCAATCAATGGCTTTTTGTTTAAGATTACATATAGTTACAACATTTGATTTTTCAATGAAAAAATAATTTTATTCTGATTACACATTTCTGATGGCTTTGAAAGAAGTTATGAATTCTTTAAAACATGACACCTGTATTTTCAGTAGTTAGCAGATTCTGAATAGAAAATTTTTACTTCCACAAAAGACTGGTCAAATCAAATTTGATTTAATGAAAACAGTGTGAGCGTTCTCTGGACTGATGGAGCTGTTTCTTAAATAATATAATTTGAAATGGACATCAAATGTGTTCCAAAACATATTGAAATCGACAGTAAAAGCTTTACTTCTGCTAATTTTGTTGACTTGGATCAGATTAGTAGAGTCAAAAATTTTAAGATTTTTGGTTTAGTTACCCATATATTTATTGTTGCAATGAAAAACTGATATAATCTTTATTTACCTAACTCTCAAAAGTATCTGAAAAGTCCTTGGTTCATTTTTAGGATTCCAAATATTTCTGTGTGTTTACTTTAAACTTATTAGAAGTGTACTTTTGTTATCTTCCTTCCCTATATTAATTTGAAGTTTCAAAAATTGAAGCTTGTCAGTGTATAAATAAATCATCAAGTCCAAGGTAGCAGGCAGTAATTGTCAAACCTATCATGGCTGATACTCTTCCAGAAATCCTTAAACTCTCTTGCTTCAGAGGCTAGTAAAGTCTTTATTGGTTACTGTAGAATAGCTACACAGAACGTGAAGATTTTCCTCCATTTTTCTCTTCACTTTTTCTTAAATATTGATCCTAGAATGAGGGAAACAGAGTTAAATTACCATGTGCTTTTGGTTGCAGGAAACCTGAGTACATTTATTTTCATCTACTTGTTTTTCCAACTAATTAATAAATTATTACAGAGAAAGATGACAACTTAACTTACTAGTCACAGAGGACACAGATATATGCTGTTCTGCAGTTTCTGACAGATTGAATTATTGGATACAGTTAAGTTGATGGAAGAAAGCAAAGGGATGGGTTAGAAGTTCAGGATTCTTGCTGACTACACTACCTTCTTATAGCATCATGCTAAAGGTTGAGTTCAGGAACATACATTAAATCCCTTTTCTTCCAATCAAGCAAAACATAGCTAATAAATCATATAATAGGAGGTAGTACAAAATAGCTTTAGTTTTAGGAGAGCTGTGGTGAAGTAAGCTGCACACAGTACCACACCATGCTGGTATACAAAACACTTCCAAATTATTTCCGCCAATGTCAGTGTTTACTTTGTGTAAGCTTCTTCATAAACAGAAATAAAGCCTAAATACATATTGTGTGGGGAATTTCTTTTACTTTCACCTAACACAGTTTAGAAATATTAATACCGATCCTTGGAGAAAACTGGGTCATTGTTCTTGTCATGTTAATATAATTGCCTGCTCTTAATAATTTTACAATTGTTTTATAATTGTCTACATATGCTTAAGTTTTTGAGTTAGAAAATACACTTTTAAAGTATCCCTTGACGTCAAATGGCTTTGATCATTATTTTTCTAATTCACTTCTGTTACTTTTCTAACTCATTTCTTTCATTTATACATGCATTAAAGAAAAACGTACTACAAATGTGCAGAGACAACTTATTAAAATGGGGCTCAGACCCTTGACTCCATGCAAAATAAACAAGATTAAGATATATTTTATCTGATCAATGGTTAATAATGTACTACTTCACTATATGGCAAAGAAATTGTTTTCAGAACTACTTCGGATTTACTTCAGATAAGATTTCATTTAGAAAAAAATATGTTTCACTTCCTCAGACCTACCTTTTAGATGGAAAGGCTCTGTGAAAATTTAGTATTCAGATTGCTTTGCTTCATTTAATTTTAGTAATAAAAAAAGCATAGAATTTTAATTTTTATGGCTACTATTACACTAAATGTACTGTACTACCTGTTGACACAATAATGACCTATACATCAAATAATAAAAGTGTACAGTAATCTGTTACACGCAAATCTTATTATGGACAAAAAGGAAAAAAAGCCACACACATAGACTGATCTGTAATTGTTGTTAGTCTGTGTAGAATTTTAAGGAGCTAGTCTAACTTGTCAGGATAATATATGAAAATGTCATTATTAATGTGCTTAAAATTGACCAGAGGACCAGAGGGTCATCTCTGATTTAGATAAAAGGCTGAATGAGTTGACTGGGATCAGCTGGCTATGTGCATAGCCTTCCCCGGCTTAATCAGAGTGTGAAAGTTTCCTGAGTGAGCCAGAACAGCAAGGGGGAACTGGCTCAGACAAACACAGTATGGAGTATAAAACTGAACAACCAGCAGAATGAATTTTGAAGAGGACAGTGGGTTTGAGCTGGCTTCAGACCATGTATTCTTTCTCAGTGACTGAACGCAGAATCATGACCACAAACAAATAGAGACCAGTAATGAGAACCAAGTTTGTATTGTGATCCAATAATGTATTGAAATGACTGTGTCATGCTTGTTTTTCGGTATTTATTTATTTTTTTTTATTTCAGTGAACTACTGTATAGTTAAATAAAAATCCCAGTAAAAAAATAATATTAAAACAAAACCTCCCTCTGTAGAATATCTTCTGACAGTGGGAAATGTGACTACAAAGTTGAACTTGGCTTCTTCAGGCTCCATGACAAATATTTACATTTTCTTTAGTATCCTCAATATTATGTGAAAAGTGGAAAAGACTTTCTGTAGAAAGCTATTATCTTACACCAGAAATAGATAAGACACCTATTAAAAAAAAAAAAAAAGAAAAAAAGAAAACCACCAAAACTTCAGTATAATCTTCTAAGGTTTTGAACACCAGAAGTGAAATCTAGAGCTAGGATTTGCTTTTGACTGTTAAACTAATTGTAGCAAAGAGTTGATATCATGATGACCATTGTAGTAGCTCAGGGTATATCACCTGTCTTAAATGACATCTGTCGTAAACCACAGCATAACAAGTTTGCAATGACATGGATCTCATTATACTTGGGTTCTGATATAGCTTAAGAGCCTGTGTGTAGAGGTCATGTTCTGGTAAATATCCTAGAACACTTTGGCAACATCAAAGGTGAATGAACAATTTTTGAAGAGTGAAGGGTATTTACTGACTGGAAGCATCACTGAAATAACTAACAATACATGAATATATTCTTTATGTTTTTAACAAAACAATGTTGTCCAAATTCTACAGTGGGGAAATTCATAAAATGTAAAAATATAAAAATTAGAAGGGCCATTTACACAAAAAACCCAGGGAGGGAACAGTGTATGAAATTAACCTAGTGGAAGATGGGAAGCTACATCATCTACAGCATGTTATGGTATGTGCCCATTCCCACCAAATATTTTAATCCAGCTTTTATTTGCCTTCCTCCAATTTTGCTGCAACAGTACAGCTCATACACACTCATAGTTTTATCCCATAACAGTATTTCTTGCTTCTTCACAGCACTCCACAGAAACCATGCCTGCACTTGCCTTGACATGCCATGGAGAGACCATCTTGTCGTGGTGTCCAGCGTTCTCTCCCCCTTTGACACCTGTTTACTGTGACTGACAGTTTGCCCCGTAAGCACTGATAAATTTCAGCTTGACCATACTGTTTCTGTCAGAAAGATTGGCATAATATACCATCATTATCAATATCTATGTAACAACATCACACCATTTTTTACATCCTGTCACATAAGCATGCGGCTAATGCATATTCCTATATTATACTTGCGGTTTCATTTTGCTTCTTTTTTCACACTTTTTAAATCACTACAAAATATCTTCATTGCTATAAAAATGTTAAAAATCTCAAGTCTTAAAAAGTCTTCTGTAAGGAAGAGAGAAAGAAAAAAAAATATTTGCTGAAGGAAGTATCTAAAAATAGTGCAAAAAACCCTAAAACAACATACTGTGCTAAACAATAAAAATAAGAAAAGGAAAAAACACAAGCAACGAATTCCAATATGGACACTCAAAATATATCCCTAGAATCCAGCTTTCATTAATCATAGACACAGAGTCATATTTAAAGAAAATATTTTTTCTGAAGGATTTTCTGTTGATAATAAATGACCTCTATTAGGAGACAAAGACCTAGTTTCTCAGTAAAACTTAATGTCAAAGGAAAAAGAACTAAGAATAAAAATGTGTTTGCATACTGATCTAACACATATTTTTTCAGTAAAATCCACCTACTGGGACAGCATTAATATGTGCTTCCCGTGCTAGAGACTGGTACACTGAACTGCAGACAGAATGGGGTTTTCCAAAGAACATTCCTTAATGAGCAAAAGACCTTTGAAAATTTAAAAGAATTTTTGTTTCTATGATTTTTCTTTCTCCCAGCTCTATTAAAATTGTGCAATTCTATAAAAAGAAAAGAAAAAATCCTCTTATGAGAAAAAAATGTTTTAAAATTTACAACTAATTTCACTAGCTGTTGGCAACAAAGCTTAATTCAAAACAACTGTGGAAGTTACAAGTCTTAAATAGTGGGATCCTGTTACTTAGAGTTACTTTGCAAAGCAACAGATAGCATAGGTTCTTAAGACAATGCTACTGGTCTGCCAAATGAGCAGTTTTATACATAATTTGCTGGATCATAGTTGTAATCCTGTCCTGGAAATCTTCGTTCTCCATACTTTATTATGTGGAAGTGCTAATTTCAGGCTATATTTTCTTTTCCAATGAGCTGGTACCTTGGACAACTCCTAGCAACATTGTATTCAGTATATTATCTTTAGTATTAATGCTGGAGATACTAACTTAAAAAAAAAATCAATAATATCAGTAATAATTTTTTCCCTTGCTTTGGAGCTTGAGGTCAGACTGGAGCTCTTAGGTCCTATTAAGGACTTATGTGGACATACAGAAGAGTTAGCCTGCAAGGTTCCTGTTCTGCTAGATTCTAAAACCTTATTAGTGTTAGACAACCAGTGTTAAGTTATGAGCTTCTAATATTTTTATGAGTTTACTTTTGCTAGTATCATTGGACTTTGCTCAAAGCACCAGATTTTTTTCAAGCAATGGTCACACCAGTTTCTTGCTGGCAGCTATTTGCTGCCTTAGCTAAGAATGTAGGTATGTAAATCTTTAGCAACACCCACAACAAGTTAATTAACATGCAAATGACCCTAAATCTACTCTCAAAAATGGATGTGAGATTAAGGAGAACATGAAACCTCACTTTGAATGTTCAGGCTTAGAAAAACATACCTTAGTTCTATCCTCTGGTGCTTCAGTTTAGCTTAATGTAAATAAAATATTAGTTTATCTTCTAGCACAACTGCTTCTAATATATATAATATGGAAACACATTATTAAGACAATTATTCAGACCTATAGAACCAGAGAAAAATTATTCTCCCTCATGAAAACTCCATACATTTTTGCGAGAGAAGGGGAAGCTCATTATACAAAAAACAGATGTGACCTTTTGCTGAGGGCTATTGTGTAGGCTGATCATTGGCTTGCAATGAAAATTTATCACAGACTGATAAATTGGAAGTTGGTTTTAATATAGACATTTTTTATAGAATAAGTAATCCTTTTTTTGCATAATCTGTGTATTAATAATTTAACATGATAATTGTTATATAAACGTAACTTCCTAACTCTACAAGGTTATTGCAAGTGTATTATTGTGCATCTTTAGGCAACTTTATTTTTACATCTCCTTCTAAAACATGAAATTTTTGATGGTTCTCTCTCCAACTGAACACCAGCTGAACAACAGAAAAAATATATACAGATACAGAAAAAATTAAACTCCTTTTTATTTCAGGCATCCTGTTAGAATATTAGCAAAGCAATAACAATCTTCCTAAAAGAGAACAGGCATGCACATATGTACAATACTTCAAAATCAACGTCATTGCTCTTATCTTCCTTTAGCAACACAAACTTTGTTTATGGCGCTACACCACCAAACATTTTAAAATGCAGAAGTAAGAAAAGGTCAAACCACTTATGCTGATTTTGGCTAAGGTAGAGTTAAGTTTCCTCACAGTAGCTGGTAGGGGGCTATGCTTTGGATTTGTGCTGAGCATGGGGTTGATAATGCAGAGGTTTTTTTTATTGCTAAGCAGCACTTACACAGAGGCAAAACCTTTTCTGCTTTTCCTACTGCCACACTGTCAGGGAAGCTGGGAATACATTGGTGACTGGGGAGGAGACAGAGCCAGGACAGGTGACCAAAACTGACCGAAAGGATATTCCATACTATATGACATCATGCTCAGTATTTAAAGTGGGAAAAGAAGACGGAAGGGGAAATGTTTGGAGTGATGGAGTTTGTTCTCCCAAGTCACTGGTACATGTGATGGGACCCTGCTCTCCTGGAGATGGCTGAACACCTGCCTGCCCTTGGGAAACAGTGAATTATTTGCATGTGAGGTTTTGCTTTCCTTATTAAACGATCTTTACCTCAATCTGTAGGATTTCCAGCTTTTGCCCTTGTGATTCTGTCCCCCATCCCACTGGCAAAGGATTGAGTGAGGCAGCTGCGAGGTATTTGATTGCTGGATGAGGTTAGACTATGACACCTCCAAAAATATTAAAAATAATTTATCTAAAGTATATAATACTAAACTTGAGCAAATATGGAGGAAAATCTTTTGACCAGTACATTCTTTTAGACATGCATAGCATTTTTTTTTTCTTTAGAGCACTGGAGTTTATGATGAGAACAAAAAAAAGCAACCTGAGAATAAACTGCTTAGCTAAACTGGGGTTTAGTTCTTTATAGAAGAAAGGCCACTTTATAGTGCTTGTTTGTTCTACAGAGTCCTTTTGGTTCTTAAATCTTTAACATATTAACTAAGCAGAAAATAGAAATGGAGTAGGAAAATACATACTCTCTTCTACATCAGAAATAATGACTTGATGACCCTGGAGGTATAGTACCCTTTTTCATTACAGTGAAATCAGGTATTATGAGGCTGCCATAATGTCAGATAAATTAAGGTTTACAGTATGTCATTTCTGGAAAGCAGCTGCAGTCAGAGAAGCTATTAAAAGAGTGTCTTTGTTAAATGAGTGGCATTAACTGGAGTTTCTTGATAGTTAGCCAAACTCATGTAAAGAGAAAACAACAGAAAAAGAAACAGAACATCTAACCAATGAAACAATGTTGTAAAGCAGTAACAAGTACCACTTCTGTGGGAGAAAAAGGCAGCTTTCATTTGCTCATAAATTCAAGAATATATTTTGTTTGAAAATTATTTAAAGAAGCTGGCTTTCTCTGTTATACACCATGAGACATTCTGATA
>JANRMJ010000066.1:83878769-83891636 GCA_025584955.1 Alethe diademata
GCCCCCCCCAAATGGGTTATTTAAGCTGGTGGGATAATATGGTTTCATTATGTAATTTTCATAGTATAGTCACATTGCGTTATCTATTTCTTAGTCAGATATTCAAAATAAATTGAAAGATAAATTCAGGAAATGTTGAAAAGCAATCTTGTTTGAAGAAGAGATGTAATAGCATATTTACATGCTGTAGTTTCTATTGCATAGTCCTTCCCACTCCATAGCTAGCAGAATACTTCAAGCAGAGTAATTCTTCTCTACTAGATATAAAACACAAAGACTGCGCCTTTCACCAGGATCCTCTTGAAGATGCTTATCATTAGAATATGAAATTGTTAATTATAAACTCCTTTGATTATTTAGACAGCACAATCTCTACTTGATAAGATACTAATGCACTTAGAATGCAAGTAATATCTCGGTAGTTATGAACAGTTCTGCAGTTCTGTAGGGTTGACAATAGAATAAGATACACATCCCATGAATTTCATACTCCGCAGACTAAGAATTCATGGATTTCATTAGGGAAAAGCAGCCTCAGTTAAAAACACTCACACTAATCATGTGAAGGATACTGCTGGAATAAGGGAATATGAGGAACAACTGATCACTAATCATACAACCGATTACCTATGAACTAGGAAAGGAGTCAAACTATGGGTATGATATCCTCATGGGTTATGTAAAGAGCAGTTCTTCATGAACCACTGTTCAGTTTGTTTTGAAATTAGAAAGATCAAGGAGCAATCAAAGAGAAAGTTAATTATGCAATGCCAAGTGATGCATTTTTTATAATCTTATAGCAATTGCAGAGAAGAACATGTGAGTAAAAGAATAGGAAAAAAGGAGTCATGAGGATGCAAGCAGCAATAGTGAAACATAAACTAGGCACTTTTGGAGACAGTATTTGTTATAATTCTGAAATATTAAATATCTGAAATATTTACAGCTTCTTTTTATTTCTCCAAAGGAAGGTAGCAATGAAGGCAGATTTTTTTTAATTCATAAAATTGTCAATCGAGTTTCTGTAAGATTTTTGCCTTTAGATATCTATAATTGTTCTCTCTACTGGATATAACAATAGTCTACAGTAACCCAGTTCTAGAGAGCTTTATTTTGCTGTTGTTTTTGAGACTTGTCTGACAGCAGTCAGCTTTTCAAAGTGGTGACTCAGCCTAGCAGATGCAGAGCAACTCCAGATGCAACCTGATCACCATTGCTGTTAGTCTGCTTATTGAGGCTTCACAGTCCCTCATCTATCCTCAACTATAAGATATTACAACAAAGTACAGAAAAAAAGAGTATTCCTCTAGTGAATGCTGAACTCCTTCCAGAATGGCAAAAGAGCTGCTTCCTCTGCAGCTAATCTCAGATCCATGTTTACATCTACGTTCTTATGTTGTGTTTTCATGTCCGTGGTGCCCAGAAAGAACTTTATATTTAAAAATTTCATGCAATTTGTGAATTATTCAGGAACATAACCCAAAAGGCATTAACAATTTAAATCTGCCAATAACTGATTTTCATATTTCTGTAAAAGCAAATCATGGGTAGATTGTATAACGGATCTGTTACTGGATAATATTAAATGAGTTTTCTGAAGAAAATAATTGAGATGCATATGAGATGAAAAATATTCCAATTTTCAGTTGAACTAAAGATGATGAGTAAGATATAACTATGGGAAAGGAAAAACAGACTCCAGAACATAAACAAGTACCAAGACCTATGCCAAGAAACTTTCAGCTATTCATTTCAATTACATTTTATTTCATTAAAAAATAGGAAAGGCATATGCACTAATTGACTTATACTTTTTCCTATTTTTCAAAATAACTGTTAATGAAATCATAATCTTCAGGTTTAGATTAAGCTAAAGATACAAATCCCTTGTCCTCACTGTTGCCATTTTTGACAAATAAGAGGTGGTAGAAAGTTAGACATTTAACTGCCTAGCTTATTTTCTGGATCAGAAACTCATCTTCTTGGATTCTTATCTACATAAACACCAAAGGAAATTAGTTCTAGTTTTCTACTCCAAAAGAGAAATGAGGAATATTGGTGTTCTACCATCACATATTTTTATTCAGAATTTCTCCCACTTTTTGGATGTGCTATGTCTCAAATAGTCCAGTGGATATTAACAGAAGCAAAACAAAAAATCCCCAACCAAACAAAAAAAAAAAAACAAAAACCAAGCATAAAGAACATCCCAAAAATAAAGTGGGGGAAAAAAAAGTCATAGTGTTTATTTCCAAAATATTCTGAGGCTCTGAGAATTTTCTTAAAAATAGAGAAGGGAGTAAAAGATTTTCGAGATACAGGTTACTGAGTGGTGACTTAAGGAAAGAAATGGGAGTGGAGAAAATCTCAATTTTCTCAAGTGAAGAAAATAACAGCTAAAAAGGTTCTGAAAAACCACAGAAGCAGAAACATTGTAAATAAACATAGGTAGAAAGTTACTAGTGAAACCAAAGATGAAGCTGTACTGTCCTAGACATGCTTCACAAAGAGATGAGTAAATAAATAAGATTACAACAGAGATTTGATCAATATTTTAGGGTAAATAATTGTAGTATATAATGACAGTAACAGGATTACAAAGCTATTTAAAAAGATGAGATATATATACACAGAATAGATGACAGAAATCACTATGTAATCAAAAAGCCAATTGGAAAATTATATAAGATTTTGTGTAAATGGGAATAATACATTGTATATAACTGCTAGTTTCATTTTGGATAATTTACTATTGCATGACATTGAAATTGTGAAATAAAAATCTAAACATAATTATTTATGTGTGTTCAACAAACAAATGTAAACAGAATTTCTTCTCCACAGACTTAAGATTTTAAATAGTTTAGTGAAAAATGTCATGATTAATTTGTCGCCATACTGGTTTATTATCATTATTATTTCTCCACTGACCATGAATGAAGGCTTAAAGGGGAAAATCAACAACATAAATGCTCTAAGAATTATTTGATGTATACTGCACATTTATTTATTCTCAAAAGTCTATGTCAAATACTCATTATTTGCTCAACTACTTGTCTCTATTACTCTACTTAAAATTTTACTCTATTATAGTAAAAAAACAATACTAGTTTGGTTTTTTTTTACTATAGTAGATAATAAAAAAAATTGAACTGTTAACTTTTGATGAGTTGAATGGCCAAATATCAGTCTGAATATGACATAAAATATTCACCATCTCTTTCTACATGGGAGGAGGAAGAATTACAGACCATAAAAAATAAATTGACAAGCTGGAGACAGTCACTGACTTGACAATCATTAACTGATGGATTGATAAAAACATGACAAGGCATGCAGACTTAAAAGACATGCTTGACCATAAAACAACTTATATATTTGTCTTATTTGTCCAAAGCATTTTGCTATCCCAGAACCCAATTCAAGTGCAACCTAAAGTAAGGACCTTATGTTTTTAAAGGGTATATGAAGCCTCTAAAAACTGTTAGGGTGTGTACTACAAAAAAACCTGTAATAGATTCAATTTTGAGCAGCTATGGATTAGGCTTTTAGATAATGTGTTACATCGCATCCAATAATTTGCCCAATACAATAGTATCTAATAGTATTAAAGTGAAATGATATTAATTACAGGTTCTATAATAAATACAGGAAAAAAAATTATAACTGTAGGGACAATTCAGGTTCAACCAAAGTAGATAAGGACACAATTGATCTGAAATGTGTACTCTTCATTGAAGCAAGAGTGAAGATCTGTAACTTCAGATATTCTAGTTGGTTTGTTTTAAAATTATATTCCAAAGTAATTATTTATCATCTATTAGGTAATGGCATTCAACAATCAGTCAGTAAGAGGCTTAGAGGAATATCAAATCACTCTTTATGAATTCCAGTGTCAAGTTTAGTTCTGTAACCAATCAGATCAAATGACATATGGTGCTCCCTTGCACATTCCTGATCCAGCAGTGTTTTGATAGGATGAGTCAAAGCTGTGAAAATTTTTTGGTTCAGGTTCCTCACATTTGTGCTGAAGGCCAAAAACCTCCATTATGTAAAGCTATTGTCCTTCAAACTTGATTGCATGTAACATGAAACTTTTCTCTTGAAAATATAATGTACAGCCATGCAGATAAATGTAAGTAGTGTTTATGTGAAGAAAATGTAATTTTAGTAAGAAATAATGTCTCTATACTTTATCTAGGTTCAGAGACGACTGTAGATTTTGCAAGATTCATATGTTGTCACACCATATATTCAGCAGCCTTAGGAAAGTAGAAGACAAGGAAGTCCTGAAATAAATAAATATTCAATGGAGAAGTGTGTTGAGTGTTAAAATAGTCATCTCCTCCAGTAGTTAGGGCATCGACAGACAAGGATGCTCCTGCTCTTCTTTAATTTATCCCTTAGTTGTGACACAGAAGATAAAAAATTTAAATCTAAGATCTTTGTTGTTGCTGCATTCTGTTGTTAGAATGTTTATCTAGCAGCTAAAAGAGTGAAGCTAGGTTCTTTTGACAAAAATATAGAGTTTTAACACTCTTCAAGGTTCAGGCAATTATACCCAAATACAAAAGTTTATTAAGCACTTTTTCTCAGGCTGATTAAAGTTGCAGAAACTTTATTTGGTCCTGTGTTCTTTAAGTTACAACAATAATTAAATTGAAGGTGTTGGTAGTTAAGATCAACTACTAAACTTCAAAGGGTTAGGTGAAAAATGAATAGTTACACTGACTAATTTTAGTGCCCAAAGAGATTTTTAGTGCCTAAATCCCTTTTACAATTCCAGTCATTAGTTTTAGCAAGAAAACTTGTATAATAATATTAAAATGCAGGGAAAAAAATCACTGAAAATTTTACTCCCAATTATTTGAAGAATTCTTTAAAGATATATGATGCTGTATCATTAATCAGAGAATAATAGAAAGGTTTGAGTTGGGAGGGACCTCAATAATCATCTAGTTCCAAACCCCCTGCCCTGGACACCTTCCAGGTTTCCTAGGGACCTAACCAACCATCAGGGATTCCACAACTTCCCTGGGAATCTGTCCCAGTGCCTCACCATCCTCACAGTAAAGAATTTCTTCCTAATCTCTAAACCAACCCTCTTCCAGTTCAAAGATCTTATCCCTTTGTCCTATCACTACATGCTCTTGTAAAATGTCCCTCTCTTGTAGGTTCCTGAGAAAGGAAGTGCAGATCTTCCTTACAGTGAGTCAATGAAATGGAGTTTAATAGGAAGCAAATAGTGAATCTTCAAAGTACAATCACTGAGACTAAGGCAGAAAGAAAATTCCATGAAATAAGCACTAACATTCTTAATCAGAAGAAATTTTCTCTCAAGAGAAGAGAAGCATCAGTTCCTGGGATTTAAACTCTGCTTAAAGCTCTTACTTGCATTCTGCACTCTTTGTGGATGCTACTACATTAGCATTTCAGATGAAATCCTAGTGTATTTGAATAAAAATTTCCAGACATACACATTTCCTCACACCTTCAATTCCATACATCCTAGTGTCCTGACAGAGTGAACCGCTCTCCTTGTATATAAAAATAAACGGTAAGAAAGTTCTCATGAGTGTGACCTGTGAACTTTGATTACTGTGTAAGGAATCAAGCCAGAATTGGTCCAAATACTGTTTTTATAGGGGGGAGGGGAGGAAATCCTGTATGTGGAAGTGTTGTTTTAAGTTATCATTTCACTGATCTGGACTAGAGTCATAGGCCAATGTGAGTCTTCCAGTAAGTTTCACAGGCTCAACTGAAGAGGCATGGGTCTGCAAGAGGAACAGGGCAGCTGCTTAAACAGCATTTGCTGCAAACAGTGTTGAAATATTGAACTTTATCCTGAGTCATTCAGTACTCTAACCAAAGCATTGACAAAAAGCAGAAGGAAGGGAAAAAAAAAAAAAAGTTGTTTTTCTTCCTAGGTTATTTCCCTGGTTAAAAAAAAAAACAAAAAACCCAAACAACAACAACAACAACAACAACAACAACAACAAAAAAGCAAACAACAAAAAAACCCCAACAAAACAAAAAACCCTACAATTCTTGAAAGCTTGAACTGAGATTTAGATTCACACATTTATAATTCATTAGAACCAGAGCCAGCATAGTAAAAATTATAAATTGCATCCAGCTTTGCTTTATTGTTTACTCTGCCATTTTGGCAAAGGAATATGACAAATCTAATTTTGGTGGGTTATTATACACACTTTTTACTGTCTCTGTTCAAAGGTGAACAATACAAAGTATGGATAAATAGAGAAGCAGATCTAAAAAGCTAAGAAAAATTTTGGTGAAGTTTTTTTAATCTTTGTTTATTATAAGAAAGCTACTTTTTAGCAATTCTGCTTCTGACCAAGTAAACATTACATTTATCTTCAGGGATAAAATTAGAAATATTCTGTGGAGAAAAGACAGTCTATCTACATTTCTGCATGCACAGTAAAAAGGTATCTTTCTTTATTGTACTTAAGAGTAGCTTCCTTATACTAAAAGAAATCGTTTCATTGCAACGTTAGGGCACTGTGACCTGATGGGTTTTGTTGCTTGTCTATCTGTCTGTTTGTTTGTTTTAAGAACAGCAACTGTAATGCTTATTTATGACTTGTACTCCCTGGACTAGTCTTGTGTACTCTGCTAATGCCCGTTGCTTCCCTGGGGTTTTTCTGTTCCTTCTGTCAGTGTTGTATCACAGATTGCTTCTGGTCCAGTAACTTTGCTGTCCAAAGATCCACTTCTTTCACAAAGAATGACCGCAGGACAATTTTATTGTGTGCAGATTACAGCACTAACACGTTCAAGATCTAACAGCGAAGGAATTTCTATCCTTTTACACACTGATCAAAACAAGAGCATATTATTTTACATTAGCCTCTTTCCTTAAGTGTTTATACTCCATCTTCATCATTTACATTACCATACCTACCACTCAGTAAGCTCATACTTCTCTCTTTCTTTACATTTTTTCCTGGTATTTTCCAGGACAAATTATTTCCTGTCACTCTCTCAACTTAGAATAATCTATTCTTGAGCAGGACTTGTAAAATGCCTACTTTGATTAATGATTAATCAAAATAATTTTGGTGGTTCTACAAATTTATTCTTCTTAAATGGAGGTCTACAATAATTGGAAGAGCATAACTTGGGCAGGAATGAAAAAAAAAATGTTCAGGAAAAGAAAATCATGGCTTATATTGTACAGAATAATTTTTCAATTTCTTTAAGAATTGTATCTGCATACCAGTGTCCATGTACTTGTTGGGGCTTAGACAGGTGAAAGGCATGGCTGTTGGAGGTTTGATTTTTTACTTAGCTGTGTTTGGTCTCTATTTCCAGTCAAGCATACTAAGAAGAAAATGTATTGTCAAAAAAACCAAAAGTTATTATTTAAATTTTATTTCACGACTTTTCAATTTGCACGACAGGAAGATGATGGAACATAATTTTCATTTCAGATGAGACTATTTAAATGTTGAAAGTTCACTAACTGCCTAAACCAGGTTTTTTTCTTAAAACATTCTTAAGCATTATCACAAAAAAAAAACCCAAACCAAAACCACAAACAAACAAAATCCCCCCAAAAACAAAGAATCCAAACAAAACCCCAAAACAAAACAAAAAACAAACCCCAAAACCCCAAAACCAACCCAACACCAAAACCATGCTTTAGCAGAAATAGTAGTTCATAATGGCAAGAACAACCTTTGAATCTTTTAACTATTGTTTAACCCCTGTGTGATACTCAGTGTTCTGGAAAAATATATGGAAATCCTGTGTGCAGGAAATTTTTTTAGAGCTCTAGGTTCATCAAACTTCTAATTGAAGAGAAATCTAAAGGAATGTTTGACACTATTAGTTCTTTTTAGATAATACTAACTTCTTATACGCAAAGAGAAAAGGGTTTTTTCCTTGCTATCTGTACGTAACAAATTTGAAATTTAAGTAGAAAATGGGAGACAACTGAAGGAACATTCTCAAATTAAAATATTGTGATATTACCATGAAAATGACTGAAGCAACAGTGTAGAGTGTAAAGAATCTTAAAATACGAGGAATTTCACAACTAAACCCAAGATTATAAAGATCCAAATACCCAGTAATTCAGGTTGTTCTGCAATTTGTTCCTTTTCATGTCCACTAAAAGCAAAATTTTAAAATAGTTTAGCCTGTAATCCTATCTAGAAGCTATGTTTTTGAAAAATCTTCTCCATGGTACCATAAAAGTAATAGATTTTTTTGAAAATGGTTACACTAAGGGTCTTGTCTTCCCAAACAGACAATTCCTATCTATGTAGTTCTATACATGTCTTCAGTGAGATATTTCACTTGTGAAAAGTGAATCAGGTTAAATCTTTAAAGCTTATTCATGTTCACTGGCAATACTGAACCGCAGCCATCCATGTCTTGATTAAGACTCAAGTTACAGGAGACCAATTTGAGACGTCTTATTATCAGAAAGTGATATGAAAATGCTTTGCATTTTGTTATAGGACAGTGTTTGCTATTACTTTCAAGTAATGAAAATATTTTCAGCATTATTGAAGACACTCCAATTTATTATCAAATATTACTAAGAAAGTGTTTTGAAGCACTCAGAGTAAGCAGTTCTATGAATTCTTTAACACTGAAGTGTATAAATTAGTTTAATTTCAGTACAAGCAAAACAGAATCTGAATTTTCATTAGATAAGCACATGCATAAAGTCATATGTATTGTCTATGAAAGGTTACTATCAAAATTTTGTAGACTTTAAGGATTAATTTGCATTCTTTCCTGAGTTTTGGTAGAAGAAAAACTCACTCTGTGTCAATGTAAATATGACTACAGGTAGAAAAAGCAAACAATTGGATACTCTTGGCAACCTTGCCTAGAACAAGATAAGTTTCTTGATGCTCCGTACAATATTTCTTTCTTGATGTTTGAAGTAGAACACAAGAGGCTGAATTCTAGCTGAGTTTGGCCATCACCATAAGAAATTTTTCCACTGGGTCCAGCCCTTTGATTTAAATATGGTTTATTTTGGAAGTAAATAGAATAATAAAGATTTTGATTTCCTTCAATGTCACACAAAAACATACTTTGAGAAAGACCTCAGAGGTTTTGCTATGATTTTTCACCCTGCAATCATAAAAGTCAAATCCTCAACCCATACAGAATGTCAGAATTACAGAAAGGTGAAATTGGAAAGGACTTTCTGGAGGTCAGCTTGTCCAGTCCTCCTGCTCTACAGGTGCTCGTCTGTGTGTGAGCCATAAAGTCATGTTTGACATTCTTTACATATACTTTTATTTCTAAAGCATAGTCTTAATCAATGGGTTTGGCTTATTAGCACATGCACTAAGAGATCTATTCTACAGTTCTGAACCAGACTAATTACAAGACTAATTATTTTTCCTGAATAAGGCAGCACATTAACTGCCTCTTTATGGGTACTGAATTATAATTTTTCTCTAATTTATCATCATATGGATGTTTATTCCATTTTTAAGCCTCAACAAGAGTTATGCACAACAGTTTTACATTGTAGATGATATTTTGCTAGAAAATATTTCAGCTGTTATAAAAACTACTACCTCAATAACTGTTAGAAATCTCATTTTTATCTAGCTCAGCTTCTAGCTGAATTGTTTTTTTACTTTTTTCATATACTCTAAATTTTCTTCAATCAGGTAAAGATACACAATTTTTCTAAAGGAGTTTCTCTTCTGAAAGAGTTTTAAATGGGCTTATTTGCTACTTGTTCCTACATGTAGAAATACTTTAAAACCAGGGGATACTAATATTACCTCAATCTTACGGCTTTGAAAAAAATTTGAATAAGGAAGCTGATAATTAAAATGGGCTGATTTTTTTAATGAGTCAGGATGAAAGGATTCATTAAGGTACTCTATTTATAAAAATTAAAAAAAAAGGAAAAAAAGAAGAAACATGTTCAAAGGAACAGTAAAATAATCAGTGCTGAAAACCTCCAGTTTTTAGTAAATCAAGAGATTTTCTAGGACTGGAAATGGTGTGAATATATTAAAGAGATTCTTGTTTGCAAGTCTTCTCTCAGTGAAATTTAAATTGCAAAAACTGCAATCACACATGTATCTACCTTATCTTGTCAAAAGACTAGTAAAGATGCATGAATCATAGAGGCCAACAAGTGGCCAATGAGAGTTTTAATTAAAATGACTCTATAGGTCATTCTCATTTAGATGTACATGGACTTAGAAATGGATGAATCACAACACCCATTAGAGAGCACCAACGGTCTGGAACATGTGGGTAAGTTATCGTTGGATACTGTGCAGGGAAATTCAATGGAACTTGTTTGAAAAAAAGCTGAGGACATATTTGCTTTGCTACACATGGTACATTTGGGTGTAATAATTCATGTGCATTCATTTGTCTCAAAGTGGTTAAACAAGAGTTCAGCTGAGCTCTGACCTTGGTGCCTTATGCTTTCTGCTACTTAAAATCCTTTAAAATGGTGCTTAAAATGTTTTAGATGCCATTTACAAAATGGGTGGGAGAAATTCACATCATCAGCAATATAGGAAGAAAGTAGAACAAATCATGATTGAAGGAGTCAGATGTATTTCACAAACACTAAGGTTCTCAAAACAAACACCACTCCCCCTTCCTGTGTGTTGTCCAACAGTGCAGCTGAATTGCATCTCCAGAATATTATTCCAGGATACTTGATTTTATGGAAACATCTCATTTAAACACATTGTTCAAAACCAGGAATTGTCATCTGATTTTACCAACACATTGTATGTTCAATTTTAATCAATTTCAGCTCAGAGTAACAAATTCTCTTATATTGATATACAGTACTGACTGGCATTACTAAAGAGACAGAAGGAATTTTCCGCCAGCTTGATAACATACAGACAAAAGGTTTTCTTGGTTTTTTTTCAAGTTTTGGTTTTTAAGAACAGTTCAATAAAATTTTAATTTCTTTTTTTACCTTATATAACTTTTTCCTTTGTTATCTCCCTTATCTGTTTGTACAGCTATGATACACACACATTCTTTCTAGCTTGGAAAACTAATTTTACTGGATTTAGTGCAGTTTATTTGTAGTGTCTTTCAGCTCTGCTTCTTTGAACAATTCAGTAAGAAATAGATTTTTTTTATTGGAGATTTTTGGCTTAGTTTTAAGAAATAGTCCTCTCCTTCACATCATCTCTGTGAAGTACATGTTTGTCTCTGAGAGGCATTATAACTTTAAAGAGAACTTAACAAAGAAAGCATCAGAAAATGCATTCAAGTCACCTAACTTGGTTGTGAAATGAAATCATTGAATCAACACCCACTGAATTCAATAAGCAACATTTGAAGTCACATATACACCACAGTGTACTGTCAAATAGTTGATGTGTTAATGGATTTTACCTTTTCTATGCAGAGCATGCTAGCAGTAATACACAAATTTTTAGAACCTCAAGAATATTACATACAGGAAACAAGCACAACTGTAAATAATGCACATTCTAAAAGTTCAGACTCCCTTACCTGAAGACAAAGAAACTCAACACCTGTCTACTTTCATTAAAGTACATTTTCATGGTTTGCAAAGTCTGTAGGAGAAATGAGGTAGTCTTGAGTTTAATTTGCATTTGCTTGAATCTTCTCTTGTGTCAAGAGCTGTGCACCCTTAAGTAAAGCACTGAATTAACCTTCATGAATAAAATATGCTAATAATGATTGCATCTATGCTTGCCTATTCTATCTGCAGCCATCTTTACGATAAAAATGATCTGAAACAATGACACCTCATGCTGTTTTACTCAGAATTAAATGCAGTCTGTTTGTTTCACTGGGTCCCATATACATTTGATTGTCCTTAAGAATAGTGTTAACTTTTGGATTACTTCAAAACAGCAAAGCAAAAAACTTGGCTTCTTAGACTTCATCCCATAGACAGAGTGAAAAACTTTAAAACTTTAATTTAAAAATTTGGTTTGGACTTCCTTGGAAAAATGTGTGAATCAATAAAATAATTTAGCCATGACTGTAACCAACAATTAGCACACTGAGAGTAAACACAGTTTTCTGGGTATTGGTGAAATTAAGTCCAGACATCTGAAAGGGCTTGCATTCTCTAGGGACTTGTCATCTTGTGGTTACCCAAAGTTGGAATATAGTCAGTCACATTCAAGCCCAAGAATCAATATCTTGCTCTTTTTGTCACTGATGTAAATCCTTCAGTCTCCTTAAAAAAACTGCAGACTACGTGCTGCAACATACAGTGGCCACTTTTATCCTCAATGTACCCATAATGACTACTCTCTTTTGAAAAGAAGAAAAATGACATGAAGGAGAGAACATGGTTGAAGCAATTTAATATGACTGAAGTAAGAACATACACTTAGGAAGGAAAGATTTTTAGTGTCTCTTATTGCTTCAGGCATTGCAGTTGAATTTTACATGATAAACTTCAAGAATAAAATTAATAAATATTTCAATCCACCCTCATAAAAGGTTGCCTTAACCATAAAGGTTGTGCATAAAATCATACATTGTTTTCTGTCATATCTGGAGTTTTTGTTATGTTCCTTTCTCTCCACTGCAATTGAGTGATAAAGATGATGTCTATAATGATACAATTCTTACCTTCCTCAAGATAAAGGAAATTAATCCTATTCTCAGGCATTGGATCTCATCAGAGTTATATCATTTGCTAGGGAAAAAAATAATAATAACTTCCCTTTGTCTAAATTTGTGTTTTGCAGAAGTGTGACAAGTGCAATATATGTAGTATTTAAGCTTGAAAACAAGACCATAAAATAAGGAAAAGCAAGAGCTAAGCAAGTTTTAGAGACACTCTTTGTGTTCCATAAAAGGACTTCTAATGCATTTGGACTAAAGTAA
>JANRMJ010000066.1:83893318-83912361 GCA_025584955.1 Alethe diademata
CACAAAAAACAAAACAAACAAACAAACAAAAAAAAAAAACAAAAAACAAAAAACACCCAACAAAAATCATAAATCAACCGAATAAAACAATCAGTCAAAAGGTATCCACAAAAATATGCTCTTGGAAACTTGAGGAACAAAATGTAATGATTATTAAAAAACAGAGCAGTGTGCACAATGTTAAGACCTGCGAGGCATGACATAATTTTTTCACTAGAAAATTTCCATCAAAATGCAGTTTATGACATCAAAGAATCTGACCATCAAGATAACAGAAATTTGCTTCTCAGTACAAGGAAATTTCCAAATGCCCATTTTAGTATTTCTGTCTGCAGGCACTCTGTAGACAGAAGATATCAGAAAATTGCCCAGCCATACAACTAACCACCCTCATCTAACAGCACTGCAGAGTTTCACTTCTGATTTGCAATGTAAGAAACCACTTAGAACCTATCATAAATAAGCCTGTCAGTACAGCAAAATTATATGTAATTCAATGGATGAATGTTTTAACCTTTATTTTATAATAAAATTTTACATGTATTTTTTATATAGTACACTAGTAAAACATATATTGTGGTTCTTGGGTGGTTCTCTTTCATGCCAGAGTGCCTTGCAGAAGTTTCAGGTTAAGTATCAGAAATTTGAATAAACATGATTTTTATTTATCATGCTGTTTCTTGGCTTTCCTCACAGCAACATTCACTTGAAACTCTTTATTGCTAGCCAGGTTGTCAACTATGATTACCTAATAGGAAAAAAAAAAAACAAAACAACATAATAACATGAAAAATACCTACAGCACTTAGCAATTTCTGTAATAAGGAAAACTATCCTATGCAGTACAGTATTATTACTTTGAGTGTGATGGAACATTTCGTTTCACAGTTTAAGTTAGAGGTTTTTTAATATGCTTTGTGCATTCCTGATATAATTTATTCTATATTGAAAATGAGAAAATCAAATCAAATGTCTGCAAACCAAAATTATTTAAATTGTTCTCCAAAAATATTTATGTATGGAAAATTTTAATTACTTAAAACAAACATTATGTCTGCTTACATACCCTTCTAAATAGACTTTAGGATATTTCCAAGTAAGTCCTTTTTTAAGATTTGAAAGGATACTTGGATTTTAATAACTATTTTCTTTTAGAACATCACATGAAAGGCGAG
The DNA here is from genome assembly GCA_025584955.1 of Alethe diademata. Taxonomy (NCBI): domain Eukaryota; kingdom Metazoa; phylum Chordata; class Aves; order Passeriformes; family Muscicapidae; genus Alethe; species Alethe diademata. The sequence continues at coordinate 83,894,494 of JANRMJ010000066.1, forward strand.
GGGAGGACTTTTGTGGTTTTGGCAGCAAAAATTAACATGGAATGTGTAAACAAAAGGTAGGATGAAGAAATTAGAATGGAGGATGATCAAATGCTAGTATTAGACTGGGCTCTGAATCCATCTCTTAAGGAAGTCACTGTGTTGAAGGACTCACCAAAATTTAGACCGGAATTGGACTACATCTGGACAAGGTTTCCTTCTCCTTCTGTAATTTAAGACTTTTAAAAAGAAACAGTGAAGGCAATCCCAAAAAAACCCAGTATTTCAAGTGTTTAGGACATTTTTCACAGGTTAATGAAATGATATTTGCTTTCCAATTGTCTCTGATACAAGCTAGATTTTCCACTTCATGGGTAAAAAAAACAACTTAGCACATTAATTACTCTCTTTAAGTTCCATTCCCAAATATTCTTGGACATGAAAAAGTTGTTTTTATAAACAGATAATCAAAATTTCTTTGAAGATCATGGTTTAATTTGATTTCTTTTAAAAGTATCACATTCTGCTAAGGAATACTCAGGCTAAAATGGACTTTTAGATAGATAGCACAGACGTCTAGTATTCATCACTAGCCCAATTATAAAAATACTAGACTTTTTAAAAAATATTATTCCATAAACTCTTCAAGGTGCAAGGTATTTTCTTAAATTAATAGGGGCTATAAAGATCAGAAAAATGGGCATCAAAAATTGTCCTAAATCCAATCTACCTAGATGTTCATGTAAGCATGGTATTAGGTAATTAATATGTAACTATGAGGCCCATAATGTATATCTTCTCTGCTTCAAGTCAGGGGGCAGGCACAGATCACAGTATTTCTTATGAAAGCTTTTAAACACTAAGTTGTTATTAGCAATAGAATTATTAATAACATGATTGCTGACAAAACATATACACATTAAAAAAACCACACATACACTTATTTATTCACACAAAGTTCACTTACACAGGCATTTCACATGGTTGTCTGCCCAGATATCGGCTTGGGCTGCATTTTGAACAGCAGACACAAGGACAAAGAGTTACTGGGACACCAGTGTCTTCTATACAGGTTCTTATAAAGGCCTTCAGAGGTCTGTTTCACCATGCACATTTATAACCCTGCAGCCTTCACCTGCATTCAAGCAGCCCCTGACATCTTAGATGCAGCCGAAGTTGCACAACCACGCAACCACTGTGTGGAGGAAGCCTCTTAGTCTCCCAAGATGATCCATTCCTGCAGAATTAGCAGCTCTTCTGAGCTTACATATCCTATGGAAACTTTCAGACACTGCTTTCTCAGCACACAGTTTTATTCAGTTAGGTTTTCCGGGCACTGGCAATAATTTCTCTCTCCAAAGCCATGGAAATACCACTTACACAAAGCACATTAAAGAGAGATATTCATGACTGTTAAAGACAGGATGAAGATACACTTATAGATACAAAAGATACACTTATAGACAAAATATATTCCCCTGAAATTCTGCCACTCTTTCAGAGCACTGATTAATTTTGTTGTATAAATGCATTGTTTATATAAGGAATCAGAACCACTGATTCCTTACTGAGATCCTCAGTCACATTTCCACGGTTGGACTGGATGGGCCCCAGGTAGTTCATAAAAAGAAATGACATGAAGTCTAATATTCCTGGGATCAAAACTCTGTTTCTTCTTGTATTGGTTTAAGACAATTTAAGAGGTAGACACTGCAAAATTAGTTTCCCTCCTCCCCTTGTAGTTTTAACCAATCTCTTTCCACCAATACGGAGAAATGAATATGAATATCTTTTGAAAACATTTTGTGTTGAGGCCTTCATAAAGTATCAGCTCTCAAATTTTTAGAAAGAACAAACTCTTGTGAGCGATTTGTCCATGGCAAGGATTTTTGTACATTCTTATTTACATAGGAGGTATCTGATATGACTCAGAGTTTAAAATGGATTAAAACTGTTCAAATTTTAGTGTTTTTACTCTTCAAATCAGCTAGAATACTTCTCTAAAAAGTAAATCATCTAAAGCTTCAACTACAACATAGCATTAGTATCTGCCTAACTTCAAACAGAAAGAACTAGTTTAGTTGAATGTGTTGCATTATTCTCCTTAGACATAGGTATGAGCTAAAATATATTACTGACTTGAAATCAAGGTCAATATCTGGTTAGCTCAGACCAATCAGTCATTTAGCAGCCTTAAAAAGAATATGCTACAGAACCAAAGGCTGATCAATGCACACTAGACTGAGTGGCTGGAGTCAGGGCCAGAAGACGAACTTACTGAACAATAACTAATTAATCAGCAGGGCCCCATCGGGGACTAAAATGCTAATTGAAGCAGAACTAATACAAGATTGAGATAAAATAACCCTGGAGTTAGACAGATCAACCACTGAGACAAAATCATTTCAAACAGGATCTGTCTCTCATCTACCTAGGAAAGCTTCTTGTTATTAATTATTTATTGAACAATCCCTCCCTTTAGAAGTTATGTGTCCAACCACCAAGGAGGATAACATGTCTTCCATAGGGCTAACATCTGCTCATTTGGAATTCAAAGCACTTCATCAAATAGTTATATAAACAGCATTATGATGAAAAGGAGTGTTGGAAGGGCACAAAGGGAATTTGAGAAGCTTCCTCAGCATACAAGAATAGAGGCAACTCTGAGCAATTTAAAATTATGTGCTATACTGTTTTTGATTGTGCTTACAATGGCCATATTACAACTGTAGCAAGCAGAGTATTACATACATTTGTATAAAGATGATTTTAATATTTCTCTTGAAATGCTTCTCGATTTTTGAAACATTCATTTAACTTTTGAGAGGTGATGTAAGAATCTCTTCTGAAAAGTACAGGGTACCATGCAAGAAACATTTTGTCTAACATTCCCTGGCAAGAGAAGTAAGCTGGGTAGAAGTGTCTGGAACTCTCAATCTTCTTACTCATATATAATGACAAACTGGCTCAGAAAAACAAATTTTGACATTTCTCAAGATACATGGTGGCATGAAAGACGCAAAGAGAGTTTTCATACCCTGCCCACCATTGTCAAATTTAATACAACCAGAGACCAGTTTAAGAATCAAAAAGGACATTTATTAATAAATAATAAAGGGAGCCAGTGAGGATGCAGGAAATATTTCCAGATCCTGTTCATGAAAGATAGTGACAAGCTAAGTAAAAATTTTAAAAATCACAAGCAATCTTCTAATAAAGGAAAAAGTAAAACAAAATCCCAAACTTAGATCCAATTATTTTTTAAATTCACTCCCCAAAATATTGTCAAAAATTTTACAACTTAATGTGTTTTATCCTAAACTGAACAAACCAAAATACATTATTTTATTGCATATAACCTAGTAATTACCAGTTGTGGATATCTTTGAACTTATGGCCATTTTGGTGCAACCAGAATTTAATTCTGAAAACAACGTAAAAAATAATTTTGCTAGGTTTTAATTATATTGTCTTGGAGAAAGTGGGTGGGAAAAGATATCTCACAATCAAACTAAAGTAAAAATAGAAATTGCTTGTTAAGAAATATCCTCTCCAGTAAGCCAAAATTTTAAAAAAGGAATCAGCTGAAAAATATGAGAAATAATGCAGTTTATTGTCTTATCAAACTCCAATGCCAGCTGTACATACACAGTCTTGTTTGGAACCTAAATTTATGTTCAGCTTTTTTCTTTGCATATATAAGCTCTCGTTGTCAGAACATACCTTTCAGATGACTTCAACAGAAGTACTTAAATAAGTACATTTCCTCAGATGAATCAGAGAGATACTTCTAGGTCTCTGATCAGCTACACTCACAGGTAAATTAGAATAAGCTGGAAACAAAGATTTACATGCAATTTCAGACCAAATTTTTTTCAGTTGTCTTAGGATACAATATATTCCATATCCTAATGGCAGGATTTTAAGGGGACTATAAATTAGAAAGAAAAAAAAAAGGTTCTAATACTACATACATCTGCAAGTGACAAAGTCTATGGGTAGAATAAAGGCAGAACGAAATATCACTTCAAGTCACATATAAGCCGATCTAAGCCCTCATTACTGCAAAACATGTGATCCTAATCCCCCTCTCTTCTGCCTAATGTATTCTTCTTCTGCCTTCAGCACCAGTGAAGATTAAAAATAAGAGAATACATTAATGTGTAACTATAATGGGTAGTCTCATTTTCACACAGATTGCAAAATGAGAAAATATGAATGTCTATTTTACAACACAAAATATTTTCTATACTAGAAATATAGAACCAAAAGTTAATTCAATCATTATTATTAGACAAAATAGTAAGTGGTTACTACCACTATAAGTAGTAAGTTTTATTTTAGATACACTTTTTTTTTTGTGTGTGTGGGTATTAAGGCCAAAGTATGTTTGATTTTTTTTCCCCTTCATTCAAAAATATGCCATGCTTGGTGTCTGAGTGGTAGGAGGACAATGTAGCTTTCAGATATTATAGTCCAGCTGAATTTATCCATCAAAAGGACCAAATAAATGTAAAGTACAGTGAAGATAATCCAAGTCTGCATAAAAGTGATAACAAGTTTTGATTGATGTAGTGGAAAAAGTAGTTACAACAGTGGCAAGGAATAAAGGGGTAAGGCCAAAGACTAAGGTACAAAGGTATTCATGTTTTTAATACATGTAGATTAATTAGGATAGTGTTTCTAAATAATGCAGAATACAGGATTAGAAATACTTTCCCTTTTGTTTTCAAAAGCATGGAAGTGAAACATGCATGCTGGCTTACAAACAGATGACTCAGACCATTGGAAATGTAGCCTTGAGCAATGATTTCTCTCTGTTGTAATGGTGAAATGATTATTAGATTCATGTGAAGTGCCTACACATCAAAGTCTGTGATCCTGGTTTGTAAAAGCCTAAAACAGCAATTGCAGGAAATATAATGATCTGAATGCAGGTGAACCTGTCATTGTATTTCATCCATGTATCTTCCATTTTTCATTAAAAAATGATATCCAGTCTAAAGAGCGTATAAAGAAAAAATATCCAAAGAATAGAATCATAGAACTGTTTAGGTCAGAAAAGACCTCTGAATTCAACCATTAACCCAGAACTGTCAAGTCCACTGCTAAACCATGTCCTTTTGTGTCACATTTTTAAGTCTGGTAAATATGTGATGATGTCTCAACCACTTTCCTGAGAATCCTGTTCCAACAGCTGAAGAAAATAAGAGGAAAACAACATACAGTTATTTCAAAGAATAATACACTGTGGTTCTGAGCCATTATATACTTTCCTAACTAAAATGACATTTCAAATGAGGTGATTGTAGTCTAACCACTGGTGTCGTGTGGTTTAATGCTCTTTCTTAAAATCATTACAAAAATGAAAACTATACAGCAATATTTTCCCCTCCTATCTTTAGTTATGATGGAGATAGATCCAGTCACATCCATCCCTAACACATCATTACCAAAAATTTGGTAAAAATAATAGAAAAAAACAATTTAACACCAACACAGAAGCAGGCAAGAAGAAGGCACTCTAAATTTGGTCAGATTTTTGATAGGATATTGCCTCTGAAAATTGTGCATGCTGAGTACAGGGGAGTTTCTGTTTATATACTATGTTTAACAAACATACTTATAGATTGTCCTAGAATAAACATACATATGATAATAATTTCCCCAAAATCATTAACATATTTTCCTTCCTCTTTATGTATGCATTCTTCTGTCCTGGGTGTCTCTTTGGTGGTCCCTACTGTTTGGGGACCCTAGTGTTATAGCTGATTGACTCTGACTTCATAAAGTTGGTGGAAAATTGGGGCTGGTTGCCTTCCAGTTCTCCTTCTTACACAATGGGCATTGTGCAGTTCCATGGGCCAGTGGGCTTTGAAGAATAAGTATTTTCTTAGTTCACCAGGTGTAGACAATTTTTCATCTTTTAATGTTATTTAAAGCCCTTGTCCAGGGTACTCCTAGCAGATATTTCACTTTCAGTACAGTGTATACAGCTTATAAGAACATAATTTGACTGAGCCTCATGCAAACTCAGTTGAGTACATGGCCATACTTGCTTACATTTTTGTGCACTTGTCAAAATCTCTTCAATTAAAACCAACCTTGCACACTCATTTTATCTGCCTTATAGTTGAGGTGTCTTATAGCTGAATGGAGGAAGAAATTTCCAGTTAGCCTTGATTTGGGTGCTTGGGAATGAAAAGGAATAGAACATATGCCTAATCTGCTCCTTTTAATTCTCAACTCTTTAATTGAGGCAGCCAACAGGGTTGTGAAATCCTTTTTTTTAGGTACCAATCTATCTCCAAAATGACAACTTGTCACTAATTCTCAGCCATTAACAACACTGTCAAGAAATACATTTGAATACTATGAGCTACTGTATGTGAGCAAACTGTAGTTCCCTGGTACCTTTCACTTTATATAGTTGATTATAACTGGAAGGAAATCTTGACTATCATAATGTGTGTATCAAATATTTTGCTTCTATTTATTATCGTGCAACAGACACAAATATTTTCAGAAGAGCTTGCAAAATAATTAGTAGATGAAGACAACACGCCCTAAATCTCACAGGTTTCATGCACCATTAGTATAAAAATCTAATTTTGTATCTATCACAGAAACAGTAAACAGTGAATGTTTAAGAGAAATTTTTATAAGGAAAGAGCAGTGATAAAAAAGCACTTTTCACTCGGGCCTTTTTCTGAGTTCTTGCCTCTGTGATGTTTTTCTCAACAATCTTAAACCCTTTACAGCTCCAGCACTGCCTTCATTCACTTTTGCTTCCAAACTCTTTTTCCCCTATCTGTAAGTACACAGAAATACTGTTGCCTATCTATTTAATAATAAATTATGAACTGAATTCAAAATCCAAATATTGAAAAATTTTAATCAACTACTTCCAAACAGGCAAGAGAAGATGAATATGATTTGCAAATTACTTTAGAAAAACAAATCCAACAATATTGAAATTGGCTGTCAGCAGCTTTCAAATTCGTTATTATAAATTATTTACTTCCTAATCCAAAGCAACAGCATCCCCATATCCAATTTATGAACCACACCTGAGTCTTGCTCAGGGTCCTGAGTTAGTTATCTCTTCTAAGGAGTGAATTAGGGGGTAATATAAAGTTTTTTTCTTCAAAAATAAGAAATAATGGTGTGCTGGTGGAGAATATACAGCTAAACTTCCTGCAGCAGCAGAAAACAGAGCAATGATGCTGTTTATGGATCTGCAAAATTTGTTACTGTAAATAAAAGGTCATTTGTTTTCCTACAGCCTTAATGAAGACTATCAGGAAAATAATGGGATATTTCTGAAGATCTCTTCCAGTATTCCCTCTGAATTAAGTTTCCCTTAATCCTCCACCTTACCAAGGTCAGTTCACATTAATCTTATTGTCACACATAATGCTACTATGCATGTATGCATACATGTTCTTATCAACAATAACTTTTGTCTTCCTATTATCCAAATTCCAATTTTGCACAAGTAAATTAAACAGCAAGTTCCTTCCCTAATGTGACTTCACATGTAGAAAAGACAACAGGTCCTGAGTTGTGAAAACCTACAAGCCGGATTTGAGAGTATTTTATCGTTCCACTTGGTGTTTCTCACCTTGCAAGTGTTCTCAGATAAATTGCTTAATTGTGCAGAGGTCATGGTAGGACAATTGTAAACTAGCTGTTCACAGACTTTTAGAAAGAGCAATTAATCCAGTAAAGCACTAGATACTCTGCTAATTGTAGGTATCTGTTGAACTGACATGATATAGTATTTGTGGTTTTTTTTCTATAATGCCAATTTTATGTCAAGGTACGTGGATAAAAAACATGGGAAAACTCCAGTAAAGGAAATGTAAGACACTGTGCTGTTCTTACAATGAAAGGGAAAGCAATACATATATTAAAAAAACAATGAAAGCTCTCCCTACAATAACTCCTTCTAGTAGCGTTTTAGAGGTGTTTAGTGCTAAATGCTGAAATTGCTTAAAAAGAACAAAATATTAACTCATTACTCACCAAAACATCAACTCATTACTCACTTTCAGTTGTTTTATGTGCTTTATATCACCCTCCAGAATTAGAGATAAAAGTGTTATATCTCTGGAAAGGATTAGATCACAGAGACACAAAGTTGTCTCTAAACACATATGTCATGGTGGTAGATGGAACCCCTTACAGAAAATGACTCATGTTCCAAGAATGCCAGCTTCAACTTTGCACACTGCATCTAAAGTAAAGCAAGACTTCTAAAGTAAGCGAGACTTGTCTCATTCTTTCTTACAGGTCCACAAAGCAGTGCATCATCAAGAAAGAGGAGAGGGGAGGAAAGAGAAGGGGTAGGGTGGGGAACAGGAAGGGAGAGGAACAGAAGGATACTATTCAGGAAGATCACATGTTCCAGAACTGGTGATCTTTGTCAAGGGAAAAAAAAATTCCAAGCTGGACAAAGTGAGATATATATACCATACATACTCTTACAAGTTAGAAATATAACAGAAACAAGAGCATTTTTACAAAAGACAAGGAAGAGGCCTGAATTATATGGGAAAATAAAATGACTCCTGCATATTTAATTTAAGGCATTTTTTTAAAAAAGCAGTAAAATAATGCACAGACACACGTTAACTCACATGTTAACAGACATATGCTGATTCCAGTCTTAATGACCATTTAAATATGTTTTTCATTTTTGTGAAAGAGTGCCTGCAAGGCTGATGATATTGGATATGTTGTACATGTCTGTATGTCTAATGCCATGCTCCAGCCTTATAAAATCATAATATTTTACAGCTTCACAACAAAATTATTTCCATTTTAGCCAATCATAATTTTGGCAAGGCACTGCATTTGAACATATTATTTCTTTCTAATAATGATTTTTTTACATTAGCATATTTGGAATACTTTAATGCTCTACTGCCTATTTAATATTTCAGATTACATGTAGTAATATCTAAAGATTTAGGATCTTCAAAGTCCAAGAGGAAAAAAAAAAGGGAAAATAATTTTTAAAAAATGACAAAGAAGAGCTTAGATATTGAGCTTACAATAATCAAGCATAATAGCCCAAAGTTCTCTTGCCATCAAATGCACTATCACTCTTTCACTATTCTCACAGACATCTTATACACTACAGAATAAGAGAAACGATAAAAGGTCCTGACATTTTGGATTAAATAATCTTCATGATAGGTCACAGGGGAGGAATTAGTTCACAGATTTAGGAATAATAACCAACATTTTTAAACAACTAGAATTCCTAGATAGTTATAAGAGTACAAAATATATCGTTCCCTTTATCCTGACTCCTACGTTCCCAGTCATGCTAACAGAATTTAGTTTTATTTTAGTTGTGAAGTCCAACTAATCACATGTATCGGTTTTTTATACAGGTAAATGCTTCTAAACTGGAACAATGGCAATAAAATCTAAGTTATTAAAGGAATCTCTGTGACCTCTTTTTCTGCTGCAATACATCTTTGTGCCACACCAAAGGAAGTTGTTATCTGAGACAAATAACGTCATGCACACACTCCGCAGCAAAACAACTGTGTTAATGAACTTGTTCTGAAGAAGTCACCTGTCTACTTCAGCTTTAAATAAAGTGGTCCTGATATGAAGGACCTTTTTAGCTTTTACATTACCCCACTCCAGCCTTGCTGTGCTAACAAAGCTCTATGTGACTCCTTTCTTGTCTGTCTTCATCACCCACTATCATTATCATATCTTCTACAAGAACTTTCCTTCTTCATGAAATGGCTTTCCTAAACTGGTCCCTGAAGATGCTTCATTCTCTGTATTGACCTCATTAGTAAGTGAAAATTTTATAATATTTAGATAAGTGTTAGAATAAATATTTCCACATGACTTACTTTTGTTTTTCCTTTCTCTTATAGCCTGTCATTTTCATTGGCACTTTTTGATTGGGCAGGAATTCAATATTATTATTACAGATATCCAAACAGGATATTATTTTGATTCTCTAAATTTAAGATTCAAAATAATAAAGCAAATAAAAACTTATATGCCCTAAATCTGAATGGATGTGAATAAAAATATCATAATAATTCATCTAATAATTGTAGCATGTCTACATTTTGATTACTATCACAGCCCTTGGTTGTTCATTGGAGCTCTGAATTGCAGTTATTGGAGGAGTATCCTATTTATGTTCTCAATATTGTATTTATTATCATATTTACTGTATCAATTTGTTGTCTGATCTCTTGAAAATGTATTGTCATCTTCATCTTGAATCCATTATGGAAGGATGCTCTAGGCACAGGAGGCTTATTTTATTCATACCTTAAGAGGAGATAACACAATTTGTTCTTGTTTAATAACTTCCTTGTACATTGAAGATATTATTATGTACTTATATGTGAAGAGCAAAATGAGAAATAAGAATTCCAAGAGCTATTTAATGCACTGGGAAAAGGAAGTCAAAATAAAAGTACAGAAGAGTTCTCTGTGACAGAATGGATCCCTCTGGGGGGATAAGTGTCTGTATTGGAAAGGATTTTGAGGGTTCTCCAGGCATCCTGAGTAGGAGCCCCATGATATATGAATGCTGACTGTATTTCCCTGTCAAACACATTATATGTGAAAAATCTTTTACTATTTGTTTCTCTTCCTGGGCAATTCTTTCATGGCACTTTCAGTTTTATAAACTGCTTGGCTTTACTTCATAATCTTCTTAGTACTCTTTATATTTTATTTTACATAATTTGATGTTTTTTCCCCATCCTGATAGCCTTTACTACTTTCTTAATTACCCATATGAGTCTCTTGTCTTTTCTTTCATTATTTCTGAGTAGTGATACTTAGTGCAGAAATATAAGGATTTTCTTCCTTAACTTTTTAACTTTTGTTACTTCTTCAATAAGACTTAAAAATATCATTCATGGAGGTTTGAACTTCCCTCTGTGGATGTGAATGCAACATTGATAGGAAAATTACAGACTGCTTCATCAATTGAAGATAGCCTCCATATTTTAAAAACCTAACATCTCAAATCATATCCTACAATTCACACCCTTTAAGCAACTTTTTCAGTTTCTCAATTTAGAAGATGTTATACAGAATTACAGGAAGTTGTCTGCACCCTGATTTCTCTTTGGTTTTGTTTTCTATCAGAAAATCAGTATCTATAGCCCACATAGTTATGACTAAAAAAAAACAAACAAAAAAGTTGTCTTGTTTCCTAAAAAAAGTAATTTATGTCGCTCTTTAATAAAATATAAATATATTGTTTCTAACTTCACCAAATTAAGGACCTTGAAATGTAAAGTTTTTTCCTTTTTTTTTTTTACTGTTTAAAAGCAAAATATATGCTGGTATTCTGGTCCTTTTTTCAATATTAATCAATACCATCCAATTTTTGGAGCAGCGTCAGTGCTTGAATCTGCCACTCTCTTCTTTTATGGCCTTAGCCTAGTTTAATGGGCTTCCTGATTGATAATGTACATTATTATACTACTAGGTTTCTAGTTTAAATTAATTCCATGTTAGTTGTGATTGAAAGTCATTACCATCTGATAGATGTTCTGTGTTACTGCTCATGTAGAATGAGCTGTGGGGCTTTATCTATCCACAGCAGCTGAAAGCCAACAGGTGTCTCCATCATTAAACCACCAACACCAAATAGCATCATTCTTGGTGTTGTAAGATGTGAAAGGAACCAAAACTCCTCTCTTTCTCTCTCCAATGAAGCAATATAGCTGTTATTTGATAGCAATTGTTTTTTTTTTACTGAGAGCATATGTGACTCCATGTTCACGACGACTCTCACTGTAATGAATAAAATGATTGTAAGATGCATTGCATTAGTGTAAACACTTGTTAGGCTGAGCAAAAAATTTTGTTTGGATTACTAGATCTGATAGAATTCTGATGAAAAGGCATATAATCAAATGTCAATACTTAAGATATATTTAAAAGACTCTTACAGTTGGTTTCATCAGAATCAAATTTTTTAATTCAATGAAAAATTGCTATTATATTTTAAAAATTATAGAGCATATATATATATATATAACTTTAATTTCTGTGTTCAAACATTCTGCAAAATGTGCTTATTTTATTCTATGTCACTTTAAAAACGTTTGTTTACTACTTTTTCACAGGGTGTCTGGTTGAAACAAGACAGTAGTTATCTTCGTCTGTAACCTGACTGGCTTTTGGTAAACACATCATGACATGTCTCCCTGTTCCCAAAGCAAGGAATGCTCTGAACAAACACAGAGTCTAATTCCACCTTGATTTTTTTCCCATACTGTAATATTGCAAGCAGGCTTGAAGGGTGAGTGTTCATTTACACTACTTTCTTAGAAATGTGACAGCCACCTACATAATACCATTTCCTGATTTATTTCTCACTGTGTCTGGTGTATTAACTACTCTTCAGAATTTATTCACTATTTTTATCCAAATCTAATACAAAACTCTCCTAAGTTTTTGACTAATTAACCAGACTGGCCCTGCTTGTCATCTAGATCCTATCTCTCTTTAGATGTTCTCGCTACTCAGTGAGGTTGTCATGATTGTTAAGCCACAGTACTTCCAGCAGCAAATGCCAGGCAGACAGACTCACAAGATGCATCCAGCATTGTGCAAGCTTTTCCATTTCATCCATTTCACTGGGGTCAAACCCATCATCACTTGGTGTCGCAATTAGGTTGAGGCAGATATGACTGGCACCAACACCAGTCTTTTACTAAAAACTTTTTGTGCCTCCTTTCAGTGGACTTCTTTCAGGTAACTCTGACTCTTTCCCTCATAGGCAGCTCCAAACAGCACTGACTCCTTCTCTCCTCACTGGAAGTTTCCATCTTCCTTCTACATGACTGGCGAAACCCCAAGCTGTCTCTTACCTGGCCACCTAACCCTGTCTGTCCCTCACACAGCATCTTTTACCTTGTCTGTCCCTTGCATGACTTCATGTCCCTTCATTGTCACAACACAGTCAGCAGACTCCATCCTGAGCTGCAGCAGATTCTGGGTCTCTAACTCAAATTACAACTACAACTGTCACTTGTTGCCAGCTCACCCACTCTTTTATAACACCCAACCTCATTGGGCAGGCAAGGCTGTTTCCACTCCTTGGTAATCAGTACAGCTGTAATTCATTGCCTTCAGCACTATCCTTAGAACCTATCTTCCCACAACTTGGGCTCCCCTGCCTTTCATACTAGCACTCTGGATTCTGTGCTTCCTGCTGATATTCTCTGAGTCTCCCCTGGCAATATTATTCATGACCACATGGATGAGAGAAAACAGGTTATACCAGGGGACGGAGAGGATCTCCACAGCCAGTTGGAATCTTATGTTTTTAATGAGCCTACAGGTTTGTTACAAAAATGTCAAGCAACAACATTGATACTCCGTTCGAGAAATGGAGGAATAAAAACCTTAAAAAAATGAAAGAAAAAAAACTGGTAACAGTTAAAGAGCTGATTTCCAGTCTCCAAGCTGGAAAATTGTGTCTCAATATACAAACAAAAGTTATATTAAGTCATTGCCTTGAAAAAATAAAAATAAAAGTATTTTAATGATATTTGAAAGGAAGAAAATGTGTAAGTACTAAGAAATAGGCTTTTTACAAGTGACACTTCATATTTAATTAGGCATGAAAAGAAAGTATGATTTATGAAAGATAACAGCATAATTTGGCTTTGTCTTTCTCTAAAGAAGACATTCTTTAGAGATAGGCTAAATTAAAAAAGAAGTAAGTCATGTTTGGTAAATTAAATTATTGTACAGAGCAATGCATTACATTAAAATCTTCACAATTTCAGTCATTCAAACTCCAGCTGTGCATCTGTAATAAAATGGAGTAGTAAAATTGAAGACAGAGGCGCATTTAATTAATATGCATTTTGTAAACTGTGATATTCCATACCACGAAAAGCCATATAATATATTAAACAGAAAAAAATGAATAACCAACAAAATAACTAAAAAATGAGGCAGAAAATAAAAAATTTGTATTATCCTAGTCCTCTCTCAACTGTTCTGTGCAGTCATGTTTCCTCCACCAATGTTATAAGGAGCACAAACGTTTAATTGAGGAGAGCTATTTCACTCGGCTTCTAAAATTTTAGAAAAACTTGGTGCCTAAGGAAGAAACACTAGCATATATCCACAGAATTAGTCATTCATGGTGTTTCTCTTGGGCCATTTGTCCTTATTGTTCAAGTGCTTCATTTATTATCATAAGCTGTAAATCACATGAAATATTATCCCCATTTTGCTGGACACATAGGACTTAAGCAATAGCTTAAATACAAAAATATATTATCTGGATATCAAATTTTTGGGTATTTAGCATTTTTTGGCTGAATTTGTCCAAGCAGGGTAGTGTATGATAAGATTTCTTATATGAAAGCTAAGTTTTCACTGAATATAAGAGGATTTGTGACTGCACTGACAATCAATTAATCACCATGCAATGACTCTCAAAGCCTTCTCTGTAACTTTTTCTTCTCCCCCATTAAAAAGATTGGTGTTTCACAAATAACTGCCAAATTACTTTCACATAAAAGATATGAAAGTAAAGTTTTGGACTTTTAAGACTGAGGTAAAATAATTGCATTGCGTGTATGTTGATATGTAGACGTAGAAATGTAGTGACCTTGTTTGCCAATTAAGAAGGAAATAAAGATTGGGGGGTTTGGTTTTTATTTTGTTTTTCCTTAGGAAACTTTTCTGCAAATATTTTTATTTAATAAGAAAATAGAAAATGAAACTGTAATAATGCTATCACTGGTATTACACAGTATCCTCTGATGTGAATTTGAAACCACAAATATATGTTAGAATTACAGGTAAGAATATTACCTATATTAAGAATTTATTCTAATGTTTGAAATGAATCTTGTCATAAGAAGGCAAAAAGATGTTAAAAAGGAATAAATAATGCAAATACAATAAAATGCAAAGCATATGTCTAGGGAGATGTATTTTTAGGGTTCACAAATTGATATTTTAGGGCGATCATGCTTAATTGCTTTTTGTCATAATAAATTCAGATAAATCAAAGATAATAATCTTGATTTTACAATCATTACTTGTTTTGAATTGCAATAAAACCATGACATTCTGCGACTATTCCATTTGTCTTGGTCACAAAGAAGCTCAGCAAGGGTAAAAATGGTTAATTTCATCCTATAAAAAGTATAATATTCTTATTTTGAGCACTAGTTTTTTCTAGATAACACTATTCTTAATTAAAAAAAAACAAACCAAACTAAACCAAAAATGATGCAAATATGTTTTGCTTGTCATCCATCTCTGTATCTCTAGATAAATCCCAAAATGGTTACCTTATTATCTTATCCCCAAATGGTTATGAGGAAAATTCACTAAGAAGGCCCAGCTAAGTGTCTCCTGCCACTTTTGTCAGCTACATTCAACTGCACTCAGAACTCCCTTTCAAGTCAATGAGAGTTCTGCACATAATTTTAAAGGCATTATAGAGTTTAATGATCACTTTTCTATGAGGAGTAGTATCATACCAGGAGAGCTTAACAGAATGAACAGGGCTTTCAAGGAGACAAAGTTTGAGCCACTATTCAGTAAACTCTAATAGTCAATATTTCTGAATGACTGTGGGGTGTCTTTTGCTATTTTCAGCACCACAGTTCGAATTGATCATATTGAACCCTGGATTTTTCAAATGTCCTGGAAGTAGAAATAAGCACCACTTATATGTAATCTTTTAAGGCAACAACACTCCCTGCCTTAATTTCCTCCTGTTAGCTTTCCCACTCCTTTCGTAATGACACAATTGAGAATCTATATTTACTTATGTAACTTTTTCTTGATGAAGTAAAAATGTAGGAGTTAAAATATTTTATATCTTTTAAAAAAAATACTAGAAGATGTGGTTATCGACTGACCAAAAATGATATATTATAAAATCTGATGCCAAGAATACCTTCTGGAAAGAACAATTTAATTGGCACACTGTGACTTATGGTAAGATATATGACAACCATAAAAAGAAGTAATCACAGTCCAGAGTCACAACTGCAGAAATGCTATGGTCAGACAGATGGACTGAGTGATTGTTAGAAACAGGTATTAAATCTCATACCATATGAAAAAGAGCTCATATCATTGATGAAATATTCAGTAAAGCTTCATTCTGCAAGGTCCCAAACTCCTGCTGAGACCAGGCTTTGCCTTCAGATGTACTCTCACTGAAGCTAACAGAAAATATTTTTAAAGACTTGGACATTCCTTCAAGGTACAACTTTGTGCTAAAGGATAGTTCAGCATGATATCTTGTCCAGATACCTAATTTATCTGGTGGTATGCCACTTTATTGTGTATTGTATCTGAACTACACCTCTGTGTGTTACAATGAGAAATAAAAGAGAAATGAGCCTGGAGACAATGCACAGAGCATATCAAATATTGTTTGCTGCTACAGAATACAATTTAGAGAAAACAAGAAAGAAAGAGAGAAAGAAAGGGAGAAAGAAAGGGAGAAAGACAGAAAATGCGAAAGCAAGTAAGAAAGAAAGAGAATATGTTTTTGAATATTTGGAACTCCATGTGCCTGAAAACTTCCAGCACACCTTGAAGCAATACTTACCTGGTTAGGCACTGAATAAAAACTCTTCCAGTAAATTTCAGTCAAAGTTCTTATGATAATTTTTATTGTTTATTCTAAAGTCCCAAATTTGGGATCTTGAGGAAAAAAAGTCATCTAACCTTTTCTAATATTTTCTAATGTTTGTACCATAATACACCATCTGTACTGCAGTGCAGCCCAGCACACTGACCAGTGGCCAGTGAACACTATTTTTCCTTTGTTACAGAAAAAATGGTATAACAATTTTTTTGTATAGCTACTGTTCATTAGGACCCAAAATATCCACTTATTCTTTGAAATTTACCTTCCATTTATGAACTAATATATCAATTTGACAAAAGTATACGGATCAGAAAAACATATAGATACATGTATTCATGTCTTCAGAGCAGTTGGGTGAATTTGGGGAAAAGGTTAGTGTAGAAGAATATGTAGATGGGCAGTTTCCTTATGAATAATGATTTCTTATTTTAGGATCTGGCTCTCAAGGACTACTAGGACAAGCAAATAAAATGTATTTGCCAAATATCTCATGAACCAAAAATATGCTAGCATTTGTATCAGAGACTGTCATTTTAAAGAGTGAAAAATATATTAGTTTTAGACCAGCAACCGATATAATGGATTATGTTTTTCTTCTTTCCTTTAATCCTTTGAGATGAAAATGTACAAATTCTCCTTTTTCTCTTTTCTTCAAATCAGACCCAGATATGACAGTCAATTTTCCTGCCAGCCTCTATGAAATATAATAAATAGTAACTTACCTGTCATGCAACAAATTGAACCACATTCCAGATTTTTTTGGTTAGAATGCCTACCTGCCTTTTTGATGGGTAAAAGTATACTGCATCACATTAATGCTATTCAGGTTCTGTATTAGCATTTTGCATGCAGAAGTCAATGGAAATTCTTTCAAAATATGTATCCTAGCACTAGCTAGATAAAACAAACAAGTAGCCGCATGACTGTATGATAATAAAAACTTGTCTACTGACTCACAAGCAATCTCTTTAAACTGTTCTCAGGCCCAGTCAGTAAAAAATAATTTTGAAAGGTATTAATAGATTTTTTAGAAATAGCACCTAACAAGAAGCACATACAAATTATGTGAAACAGCTCAAAACCATCCATATAAGCTTATAAATTTTAAGAACCTCATTACCACTCCTTCTGTCCTTTTTATTTATCATGCAGACACACACCAAAAAAAAAAAAAGAAAAAAAACAAAACAAAACAAAAAAAAAAAAAAAGAAAAAAAACAAAAGAAAAAAACCCC
>JANRMJ010000066.1:83918088-83948563 GCA_025584955.1 Alethe diademata
TTCCTTCCTTCCTTCCTTCCTTCCTTCCTTCCTTCCTTCCTTCCTTCTTTTCTTTTTTTCTTTTTCTTTTTCTTTTTCTTTTTCTTTTTCTTTTTTCTGGTTTATACACAGAGACATAGTTTTCTAAGAGATATTTCTTGCAGATTTCACAAGAAGCATATAAAAGTCTATTCTGGAAATGATGTCTAGAAAATCATCTAGTCCAACCTTTGTTTGAAAGAATAGACTTGGATTAGGTCATGCAACATCAAGCTAATTCTGGAATAACTCCTGGAGGAAAGAATTCTTCAGTTCTCTGAGTGACCTAATCCTATATATAAGAGTTTTTATGATAAAGATTTTTTTCTTATATTCAGACAGAATTTTCCCTGAATTAGCTTGTGTATTTTCCCTCTTACCTATCACCATGTATCTTTCTCCAGCTCCTCTCTAATTGTTTTTAGGTATTGGAAAAGTCCCTCTTAGAGGGTGTGTTCAATCCCATCATCCTGACCATACATAAAGATACTGAATACTTAGAGATGCAGTATCAATCTCTGAAAAACTCCACTCATAAACAAGTTATTGTTTGGAATACTAAATGCCACCCTTTCAGCCTGGTAATTTAGGGTGTTTTCTATGTGTTCTGTGGTCTTCCTTCACAATCTGTATTTTGACCAGCTGGCCAACAAGAATGTTGTGGGAGCTCATGTCAAATGCTTTGCTTACATCAAAATACTCAATATCCACTGCTCTGCCTTCATCCACCAAACATCACAGAAGACAATGGGGTTGGTTAAACATAATTTACCTTTCTTTGGTAAATCTGTGTTGCCTTTCCCCATCACTTTTTACTCTTTGCTTTGTCTTTCATGTACTGGGAATTTTCTTCCACGAGGACCTATTCATTAATTTTCATAGTGACTGATGTGATGCTAACTGGCCTGTAGTTTCCCAGATTTTTCTTTTTACCCTGTGTATAGATGGATGTCTTCTTTTTCTTTACAGAGTAATTCAGAATTCTGCTTGGACCCTATAACCGTTTCAGAGGTGACAGAGAGTGATTTTGCAAGGATGTTATACAACTCTCTTAGCACCCTGGCATATCCAGTCAGGCCCTGCAGGTGTGTATATGTCCAAATTGTTCAGATGTTCTCTTGATCATTCTTTGCTCTTTGCTTCATCTTTGCTCTTGGCAAAGAGAATTTGGAACTGACCTTAACTATGAAGACTGAGACAAAAAGGGCATAAAGTACCTCAACTTTTTAATGCTATTTGTGAGTGATTTGCTAGTCCCATTCAGAAGTGTGCCTACACAATCCTTGCACGTGTTGACTACTTACATAGGTAGAAAATTTTTTTTTTTTTTTAATTTCTCTTATAAGCTTTGACTCCAGCTGAGATTTTGGCCTCTTAATGTGACCTGTGAATGTTCAGTCACTATTTCTATATACTTCTTTTGCACCTTTCCCATACTTATTTCTTCTTTTGATTTTGTTTTGTTTTATTTTGGTAGGGTTTGCAGTTGCTTTGTTTTTAGGGTTTTGGTTTGGTTTGGGGTTTTTTGTTGATTTGGTTTTGCTTTTCTTTTATTGTTGCTGTTTGCTTATTTGGTTTGTTTTTTTAATTATTTTACTAGCTCTAACCAAGCTGGTCTCTATATTATGCTTCTTCCTTCTCTGGCTTTGCGGGTGGACTGATCCTTTAAGAAAGATATTTCTGAAATTCTCCCAGTATTCCTTAGCTTGTTTGCTCTTCATGACAGATTCCCAGGGGTCACTCTCTGAAGTTCTATCATTCTAGAATCCAGGTCTTTAGTCCACTTATTTTCCTCATGGTCTTTCAGATCTTAAAACTCTGTGATCTCATGGTCAGTGCATCCAAGACTGCCATTGATGGTCATGTTTTGAAACAACTCTTATTTATATTTAGGTCCAGAAGAGCACCGCTCCTAGCTGACATATTCAACAACTGAGTAAGGAAGTTGGCCTTAATACACTTCAGAGATCTCCTGAATTGCTCATGTTGTGCCATTGTATTGTTTTCCCATCAAACCAAAATATAGTAACAGTTTAACTGAAGTCCTTCAGTCAGGGAACCAGAGTGTGCAGACCTAAGGCCTCTTTGATTTGAGGAAGATTTTGCCATCAATCTTTCCTTACTGTGTGGTGTGTACAGAGATAGCAGATCACTACCACAAGATATCTGTTGATGGTAATTCTTCTGATCTTGACCTGTGCCATTTGACAGACCTGTCCTATTTTTCATGTCTAACAGCTATGTGCTTATGTCAAAGTTATAGAGGAAAGCAGAGGAGTTTCTAGTACTGTTTAATTCTACACCACCTATATCATTGATAGGACTAAGTTAATGCATTGTGGAATGTTTTTTGTTGATGGAATGCTGCTTTAAAACTTTTGCCAAAGTTCTCTGATTTTCTAAAGTTTCTGGTAATTTTTTTGTTGTTTGTTCCATAAGTCTAGCTCAGATTACATGAAAAACTGTAAGCCCTTTAAGTGACTCATTGAGCAAGGGGCCTTACAGTGGGGGAAAGGGGAAAGTTCGAGCGAGTTTAATTTTCTCACTGTTTCAAACCAGTGCATCTTTCATTGGTCTTTTACACAGACAATAAGACTATTTTCTCTTCTATCATCTGTGTTTCCCAAGTGGAGTAATGTAAAGGAAGATTATGAGACTAACTTAGTCTCAAAACCTTACTTTCAGGTAGGTACATTTAGCTGAAAAGAATCACATGTTCCCTTTCCAGTCTGTAAAATAAGAATGGTTGCTCTGATCTAAGATACTTAAAAATTAAAGACATCCAATTTCTGAATAGCCTTTAAGTATTTTTAGCTGCTTTCACCCTTATGATAATGTCTTGGTTTAAAACAATTTATATGGGGCAGACACTCCTAAATTTAGGAGTTACTCCCCTATTAGATTTAACCACACTTCTTTCACCAATAAGGAGACACAAATACAAAAAGATATATGAAAAAAATACCAGTTTACTAAAACAAAACAAAACTAAACAAAGCCAAGCAAAACAAAAACAAAACAAAACAAAACAAAACAAAAAACAAAAACAACAAAAATCCAACCAACCAAACAAAAAAAACCCAGCTACAACAAAAAAGTAGTAATAATCATTAGATATAAATGTGCTAAGCCCCTATGGGCTCCCTAGGAAAAAAGGAAACGATGTGTGGAAGCTCCTCCCCCAGTGCGGCAACTTCCATAGCTGACTGCATTGTCCAGGGTACAAAGACAATGTGGCAGAGAAGCCTCCTTCTTCTGAACATGTGGCAGAGAGAGAGATCAAATTAAAAAAAGCAATCCAAAGCAACTGAACCTCCATGATAACAAAACTCCCTCTTGCCCAAACAACAACCAATGGGAAACAAGGGGAAAAAAAACAACCCTAGAAAACTATTGCTGTCCGAAAGAAGTAAAATGCTGCTGAGCCTTTTGCTCTGTGCCACCAGACAGGCTCTCTCCCAGTGGTGACAGGTCCATTGACAGTGGCAGCTGGAACTAGGTCAGCAGCTGGAACTGGTGGACCGCAGGTTGCAGGAAAATGGGGGGTTATGAAATTCTTAAAGGGACTTTTAAAGAAGCCTGGCACTCCCCACCTCCACACACCTGGGGCAAGAAAATCTGATTCTGCTTCTGTCCTCGATGTCTTAAAGGGATTGTACCAGTCTTGGACAGATTGGCATAGAAAAAAATACAATATATATTTGTTGGGTTACCCAGCTCAGGTGGAAAAATGGAGCTAGCCCATAGATATATTTGGACCTTAGGTGCTGGTCTATTTTATCAATAGAAAGATGAAAAAATATGTTGCTGTGTTATCATAGTTACTTCCGTTTTATCTACCTGCTTCTTTCCAAATTGCTCATAAAAAGATCACAAAGGTCAGATAATAACAGCGTCCGTGTGTCATTACATGTGGAAAGGTGTTACATCACTTCAGTGAACAGATGTCCAGTTTTACTACTGTCTCATTTACTGATTGTCATATACAACATTCTTATTTCAGTTTAGGTTAATTAAAAGTTTTGTTGGCACCATTCTGATGAAAATTCTCATTTTCTGTACCAGCAAAAAAACTCTGGTTATGTATGCATAAAAAAAGGAAAGAAAATTATCCCAGCTTTTTTGTAAGAGCTGCGATTTAAGTAGAGCTTTGACAACATGGAAGCTTTCTTATATTTCCCATGTTTCTTCAAATATGGTTTGAATCAAGTTATCATCCTCCTGTGCTTGAAAACAATTTGAAATCATGCTAATCTCTGACACAGCAGGTTTTTAATAACTCTGTAAAACCTTGATATCATTGCTTCAGGCAAGGGTGACAGATGTAATCACCTTCTATAATTCATGTTTAATACCTGAGTGACAGAGAAGAATCATATCCTTGATCCCAAATCCTCGGCCATGTTATATCACCCACCCGTAGAAAATACTTGTGAAAATTGCTAAACCTAATACAAATTTAATAATATTAAGAAGATATTTCTATTGGCTTAAGAACTGATCCAGCACAAAGGCATAATTTGTAAAGACAAATATATATTTTTCAGGATTTTTTTACACTCTTCATAACTCTCTTCTGCAGTGTCAACATCCAAGAGAGATTTCTGTTACCCACATTTCACCTGTCTGGAATACCGATAAAACTTTGGAAGTAGTTTGACACATGAAAGAAAGTATCTTCATCCTCTAGTTCTTATAATCTGTTTACCTTTTGAGGAGTATCTTTACACTAAACCTAGGGAAAGTTGTATTTTTTTGTTGTTGTTTGTTTTAGCATTTTTTTAAAGGACAGTTGTTGTGAAAAGACACATATTTTAAAAGTGTTATTAAAATTAAATGTGCAAACTTATTTACAAAATCTAAATTTTATATTTGCAATGAATGCATGAGATATTCAAGAAAGAACAAAATAATGCATGTATCTGAAAGACTTGTAAAAATAGAAAAGGTTTCTATACGGGAAATGCAGACAGTCCTGTGTTCTGACTAGATTCTAAGATGGTTACACGTGACTTGTGTCTGTGCATCAGCTTGCCAAGCTGAGCCTGGAAAAACTAAGCTCACAAAGTATAGAAATTTTCATATCATCTATGTCATCAGAGATATTTTTGCTTTCCTTTATTAGATAACGATCAGGTCTATTAGGCACTTAGACATTCCCTAATCTTTTCAAACAACTCCATACTGCTATTATCTTAATAAAGAAATGCAGCAAGTGTAATTTCCGTGTCTGTGCAAATCTTCTGTCACATATTCCATAGCAGTTAAGTTTGATCTGAAATGACACAATTTTTACATGGAGATGACATGACCAAGAGAGTTTTTCTCAGTAGAGAGTGGTATTATTTGTCAGAAGAACACCTTTGCTTAAAGCAGTGCCTGAATTATAGATTCATTGATCTTTAGGAGAATAGTCATGGTAAATATAACTATCTGCTTGCCTTGTTCTTGTGTGTTCCCTGTTATTAACACTAGGATACATAGTTCCACAGACCTTTTAGGTGACCTATTTTAAGGCCCTGAGCAACCGAACAAAAGATTTGAGCAGTGAGGTATGAGTATTGGGGAAAACAACAACAACAAAATCTCTACCAAAATACAAAAACTAAAAACTAAATAATTATTTGTTTCCATATAGCCAGAACAAGAAACTGTGACTAAGTATTCTGCTTTCAAACCATACAAAATATTTAGAATTAAATTGTAAAATGTAATTGCATTGTTGTAAAAGAAGGTGACCATCTGAACATGTTTTTAATATATTTGTAGGTAAGAACTTTAAATGAAGAAAAAAATTATTATATTCCAAGTAAGACCTAGTATGAAATTTAGCCTACTCTATGACTTTTCCCATTAAAAAATAGTGCAGCTTGTATATATGTTACATATATGTATATTTTTTTAGATCACTACTACTACTTGATTATAAAATAAAGGTGCTTCTTATCTTCAGGCTTAAGGACAAAATGAAGCTGGGCTTATGTTAAGAAAGAGAACATATCAGCATGATCTAATATGGAAGAGGAGATGGAAACAATAACATTTGTTTCACTCAAATACAGGGGCATCAGGATTTGTATTTAAACAGATTTGCCCCCCAGGAAAAAATGTAATTTTTTTTTGTATACTTATTCCAGGTAAAACTTCAGAACTTTCAGAGAGAAATCGCTTCTTACTTTTGTGTAAAAAATAAATTTTTATAGTCAGCTAGTTTAGTTTACTCTTAAGAGAAAAAAAACCAAAAAAAACCAAAAAAGCACCTAAATTTTAAAGATGTTTGTAACACAACCAATTAGCTTTTAAATAGAATTATGAAGAAGAGCTTTCATGTGTTTTATACAGACATAAAGGTAAATCCTATTCATGATAAATGTCTACGTATCTGGAGATTTGGGTTTTCTTAACTCATCCTATGACAATGGTATTGAATCTTGTTAATGACAGTGATGATAGCTTTTCTTGGTTTTGTTTTCTTCTGTCCAAAACATAAGTCTACAAAATAAATATTCATATGCAAAATCACACTATGATTATGTGCCAGGCTTGGTTAGAACTCATACCTATATTATTATTTACTGCAAATCCACTATGGATGGATCAATACAATTATAATTCCTTTTTCTAAAATTTGTCAAAGGCAACAGCAGAAAAGAGCTTCATGATTCCATTAGCAACAAATGGATTTTGTATTCCTCTGCTTTTTAGATCTAAGATGGCTGATTTTACAAGGGAAGGAACATAAAATATTGACTACAAAGAGCAGCAATTACTGGATAAAATGAAGTGCTTTGATCATAAAAATAGGAACAGAACTTAAGCATTCTCTTTATTGTCTTCTATTTCTCCTATATTCTCTACAATGCAAATTTTATTGTAAGACTGAATTTTATAATTACCTTAAAAATACACATTATTTTGCAGATTGAGGTGGAAGGAGATATGTAAAGTAGGTACTGACCTTCCTATAAAGAAATACTACTTTATCTAATCTTTCTAACACAAACACTAATCTAATTCATAATCAAAAGCTCAATTAATTTCTTTTAAATTTTAATTTTAAGTTGCAGCATAGGGTGACCTGAAAATTTTTTTCTCTTATTATATTACCCTTCATATATATCACTGGTAAACAACTTGTGACTCTTGATCCATAAGTGTTTGTTAGATCATGTAAGGGATTTTTTCTGTTTAGGAGGACAGCACACACCTAGCAGCAGCAATTTTAATATGTGGCAGGTTTTTGTGTTGCCATATGAGTATTTTATGCATAGTTCAGAAAGTCTTGTGTAGTAGATATGACACACTTTTGCAATTCAACATTATTCTTTGGAATTCCTTTACATACAGGAAAGGAAAAAAGCAGCCTTCAGTCTATTCTAAGAAATTTATGACAGAGAGATAAAGAGTAATGATTTCTTCAGATGATTAGAAATACAAATTATTTATTAACCAAACTCTAACTTTTTTTTATATTTTAAAAAATAGCCTGGCTCTTCTTTAAGGTTTATAATTACTTGCATATCAAGAAAAATCTAAGCAATATTAGCTTGTTCAAACCTTCTGTCAGAGAAGTGCTAGTCCTGTACATATCTGAAAACATGATAAAATTACAAAGAAGGTAAGATAAAAAGTAGGCTATAAAATTTTGTAATTAAACCTTAAATATTTTCTTGTATGAATTATGATGTCATTAGGTCTCTGAAAGCACCTCTATAAAAGCTTGTCAAGATATTTTTATGGGCCAGAATTGATATTTAAATATTTAATATTAAAAAACATCTATTTAATGAAGAAATTTATGTTAATTTGCTCAGTGAAGAGAAATTTATTTAATGAATGAATAAAATAAAAAAGTTG
Source organism: Alethe diademata (assembly GCA_025584955.1). NCBI lineage: Eukaryota > Metazoa > Chordata > Aves > Passeriformes > Muscicapidae > Alethe > Alethe diademata. Next base: position 83,925,964 of record JANRMJ010000066.1, read on the forward strand.
GTTGGTATTGTACACAAAAAGGTCATGTAACATAACAAAATATTCTCCAGGAAATGTCAATTGAGTTGTAAAGTCCCAGAGAAATTTATGAGATCTAATTTTGTTTGTTTGGTTGGTTGGTTTTGTTTTAACTTCTTCAGACTTTTAGAACTTTCAGAATCTTTTCAAAGACCAGGCACTTCACATACTAGCTTGCATGATGGTTTCGTTCTTAGCATCAGAATTTTAGTGATTACACTTTTGTTTGACAAATAATACTCAGTTGTTCTGTTTGGGAGTTTTTGTGGTTTCTTCTTTTGTATGCCTAGTCTCTGGAAAAAACTAAGAAACAAGATTTTTTGGGTTTTTTTAAATCTTCAGCATCATCCCAGCTTTAAACTAATTTACATTCTCTTTTATGTTAGGAGTGGATAATATACTTCAGTATTCAAAGCCGTTCAAATGTTTTAGAGATTTTAATGTATATTTAGTACAAGTGATAGTCTGCAGTTTACTTCCTGAATAATTTTTAATGCTGTGAAAAGAAGAAAACATCTCTTATTTGCTGCTTTTGAAAAATAGTCATCTCTTTAGTGAGCTATTTCAACATTTTTCTCTTTGTAAAAGGATGCCAAGATGATTAGTGAACATTTAAACTAATATGAAGGTGTACATTTAAAGAATAAATGGTAATGCATGTATTAAATTTAGGAAAACTACATATTTATCTATAAAATTTTTACACATCTGAGACTCACAAGTGATCTATAGGTTTGCATGTTTAATTCTAAATTATAACTTTTTTTTTTTGCATAACTCATTATCACTTTCTCATTTTTGAACACAAAAATCTTTCTTGATGAACCTCCTTTTATGGAAAGAATTTAAAACCAAATATTTATATAATGCATTGGAATATTTTCTTAACACTATAATCTTACATTTGAGTAAGTTTTTTATATGGAAAACTCAATAATTTTCAGATAGTTAAATTTTACTGTATTTAGTTTTGTCAGAAAAAGTATTTTTTTTTGGGCACTGAATATTCAGGAATGTTTAACAACAATTCCCATTTTTTAATTTAAATTTTTAATATTTACCTTACTCTGTCTTCCTTCACCAGGAATATGGTTTGGTCCTGCAATTAAAAAAACTAAAAGTAAAAAAAGTTTCCTCTCATAATAAGATAATAAGAATAGAACACGTCATGTCATCACTACAGAAAAATATTTTTAACTATAGACGCTCATTTTTAACTACAGGATGCTTAACTGTGTGTTAAGTATTTTTTATGGAAAACAGCTCCTTATAGTCCTTGAAATTGTAATTTAGAAAGCTTAGAATCCCCTGGGTAAAGGGGGGGATATTTATCAAATATTTATCAATATAGTCCTTATACAATCTTATTAATTCTCCAAAGCTACTTTATTTTGTTAGACTAGGATTTAAAAAGTGAAATGACCTCCCGTATGGCAAGTGAAAACATTAATTTATGCATTTCAACTTGATTTGTCAATTGGTATGTGTTGCCACTTCGTGACTGATTTCTTACACCTGAGTTTCACCTGTATTCTGAAGGTAATAATAATAATTCTTACTGTATACTCAACTGCTAGCGCTACTCTCAGAATTCAGAAAGAGATTTTTATCAAGGGTTGTAGAACACTTTCATGATGCTGCTTAAAAGCTGAGTATATGTTGAATGTAGCATCCTGTCACTCCTATGCTCTTTGAAAATTGTATGTCATCTAGAAAGCACCAGCTTATGAGTGAAATCTGTAAGAGAGCCACATTAGATAATTTCTCATAGTTACAGAACTCTCACAGGACTGCTTGCCTTTGTGCTCTGGTGAGACATTGTGTCAGTAAAGAACAAAGCATTACAGGAGGTATAATTTTTATGGTTCTTAGTGTGCTGGACTCTCTGGGGAGGAAGCATGTCTACTACATCCTAGAAAAGAGATTAATCCAATATATCAGCACCCAGGGATATAACATTTATGGGTAACATGTTAGGGAACTTATATCTCTGACAATCAGCTGACATTTTTGAGACTATGTCCTCAACTGAGAGTGTTGGTAACATTCTCTGGTTCAAAATGTATGAAAGTTGAGATTAGCATTGACATTTAGAATGCTTGCTGAATCAATGGAAAAAAAATTGACCCTAGTTTACATCCTTCTTTAGAGTCTTATTTCTTTTGACCAAAACTATAAATGAAGAATTCAGCTGTCAAGAAGAGATATTTCTACTGTGATTTTTCTTTCAAAGAGAAAATAGTTGCTTTGAAAATAAGTAATATTCCAAACACTAAAGAATTAACTTTGCTGAAATTTGTATAAATATAATGAGTGCAGTGCTATTCTCATTTATTTCTCATGAAATTCTATTATAGTGAACTGATTGATACTGAATAAAACCTCACAGAATTAAGCTCATTGATTCAGAGTGAAAGGTCTAAGTGACAGCATTCTTCCTTTGTATGGTAGATTACTTCAAATTTTTGTACAGATAATTAGTGAAACAAATTACTGTATTTTTAATATCTTCATTAAATTGTATATGTAAATTTTATATGTCTGAGGTACCAAAAAGTGGTAAAAGAAAATTAAACACTTCACAAATATACAAAAAAAATTACTTATTACTTAATCATAATCTAGAGCCTAATACTCAATAATAGAAGTGGCTGCTCAATCATTGCCCACAAAAAAGGAAATGACTGTCAGATATGCTGTGTGATTATGACTATTGTACAAATTTTCTAAACATTTTCAGCACTAAGAGACAGCCACTGTGTCAATATCTGAAAGTATTTTATCTCCTGCCAATTTAGATTCCTATTTTTAAATTTTTCCTAGAGTTAATTTCTTTTTTTAATACATCAAATAGAAATTTTGTCTTCTGAAACAAAGCAGAAGGATCAACCTCCTCTTCTGATCTAATATGCTGAACACTTTTGCAGTTAGTGCATTCACTCATGATGTGAAATGGAATTTCTACTGCCTTTGCAGTGTGATGGTGCTCGAATTCTCCCATTCCCCCATGAAAATATCTCATAGTATACCCGAGCAGTCCAAGTTGTTTATTATTTGGTAGTTTTCCACTCTATGTGCCTTACACTGAACAGCCTGTGTAGAAGTGTTTGCACATCACCCTCATTCAGGTGCACTCATCCCCAGATTGGACATTTATATTTATACTTTTGTTGTCTCATCAAACATGTAGGTTCCATTTTTGACAGTTAAAGTAGCTCCAAGAGGAAATCTACTAACGGTATTCCTAAAGTTTCCAATCTAGCATATCATGACATAAGCCTTTAAATCTTCCCCACATGGGATTTAAGACAAATTCATCATTTTCTTACATTGTTTGATCTTAAACAGTAAAGTAAGCACTACAAGTTTCTATTTTATTTTTAAATCTTGTTAACTAATTTGTCTTCCATAATTTGATATCCTCTTAAAAATGTAATGATACATTTTCCTTTGGTAAAAAGTGCCTTGATTCCAAAGCACTGCTAAATTTTCTATACTGCAAGTGATAGAAGGCTTTGTTCAAAACCAAATTTTCTCTCTTTGGAGTAGTTACTGATAGGAAATGATACATCATAAACATTTAGACACTTCTAATAACTTTTGAGAAATCGAGTAAGAGTTTTAATTTCAAAGTTTCATTTCAGGTTCCTTAATTATGTTTTTAGAGCTTATACTTCAAATTTTCAGTGTTTACCATTCAAGTTAATTCAGATCTTGTCTAATCAAATTTTAGTTATGTGTGAGTTGAAATCAGTCTAGCAGGCATCTCATCATTAACCAATGCTTTAGTCTATGCAGAACTCCACTGAAGTAAGTGGGGATTCAGGAGAAGAGATTACTTTTACTGGCTAATATATTTATTTATGGACTTTATACGACAATTGAAGTCTAAATGATAGTAAGTATTGAGACCAAAATAATATCTGATTTCTTTACAATAATCAGAAGCACTGAAAAAGCTTAGCCATGAGGAATTATTTTTTGATAAACTGGGTAGGATTCAGACTGCAATATAATCCTCAAAAGTCAGAGGCATACCATATCTATCTCTGAGGAAAGAAAATTATAATAAGGAACAAGCAGCAAGATTGCAGACATAGGAGTATATGTGTAAGAGATTAAGAACCAAGATCTAGGGATGTCTTGGACATCTGGTGAGAGGTCATTACAGCACTTCCAGCTGTGGTTATTCATTCAGCAGTACCTTATTATTGATATGAAATTCAAAATTGTTTTTTCTTCAGCTGACAATGGCAATATTACGTTAGAAAAAAGAACTACAAGATAATTTTTCACTTAAAGAATCAAGGAAAAAACATTATGACTTCTAAATTGTTGTCAATACCAAAAGCACAAACATCAGAGCACTTACATTATTCTAAATAGTTGTCTACAGAGTGATTGATGGAAGACATTTAGAAGATTGCAATTTTCATTATAATATAGGTCTTCACCAAGTGAAGTTCAAATTGAGGTAGAAACAAGCAGTAATTTAGAACAAGGAGCTGGCCAGATCTATCATTTGATTTGAAAAGTGGTGCATAGATGTGGTTTTTTCCTGATTTCTCTATCACTACCGACTTTTCTAATGAGTTGTATGCTTAAATCATTTGACCTAAACAGACACAATTAGGCCAGCCATAGCACTTCAGTGTATGGAAGTGATAAATGGAAGTCTCATTAATACCTGAAGAAGACAATGTATACATAAGAGTTATGAACATATAAAGCTTTTGGATTCAGCTATTAAACTAATACCTTAAACCTCAAACTGAAGCAAAACAAAACCAAAAACCAACCATACACAAACAAAACAAAAACAATCAACCAACCAAAATTTAAAAAAAACAAAACAAACTAACAAAGTCAACAGGAAAAGAACCAACAAACAACAAAACTGCAGAAACCAACAGATTTCCCCCTTTTTAGCAGAACTAAATTATTGTTTAAAACAAAGCTTTCTATTTATCCCACTGAATAAAGGACATGTATGTGTTCATCTTTGCTTGCAGAACTACTTCTTGGTATCAAACAATGCATAGCAGAGAATGAAAGAGCAAATATTCATTTCATGTAGATCAAGCCACAAGAAACTAAATAACTTGTGTTTTACCAAGTTTATAAAAATCCATGGTATTGTAGGTTTATTACAATAAAACCAGTATTACTCTAAAATAATTAGATGAAATCTGTATGTAAAAATATCTAGCTGTATTAATCAAATTTGTAACAAATAATCTGTATTTCATATGGAATGTTGCTCCCTTTCTATTTTTCGACTATGAAGATTGGTATTGGTTTCTCAAATAATTAAAACGCATAATAATTCTGAAGAATCAAATTTTACTTTTTCTCTATGAATTGTAATTAAATAGACAACTCAGAGCTGATTACTCAGATAACTCAGAGCTTAGTGCAAAAAAACCCCACAAACATTAAAAAGGGGCTGAAATAGTTTCTCACAGAATGTGTTTACCAAAGAATTCTGAATGCCACAATGAATCAGGAAAAGCATCAAATATTTTCAACTCAGAAGTACTCAATTAATGAGGAAAATATATTTTAAAAATAACATATTCAATGATTGCAGAAAATAATCCCCTAATATTATTTGTGAATAGTTTTAATGAGCTTAATTTCCTATGAGATTCAGGACACAAAGCAGATGAGTTATCTGCTTGAACTCTACAGAACTCTGCAAACGTAAGGGTGTTTTCATGACTATGCTGCCATCACTGAAGTAACAGTGCATTGCTCTGCACTGTACACACTATAATTTTGGTAGAATACTTTCTACAGGGATCTGTTTTGCCCCAGCAGTACCTCTACCAAAAGAAGGGTATCAAAGAACATGAAACAGAAAATAACTACTGATATTTCAAAAATCTGAATTTATTTGCTTTTTTAAACTGTTTAAGATATAAAGAACAATATTATTGTTTATAGTATCAAAAAAGAAGAAAAAGAAAAAAAAAAGGAAAGGTAGCTTTTCCAGAATTTCTTTGGTTTGTAATCACATTATAAAAAAAAAATTATCATGCTCTGTAGTCACAGTTTATTGTGAACTTCATAAAGACCAGTATTACAGTGGGCACTGAGTGGAAGAGATGCTAATTAACATTTATATATGTTTAATTTGGAAAGAATATATCAGACTTGTACCAGTTAATGTTGTAATCTATCCAAATTCTGTAACTCTTGAAATAATCGGCTGGAAAACATGACATAAAAGAGAAACCAAATGGCCCGTTATCTTACTAACAGATAATTGACTTGATTAAACTCTGATTAGAAAAGTTAGACATTAGCAGCTTAAAGTCTAGTAGGCTAATGTTTTAAGGTGTGGGTTTTTTCATGTTTACATTCTATACATACCTTTATATTCGTCTTTTATTAAAATAAAGAGGATAAGAAAAATTAGATCAATAATTTTGTTTTAATCTATGTCTTTCATTTTACCCAAAGGGATATTTAAACTTCATTTTAAAGTATGTATTAAAACAGCCCCACAAGCACTACTATGAATAAGAGTTTCTAGAATATATATAAATTTTATCTGCAATAATTCAGGCATAACATTTTTCTGTACTCTGAAAGTGCCTAGACAAGACCTAAATGTAAATGCTGGGCAAGAGTGTAATGAGCTAATATTACATATAGTGCTTTTGTTTTCTCATGTGCACATGCCCATGTATCACAATGCTCAGTTTCACAGTGTTAGAGATGCTTGCAAACCTCTAATACAAGAGAATCTACCCTTTTGGGATTTTTTCTTTCTAGAGGGATTTAAATCTAAGTAGGCTTTTCCATCCCTCTCAAGGTTTATCACACTCAGTGGATTACCCACCAATGTTGAAGAAGAATCCCTTTTGATTATGGAAGCAGCATTGTTGAATCTTGTTTAATGTAGCACTTATGCTTTTCCAGCACACTCTTGGACTCAGCCAGCAGGGCCAATTTTCCTGCATTTCCTTACATCAGTGCTAGTAAGAGTGTGAATACTGACTAGTACTGCTATTAAAATTATTCAAATTACACAAAAAATAACTTTTTTGCAGTATTGCATTTCTTGTGGTACTTCTTCCTTGTTGCCGAAGGGAAATTTCCTATGTGCCCATACTGCTGCAAATGGCAGAGTTATTAGGTACATCAAATGTCTCTTGGAGTTGGATGCTTTCTATAAGGTCTTTCTTTTCTTCAGAAATTTTGATCAAATATTGAGTTTGGGTTATATACATATATGGGTAATACATATAATCAACTCTACTGAGAAATGATACAGAGAAATAGTATGAAGTACTTTTTCAAGGTAGATCTTAGAGATATCAAAATTTGTCTACTATTCTGAGGTCCTGTTCTTTTAAAAAGCCTGTATTTTAAAAAGCCCTAAGAAATATTTAAAGTTTGGGTTTGGGAGAAGTGGGTTATGGACTTTCCCTACTCCTTCAATATTTTTATCTGTTTCTCCAAGTCATGTGTTTGACACACTACGATTGCCTCCCAGAAGAAACGTGAAATATGTTGCTCGTTTTGCTGTAATCTGAAATATCTCCATTAAAGTTGTTCTGTGTTATTAAACTGCCTGGTTTACCTTATCATATATTTTGGATTTATTTTCATTTTAATAAATGCACATGCATTAAACTAGTAGGAAAGCAGTTATTGTTGAAAGCCTTGCATTGTCTTTCAAATTTTCTGCTCGGTGTTCCACCATTTGTCATGACATAAAGCTTTGGTTGTTTATTCATTCAGAGGATGTTATCCTGTTATCTCTTTGGCATTGGATTGACAATAAATTATATAACATATTGCACTATGGTTAACAGTGGCCATTAAAGAAAAGTTTAAGACCATTTGGCACAATTGATTCTGTGCTTGACATTCATAATACAGAATGCCAAGAACACTTTTTCAATTCAACTTATGAACTTATTAATGATAATCAAAAAATACAGTGTATATGACTGATTTACAATCTTCCTACTCTTCCTTCCTCTTCCTACTGTCTTTAGAAGGACTTTTTAGATTGACTTTTATGATATAAGTTTTCTATTAGCAATGAAATTATATTTGTCTTAATAGTATAGTAATACTATACTATACTATAGTAATACTATGCAAAATACAATTGAATCTGTTCAAATCTCATATGTCAGGAAGGGGATATCCAGTGGGTGGTTTAGTTTGATAATAAAGATTACAAAATTATAATTTACAGAAAATTGTTCAGCTCACCAGTCATAAATTAATGTTGACAAAAAACCTATTAAGAGGATTATTTTTACAGGTTTATAATTTTTTCAAGTTTCCTTGTTTGTTTGTTGGTTTGTTTTGCTGTTATTGGAGGTTTTACAAAACACTTGCATAATAGGGAAATATTTTTTTGGAATGGCCTGTCCTTTATTTTTCTCAGAGGGATATTGGTAAAACCAGCAGCAATATTTGTTTCTAGCAAGAGGGACCACACTCGGTAACATCCCATCTGTGTTTCTCTAAACATTATTTAGGTGCAAAGAAATAATAAAAAAAAAAGTCTTTTAATAATAGCATTAACCAATAAAACTGTATGGACTAGAGGAGACTACTAGTACTTACCTGGTGCAACTCCACAATGAGAGCAGGATCTGCTTAGGTCAGATCTGTCTGGGACTTTGTCCAGCTGTGTTTTGAGGCAAGCAGCTAAAGGATTTATCTAAAAACTTTTCCTTCACATATTCCTAATTTAAAAGTTACAATTATATCCATGAGGCTCAATCTTCCCCCATTTTTTTTTCTCTTTCAAAATTTCTAATTTCTTTATAGCTTGAAATTGTCAACAGACTTCAATTAACTTCACATCTTCAACAAGATTCTATGGTAATCTATGAAATTAATTTTTCACGGTGTCATGAGCCTATTTGATCCTTATTTTCATACTCAGTAATTAATATCCCCTTCTGAAGAAGGAGATTTATAAGAAGAGAACTATGAAGCCAGCAGAAATTTATATGCTGTATCTACTGCTGCAGGATTAATAGCAGGTTCCCTAAGAGTGGGCAAAGTTTCTCTGCATAAAGCAAACATGACATAATGACCAGTGGTATTTATATCCATATACTGTTTACAGAGATATTTTCCAGAGCTAATTTTAGCCTTTCAGCTGGTAGTGTATCATGAGGCTGTCCTTCCCATTCTGCAACCTACATGGACCCATAATTCACACCCATATTCAAGTGAAGAAAAGACAGAGCTAATTAGTGTAGGGATCTTATGAGCCAAAGGGACCACACCAGGTAGGCAAGAATAACAGATGCTTATTGGTCCTACTAACATTTTAGTATTTGAAGAGTCCTAATTGTCTAGCTTAGGAAAAACCTCAGTAACAAAATGGGATGAAATTTTGCACAAAATAACTGCTGCATCCTCCATCCCCTTTGCCAGGGGAGTAAGGTCTCTGTGCTGAGTTCTCTCCCTGTCCAGCCTCCATCCCCTCCATCCTCATGGCACAAAGGGCTATGGTTTGCAGGCAGTGTCTCTGTTTGGGGATGTCAGCCTCTCCCCAGCTGAGCCACCCCAGACACAAAGCTGGAGCAGAGGAGGCTGAAGTCACTGGCACTGATACAGGCTTTAAACCAGTGACACCCATCTCAGGGTTGGTGGCACACACAGCCATGGCAACCCCCTGATAAGGGCAGACATCGTATTTACAGACATACATATTTACAGACTTCACCATCTGTCCTGCTCATCAGGACTCATTGCAAGTGAAGAGGCAGATTTCTTATGGCTGCATATTTCATTGTGAGACATCACTCCAGGGATCATAGTCTTGACCGCAGAATGAGGGGACTGACTACTGATTACTTCAACATTCATCATTCATCAGCATCCACTCTTCCATCCACATTGCTGTACTCTTTAAGGAGGAGGCATGTTGTAAGAAGTCAGTAAGAGAGCATTAAGAAGACTTTACCATGTCCCAGCTGAATACACTTCAGAGAAGGTGCCTTTAGCAGTCAGTCAGCAAGGGCTTTGGGAAAAAGGAACTGTGAAACATATTTCTCCCTTTCAGACAAGGATACTTAATGGTCAAGCTTTTTCTTCAACATTTATATCCACAAGGGTATTGTTTAACAACAGAGCTTCTCCTGTTTTGTTCCACACAGTTACTTACATTCATTCAGGAGAGTTTATAAAATGCTACCTTTACTTTTACTCTCCTTGGAAGGATTTAAGTATCAGGACAAATGCAAGGTCATTGAGGAGGCACAAGAGGTTTTCTACTGAGTAACATCAAGATTGCTCTGCATGCTTTTCCATAGCATGCACTTCACAGTGTTACACTGGTTGGTGTAACAATATAAATAATAAAACTTTATGCTGCACATGAAAAGTTGGAAGACACAGGATGCTGGATGTATTACAATAAGGAGTGAGGGGAGCAATTAGAGAGGATGGTAAAATAGCAGAGGAGTTAAATTAATTTTTTTGCATCCGTCTTTACTATCTAGGACTACAGGGAAATCACTCTTCCAAGGGCACTTTTCATGGGAAATTATACTGTGGCCTTAACAAAATGATAGCCTCCAAGGAGGAAGTTATAGAGCAACTTAAAAAATTAAGTGTAGTAAATCACTAAAACCAGATAATATTCATTTGAGGGTTGTGAAGGAAATTAAGTGTGAAATAGAGAAGTTACTGGCAAAGATATGCAGTGTATCATTAAAAAAGGAACTAATCCACAGGCTAAAAAGTCATTTTGATAGTTCTTGGCTTTGGAAAAACCTACACTCTCTGTGGTTTTTTTATCATAATGGCTAGGAGAACCTCTTAGTAGTGTAAGTACTTGGGGCTAAAAGTAATCTCCCACTAAAGAAGTTCTTTACCACATGCTGTACATCACATATGGTTTAAATTCATCATGCTGTAGAGATACTGACAGTATAATCCTAATATCAAAAGTTGTCTGATAAAAATAATTCCATTGAAGGTTTCTGACTGTGTAAAACTTGTTATTGGAACACACCAAATTTACAAAATTACAGTGTCATCTTCTATATCACATTCAAAAGCACTTTTTTTTGGTGTAAGGCAGAAATAATGACAAAGCAAAGAAAAACAAAACAAAATAAAAAAACTTTTTAAATTTAAATTGATAGTTAAAAATCAGAATTACTGACCCACAGCTGAAGATCAATAGGAATGAGGCATCTTTCAGATAATCAGGTTATTTGCTGAAAAAAAAAATGCATTTACATAGTCTTTTAAATATACAAAAATTTAGGTTGTATTTCTTCTATGGTTTTAGCATATATGGGTTTAGCATGTTTGGGTTTTTTTTCTTTAGTCTCCAAAGCCACTATAATTTGCCCTTTAATTCAATAGTTTAAGAGATTATAATGTATAATGTTCCAGGGCTTGGAAAAAGATTTAGGTTTCATTTTCTGCCATTCTCTTCTGTAGATTTGAATCCTGCCTTTGTAAAAGGTTATCCTATTAAATCATCAGTATGACACCAAAAGCCTATGCTATAATAAATGAACTGAGCCACTGTTAGGGTTTTTATTTCCTCCATATGATCCCCTTGTTTAAAATAGGAATTTAAATAAGAATGCATTGTTAAGAGCCACCTGAATTGTGGCTGTTAGTCTCAAACTGAGTTCCAGTATTGATCTTTCATTTTCAATAAATGCATTTACCTTTGAAGTGTTTTACAAAGGATAACGCACTGCAGTTTCTCTTTAGTTTTTTTTTTTTTGTTTTTTTTGTTTGTTTTTTTTTAATTAGGCCTAGGTCTACACTGCTATTTCTATTATTTTGACTGTTTTTGTTAAGACTAGATAGTAAAATAAGACATCAAAACGTACAAAACCAGAGGCCCATTTAAAATGCATCACTTGCCAGTTGCAATTAAAAGCCACCCTTTCCAAAAAACCCCTAGAGCAATAGAAGCAGACTAAAATACCCCAGCCAAGCAAATAGGAACACAACAAAAAACCTGCCAAAATTTGCAAAGCAAAATTGATGCCACTTAAGAATGTTAAGAGATTTAGGAGCATGGCTCTCTTTCCCAGCTGCTCTCCTCCAGGTATGCCTCCTGCCTGGCCACACAGCCCAGGACAATGCCCTGGAGACCTGAGCATATTGAGGAATGCAGCTGTTTCTTCCCTGTGTGCAGATTTAAGCAGTAATGAAGGTGTGCCCAGAGGCACACGCACAGAGGACACTGACATGGCTGGTCACACAGATAACCACAAACAAGGTATTGTTTTCGATAACACCTACATACATAAACACAGACAGCCCTTGCCTCTCCTTCTTTAGGGCTGGCAGAGACAGAACTGCACACAAAACACTTCTGGTTTGCAAGAACCTCCACTGATGGATGCCTTGAGCACAGGATCTATGTCCATCTAGCACTCCTGCCCAGATCCTAGACCCTCCTACCTGTCCCATGTGTCTCCTACCCGCTGGTCAGTCCATTTCTGTGCTCTCTAGCAAAGACAGCGCTCAAGTCTCCCTGACATGTCAGCACAGACTTTTGCCAGCTCCCCAACATGACCAGAATCAAGTTGATGTCCCACAAAGTGATGCCTTTAATTTCTTGCTAGCCCATTAATTAGTGTAATTGGCAGAGTTAGTTTCCTGTTTTTGTCTCCATGCTTGCTTTGTAATGTCTGTGTGTTGCCTTTGATACTGTCTCCCCCAGAATTCTCTAGGAGAAGCTGGCAGCCCACAGCTTGAACACACTTTTACTGGCTCAAAAACTGGCTGAATGGCTGGGCCCAGATCGTGATTGTGAATGGTGCTGCATCCAGCCAGCAGCGAGTCACCAGTGGGGTTCCATGCACAGGGGCCCATCCTGTTTAATGTCTTTATCCATGATCTGGATGAGGAGATCAAGTGCACCCTCAGTAAGTCTGTGGATCTGGACAGGCTGGATCAATAAGCAAAGGGTAACGATATGAGGTTCAAGACTAAGTGCTGGGTCCTGCACTTTGTATCACAAGCACCTCAGACAGCACTAAAGGCTGGGGAGAGAGGGGCTGGAAAGGGGTCGAGCAGAAAAGGACCTGAGGTGCTGGTCAACAGCCTGATGAACATAAGCCAGAGTGTGCCCAGGTGACCACAAGGTCAGTGACACCCTGGATTGTATCAAAAATTACATGGCCAGCAGGACCAGGGCAGGGATTTTCCCTTGGTGCTCAGCACAGGTGAGGTGTCACCAATCCTGTGTCCAGTCTTGGGCCCCTCACTTCAGGAAAGACATTGAGGTGCTGAAGTGAGTTCAGATTGAGTGGATAAATTGTGGAGTGATCTCAAGTTGAACTGTCAAGATAAGAAATATTAGGAGAAAATGTTATAGCAACAATAATTCAGTAGAGACACATGATATTCATCTAGGACTTGCAGAGAAACTCACATATTAAATTGCTGAAAGATTGACTATGGTTTGTAACTCTCTGGCTAAATCAGTCTCAGTACCAAAGGAATGTAAGCTGAAAATTTAAATTGACATCAGTTTTTAGAAAGGCCTCTAGCAATGATTATAGGAAATGTAGATGAATAAATCTAACTCTACTACAAGCAAGATAATATATACCATAATAAAGAGCAGTATTAGTAGATACTCATAATCTAAGGAGAAGATCCATACAGCTTTGGTGAAGGAAAGTCATGCTTCACCAACTATCAATGTTCTTGAAAAAGTAAATTATAATATTGATCAATAAATATTTAATAATTAAAAGTGTAAAGGGAACAAAATAATCTCATTATACAGGATTCATAACAATAAGGAAAGATTATTGAATAGGTTCATAGTTGATTAAATAGGAATATAGAGGACTGAATAGACAAATTATTGTGCAGTGATGAAAAATTATCATTCTTTCATGAATGATTTGAAAATTATGTAGAAAATGCAAAGTTTGCGACTGGTACAAAACAGTTCAGTGTGGAAAAATTAAAGGTAGCTATGAAGAGTTGTAGGATGATCTCATGACAGCTGAGTAACTGAGTAATGGAATGTCCAATTATATTTAGAATTGTCATAAAGCCATTTATATGAGAAAAAACCAATTCCAATTATACATACATGATGAACTGAAAATGTGCTAAATATCTTATTAGCAATGCTACAAGATTTCCTTGATCCATTATGAATAGGTTTCTCAGAATCAAAAGTAACAAATAATCCAAAAAATGCAAGCAGTATTTCAGAAATTACTACAAAAGGAATAGGAATTACAATTCAATGTGTCATATCACTGGGTGTTTTGATGCTGTGGTAGTCCACATCTTTTGTATGAAGTGTCGTTTATGTTATGGCTTCTCAGAAAGGATATAATAGAAATAGAAGAGATAAGGGGGAAAATACAAGGATTGTGAAAAAAGAAATTCTCTTTGGAAAAGTGTGATAGTCAAGCCTGGTTGCATGCAAGACCCCTACCAGCAACTCATTCACTTGCCCTTCTCAGCAGAACCGTTTGTGAGGATAAGATGGAAAAGCTCGTGGGTCAAGATAAAAACAAGGAGATCACATGCCAGTTACCGTAACAGACAAAGTAGACTCCGATTGGGAAAAATTAATGCAGTGTGCAGCATATTTAAAGTATGTGTATAATACATCACATTCTTCTGACACTAAAATCGAATTATATAAAAATATTTTGTAGGCTGTTTCATTCAGAAAAATAAGATGTTTTCATCTGGATGCAGGTTCAGTGTTTACTCTGTGATTCAGCTTTTGTACCAGAGAACCAGGTGGTCCCAGTCTTACATATATAAGCACATTACTTTTAAATAAAATATGTTTTTATATATCCATATATATATGGTAATCATGTTTTCTCTAGAACTGAAGAACATGCCGCATCAGTCCTGTGAATTATATGTGTTAGGTTCCTATAGAAAAAAAAAAGGAAATATAAATCACTACTAACTTATAGAAGTGCTGTTAGGTTTTTATATACTACGCAATTATATTTGCTGTCTTACAAATATATCTTCTATAAACAGAATTACATTTCAGGAGAAAATGGGATTAAATAAATGCCCCTGACTTTGTTGCACAGTACCCATTCCAGATGTCTAGAAAATTTGCATTCCAAATTAAATTGGATTGTTTTTTGCTGTTTAAAGATAATTTTTAAGAATGGAAAGATGCACTGTATACTGCCCACTGTCATATTTCATGGAATCATATTCATGTTAGTAAATACAAAACAATGTGGTCACTTTATACTTGGTCTTGAAATTTGGCTGATTGCATACCTCATGTCATAGGCTCCTATTTATGCATGTAGATGGTGCATATGGAGACCACCTATATATGTTATCTGCTCCCCAGCTAGGATTCACCTGACCTCTATAAGGTAGATCTCTAGGCAGCTTGAATGAATAATGCCTTAGAGGTATGTATTTCTTTTAAAACAGTACACAGAAATACTTGCTCTGTGTAGATGTCTACACTCCAGACATCAAAGGTACGATACGAGGAAAGAACAGATGAATCCTGTCACGTGTACCATAATTCCTTCACAGGGCTGTGAAGCAGACTTACTGTTGCTAAAAAGAGATGGACTCTCATTTTAAAAGCCATCATATCCTTCAGTGAACAGTGCTAAGCTTCCTTACACTTTTATATTTAGGTAGCTTTATTTGGTTTTTGTTGTGCTTTTTTTTTTTTTTTAGCAACATTCATGTGTTACTGGAAGGATGTCTAGATTCTATTTGTTGCTTGTTTGTTAACTGAGAAAATAAAGCTATATTTTAGGAGGCAAGAGGTATATAGACCTCGACCTATGCCTATACATATGTCATGGAAAATGAATTAAGTGTATATTTTTAATAGACAGTCTGGTGAAGTTCAGTTTAGATGGCAAACTCATTTAACTTGAAAAGAGATGTTTTGACAATATCAAAAAAAGAGAACCAGGCTCTTACAGGAAGATGACAGACAATGATCATAAACTGAAAGGAGAGAGGTTCAGACTGGCTTGTAAAGAAAAGCTTTTCCCCTATGAAGTCAGCCCAGCACTAATGCAGGTTGTGCAGTCTCCATTCCTGGTTTTCAAGACCTGACAGCATAAAGCCTTGAGCAATCTGATCTGACCTCATATCTGAACCTGCTTTGAGCAGGAGGTTGAAGTAGAGACTTGCTGAGATTCTTTCCAACCTGAATTATTCTATGATCCATCCCTATTAACATTAATTTCCCTGCATTTATTTGTTTAACTTTAATTGAAATGGCTAGAAACCTAGGATTTGGTGCAAAAGTTTCTAGACCTAATGGCCGAAGATAATTTTGCTTTTACAAGCCCATTTTTTTTTCCATATGTAAGGTATCTTCATGTGCTCACCAAGATTATATAAGGATATATGTTCACATTAACTGTTGTTGTTAACAACTGTCTTCCTCTAATGATATTTTTTTCTAATAAAATGGGAAAACCATTTGTCTGTCTCACTTGGAAATTATGTTGGAACAGAAGCATTAGACAGTTGTTGGAAAATAAATGATATTAAAAGTAAATAATACAACTGACCAGAACTCTTATGCCATTGCCAAGCATACAATGTGTAGATAAATAAAAAGTAATAGCCATTTAAATATATATATTTCAGATGCAAAAATATTTAAATATAATTTTATGATTAATTCAGTAAGATTATTCTAAACTGTGATTTTGCACATCTTTCTGTAAAATTATTTTACTTTATTCATTTAGAAAGGCATAATTGCATTTTGGAGTATTTTTTGTGAAAACAGTTGAAAACATACTGTTGCTTGACTATTTTTTTTGTTGTTATTGTTTAGATGAATGTTCATCTAGAACCTTCAAAAAAAGTTTTCTAAAGAAAAGATCTTGTAATTAATTTGAATTCATTGATTCATCAGAAATGTCAGAACTGCCAAAGTGAAGTCTGAAATGCCATGTTTTTCAATCATTATTCCCAGTCAAACCACCTGTTCTAGATGATTCTGCAAATATTTGCCTTCAAAAATCACTACTGCTTTATGAATCTCTTGATATAATAGCATAAAAAGATACTAGAAAGGAGCCCAGATATTTAGAACCAAAATCTGTTTCATAATGATATTTTTAGTTTGAATTTTTTGCTTGCTTTTTAATTACTAACAGCCTCATTTTGTAAACTCATCTTAACAGTTCTCTAAATAGGTTTTCCCAAATATTTACTTCATACACACACATAAATATTTGATGTTATGTTGATTTATATCTTCTATATCTTCTGCATTTAATAGATAGAATCCAGTGCTTCCATTTTCACTTTTTTCTTTTTTCTGAATGCTGCAGGTTTTTATTTTAAAGTCCTCCATTAATTCTATTAAGTTTTGCAAAAGTTTGAAAGAGTGTGTCGAGGTATGTGAACTGCAAGTGATAACTCTGTAGTGTTGAGATGAATTGTCTGCTTCTTGACAATTTCTTCATAAAAGCACAGGAAGATCTCGGCCCATCCCCTCTAAAGACCAAATTGGTTTAGAAATTGTAAAAAACACAGGAAATAGAAGGCTTAATTTGCTAATATTTCCTTCATTTTATAAAGACATTTCCATAGGCTCGAAGTAAAGGTAGAAGACTGCCAAAATCAATACAGTAGTATTTTCTGTTTAATTTTCCCTTCTTTGAAATGTTCAAATGTGCACCAGATTAGAAAATCAGGCCAAAAGTTCCTATCATGTAAAGCTTACAGTTTAGTGCTGTGGTTTCACAAGCAATTAAAAATCCATGAAAAGCTGCATTTTTTTCTTTGGATTTATTTCCAAGGGCTAATAAGCATTTTTACACTGAAGATTGAATAACCTTCTTTTTTAAAAAAGTTTGGTATTACAGAGATGGACTAAACATGTCAGTGCTATAGACCTCTTACCAACCAAATAAACACTATAGAAATGGTCCTTAGCTAGTGGTGATCTATACCGAAAAAAATTTGTCCCAGAGTGTTAGCTATCATGCTGAATCCTGACTCAAAGATATTAAGGGAATATTAACTATGTCCCAGGGAAAATAGGATGAGGAGGGTTTATTTCCCTCTCCTTTGATTTGTAGGCTGAGAAATTTCATTCATTAAATTTGCATCAATACTTTTTGCTGGTGGCTGACTATCATTTGCAAATTAAGAGATCATTGGTGAAAGTATTGGGGAGAATTGAGCTTTCTGAAAGTAGTTTTAAAATTAAGAAGTACCTAAAAATATAAAAATGGAAATGTTTCATATTTCCTTCTCTCATACTTTGCTTTCTCTTGTGTCTCACAATGCAGCAGATGTTTTGCATAATCATTCTACAAAGAGTAAATACATGAAAAAATGAAACAACAAAACGGAGGTTTTTACATTTCCCCCAGTAGGCATTCTAATTGCTTTCGTGAGACACTAATTAAAATTAGCCCTTTTTTGCAGCATCAGATGCATTTCTTTTGCAGATATTCTTAGTACAGTAATGCATATCTATGCTCTTCTAAGGCCCCATTCAGCTGACATTTAATATAGAGGCAATTTCTCTTTATGTCAACTACCATTGCCAGCCATTTGGGAATAAATGAGAGACACTTGTTATTAGGCAGAATGAGTTTGCTCTTGCTAATAATTGTGAGCTGCAGTACAGAAGACTGTTAGCCTCTTCTCAGTGAATGCAGAAAGCAATTTCTTACTGGCATTCAGCATACCTCTTTACCAGAGGAAAGAGACACTATGAAAAGCAGCTGCATTGAGTCATAGTTACTAAGACATCTGAGTCCATTGGCTTTTGGGGTATCAGTAGAGTAGTCACTAAGACATGTAGTGTTTGAATATGCATCACATTTTCAGGCAGTTAGATTAATGAATTGTAGAGATTAGCTGTTTAGTCATCATCTATAGAAATGATGTAATATAATAACATAAAATACACATGGCTGGAAAGCCTAGGCTATTGATGGCATAAAAAGAGTTTTACTTAATGAGAATATCAGAATGGAGTTAAAATTATCTTTAATTGTTCCCTTTTGTAGATTAAGTAAAAAAAAAAATGAAGCCACAGGTTGACTTCTAAGAAAGGGTGTGGCTTTTACTATGCAAGGCATGAGACATTTTTTTTTGCTATCTCTTTATGTCTATGCACCAGTTCCAATAACAATGTAAAGGTAACTAGCACTCACTTTCACCTCAGTAGTGTAAAGCCTGCATCATAAAACACAGTAATCATCACTAGGCTGGGTGCCAATGCCATGCGTGGTGTTTAATGCGGAAGATCCCACAGATCTCACCCAAGATATTGGTGCTGTGAGGAGCATGGGGAGAGAAGGTGGCACACACCCTCTCCTGACTGTCAGAGCTGGGCAAAGATGACTGAGGAACATTTTGTACCAACAGCCTCCTGTGGGGTGTCTAACAATCAGGTCACATGAAGATCTTATGGCTGCTCCTCCACAGTCTCTCTTTCTGGCTAAGTGAGCCCTGATCTGTGCACAGTACTGAGTGGATAGTACAGCTTTCTCCAGATTTCCATTATGTCCTGTGGGTCCAGTCCCCCAGGAATTGAAACCTGGAAAGAAATTTGCATGAAAATCTTTCCTAGCAATCTCGTGGGAATATGGCAGGAGTTTTTAAAAGCAAGTTCACATCTTTTCCAACATATCTTTAATTAGAGGTAGAAAAATGATGAACAGAAGCTCACAAATTGTCACCAGATAGTTATCAGATTAATTAAATTATTAAAAGTTACAGTTTATCATGTTACTTTTATGTCTGGGTTATAAGTAAATTTAAAGACCAATGTACCAATAGACTGATAATGCATCATTGAATGATGAAAACTTTGGCAGAAAGTGAGACTACGAGAAAATTAAATTGCAATTTATCAGTAATTAGAAGTACTGATTTTACTTCAGAAGAGAGGCATATTAATGTTACTATTCAAGTCAGATATGTGTTTATCTATCTTTTACATTTACTGTTTTATAGAAAACATTGCCGTGATGGTTTTTCACAAGCATGATTTTGCTGTTAGGAGGCCCCTGGCTTTGTGCTGACCCAGCAGTGCAGGGACTCAGCCCCTCCATGATCTGAACTGGGTGTTACTGATTTGACGCAGCACTGCTGCTCACCCTGCTGCGGCTTCATCCCTGGGGCTAACAAAAGGATGATGGCCCCACCCACTGCAGCTACTGACAAACCATGGTCCTGTGTGTCTGTGCCTGGGGAAGGCTGGGGCTGACACATCTCAGGAAATGAACAGCTGCTAGGAAGATATTTTTTGGTTTGGGATGGTTTGGTTTAGTTTGGTTTTGGTGTAACATTTTTCATCTTTATGTTGTTGAGTCTTGGAGCAGTACTTTGGACCATGACTGTTAGTGTCACTAAGTGGACCAGCAATATCCATTCGCTATATTTTAATGAAACTATTAAAACATTAATTGGACTAACAAAAAATTCCTATCTTCATACGTATTATTTGATATGTTTTATACATAGCACACTTCTGAGTGTGGTCCATCTGATAAAACTGAAAACTATGAAAGAAAATAATTTGGCCATTATTGTGTTGTTGGTATCATTTTAGCTATTGTCAATGTACATTTGGAGATAGTAAGAAACTCCAGAGTAGAAAAATGGTTTGGTTAAAATTTTTTATAGTAGAAAAGTTCCCCAGAGGTTGTTGGTTAACAGGAGATTAATGTTGGAGTGCGAATTATCCATCATCTAGCTAGTATAATATTTATTTGTGGTCTAATCAAATATTTAATCCAATATGGGCTTCATGTTAATATTTTGTATATAAATAAATTATGCTTTTTTTCTTTCTGCCTGAGGATTTTATCACTTTTCTTTTTCAGCATTTAGACAAGCAAAAAACAATTGCAAGCAGCCAGCATCTGTGAATATATCACGGTGTTGTCTACCATAGGCAGGAGGCCTTTAGAAATGGAACATTATCTGTTTTAGTAAGAGTTGACACAAACTACTGATTCTCATTATTATGCAACTATTATGTACTAAATAGGAATCTCTTTCCACTTGTTGCTTGTTTGCTTGTTTGTTTGTTTGTTTCTTTCTTTCTTTCCTCCAGACTGTACCTGTATTGGTCTTGTTCTCCAGTTCTTTTGAACAGTGCTATAAGATATTCTTTTAGGGAAAATTCTATTAAGAGGTTGTGCAAATTATATGAATTTTTGCCACTAGAGTCACTTTAACAACAATATATTAGTAGTAAAATTGGAGAAACAAAAATTCAAAAAATAATGTAGGTCTGCCTTAAAATTAATATAGAATATCTTTCATTAATGTACTATATTCTAGATTTCTTGGGGCATCCCTTTTCCATGCTATAATATACCTTAGAGACGATGAAAAATTATACTCAACAAAAAACCGTTTCAAAATATGCTTTAGTTCTAATTTTCAACAAAAGAGATGAAAAAATCTCACTGATATAACTAGATACCATTTGGAATTAGTAAACAACTCACTGTGCAAGCATTAGAATCTGACCAGGTTCTTAGTTGTTATGTTTGCATTGAATATGTGCTTCTGTTCAGATTGAAGTTTTTCAAAGGAGATTGTCATTTATTCTCTAAATTGCATAACAGTGACATAATTCTCAGATGAAGGAGTGTGGTGTATACTGTTACTGGAAATGAAAAAAAAACAGCTGTTTAATGAGGGTTTGTGTTGCAGCACCTGCTTCTGAATCCTCAAAGTAAATGGAAAAATTGGGTTAATGGTTTTGTTTATCAACCACTTTCCTGCTGTTTTTGTCCATTCTGAAGATAATGAACTTCTAAGGGACTTACAGGATTGTAAGGCATGATAGCACATTTTAAAAGCACATTTTCAAAAAGAATGGGAAAAATGATTACTTGTTTGGAATTTTTAGGCTTGATCAGCTCCCATGCTAAGCATTTTACTTAATAATTATTCACCTATTCAGAATTAATGTCTTTTGATAGAAGATAATAATTGTTTGTGAATTACCAACTACACTACCATAAATTAGATATAGTAAATACAATAACAACAAAGTAATTAGTGGCTTTATTTTAAAGCATCAAAAACAATTTGAAGCATTCACCCTGGGTTACATAATCTTACTTTGGCTGTTAATGAACACCTGATGTTCCTCAACTACCCCATTTCACACCATAAAATCAGAATTAGAATTATTAATAAACTGAAATTTGCAGCAAGAGCTCCACAGTCTATGGTGCAAAAGTGGACCTAAGAAATCTTCTCACAGTTGCCTGTCTATGAAATGTTTTCAAGCAGATGAAAGACATTGCTGTCTTCTGCTCAGCTGGGGAGAAGGAAAGCCAGTGCTACCCCTTCTGTCTGTCCTAATGGTTCTGCGAAAGATCTTTTCCACTGAAGTTTTTTCTTTCCATGCACAAGCTTGTTGGAAAGGTCCAGTGAGAGTCACATACACAGAAGTTTAGGTGGATATATACAACTGGTTATCCTTATCTATTCCTAATGTGAAAAAGCTGTTGAGGTTAACCACTATGTGGCAACTATTCCAGTTTAGAGCAATTGTTCAATTCCAGAAAATTTATTTTTTAGTAGGATATAATAATTTTTGAGGAGCATCCAGTATTTTACA